>OU015743.1:119762337-119835180 GCA_907169655.1 Acomys percivali
TAACTTCTCTAACATGTAAGATGAGATGACCCTCTTTCTTCCTCCTTCCCTCTGGTGGGTCATTTTATATCAGTTTGACAAAAGCTAGAGTCCTTTGGACTTGAAGAGCCTCACCTGAGAAAATGCCTCCACCAGCTAGACCTGTGTGTAGGCCTGTGGTGCATTTTCTGGATTAGTGATTGATATCAGTGAGCCCACCTCACTGTGGGCTGTGGTCCTGGTTGCTTTTAAAAAGCAGGCTAAGCAAGGCATTGGGAACAAGCAAGTGAGCAGCATTCCTGCATGGCTTCTGCTCCAGTTCCTGGCTCCAGGTTCCTGCCTTGAGTTCCTGCCCTGACTTCCCTGGATGGTGGAGCATAAGCTTTAAAATGAGATAAGCCTTTCTTCCCCAATTTCCTTTGGTCTTGGTTTTTATCACAGCAATTAAAAAAACAAAAAAAAAAAAACTGTTTTCTTATGTATTGTTTTTACATTTATTTTATCATGTTTCTCTCTCTCTCTCTCTCTCTCTCTCTCTCTCTCTCTCTCTCACACACTCTCTCTCTCTCTCTCTTGCTCTGTGTGTGTATACGTGTGTGCATGTGTGTATATGTGTGCATGTGTGTATGTATGTGTGTTTGTATGTGCATATGTATATGCCATGGCTTGTGTATGAAAGGCAGAAAACAACTTAGCAACTTGTATACTTGGTTTTCTCCTTTACCACGTGCGTCTCAAGGATCAAACTCAGGTTATTAGGCTTGGCTGAGGCCTGGTGAGTGAGCCATCTTGCCAGTCCACTAATGCTATTCATTAATACTTTGTAATGTTCAAGTCTAGTGGTGTTTTTGTCAAAGTTATTCTTATTTTTACAATTTTTATTTTATGATTGTGAGTGTCTTTGCATGCATGTGTATTCCTGGTACCCAATGAGACCAGAAGAGGGTGTGTGATCCTCTGAAACTGGAGTTACAGGCACTTTTGAGCCTCTGTGTAGGTGCTGTAAATAGTACCTGGGTCTTCTGCAAGATCAGCAACTCTTTTGGCTGCTGAGCCACCTCTCCAGCCTCATTTTGCTTGCTATTTTAAAAACCAATATGAGTTTTTCATGTATGTTAGTGAAGAAAATTGATCCACAGTTTTCCTTTTTTGTAATATCTCTGCCTGGTTTGAGCAAGGAGTTAATTCTGGGTCTCTAAGAGCTGGAATGTTCCCTTCTCCAGTTAAAACTGTTTTTGTAGGATTCAGAAATGAAGCCATCTGGGATTGAATTTTATCTGTGGGAAGGTTTTAAATTAAAATTCCCTTTCTTTAATACATGAACGGCTATTCAGATGACACATTTATTCCTTAAATCAGTTCCATTTTCCTGATAATTTTGGTCTTTCAGGGTGTTACGGATCATTTAATTTAGTATGGAATTTTACAAAAACTAGATTTCAGAGGTATCTGTGGCAAACAGTGTTTTCTCATTCCTGATTAGTTTATATCCTTTTTTAAAAAGGAAAATTAACTAGAAATTTTTTGATTTTCATAATTTCCCCCCAAAGCCTTTAGTTTCATGAGTTTTTCTGCATTATATTTTATGATGGGGCTCACTTGTCATTGTTCCTATTTTTCTATTTAATTTTTTATGCTTACCTATCAGTTCAGATTTTATTATCATCTTCAGGTTAAAGTTACATTCCCCCATGGGGTATGGCTATAGACTCCTTTGGTCATGTATGCAAGCCATGTCATCATCTTAGCCTGGAAGACAGAGGTAGAATGAAGAAGATTGTGGACTAAATGAGTGGTTCTAACAGACCAAGTGACCCATAGTGCTGAAATATTAGTTATGAAGCTCTACGCAGAGGAAGTTTGATGATGTCTTCCACAGATCAAAATGAACAAGTGGTTAACAGGCATTTGATAAGAAGCAACATGTATACATTTCTTGTAATGTATTGAAATTTCAGGTAAGGGGAAAATCCACAAACATTTATTCCGAATAAAAGACCTTTCCAAGCATAATAAATACCAGGTCATCCCAGGATGTTGTCTTAGAACTGTGGCGAAGTATCTTTATAAAGTTTGTGGTCTAGACAAGTTTATCATACAGAGCAAGAAAAAATGCTATCAATCAGGCAGAGGTACAGCAAATATTTTTCTCATTTATCCTCATTGAGAAATTGCACACTTCTATACTCCAGGTATTTCTGAGATGAATCAAAATAAAGTAAATATTGAAAGAAAATAATAGAATAGGTGTCCTGGCAGCTTAAATTAAAAGAATCAAGGCACAAGATTCTATCAAAATCACAAACACAATAAGAATGAAAATTCTAGTATAAATAAATATCTTATATAATTTCTGAAATAGCAAATTCTCATAATAAAATGAGTAATGTAGTTCTGTCTACATGGTAGACAATGGAAAAAAATCTGTGTCCCAGTGAAAACAAGTTTTGAGCAGTAAAAAGATGTTAAATTATTCTGACCTCCTCATTGTATAGAAGCACATATATCTGCATATTGTTTATAGTGTGTATTTATCTATTAAACACACTGACAACTAGAATAATGTAAAAGATCTACTCTATGTGAGGTAACAGGAATGACTAGTCCAATGTAAAATTTGATGCTCACCTTTCTGTGAACTGTGTGGGAGAGGAAATATAAATTACATGGTGAAGGACACTGTGAGAGATCACAGTCTTTGGTCATTTCTGTCTCCTCCCTACTTCTTACTTACTTACTTCTGTCCATGAAATCTGCTAGATTATATACACTCATGTTAACTGCTTGGGTCAACAAATGTGTGTGGACATTGGTAAAAGTATTTCATTTTCAGTGTTCTAGTTGCTGTCTATCTCTTCCCAATCCTAGAAAATATAGGACCTTTTGTTGCTCTAGAGGGTACAATAAAGGTTAAAGCACTTGCAGTGTTAAGTCAGTACATGGCTGCCACTCTGCAGAGATCTTGAACCCTAAGTCAGCTTTGCCTGATTATTTATCCTTCGTTACAGCAGCAATCCTAACCTATCCTGACGGCTACAAAAAGAATGAAAGAAAGAGAATAGTGATAAAAATGAACAACAAACATATAAAGCACATCCATGTGTTAAGTTATATATTTTTGAAATAGCCTCTAAAATTTTAGACTTTGTTGTCTACAAGGTATGTGGAAAAAAAACCTTGATGATTATGGGGAAAGATGTAAAATATAGTTAATAATATAAGGAAGCAAAGGTCACCTTATTGCTATTTAACACTAAGAAATGAGAATACAGTTTTCTTGATAAATTAGATAAACTAAACTCACAGCTGAGTCACCATAGGCCTTTTTATGTGTAATGAAATTGACACGTGTAAAGCATAAGCTGTTAGAAAATGCAAGAAAAGAGCACAATAAATAAAGTACGGTTTTGAGCAACAAAGGAGAGCAGATGCACTCCTTGGACCTGCACACACCAAACTGTTTAAAGGAGAGAAAGGCAACCACATGTTCAAGATGCTATGGAAAAGTCGATATCTTCTAATAAGTAGCGTGTGTGTGTGTGTGTGTGTGTGTGTGTGTGTGTGTGTGTGTGTGTGTATGTATGTGTGTGTGTGTTAGTTTAATAGCTCAAAAAAACCTATTTCAGTTAAGTTTTGAGAGCACAGTTACAATTTTCATTGTCTAGGGATGGATGAATGACGAATGTGTGAAGCACTGAGGTAAGGGGAGGACAAGTCATGAACAGGATAAGTGGTAAGTGACAGAACCTGAGAATAGTTGACGTGCTTCTTTTGATGCGGAGGGTATGTGAGAAAAGGCCCATGATGGGCACAAACCTCCTCTGCAGGAACAAGAAAGACCCAAAGAGATCATCTAGTCTGTCAAAGCCATAGGCAAAGAAAGCACAGCCTTTCTCATACATGGAGCTAAGCGTGGCTGAACATGGCTATGCTCTGGATTGGTGACGTGTCTGTTGCAAGGTGTCTTCCCTACTCTTTTCCCAGGCTTCTTATTGCCATGAAGACCAAATCTAGTCTTTTGTATGACAGACTTTCTGGATATGTTTGAAGATAATTATTCTGCCTCCTCTGAGGCCTCAGTTCATTGGTCTGCATCCATCCAGCTCATTCGATTATTTCTTAGAATTTTACTTTTTATCCAAGATTCTGAAGCAATAAACGATCAAAACCATCTTAGAGACATCTGCAGATTAAAGGGAACTTTTCATGATTTTGCTTCATCTATATTAGAAAACACAGAACAGATTTCACAAATGAGGGAAATTTGTTACTATTTTTGAGCAACACAAAACACAAATTGTTAAGGTGAGACTCGGCAGCACTTTCAGTGAGTCAAGGCATGCTTATGAACCCACTAGGCCTACTGACGTGAGGAAGGCAAAGATCTCAAAGGCATAAACCTTTGCAAAGCCTGTACTACAGCTTATATTTAACCTTTCAGTAACAAGCAACATTCTCAATCTCCCAATCCCTCCTCTTTTTGTGTCAATCAAATTCTCATTTAGTGCCTGGATATTTCGATCATTATGGTTTCTTTCAAAACTCTTTAGCTATTGCTTCTAAGGGCATTTCTTCTTGCTGTCTCAGAACCCCTATTTTCATTTAAAGTTATGCTTCTCAAAGGGTTGTGTGAAAGTAGTGGCTATCAGCATCATCTGTGGAGCTAGCTAACATACAAACTTTGGGCCCTTAGCACATCAATAGAGTCACTGACTCTGGAAGTGGGGCTAGACACTTTCTGTTAGCACATACTACTTAGGAAGTTCAAATGTACATTCAAATCTGACACAGAGCTTTAATTGCCATTAATCCCCATTTATTGCCACAGACGTGACTACCTCCTGATTACTTATGAATACCAGGGCACTCCTCTATCTGAGAAAGATGCTTTCAAACTATACAGACAAACACTAATCTTTTTGGACTTCCGGTGGTTGGAGAAACAAAGAACAATAAACCAAAAGTCAACATTGGAGCCAGCATCTTCTTTCCTTCAGGATTATACTAATTTCGTCTTCTTTCCCACTTATACCTAACCATGATAACCACCCATTATCCCTCTCATGTGTCTATTATTTTTCTATTATGTCTTCTAGAGAGCCTTACATATCCTACCTCTTTAGTGTATATGTTGGTTAGTTTGTGTAGTTAACTTGACACATGCTAGAGTCATCTAGGAACAGGGAACCTCACTTGAGAAAATGCCTCCATCAGACTGCCTGCAGACCAGTCTGTGGGCATTTTTTTTGATTAATGATTAATGTGAGAGAATCCAGTCCACTGTGGGCAGTGCTATCTCTGAAAGATGATCCTGGGAGGTATAAGAAAGGTAGCTGAAGGTGAGCCTGGGAGCAAACCAATTAAGCAACATTACTGGGACTCGGCTCCAGTTTCTGCCTCTGGGTTCCAACCTTTGACTTTGCTCTCTGGCTTCTCTCAGTGATGGAATGAAATGAGGATGAACAAGCCAGAGGGAGCCTTTCCTCCTCAGGTTGTCTTTGGTCAGATGGTTTTTTTAAAAAAATATCAAATCAATACATTGCAAGCTATAACAGTATATTTTATTTTACATTTCTAGTGTCCATCCCAGAACACTGGCTTAATTCATGCTTTCTCATTATTAGATAGATAATTAGCACCACTCTCCTTCTTAGTTTTAATCTCTCTCTTCATTTAAACTTTTCTAGCAATGAAATAAACCATTCAGAATGAGAATCTGTACACATTTGTGTCCTGCCACAGAAGCCCCATCCTATGGCTCAAACATGGAAGAACCATCCTTTCTCATGTATCTTAGTCCTGAACAAACTGATATATTCTGGTATACCAAAGGTACTGAAATGTCTTACGTTTTTATTTAAAATAATGTCTTAACTGTGATTTTTCTCTTTCCTGTTGAGTCCTTCCTCTATGTTCCCATTTGGCTATGTCCCTTCTCATTCATCACTCAGCTTAAGCAGCCATCTCTGCCTAGAGCTAGCATGCATTTGGCATCCCTCTTATATTTGTTTAAGAAAAACACCCATCATGCTTTCTGCTATCATGGAATTGATTAATCTGAATTTTGATTCTGTTGATGTAAATTTGCTCCCTACCTGACAAAGACATTTTCGAATGTAGGACTTCAGATGCCAGATAGGGAGGACAGAGAGTGAGATGAGTATTTGGATTTCACAGTTTCTCAGTTTCAGCAAAGCACATGACCACCTGTTAGCAGATACCAAATTGACTTTAGATAAACTTGTGAATCTATTTAACCAAAGACTGATGATACATTGATGAGCCACTTGATAATTAAATCTGCAGCAAAACGGGATACAGTTTTTTCTTCTTTGTTTTCAGTATTTTTCTCACTGATGTGAGTAAAGATAAATTTGAATCTTTATTAAAATAGCACATCATACAATATTGGAAGATCTACTAGCCCCACGGTTGTTAGACTTAGTTTAAATGGCTCAGCAGACAGGAATATTGACTGACATTCCAATAATGGGGAGAAATTAGCAACCATAAATAAGGCCCAGATTTTAGCTTCAAGTCAATTTCACAAAAATAGATTAGTGGATTTGTGCTGGTATCAGGTCATGTGGAACAGATTTAGGTATGTTTGTTGACTAGAAACATAATAAAATTCAGCAATATTAGAGCCTCCTTTGCATAGATAACTCAACATGAATTCCAGCAAATATATGAGCTCTCTATGTTGGCTGCTAGGACTAAGTGTTCTTTAGAATTCATTCATTACAGGCTTTCCCCAAGTGCTATTGGCAAGTGGTGGAACCTTTGAGAGGCAGAGCCTGGTGGGAGGGCCTTAAGTTATGAGGGAGTGTCTTGAAGAGCATCTCTTTCTGGTTTCTTCTTGCTTCCATGTGTTGCTTCCCAGAAACAATGCGACCAACTGAACATAAACTTGGATCTCTAAAAAGTATGAGCTAAAGTAAATATTTGTTCTTTATAAAATAATGGTCTCAGTTATTTTGTTATAGTGATGAAAAGCTGACTGACATAGGTAATTATGCCACACTACAGGAGGGGCTCTGACAAAGTAGGACATATGACTGGGTTCAAATAAAAACAACTTAGATAGGTAAATATTATTTCATGGAGAGATGTCAAAGTTATTAAAAGCCACTAAATATTTTATTTATTTATCCACTTAACAACATTTATTGAACACTTACTGAAAATAATGTCAGACATTGTTTTCAGAACAAAAGATAAAAATTGTAAATAAGACTAACTATATTCCAACTTTTATATAACTTATATTCTATTTAAGGGACAAGAAAGATGGGGGAAACCACCAAGTAAATAGGTGAACATGATATTTTGAAATATATTATTTAATTTAAAAATACGTGTGTTTGGTGTGTGTGTGTGTATGTGTGTGTGTGTGTGTACATGTATAATGACACATGTAGAGGTCAAAGGACAACTTATCATAGTTTATTCTTTCCTTCTACTGTGTGGGTGCAAGGATCAAAGTCACGTGAACTGGTGCCTTTACCAGCTGAGCCATTTTGCCAGCCCTACTGAACTTTTAATAAAGACAATTGGGGAAATTGGTCCTGGTTGGAGTTGGAGAGAAAGAAGGAAGATTTTATGAATTTTACTGACTAATGTATTAGGTTCAGGGGAGGTGACAACTATTGAGAGATCAAATGATAGCAATGAAATAGCAGATAATTCCACAGTGAAGAAAGATCTACTTAATTGATGTATACAGAGAGGATTCAGGGGACCCTCAGGGGACCCACACTGAACACATGGTGGGCACTTAGGAGATGACTGCCATTGTATGTGTATATGTATATGATATATGTATGTGTGTAAGTATATGAATATGTATGTGTGAGAGACTCAGGATTTGATGAAGACCGAAGCACTTGATTCAAGAAAAAAAGAAACAGATTTTGTGTATATTTGGCAGATAAAAAGAATCAATTTGCATATAGAGTAGATGTAGTTTGGGGGCAAATAAAGGAATGAAGGGTTATCTCTATATTTTGCCTTAGCAACTTAGTAAAGAAATATGTTATATGGAAGGAATTGCAGTTATTATTGAGGCAGTGCTCATCTGAATTCAAGAAATATGTTTAAGACAAATTGACAGGGCCAAGTAGCAATTGAAATAAGTATCCAGTTTCATTCCCTAGGACCTCACTGGCCATGTCAGCCAGGGATGCAGGTAGGCTATCTGTAGATTTTCACACTCCCTCCTCTCCTCCAAATCTGACCCCCCCAGTCTCATCCCACCTCCAGGGAAAATACATTCTGTGGCTTCCCCTTCATCTCTGGCACCATATCCAGCAGGCCACTCAGATCTTCTCCAACCTTCCATCCCTTGACACACCCATTTATTGTAGCCCCCAACTTCACCTGGCTTTCCCAGTGAACCCACTGGCCAAGTTCTTCAGAGAAGCAAGAAGGCTCTCAAAGCAGGTAGGCGAGCTTCAGATCTTCACTCTCTCCCTTCTCTCCTCCAAATTCAGTGCCCATTCTGATCCCCAGCTCTGTAGCTCTTTGTTGTTGTGCCTTCTACTCACTCTCTGGCCCCATTCCCAAGGGGACTAAGTAGATCTTTGTGGAACACCATGCTTTCCTTCCTCCTCTGGACCCCTAAGTTCTCCCTTTTCAGAACTACTTCTGAACTACATATTCAGACACAAAATAAGCTTCAACAGATACAAGAAAATTTGAACTGTACCTTGTGTTCTATCTGACCACTAAAGCTGGTTATCAACAACAGAGAGCTTGCAAACTCATAGAAACTGAATAACTCATTACAGAATTTTAAAAAAATGGGTAAAGACAGACTTAGGAAAGAAATGAAAGGTTTTGTAGAACTGAATGAAAATGACTATGCAAGATACACAAACTTGTGAGAATCCATGAAGACAATTTTAAGAGGCAAATTTAAAAATTTTAAAAATACTACTAAGTTAACAGCATACCTGAGAGCTTTAGAATAAAAAGAAAAATATAACACTGAAAAGAAGAAGATGACAAGAAATAATCAGTCTTGAAAATGAAATCGATAAAATAGAAACAAACAAAACACAATACCAAAGAACCAATGAAATAAAAGGGTTTGGGGTTTTTGACACAATCAAAAGGCTGACAAACCCTTACCCAAATTAACTAAAAGGCAGAGAGAGAATATATAAATTAACATAATTAGAAATGAAAGAGGGGACATAGCAACAAACATGGAGGAACTCTAGAGAATTATAAGAATATGCTTTAAAAACAGGTACTCCAAAAAATGTGAAAATCTAAAAAAAAAAAGAACAATTTTCTTGATACATAACTCTTAACAAAGTTAAATTAAGACCAAATACGTAATTTAAGCAGAGTTTTAGCCCCCAATGAACTAGAAGCAGTAATTAAAAGTCTCCTAACCAAAACCAGCCCAGGGCCAAATGGTTTTTAGCACAGAATTTTATTAGACTTTCAAAGTAAAGTTAGTGCCAATACTTCTCAAATTATTCCACAATATAGAAACCGAAGGGCCATTGCTCAAATCATTTTATGACATCACAATTATCCTGATACCTACCCCCAATACAAAAAAAAAAAAAAGAAAATCACAAATTAGCTTCTTTTATGAACATAGATGCAAAAATACTCAATAAAACACTTGCAAACTGATCTAAAACCACATTGAAAAGATCATCCACCGTAATCAAGTAGCCTTCATCTCACAGGTACAGAGATGTATTAACATTTGTAAATTGATAGATGTAATTCACAATATATAAACAAACTGAAAGACAAAACCATCAAGATCATCTCATTAGATGCAAAAAAGGCCTTTGACAAAATCCAACACCCCTTCAGGATAAAAGTCCTGGAAAGATAAGGAATACAAGGGACATGCCTAAACATACTAAAGGCAATTTTACATCAAACTTATAGCCAACATCAAATTAAATGAGGAGAAACTCAAAGCAATACCACTAAAATCAGAAACAAAATAAGCCTGTGCACACTCTCCATACTGATTCAATACAGTACTTGACATCTTAGCTAGAACAATAAGACACCCGAAGGAGATCAAGGAGATACTAATTGTAAGGGAAGCAGTCAAAATAGCTTCATTTCCAGATAAATTATTGTATATATAAATGATGCTAAAAATTCATTCTCAAGGAAACTTCTTCCTACAACTGATAAGCATATTTAGCAATGTAGCAGGATATAAAATTAACTCACAAAAATCAATAACTTTTCAAGATACAAATGACAAAAGGACTGAGAAATAAATCAGGGTAACAAAACCCTCCACAATAGCCTCAAAACATATAAAATATCCTGGTGTTACTCTTACCAAGTGAGTGAAAGACTTGTATGATAAAAAACTTTAATATATTAAAGAATGAAATTGAAAAAGATATCAGAAAATAGAAAAATCTTCTGTGCTTATAAATTGGTAGGATTAATATAGTAAAAATGGCCATCCTACCAAAAGAAATCTACAGATTCAATGCAATCCCCATCAAAATTCCAAAGCAATTCTTACCAAATCTTGAAAGAACAATTCTCAGCTTCATATGTAAACAAACAAAAAACAGGATATCTAAAACAATCTTGATTAATAAAAGAAGTATGAGAGGTTTTACCACGCCCGATTTCAAGTTGTATGACAGCAATAGTAATAAGAAGAGCATGGTATAGACACTAAAGCAGACATGTTGATCAATTGAACCAAACTAAAGACCCACATACCTGTGAACATCTGATTTTGGATAAGGGAGCCATAAATACAAGGTGGAAAAATAAAGGACATCTTCAACAAATGGTGCTGGTCAAATTGGATAGCTTCATGTAGACGAATCCAAACAGATCCATACTTATCACCCTGCAGAAAACCCAACTTCAAATGGATCAAAGACTGCAACATAAAACCAGATACACTGAAATGAGTACAAGAGAAAGGGGAGAATTGAACCAGCCCAGTAGTGAGACATATATTCCGGTCAACAAGCTGAAAGGAGTTGGAGATCTGAAGAGCATTTTGACATTAGACATGGAGATACAGAGTTTGGAGTTCGCCCAGCTGGTCTTGTTTTGGTCCAGTATTTCCTTATTTGGTCCAGTCCCTCTTGGAATGGTAATATATATCTAGTGTCATTGTATGTGGAAAGTATGTGATCTGTTTTTGATTTTGATTTTACAAAGGATTACAGTTTAAGAGATTGCCATGAGTCTCAGAAGAGATTTTGGACTTTGAACTTTTAAAACTATGTTAAGGCTACTATAGGCTATGGGGACTTTTCAAGTTGGGCTGGGTGCAGTTTTTCATTAGGATATGGCTATAAGCCTATGGGGCCAGAGAGTGGAACATGGTCATTTCAATAAAAATAGCCTCCATAGACTCATACGGAGTGGCACTATTAGGAGGTGTGGCCTTGTAGGAGTAGATGTGGTATTGCTGGAGAAAGTGTGTCACTGGACGTGGGCTTGAGGGTTTCAGAGGCACAAGTCAGGACCAATGTCAGTCTCTCTTCCTGCTTCCTTTCCATCCAGATGCAGAGCCCTCAGCTCTTTCTCCATTACCATGTCTGCCTGAGTGCCCATGCTCCCCACCATGATGACAATGGACTAAACTTCTGAAACTGTAAGCCAGCCCCAATTGAATGTTTTCACTTATAAGAGTTTCCATGGTCATGGTGTTTCTCCATAGCCATAGAAACCCTAACTAATACAGGTGTATAGTAGGTGTTAAGTCAATGATAACCATGCTACAATCCATAGAGGTTAGGTATAGAGTAAAGGAGTAGGTGGGAAGGATAGATCTTCCAAGGGAGGGGAAATAGAATAGACTGTTGTAGCTGGAGGAGGGGTGAGGTAGATTTGAATTGAAGTATCAAATAGGAAAGGAGAAGGAAAAGGGCGACAAGGGAGGAAATACAGGGAGAGACAGCTAAAATCAAGGGTCATTTGAAGGGTAGGATGGAAACGTGATATATTAGAAGTTTTCTAAAACCCAAGAGACTAGATATCCAAATGACCTAGGAGGAGCCTATATATTACTGCTCTACTAAACTAAAGTAGCAATAAAAAGTTTCCTAAATGACATTCTGCCATGCTTACAGAGCAGTGCCTTGCTCGGTCATCATCAGATAAACTTCTTCTTGTAGCAGATGGGAACAAATAGAGAACCATGGTGAGACAATATGCAGAAACTGAAAAACCTTGGAACACACAGCCTTGAGTACGATGTCTCCATCAGATCTCTCCCATCTGTGCTCAGGGAACAGATTAGAAGGTATAAAGAATATAAGATCCAGAGGGCATGGAGAACACTAATGAAGCCAGGCCTGTAAATAAGCCAGATTGATGCACATACGAACTTACAGAGACTGAGGGAACACACAGTGACCACATAGGTCCGTACTAGATGTTATTCCAATACTAAGAGGAGACGTAGACACAAGCCCACTAACCCAGAATTCTGCCACCTCTAATTGATAACTACTTTCAAATGAAAATTTAGTTTTCTCCTAGGGAATCTCACTGAGAAACCAAACTACTGCATGCCCACCAGTATATGACCAACAGAAACAAAACTCAAAGACATCTTTGGAAGTTCCCTTTCTCATTATGTTGTGTTAGGGATCTTCCTGACTGCTTCCTTGTTTGCTTTCTTCTTTTTTATTTTAATGCTCCTCCCATAGGTCCTTTGCATATATATTATGGATTCCATTTTTTACATTTTTATGGCATTTGTAGTATGCAAATGGTTGTGCCTCTGCCTTCATATCTGTTTCTTATACCTTTTCTTGAGCTCTTCTCCTTCTGCTCTTTCTTTTTTGTCCTACTCTAGTTTGGGTTTTTATACTTATTATGTTGTATTTACTATATTATATTAATTATATTATATTTTTATACTTTATGTGCCCGTTTTTCTAATAAGAGACAGAAAGAGGTGTATCCAGATTGGAGTAGAGGTGGGAAGGACCTAAGAGAAGTAGAGTGAAGGGAAACTGAAGTCAGAATATATTATATAAAAATATTTATTCAGTAAAAGAAAAATATATTAAACATGTAAATTAATAAAATATCTGGTTTCAGTGGAAAAGTATGCCTGATATTCAGATTTGAGTTCTAGTTGGCTTACAAAATATCTGCATAACAGCTAGTAAAACTTACTCAGCTACTCTTCTCCAAACCTGAAAGACAGGAGAATATTATGGGTTATTTCATGTAGGTATAAAACGCTGGAAATAGAATTTTTATACCCTAATGGAGTAGCCCAGCGTGGTGGATTTTTGTTTTTGTTATACTTGCTTTATTAATTAAAATATTTTGTCTTATAGTTATAGAACTTACACTGGCTTAAAAAAGATATCCATAGATTTGGATGGCTCTCAGTTTGATCAAGAAATCCAGAAAGATCCAGTCGTGTGTACATGTTTCATTTTTTAAAACATATTTCTGTCTTTTCGGTATATCAGAATATTTTTTATAATGGTACTTAAGTGATACTATCAGTGGTGGGAACAATGTATTTCTTTTTATCTGTCTTTCTTTTCCTTTACAAGCTTTACCTCAAAATGCTTCAAGTGTCTAGGAAAACATAAAAAAAATAACATTCTTTGTCAAACCACTTGAAATTAATCTGCTGGCATACAACACCCCATTTTAGTGACCTCAGCATACATCCCCAAGGAGTAAGGGCAATATCTTATAAAGAACAATATTATTATCAGTCTCAAGGAGAGTTACAGTAATCCCACAGTAGCCATAAGATTTAGAGCATGCTCAATTTCTCCACTGTCTCTCAATTATTTCTTATGTCTAATTTTCAACTCTAGGCTCTAACAGTTACGCATCTATTCATCTTTAAGTCTTCTTAAACCTAGACTAGTTGCATTGTATTCTTATTTTTATGGTACTACATTTTAAAGAGTTCAGACCTTGCATGATAGGCTGGATTCTGAGTTTATCTGATTATTTCTTTTCTCTGTATCTACCCTACTAGACACATTCAGCTGACTGCCTTGAGTAGATTCATGCCAGGTTAACTGGCATATCACATATGGCAGCATACACATCAAGGTTATGGCAGGGTCTTTGGCTACAGATGACGATAGTTAAGGTGGTGGCAGTCACGTCTCCATCACACTGGCAGACATTCCTCCAGAGCTCAGGAATTGTTTTGGTGAGAGGAACAATGGGCTTTGCCACCATGCTGTCCCTAAGCTAGTAGCATTGTCATCTGTTGACAGTACTTACTTGAATGTATTATTATAGAGTAGGGGAGGGGGGAAGGTGGGCAAAACATAACTGTTTTAATTCTTTCACTCAATTTGTATTTAGCATTTGTATTTTCCTGTAAAGACACATACTTTCCTTTTATGCAAATTTTCTATTAATTTTTACATTTTGTGAAAGAAGTATTGAAATCAGCTTTTGGTTGTAGCAACATCTTTTATCTGGCTCCTACTTGCTCTCAATATCTCTAGTTTTTGCCTTCTGGCTGTATAAGGTGTATAAAATTAAGCTCATACTCGCTGCTTATGGCTTATCATGCCTATCTTACTTCAGTGGTAAGCAGCGGAATTATTATTCAGCCCTCTACACAAATTCATATAGGATTTGAAAAATAAATTCATAATAATTTTCCAACTTAAATCTATTCCACTGTCTTTTTTTGCCTTATGTTCTCATTTTTCCATGAACATGAAATAAATATAAATAAATAAAATGTGTATGATATAAACTGCAATATGAACAAAATAGCTTAAAAACTATAATACTAAAATCACTCCCCCAAAAAAGGATACTTAGTATATTTTAAGCTTTATTTCTATTTACTTTGTAGAATGTCCATCACTGAGCATGCACATTCTGAGAAGAATGTTGAGGTGGTATATATGATGGTCATGAGCTTACAGTGTTGTTTTATGCCTGTTTTTAGAAAGAAAACCATTCCTAGAAGACCTGGGGACCTCTTCTTACATGTCATCTTTTCAACCACCAGCATGGTCCCCAGAACAAGACCATCTTCTTACACTATAGAACCAGAAATCACAGTCCCAGGGAGCCTCAACCTTAGGACAAAGACCAGTCCAGATGTTCTACTTTGACTGTCTCCTCCGGTGAGTCTGACACAATTTTATGGATCACTCTTCTTTTAGAGATTACCTAAAACTGTTGCCAAAACAGCCCTGAATACTTCTGAAGGTGGATCGGATTCCATAGTGTCCATAGCACTAGAGTCCCTGGGGAGAAGGCAGTGCCACCACTCCAACAGTAGCTGTCTGCTCCTCTATACCAGATTACATGGCCTTCTTGAGATGGATTGTGCCTTATGAGTGGTTACTTCTGAATCACATTGAAAATGGACAACAATGAAGAGTCCCCATAGGCAAACAGGAAAGAGGAGGTATAGACCAGCACCTCTCTAATCATGCCAATCATTCTACACCTTCTGTGATAGGATGTGGAAACATACATCTTCCCAGCATTGACATGGCTGTGGAGAAGATGAGTTTACACATGTGGCTAGTGAGTGTGTATATGGGAACCATCATAGCAAAAAGTTAGCTTGACAAAATATTTGAAGGTTTCACTTAATGCATTTGACTCTTCTAAATTGTTTGTGGGAAAATGTCCCAAATGATTCAAACAGCTTAAACATCTATGCAATACAGTTATTAGCTGAATCGTAATGGAGCAGTATGATGGAAGGATAGCTGCTCCATCCGGAATAAGAATTAGGAAAATACTTGAGAAAGTCAAATCCCTCTCTCCACTCAAGTGTGGAGACTGTCTTGTCCATGGGCTAGATCAGGGTAGGGGTTTAAATTTTTCGGCCTGTATTGTCCTTGGCTAGGGCCTTAGTTTGAGCGGGACCCCACGACCCAAATCTGCCTATCATAATGTTCTACTTGTAGGTTTCTAGAACCCACTGGATCCTTCTACATTGCTATTCACCCATTGTTCTCTCATCTAGAGTCCCCTGGCGGGGGAGAACTAGTGGCACTCAGAGGAAGGACAGCAGGTCACTGAGAAGAGACTTGATACCCTATGAGCATATACAGAGGGAGGTAATCCCTCTGAGGAACAGTCATAGGGGAGGGGAATAAGGGGAAAATGGGAGGGAGGGGAGAATGGGAGGATACAAGGGATGGGATAACCATAGAAATGTAACAAGAATAAATTAATTAAAAAAATAAATTAATTAATTAAAAAAAAATTAGGAAAATAGCATGGTAGAAAAAGTGTTCATGAAGCTTAGTAGAAATGTCCATGCTGCAGTTCAGTCAGTAGAGTGCTTGCTTATCATGACAGTAGATGCTGCACTCCGTCTTCAGTAACATGGAAAGCAGGCTTGGTTGCATATGCCTGCAGTTCTAGCCCTTAGGATGTAGAGGCAGCAAGATTAAGAAGACCACTGACAGCTATTGAGAGAGTTTCAGGCCAGTCTTGGCTGTGTGAGACCCTGCTGCATAAAACAAAACAAAACAAAACAAAACAAAACAAAACAAAATAAACTGTTAGTGGAGAAAGACTATAAAACAATTGCTAAAGAATAACATTTACATCTAAGAAAAGACTGAAACAGTGGATGAAAAGGGGATGTGGTTTCAGAGGGATGGGTAGACTTGCAAGTATATTTTAAATTTTATTAGAAATTTCCTAGATATTGGTCACCTAAGAAAAAAGCAACTGAAACGGGACATTCTTCCATGTTCTGAAGTCACCCAATTTGCCTGACCTGTTAAGAAGCTTCAAACCTTCTTGAGAAAGTTGTGACTGCATTTTCAGCATGTTTTGCAGTCTACCTAGCCCCATCATCTGGGAAAATATAAGCTGGATCCCACAATTACCCTAACAGAATGTCAACTGTACCACTGGAATGTCTCGTATCAAAAACCGGTGGAATTTGCTTCGGTCAGCCACACCGGAATAGCTGCACCCCTGGTGCTGCCAGAAAGCTCCGTCTGGAATTGATTGTTGCAATCCTCTCCCAGAGCAGTTGAACTGATTGCTTTTTGAGAAAACCTCACAAGATTTGCTGCCCATACGTCTCCTGAGCTGTCTGTGTCCCTGGCTGGAGCAAGGCCTGAAGGAGAAAGATCCAAGGACTTGTCAAGTGGGATGGTCTTAGGAGGGCAGATCCGTTCTTGAAAAAGTGTCAAGAGAGGAAACTTAGAATTTGGAAAGCAGGAAAAAGAGAAGGAGCTGGGAGTAAACATTCAGACATTCAAAACAGAAAGGCCATGTCATGGAAATAGAAGTCAGCAAAGAATGAAATTCAGGAAGCTTGTGTGTAAGGGACACTAGGGAGGTCTGACCAGAACAAGAACAGCCCTTCAAAGGTCCTGACTTGGTCTCTTTCTGCCTGCAGATTCTGTTGGCTTCGCTCATTTTCCATTTGCCTTTACTGAATGGAAATGTAGTCTTCTTTCCCTAGCAAGGACCTCTGTGTGAAGGCTGCTGCTGGGTTAGCTTCCGTAAAGCCAGTTTGAAGACATCATCTGTTATTTTACTCAACAGAGGAGTGACAAATTCTTCTTACAGCCATGTAATAAAAGCTTTTTTTGAATTCCTTTTCTAATGCAGTGTCAGGAAAACATATTCCCTCTCATGCACTGGTTAGTTTCTTTTTATACAACAGTGAGAACCATGAAACTATAGTTTTCATTCTCTCTCTCTCTTTTTTTTCTTTTGTTTGTTTTTTGTTTTTGTTTTTGTTTTTGCTTGAGTATCAGAAAGCTCGTTGTAAAAGGTGGTGTTTAAATGCTTCCTTTACAGTTGGTGTCAGACATAATTATCTTTTTTGCTGTCTGTGGTCATCCTACTATATAGATTTGGACTGTTCAGCTTGTATATTCATTCTTTGGGTCACAAAAAATTTGAAATGGAAAAATAGATTTTTTGTCAGTAAGTATCTTACAGGTAGGTTGAAAAAGGAAATTTATCTTAGATAGGCGAGGCAGGGGGTGGGGCAGGGCAGCTACAGGCTCTGACTTTGCATTCTTAGGCTTCTGTCTGTGGCCTTTGTTCACTTGAATGTGCTGTTGACTTGGATTAAGACTCAATACTCCTTTGCAAAGAAGAGATCACTGGTCAGACAATTATAAGCAATAGACTTACTACATGGATGAAACTTATCCCCTCTTCTTCATCATTTTAGTGTAGAACCCCAGGAAAAAATAATGACAGGTGCAAAAGTTGTCATGAAATACAGGAGAGGATATTATATTTTTAAGGACTAACAGAGATGGGGCCATTAGATAAATAGAGAATGAAGCTGGACTTGGATTCCAAGTTTTCCACTTTGCTCACTGTTAAGTCATTTTAACCACGGTTGACGATTCTTTTTTATTGTAACTGGTCAACAAAATATATTGATGAGTCTTAAAGTCTTAATGACAGAACTTGAATGCTAGATAGGACATCATCCCAAACTTGGAGTTTTCTGAATATGTATATCCTACCCCTCCACACTTAATGTTACAGCCAAACTTACACCATCTAACCAGACACACAAAAAAGCAGCCAACCAAACAACAGCAACAACAAAATCCAAATGGTAAATTCACACTTCTGAAGGCCTTTATTCATTTAAAAATAAGTTATTTGTCCTTTAAACTTTTCATACCTGTATACAATGTATCCTGATTATCCTCTGACAAATGCTAACTTACTCTCCTAAGTTAGCTGTGGTCTCTGAGGCTTACTGCCTGCATCTACTAATCTAGGCCTAGTTCTAGAAGCATCTAGCCTCTGTCCAATCTTATCTAGGCCTAGCTTGTTTTCAGCCTCTGAGACTTACTGCTGAATAAACTCACCCTTTCTAGCTCTTTCTAAACCATGGATGATTGCTTCAACTCAGCTGTTCTGGCTCAAAACTCCTCTCTAAGATGACTGGCTTAAACTGGCTTCTATCAGCTTCTGACTGAATTGCTCTGCTTGGCCTCAAACTAACTCTAGCACTTTTTGCTAATCTTCTGGCTCCTTCTCATTCTCTGGCTCATTCTGTCTTCACCTATGTCTAGCTTGTTCTCTCTTTAACCTGTCTCTCTCAACTCTCTTTGTAAAGCTGCCTCCAGTCTTTTTTTCTCTCTCCACTCTCTTAAGTAGCTCTCTCTTTCCTCTCTGTTCTTGTGAAAGTTGTGTGTAACTTACTCTGTCAAATCTTTCTCTGATTTGTCACGTGTCTGCCTCTCAATTAGACATCATTTTCAAACATTGGTACTTCTAGCTACAAAACTAATGTTACCCTTACTGTTTAGGATTAAAGGTGTATACTAAGGGTGTGTCTGTAATCCAGCCAGAGGGATTAAAGGTGTGTGTTGAGGGTGTGTCTATTCTAGCTGGATCAAAGAGACTTTGAAAGTCTTTGGATGTAGTCAGAGCAGCAATGTTGCTGGATTAAAATTTGTGTAGTGCGCCCTTCTCTCAGATCCTTCAAACTAAAAAGAATTAAGGGTTTTTCTGTTGTTGTTTTTGCTTTTGTTTTTGTCTTTCTTCTCTATTTTTAATCAGGTTTGGGGCAAACCTTTAATTCCAGCACTCAGTAGTAGACAGAGACAGGCAAATCTCTGAGCTCCAGGCCAACCTGGTCTACACATAGATGTTCAGGCCAATCAGAGGTACATATTGAGACCCTGTCAAAAGAAAACAAGAGGAGAGGGCAGACTTTTAAGAAGGTGATTTTATCTGATATCCTTCTAGGTAGCTCTGTAGAAACCATAAAAAACTCAACCCAATAGAAAGAACCTAGAGTTGAAGGGTGGTATTTCTTTCACAAATGTGGTATTATCTGTACATTAACTTTTCTGTATTTTTAAATTTTTACCCATGATGCTTTTCTAAAAACTCATCTTTATTGAATCTGTTGATGGGTTCTAAGGAGTGTGTGAAATCTGTTAGACTTTTCTATATGTAAGACAATGACATCAATCCTTATGGATATTTCACTTCTTTCTGTGCAGATGCCTTTCATTTTATTTTCTTTCTGAAGTCTGCTTTATCTTCCTAGACTTCCAGTGTTCTATCGAATAAGAGTGAAAGGAGTGAACTTATCTTATTCCAGACCTTGAAGGAAAGCCTTCAGTTTTTCCAGGAGGACTACACTGTTAGCAAAGGGCTTATCACAGGTGCCTTCTGTAGTGTGGAGGAATCCCATTCTATTTCTGGTATGTTGTGAGTTTTTCTCATAAGATGACATTGAATTTCATCAAATGCTTTTTCTGCATCTATTGAGATGATCACATGGGTTTTATCCTTTAGTCTAGTGATGTGGTGATACACAGTCACAGATCTGTATATTTTGAGGTATCCCTCTCTCCTCAAGACAGAACCTACATGATAATGGGAAATGGTCCTTTTGATGTGTTTTTGAATGACATATGCAACTGACCCTGAGACATTCAGAGAAATGCTTATTTAGGTGATTCTGTCATTGTGCAGACATCACAGAGTGTACTTAATAGACTGAGATGGCTATACTGTCATTAAATGATATCATCTGTTGGGACCACTCTTGTATCTGTGTTTCTTTGATTGAAATGAATGACATCATACAACATATGACTGGTTTTGTCCAGAAATTTTGTGTCTATGTTTATCAGTTATGCTGGCCTAAAATTCTTGTTTCTGACTGTATTAGCCTAGCTTTGAATTGTAGGGTAATGTTGACATTACAAAATAAAGATGCAAGTATTTCCCCTCCTTATTTATTTATTTTTCCTTTTTGGAACAGCTTGAAGAATAATTGGTGTTAATTTATTAGTTCTTCTTTAAACATTTAGTAGAATTCAGCCATAAAGTCACCAAATCCTGGAATTATTTTTCCTTATTGGGAGACTGCTAATTATGATTCAACCTTAATTTGTTATTTGCCTGTTAATACTTCTGACTTTGTTTTCTTGAAATGATGGCAGTTAAGGGCCTTAAACAAGGTGATCAACATTTCTGATGATCAGTCTTATTAATTCTGTGTTTCAAGAATTTCTCCATTTCTTGTGGGTTTTCTAGGTTGTTTGGGTACAATTATTCATAATCTCAGAATCCATTTATTTCTGTATTATCAGCTTCACCACCATCTTCTCTTTCATTTCTGATTGTATTTGCATCTTCTTTTTTTTTGTCTAGCTAAATTTTTCAATTTCATTTATCAGTTCAGAAAAATAATTTCTAGTTCACCAAACTTTTTGTGATACCCACTCTCTTTCATTTCCTCTATTCTGACTTTTGCTATGCACTTTTTTATTTTTTACTTATAAATTGTCTGATTATATATACACAGACTCATACTTATTGGGAATAAAATGAAACTAAAAGCACATGTTTTCTATTTCTAAATAATTCTTTTAAAAATTGAAAGTAAATTTTGCCCAAGACAGAGACTCTCTATGTAGCTTTGGCTGTGCTGGAACTCCGAAGACCAGGCTTGTCTTGAACTTACAAAGATCCATCCACCTGCCTCTGCCTCCCAGGCCTGGGATTAAAGGTGTGCCCCACCACCATTAGGTTTTCTTTTCCTTTTAATTGAAGTCTACTAAAACAAACCAATAGCCAAGTCCTGTCTAATCTTTTAAAAGGACAACACCTTCAAACCCATCTTATTTATTTATGAATTATTCCGATTGGTTCTGTGAAAGGAATTAGGTGTTGGGTGGAAACCTCACTGCTAGCCTTTTGTCCCTAGGCTTTGGTAATTACATAACCTCTGTGAATATGGATCTATAAAACAGGCTTGACAATAGGGATGGTTTGAGGATTAAATAATGATATTATACAGTGTACTTGTCACAGGGCTCAGTGCGCATTGTTTGCTCTTTAAACGTAGGTTCAGATTCTTCTTTGTTACTCCACTGAAGGTTTTCTCTGATTATATTACCAAGAATGTTAATGTTTTTTATTAGGCAATCAATTACAGACTTTCTTGAAGTGTTTCATAGAAGTATTTTATTTTAGCATTTAATGATTTTGTAGCTCTTCTCTCTGACTAAACTATAAGTTCTGTGTAGTCATGCATTCAATCATTCATTTAATACACACTTATTTAAAAAGATTAAACTTAAACCAAAGACTGACACTTTTAATGGAGATGAGAATTTTATTCTGAAGGGATATATTTTGAGTGTCTGGCACGCATGTTCGTACATACCAGGCAGAAGGATGAATGAGTGAGTTTCTAAGCACCACACATAAATGTTGTGACGTAGGGTAAAATGGAGAGAAAAAGAGAAGCTTAGAAAAAAGGGTGAGCAATTAGATGATTGTCAAAATGAGTCAGGTAAGGTTAACCAAGTTTCTTCAGAAGTGTTAATAAGGGAGAAAAACTTAAGAAAATAATTAAACTTGAAGACTTGGAACAGAAGGGCACTCTAGCAGATCGATTTACTAGGCAGTATTCAGAGTCTGGCTACCAGAGAGTCAGAAGGGAAGGAACCAACATTCTGAATGTCAGTGGGCTCTAGGTGAGGACATTTGGGGAAGAAATTCTACATTTTTGGAGTCTGAAGTGTTGGTGGGACATTCAAAAGCATTAGTGAGAACTTGGGTGTAGGACCCCAGAACAGATGAAAGATGTCACAAGAGTTTACTGAAGCAAGTCCATGAGGAGAAGACAGTTCCAAGCATGGAGATAAATGTGTAAAAGCTTGAAAGGTCCAACAATGCACCTTTGGCTTTCTGAGAGTTGTATGGCTAGACTAGGTGAACAGATGAAGGGGGATGGGAGGAGCTGACACTGACATTTAAGAGTGAAGATGGAATCCTCATGGATGTAATATCCATGACCATGTGTGTAAGGTAAAGGAGGTCAGAGGATTCTCTGTGGGTGATGGAAAGCCATCTAGCACTCACAAAAGCTCATGGGTCATCAGATTTGAAGACATAGCATAGAAGAAACCTACATGTTTAATTCTTAACTACTTTGCAAATGCCCCAAAATATGAATAGAGATCCTCCTCATTTTTCAAGCAAAACTTTTTGAATATTGATACTTGAAATTCTGCAAGATGAGTTCTTCTTTATAATCATAGCCAATTAAAATTTCTGCTTCGGACTGAAGTCCCCTTCATCTCTTCTCACTCTACTTCATTTTGTATGGAAGGTGAACATGCCTTTTTTCATGCCCAATATCTCATGAAAAAAGGATTCCAAAGCAGGGCCTTTCATTTTCAAAATCATAGGGGGATTCCCCTCAGAGAGTAGTGTAGACCCAGAAAAAACTGCCTTCCTGGTTTTTAGTAACAGCAGGGAAGTTGTGGAGGAATCCTGCAAGCAGTGATGAGAATTCTCTGGCATGAATCCTGGCATGCCTGTTTCCTTAGGGACACCTTCTCCTTGCTTGTTGGTAGCACCTGATCTAATGATTCTATAATAGGGAGCAGTATGACATGGCCATCTTCTGCCTCTGACCTGAATGAGAGTTGTTACCAACAGAAAAGGAAACCGGGATACATGAAGACGGGAGGGATTCTATTATCAGGCCAACATGGCTCCTACTGCAACCCTCCAAATGCCTTATTGACACTCCTATTCATGTCCAACTCCTGCGTAATTAATCACTGGTGCATTTGCCATCTCAGGCTACAAAGACGTGTCTTGAAGCGTTTTCAAGTTTCTTCTAAGCTTCTTGTCTTGGCATTTTCCCAAGCTGCTTCTTGAAGAACAGCAAGCTGGTATTTGGAGCATATGGCGATGGTCTGTTTGTATGTTCATTAAATCAAGACACCAATGAAAAGAAAGCAGAGAGCTTTCTGTCCTTTAAATGAAATTGTCAACCCAGATATCTGCTGCCTTTCCCAAGCCCTAGTCTGAAATGCCTGGCAAGTAGGGCTGTGTTATAATGACAAATTAATTCATATCAGACTTTGATCACAGCCTGAAAAGTTCCCTGACATCAATTTTCAGTAGTTGCTTTTAGAAAATCAGAATCTGCTCTGACGCCTCCCAGTTCCTAACAACAAAAGCAGTGAGGCCTCCTTCTATGGGCGAGCATCAACCTCAAGCGTGAAGCTTGGAGGGGAAATTGTAGGACTGTCATAGATAATTCCTAATAACATGGAGGACATACTAGTGCATGGTCAAAACCCAACAGAAGGGGGCTCTCTTGTCGGCACAAGGCCTGAGCACAAACTGGGCTATAGATGCCTCTCTTTCCCCCTCATTTTCCCTTGCTCTTTCCTCCTGCCCTGTAATGTGTCAAAAGCAAATGAAAATGGAGAGGATTCAGCTGAAAATAGAATTGAATTCTATTAGTCAGCCTAATAGTGAAGGTGCATCTGGAAATACAGTACCATATAGCTAATGTTTACCACTTGACTACTCATGCCCCAGGCTCAAAATGCATAATGATGCAAATTAAAACTCAGCAAATGGAGGCGCTGGAATCTCAAAGACAGCCATACCTAACTCAGGGTATGACAGAACAGCTGCTCTTTAATTAATCTTACGTAAAGACTGAAGCTCCGTGTTAGGATGCACACCGTTTATGACAACTGGGTTTTTTGTGTGTGTCTGTGCTTAACACGCTCCCGGACTCCCAAATGTAATTGTTGCTGCTTTGTAAACTCACACAAAGCCAAAGCTGCTGAACAGCCCCCACCAGCCGGAAAGGAAAAGATGGGCAGGAAGGTAGTGAGATGAGAACATGATGATTTTAGAATAGAAATGAGGCCAATTCCCAGTTGCTGCTTTCAGTCCTTACTTGAACGGCTGATCTGGGAGCTAGAAACTTAATCTGAATACTTTATTATTTAATATAGGAAATCAACTATGTGTGTGTTTGCAGGCACATATATTCAGTATATTTTACACCATGTTTCATAGGGAGTTTAAAGAGCCTGTGAAAGGTTAAATGTATAGACTTTGGACCTTGGCTTCTCTACTTCCTGTATCTAATATCGACTAAGTTATTTATTTCTGTGACTCAGTTTCTCCAATTGCATTAAAAGACCTAATACAATTTTAAGTTTGGAAAGCTACCATAAGAACGGTGGTGTCATTACTATAATTACCAGATACAGCAGCAAAAATGACCACATGTTAAGCCTAAATATATTACTTAATTTGCATAAATTAACTCAGCTACCCCAATGCCATACTTTTATAACTATGACCAATACACTTTAGCAGTAATATTAGCTGTAATGAGGATCTCTATTGCATTTATTATCATTTAATCCTTGCTACCCTTCTGTAGGTGAGGGTCTGTTGGTTTCTCCCTTGGTATGGTTGCCAGTGGAAGCCCAAGAAGAGCCACTCACACTCCTAAAACTACAGGAAGGGAATGTGACCCAGTAAAGACAGCAGAGCAGTGATACTGACTCGGATTTTTGTGCTTTTATCCCCTTCTTATTCTGAGACTGGAGTGCTGGGTAATTGTGAACACTGAGTGGGTGAAAATGAGAGCAGGGACTTGAGATTCATCAGAGTAATGCTTTTTTTTTTTTTTTTTTTTTTTAACACCAGTCCCACCGATTCAAGCATGCTCAGCTCTGAGGAAAATGGAGGTTAGCTCAGATGTCAAAACATTTCTCTGCAAATATTACTATTTTGGACACTGGCCATTTTATAGATTTCAATATTCAAGCCCCCACCCATGAGCTACTACTGTTTGGTATTCTTGTGGTCTTTATTTGCCAAACAGGGCGGTGAGACTATGGAAACAATGAGACCTCAAGGTCTTAGTTTTTCTCCGACATGAAGTCTGTTCCTCTTGCTTCTTGCTTGTACAGGTTGGCTGCTATTTTTTTTTCTTTTTCTTTTTCTTTTTTTCAAGCATCTGCTTCAAGGATGGCACAGACAGAATCCACTCAGTGTTTAGAATTAAGTAGAAGGAACGGGGAAGCAGACAAAAAAAAAAAAAAAAGATGAAGCAAGAAGTGAGATGCTAATGTTTTCTTTACACTGAAACTGAATCTTCAGTGTAAAGATTTCAAAGCCCTGACGACCACGCTCCTGTATGCTAGCCAGGCTTCATTTAGTGGTGCATTTCCCGGTGGATAGTCAGTGTCTTCCTGAGATGACCACAAGAAGCTAATCGCAAACAAAGACAAGGCTTACTGCCGGTCACCTAGTTCCTCCCACTGGAGGGGGCTCTCTCAAGCCCTTCTCTAAGGATGTGAAAACAGACCAGATGGGTGTGCTATCTCCATCTTTTGGTCTTTAGCAGAGTCTCTGGAACAAAGCATGTGACAGGGCTTCTTGAAGACTTTCAAGGGGGTGGGGGAATGCGACTCAGTAGATGGAATCTTGAATAAAAATGATGGGTTATGCCTTAAGCTGAATAAAAACAAGCCATCTGAAGAGCATATAGAATTGGCATACATCCTGCCTCTGGAAAGATTCACTTTTATTTGTCTATGTATAAAGGAGGAAGATAGAGAAATTGAAAGTGCCATTTCTGTAATGTTCACTCTGGTGAAGGGTTTGCAAACAATATAAAAATAGCGGTTCTTCCAAAATGATGGTTTTGCTTGAAGTTTATCCACCTCTCTCTCCAATTCCAGCAAACCGCTCCCACCCCCAACACCCCCAACTACCACCACCACTCCCTCCCCACCAAAGACTCAAAGCTCCGAATAGTCACTCTGGAGAAAAGACAGCAATCTTTTGTAAGTTGTTATAATTAACCAGGCCCATTTCATCATCAGATTATAGACTGAGATGCAGTGTTCAAGAAAAGGGGGAGGGTGGGGAGCTAAAGGAAGAAACCAAGAGAGATGGCCATTTTAATTGCGTGTTTATTCTCTCTTCACTTTCCCAAATTGGTTTCGTTTCCTCCGAGTAGGGTTAGTGCCAGGGCATTCAGAGGAGCAGGGGCCCAGGGTGGATTCCAACATTTCCCGGCATTTGAATTACCTCCGGACGGTTTGGCAGCCTCTAAATCTATACCCTTGAAGGCACAGTAACAAGCCTTCATCTCCTACGGAAGAAACTTGAAAGCATGCCAGAACAGGACCTCGGTCCTCCCTTGCTCGGAGTCCTGGCACGTAGAATCGCACGAGAAAACAAAAGGCATTTGTGAGGTGCCGTCCAGGAAGAAAGATTAACAATATAAATTGGGGGGGGAGAGAAAAAGAAAGGGGGAGGATAGCCCTTTAAAATGGTTTTTGTGCTTATTTTAATAGAACTTACACAGCCCCGAATATCCACTAATCAAAACCAAATGTATGTTGCCTTTGTTCAAGGCAGTGCCCACTGGGCTTCCACGGAGCTGGGGGAGGAGCCAGGCTGGCTAGCTTATCTTTCCACCAGGAATAAACAATGTTGTCCTCAAGGTTAGGCCAAGTTGCAGTCTTGCAAACTCAGAGAGCCCTCCGTTGGCAACTGGGCCCCACCCCCGAATGCCTGATGCAAACCTCTCAAGATGTTTTTTTTTTTTTTTCCTCTCATCGCTTTTGATCCTGAACTTTGGTCAGGCCTCTTCTCCCTCCATCCACCCCACCCCCCTTCTGTCTTTGTCTCTCCTTCGCTGTCAGTTTATCTGTTTGTCTCTACCAGGGGCCTTTTCTCCTTCTCTTTTCTTTCCTCACTCTCTCTTTCACTGCTGTTCTCTGTCTACCTTGGCTAGCCTCTTTCTGTTTCTCATTCAATTCAGAAAAACCCATTCGCTTTCTGCTTGACTGGGCAAATGATATCTGACCCTGGCTTGGTGTAGGCTGGAGGATTTCAGCCCTGTTTTGTTTTTGTTTTTGTTTTTAAATCAGGATTAGCTTTTTATCTATACAGGACTACCAGAGAAAGTAGCTCATCTCTTTATGTTTCATCTTAGACTTGCTCGCTTTCTCCTCTAATTTCTCAAACAACAGGGAGAAAGGAAACAGGATGGTTGTGATGGTCAATGGCGATACGACTTTTACCAGAGGGCGGAAGGGCTGAAGCCGCAGTCCAATTCCTGGGCTCAGGATAGATGTTTCTGTGTTGCATCGGGTGATGTTATTAAGGGAGGCCACAACGTGTGTTTTGTTTTTAACGTCTGGCAATTCTTTTGAAATCCTTGTGGGGTGTCCGAGGCATCCTGCGAGGCGGGGGGGGGGGGGGGATGTGAAGGGGATGCGAAGAAAGAAGGCCAGATACACAACATCTGCACCTTTTCATGTCGCCCCTGCTCCTGGCAGCACAAATTGACTTTGTAAGATGGGCTCTGAAAATGAATACCCAGGACATCACTCTGTGTTACTTTCCTGTGAAATTACTTTTCTGAATGAAAATATTGAATTCCTTTGAAAGCAAGCAGTATAATATCTCTAGAAATGAAAATCCTGTGGAAATCACAAAGGAAAGAAAACTGAAGAATATGAAAGCCTGATATCTCTAAATGTTAGTCGGGCCCAGGACTTTTTTTTTTCTTCTTTCCTTGACAACAACAGTAACTGCTCTTTCTGATGTTTATACACTGGGTGCTGGAATCTCCTAGATGCTTCTATTATAGATTTATGCTTTATCTACAATAAACAGCCAATATTATTATCTTAAATTCACTGGCATTTGTATGCACTCGGCACTTTTTGTAGTCTACTTGCTTAGCAAGTCTGACCTGCAGAATTTTCCTTGTCTCAGGAGGGAATATATTGACTTACCGCCAGACATCTGGCCATCACAGGCAGAGCCTCTCCGGAACTGACAGATGAACAGAGCAGTTCCTTCTGAGGAGCAATGACATAAAAGACAGTCCTCTCACACCGAATCACTTACCTGGTTGCTCACCATTGTCCCTCAGATTCTCCTGAGAGACTCAGCCTCCGCCCTCCTTGTTTCACGGGCAGGGTCAAGGAATGTAGAAGGCGTTTCCTCCAAAGGGAGGCACACTGTAAACGCCTTCCCTGGCTGCCTTCTCACACATGCGCGGTCCTCTAGGCCTTATTAGTTGAAGCACCTTGCATTATATTTGGTGTCGTTTATTCTTGTTGCTTTGTTTTTGCAAGTGTCCGTTGTCAACTGAATAAATCACATAGTGCTTCACCCAGGTCCTTGCCAAAAAAAAAAAAAAAAAAAAAAAAAAAGGCAGATGAGGGGAGATGAGGAAGCCTTGAAGGTGAAGGAGATCCTTTCTGTTAAGGAGATGGAAGCTTTTCCTAGGTGGCATGTCAGGCCTGTCTGACACCCAGGGGAGCCTGGATATTAGGAAGCCCACGTGCTGGCAGCTGTGTTTGAAGAATGTGAGAGCCAGGTGCTAGAGGATCCACAATTAGACTTCTGATTTTTAAACAGATTAATGACAAGTGAAAATATTTGAGCAATGCATGGTCATACCAGCCAATTGACATAGCAACCCCGAGAAGAAGAAAGCATTCACTTTTATTCCGTCTGTGAGTAAGGTATTGGCTGTTTCTGAAGTCCTAGAGCATAACGTCAGTGAGCTTGAAACAAGTAGTGCTCTGCTGAGTCTTATGGCTGTAAACAGGCTTGATGGATTCTTGTTTGGAGGGTGAGGAATCTTTCTGATAATGCTCCGAGTATTGCACTCACTATATTGCTTAGTAGGGAGTTCCTGGAGACACGTGGACTCTCATGGTCTTATTCTTGCCTGTGCTAAACTCTTTTCTTAGGGTTTTGGTAAAGACTTACCATTGAAGTTTCAGATGTCATAATGAACCTATAAGGAATAATGAAGACTATTTTTTTTTTTTTATCAAAATGAAGTATTGACTTTTAGAACAGTGAAAATTACTCTGGGTAATACCACAACAGGGGATGTGTATCAGTATGCATTCTGCCAAAGCCAGTAAATATACCGCACAAAGAGTTAGCTTGTGTGGATGGTGTATCAGTCTAGAGTCTTCACTGGAAGCAAGAGTGTCAGTCTGGTGGTGATAGTGTTAATAAAGGAGGCTGTTTGTGTATGTGGCAGAGGGCATATAGAAAATCTCTGTTCTGTCTTCCCAATCCTTCGGTGAGCATAAAACTGCTTTCAAAAATAGGGAAAAGAAGAAGAAGAAGAAAGAAGAAAAAGAAATGAAGATAGTCACAAGATGCTGGAGCCAGGGAGGAGTGAGAGCTGGTGTTTGGGTAACACAGAGTTTTAGTTTGGGAAGTGATAGCACTGATAGTTATAATGACACATTATATGCCATGCATATTTTCTCACAGTAGAAAATAGGAGTTGCTGTGTTAAGAAATTGAAACTAAATGTATATATCCTTTAAAAATCTTAAGAAATTAGAAGGCAGAAATACAATGTGGATAATGAGAAATCTAAAAGTTGAATATAAGTAAGGCTTAATAAAAACTTTAAATTTAATATGTGGAAACAGGCAGAAGATCTGGGTGAGTGTAGTCAATATAAAAAATTCCTGAGTTTTTCTTTCCCGATGGAATAGTGTCTTAGATGTTGCTCAATCCAAGTTATTTTCAAAGATATAGTGAACCATTCCTTTGGATCTCAAATACCTATTTTTATATTGTCGTAACCTATAACACACACACACAGACACACACATGAGTTTCTAAATTGATTAGGTTCTGTTGCCTCTTTTGTGTGGTTGCCTGCTTCCTTTCTTACGAGCACATCTATCTTGGGAACTTCCTTCCTTGCACCTCTGTTTCCGGAAACCTTTAAATGTTCTCATGAGATACTAGTTAGAATTAATATTCTAAGTCAAATTGCAAACTCTACTTTTTATAAGCTATCTGCAAAGGCATTTGGAAAATGTAAAGCTCGCCACAGATAGTTATCCCTGAGTCATATAGATGAAAGTTCCATCTCCAGTGTGTAGAACAGCAGATTCTTAAGCCTATGGGTAGTTCTTGACATGAGCCATGTCTGTATTCTTTCAAAAGGAGATCACACAAAAATAAATATGTCCCAATAGAATGATAATATGGAAAGAAAGGAGTTGAATACTCAACCACTTTAAAGTAGTGATCCCTAATCTGTGTGCTGTAGCTCCTTTGGGGTTGAGAGACCCTTTCATAGGGCTTGCATAGCAGATACTCTATATATCAGCTATTTGCATTATTATTAATAACAGTAGCAAAATTACAGTTATAAGCTTGTGACAAAAATAGTTTTATAGCCAGAGGCCACCACATCACAGAGAAAAGGCTGGCAGAGTTAGGAAAGTTGAGAATCATTGCTTTAGAGGATGCCATGATCTCCTTTTAGTCTAGGACCATGTAAATTTGAGCCACCGAGTTAGTTTATAGGATGAGAAATTGAATGAACAGAGAAGGAACAAGAGCTGGTAAGTCAGCTTCCTTGGTGCTGGCTCAGGCTTGATGAGTCCTACCTGATCTTAGGGTTTTCTTTCTGTGCCAAGCAAATCTGAAGTTGTTAACAATGGATGTGGTCATTGCTCTGTGTGTCTGTAGAAGCACATCAGTTAACAAATAATGAGAAAATGGCACTAGATGCAGAAATATCAAGGAACAGCTTGGATGCATTTATCTTGACAGGATGGAGAAAAGCATACATAGGAGGACACAGCCCTTTGGGAATCAAAGCCTCAGGTACCTGCTGTGGCACATGCCCCAAGATACAGTACCATGGTACATTACCATGGAATTCCACTAAAACATCCACATATAAAACTATGTGTGATTTCAAATCTGAAAAACACAAACTAATGTCAACTTAGCAGCGGGTAAATGAGCTTTCACGAAAGAGTCACAGACCCATGGAATGATGCTTTTTCAGTGGTCCAGGCTTAAAGCATAATGCTTTATCTCCACATAATGCAGAATTTCATTGTTATAATAAATGGGCCTCTGAAAGTTTCAGCAACAACCGGAAGCAAATTTCAAATGTTCTCATAAGCCTGCAACGTGAGGTGAAATCCTAGTAGTGGCATCCAAGTTGTTTTTCTTCAAAGCACTAGTAGCCAATTAGTAGCAAAGGAATTATTTATTAGACCATGTATCTGGAGTTGTACAACTGACATCAAACATTTCCTTCCTCCCTCCCCTTGTTCTTTACCTCCCCGCTTGCTATGTCATGTATTGAGAACCTATGATCAGAACATGGTGCTATCTTAAAGGTATGCATGGAATTTCAAGGGGACACTGACTTAAAAATGGCTATGTACGCAGGGTTTTCTGAAACACTGACTCTTCCCAGGGTGCTAGATTTTGAACTGGAATAAAATGTCAAGCAATAGGAGTTCACCAAACTGTCTAGTTTTTGCTTTAAAGAGAAAAAGTTCTCAGGAGCTTACCCAAGTAAGAGCATCCCATCCTTACTGTCAACTTTACTTTTCACCCCATGAAAGTAAAAAATGATTACAATTATTAAAAACAAACAAAAAATGGGATTTCCCCCCTTCTGGTTTTGAGCACAAAAACAATGGAAGAGGTAAATGGATTTTGGTGATATCTTTTATTTGTTCTGCAGAGAAACACGTGGAGAGGTGGATGGGATAATTTCAGGTGTTTGCAAGCTTTCGCCCAGAACAAGGTAACTAACCCTTAACCAACGTGTGAGAGCAATTCCTAGGAGGTGGGTTATATCTGTCAGGGTGAGGGTCATCAGCCAAATCCTTAACATCATCTGTACCTTACAGCTGAGATAGCCAAATGCAAACAAAAAAACACAATTGTAAAATACTGACAAAACCTGGCTGAGGTGTGCAGACAGATGTAGTAGAAAGGTAATAGGATGTGATTTGACCCACAAGTTATAATAACATGACTTTTAAAATTTATTTTTTGCTATTTGTGGCAATGGAGATCAAGCCCAGGGTCCCCCACCAGGGAGGAACAACCCACTCAACCTTAGCATGGTCTCGTCTTTATTATACTTTCAAGATGAACATTCCATATCAGTACAATATTGTGATATAGTTGTAATATTCACTATGTCTGGATAACCTAAAGATTTGGAGTGGCTATTCAGAAAACAGTTCAGTTGAATCACTGCATACCCATTGTATACTATCCTTTTATGAAATATTGCATCATGTAGCTATAAGCATACATATCTGAAAATGATGCAAAAGGTTGTATTAAACCCCACAGCCTATGAAGATTCACTAATAACAGTTTTGTGTTCATGAGCTTCAAAAAAACACATTTCCATCTCCCTGTCTAAATATATCTTCAATTACTCACTTTGGAACATTTTTCAACTTGGTTCACTTTCAAAGTTCCCTAGAAATGTCAAATGTATTGTCACTCCAGCCCTTGACTAATAAAGTTCTGTCTCAGAAACCTGCATATTCAAATTCAACCCATCCTTTAAGACATAGTTATAAAGGAACTGTTCCCATGGTTATACCTCATTGCCTCCTTCTGTAAGCTGAGTAAGAGCTCAGTGCCCAGAACTCTCATTTTATTATTTACCCATTGTTTGTCTTATTTGAGGTTTATTTTTAGAAATATCTTTTTCCTGATAAGAGAGACTGTAGTTTATTTCTGTGTTCCTAGAGCTTACCAGGGATCTTAGAACATAGTAGGCAATCAGTTCATGCAGTAGTAATTTTTGTATTACATTTGTGTGTGTGTGTGTGTGTGTGTGTGTGTGTGTGTGTGTGTATGTGTGCGTGCATGCATTACACAGTCATGATATATGTGTGGAGTACAACTTGCAAAAGTTAGTTCTGTCTTTCCACCAAATGGGTCCTAGGGATTGAACTCAAGTTGTGAAGCTTGCAAGCAAGCTCCTTTACCTATTGATCCATCTCATGGGCCAATGTCATATTTTACTATGGATACTTATTCAGAGTAAAGGCCCAAAGCCATCTATCACTACGAAGATCTTCGCATCTTTGGCACATTCTGCTTCAGCCACATTGGTTACTTTCTAGCTGTGGGTCTGTTCCAAGCCTCCTCTTCCTGCCTCAAGTGCCAGTTAGAATGCTCTCTCTCCTGGACAATAGCATGCCCTGTTCTCTGATTTCTACCACATCTCTGTTCTGTGAGGTCATTCGTGGTCACTTTGTTAAAATGACAATGTTATAGGATGGGTGACATTGCCACCATTGTTCTCCATATTTCTTATGCCACCCTGCATGCTGAGCACTTATTGTTAGCTGTGCATGGCCTCTGTCAGAATGGAGGCCCTGAATTTGTTTGTTGCTTCATGTACAGAGCCTGACCTGTGCCTCTGCAGGGTGAGCTTTGCACATCTTCCTCCATTCTCTAAATAATCTCTTCAGTGTATTGAGGTTTCTCTAGACTCATGGAAGCTTGAGACCCACATTCCTGTCTTACTTCCGAGTTTTGATATCTCCTCCTGGGAAACTGACTGTCTCTTCTGTACTGTAGACCTCAGGTTCATAATTTCTGACCTAGAAGAAATGAAGGGTCTGAAATACAGTGGTTGAAGGAGAATGGACAGACAATTGTTTTTCTTATAGAGACTTCCAGTCTGAACTAGAGTTGAGTGAAGCCCCATTCATTGTTATTGCTAATGCACCTAACTGAGGGTTGGTGGCCCACAGATAGCTTGGTCACATGACTGAAATAAGACAGAAGTATATGCAGAATCTATAGCTTCTCTGTATAAGAACTGTTCATTCCTTCTCATCCCATCTGTATGTTGAGGGTGTGATGCATGCTTCTCTTTGGTAGGAAATTCTCTGCTTTAGTCTTGCACATTGTATTTTGATATTGTGGAAGAATGTAATATCTAATAGAATGTTATCTATTTTCAATAAAAGTTATATCTGGTTCACTTCTGTGACCATAGCTATCCTCATTTCTATTCCCACACATATTTATAGCTAATGTTTGGTCTTCTGTACTTGCTGATTATATGTAGATTTTTTTGTGGTGGTCATTTTTTCATCTTAAATAGGCCATGTGTCTGATAGAATGGGTTCTATTTGGCTCTCTACCATCATATTGTACAAATAGGAGTCAACAAGGCTTTGAAGGCATGTGGTATGCAAATGAGGGTGGTGGAGAGGGCAAGATGGCTTGAAAGAACATCCACTGCATAAGCACTCACAGAAAGCATTCCTGGCATACCACGGTTGTCCTAGGAACAACTGATGTGCTAAGCCTCTGACAGTGTCAATGAAAAAAATATACATATATATTCTATATGTAGTAACACAATGCTCTTGGTAGAGTAAAAAGAAAGAAAGGGGTGTTGAGTAGAGAAGAAATTAAAAGGTAAGACAATAGAATTAGAGCGTCTATGTTCAGTGGAGGAAAAGCAGGGGATAACAGTTGACCAACGTGGTTTCGAGCCTGAAGTCTGTTTTCTATTGGGAAGGCTATATTTGATACTTCAGGACTGAAGAATTTTTTCTAAGGCAGGACTTCTTGCCAAGTTTCTGCTTGGGAATTCTGAACTGAACTTCAAATGTTTCGGCGCTTCTGTTTTAAACACATTTGGCACTGTGGCTTCTTGCTCAAGGAAGAAGCCCCTTCAAGTACATCAAAGAGCTGTGAAAAAAAGATACAGTATGTTGACAATTTGTGTGAGGACATCAAAACCAGAAAAACTGTCTCTGTAGTCCACACACATTTCAAAGACGGGGGGGGGGGGGGGGGAAGGTGTCTGGTGTGAGCTGTGGCACTGTGTGAAACACCAAGTATTGGGAGGTAATTTGACACATTCTCTGCACCTAAGACACGACCTGACTTGCCCAGCAATTTCAAGTCAAGGTCTAGAAGACGTTTTCTCTGGCAAGTGACCTTTAACTAAATTGTAAGCTTTCTCATTGCTGTGTCCAGGTGAGAAGAGTCAGGGGATGGAATCAGAGAGAAAAATCTTCCCAGGACATCAGAAGCCATTTGACCAAGGGCTCTGGTGAAAACTGTTTAAAAATTCAATTTGAATCTCTGTGGCCTGGGTCTTGAGAGGGATGATAGAAGAAGATTGTCTGTGTTGATTCAAGACCCAGTCACTTCTTAATCCTACTGAGGACCTGGTAAAAGCAGGTACTACGTCAAAGCTATGCCTTCAAAGGGCAAAGCCACTATTAAATTCTTGACAGGAGCATGGGGGTTGTGTTCCCACAGACCCTGTCTCCAGCCACTGCTTTATTTCCTGGGAGCCGAGTAACCTCAAGTAGGTTTATCTAACCTTTTTAAGCCTCTGCTTTCTCATTTTGAAAATGGAAGCAATGATATGGAACTCAGTAGGTTGTTGCTTGAATAAATGAACATTAGATATGAGGTGCCTCAAAGATTACTAGGTGTTTATAAAAAGTTCTGCCTCTCTGGCCTCCTCCTTGCTCCCCCTACCTCCACTCAAAAGAGGATAAAATAAACTGAAGCTTACCTTAGGTTAAAGGGAAATCCCTTAGGTCACAAGGCAAATGTTGTCAGGGCTATAACTGGTATGTATGTCATTACTCCTTGAGTTTTTAACTTCAAATCATTACTTTAACCTACAAATTAAGGGTGAGATTAAAGTTTGCAAATACTTGTAAATTGGAGCCAAAGGGTGAGTATAACTCCTAGGCAGAAAGAATCAGGGAAGTGGGATGACCAGAAAGGTTGATCTTTGATTTTGACTTCCTAAATCCCAACCTGGACTCCAGAAATTACTTGATTATAGGAATTTGAACAGAGACATCACTAGAGCTCAGTTTCTCCATTGTCTAAGATGCAACACCACCACTGCTTTGAGGTTAACAAAGAAAAGAGTAATGTATAAAAGAAGATAGCATGTGACTGTCCCATAGTAAGTCAATATACAGGAATCTTTGTTATTTCAGACACGCATTTAGAAAGGTGTGGCCAGAGAATAAAGATGACTTGGAGAAAGGTCTTTGGGATTTGGGCCTCAAGAACCTGAATGAGTCTTTCTGATTTCAGTCTTATAGACTTCTAGGTTATTGCATTGGGCCTAGGACTAACCAGCAGCAAGCCATTGAAATCTTTCAGCACAGCACACCAGAAATACATACAGTAAGAGGCCAACTCAGTATTTCTAATCACCCCATTGAAGAGCAATTGAGACATAATAGTATCCACCATTAAGTGAAGAACTTCTCTTTGCTATGCAGAGTCAAAAAAATCTCATTTGATGGTCTCAAAATTACACAAATGAGTATATTGTGACCATTTCAAGAGCTCAAGTCTGTCAATAGGAATGATTTTCAGAGACCTCTCTCAGGACATCAGTATTTGGGGCCATGTTGGGACCATGTTGAGAACAATAATGATTTACCTTGTTATCAGAATCACTCATCCTTCTTGGTCCTTCTTTGTGGAGTTATCCTTTTCTGGAGTAGATGGATCTCTGAATCAGGACCTTCTGGAGGAGCACTGAAGTGACTCTAGAATGAGACAGGTTGTCTATAGAATGGGGGGCTGGCCCTGTGCTGACCACCAAGGCTTTTAAGTACTGAAAACTTGGGACGCTCTGATATTACTCTAAGGAGGCAGAGCAACAGGTGACACACTGTGGTTTGAACTCTGTTGTTCAGATAACTTTACCTCAGCTTCAAAGCTGAGTTCCTGAGGGAGTTATTAGCTGGATCCCCTCGCTTCAGACTTATTAAAGGCAAAGATGAAATGCCGCTCGTCATGATGAATTACAGATCAACTCCTTATCCTTTCACTTTCTGGTGTCTATAAATCTCAGGAAGAATCTCTAAAGATGAAAATGAAGTTGGTAATCACCAGAATAGCCAGAGAAAAGAAAGTGTTGTCTGGGACATGCTAAGACTGTAGAAGGCTGAAATGGCCAAAGGGGGTTCACGATCCTACCCTTAGCACAGATCTCTATACTCTACACAATTAAACATTGTGTATTGCTACATGCCATGAAATAGTCACTATGTGTTTGGGTCTCAGAGGAGATGCTTACATGCCATGGAAAATCTAGTCCAGGCCATGACCTTGAGGTCATCATTGAGAGAGAATATGAGAAACTTGCTGAGTGATTGTCCTCTAACAAAAATCATGAAATTGATTAAATGGGTTGATCATTCCCCAAATGTTTGCTTTTCCCAAAGGAAAGGCAAAGGTAGTGTGTTATAGGAATGGTGTTCTGTGAACCCAGGTCCCCAGCAGCAATGAGACCCTTATGCTTATTTGACATCAGAATTCTCTACTTCAGAATTAACCTCTTGATGGACTTGGTTGATTTTAGTTTTCCTTGCTTATAATAGTTGCTCTGTATTGTTGCCACAGTGATCTCATTTTTTAAAATATGCTTATGAGAATTCTGTTTATAACACTTCACAGGAAACTTCATTCCCTACATAATAAAACCAAATGTCTTTGTACTTCTAGGTTCTTCACCATTCCCTTTCTACCTGTGGGGTTCCTTTCTCCCCATGGTCTTAATTGATGCTGGCCTCTGACTGGACTCAGATGCCCTTCCAATCCTTCAAGTTATTTCCACTGCTGTTCTTTCTGGCCTACTTTCAGCCACCTGCCAAGCCCCATTTCTTTCTCTCTTTTTAAAAAGATTTGCTTATTTTTATTCCATGTGTCTAAGTGTTTGCCTGAATGCATGTATGTGCACTGTGTGTGAACCTAGTCCCTCAGAGCTCAGAAAAAGACTTTGGATTCTCTGGAACTAGAATCACACATGGTTATGTGCTGCCATGTAGGTGCTAAGAATTGAACCCAAGCCCCATACTGGAACACCAAGTGCTCTTAACAATTGAACAATCTTTCCAGGCCCCCACCCTAGCCCAAATGGCTCTTTGTATAGGAAGCTTGCCATTCTCCCGGCTGTCCTCGTGTCTCCTCTCCCCTCTCTGCCGCTACACACTTGAATTGCAGTAGGTCTTCATCTATGACCATTCAGATGTAGGCAGTTTGTATGTCTTCATTCTCTTTGCTACTGTGAGTTTCTTAATGGCTAGCACCAGGCTTTGTTCACTTCACAATCTTCATTGACTTATACAGTGTCCAGCATGAAGTGGATGTAAAGTAGGTTTTGCTGAATAAATATAACCAGTTAATGAACTGTCAATTGTACACCAAAAATCAGCCTCCAGGATGGTAGAGCCCATACAGCTGGCCCTCGGTTGGCTAGATAAAGGAGTGAATAAGCGACATCCTCACAGAACTATTGTAAAACCAGAATGAGAACTGTGAAGGCTTTGTGTGCTATGAATGGCTGGCCCAGGTGAGGTAACATTGCTGTGACTGCAATGAGCAAGTGCCCTGACTCTCAGAGCAGTGTGGCCATGGGCAAAGGACCATAGGAGGTGGCTTTCAGCTGCCTGCCTGTCACCCCAGGTAAGGAAAAGGCAGCGTTCCATTGACTGGACGTGTAATGGGGTGAAAGTGAGCCTGCTGCTATTTCTTTCACAGCTTGTGAAGGCTGTAATGAAAAGGTCTGAGAGACTTTCTCTCTATGGTCCTGGAAGAGAGTGTCATAAATGTCCAATTTACCACTGATTGCCACATTGGCCCTGGAACTCCACAGCAACAAACCATTGAAACAGCTCATCAGAAGTGCATGTGTTGAGAGACCAACCCAGTCTCTTTAATCACTCTGATTAGGGAACAAATGAAAAATAATAGTAGTCACCATTAGTTTAGTAACTTCTCTGTGCCATGCATAGTGTCAGATCTCATTTGATTGCTACAAAATCATACAATTGTCACCAATTTAAGGAACACAGTACTGTAAAGGAGAGTGCTTTTCTAAGGCTACTCTATGTATCAGTCAGCTCCTACTGTATTATTCAGAGGTAACAAATAATCCCATATAGCAGTGTCTAAGAACAAGACTTTCATTCTCATTCATGCTATGTATTCTTGGCAGCAGGCTCACTCCCACTCCATTACAGATCCAGCCAATGGATCTCTGCCCTTTCCTTACCTACATTGACAGGCAGCTGAGAGCTGGCTCCTGTGGTCCTTTCCCCATAGCCACGCCCCTATGAAAGCCAGAGCACACATTCACCACGGTCACAGAAATGTTACCTCATCTGGGCCAGCATTTCACAATGCATGAAGCAGTTTTTGTTCCGGTTCTACAATAGCTCAGTGAAGCTGTCATTTAATCACTCATTCTTCTGGCCAACCGAGTACCAGCTGGACGTGTCCTGCCTTCCTGGTGGCACCGATTAATGTAGACATGGTCAACCCCTCTGTCTCTAATTGGCTGCAGCTCTGTTCTGTGGGTCTTCTTAGTCCAGAAACTCAGGAAGAAATCAATCATGAGGTAGAATATACTATTCACATGATAGTAAGGAACAAAGGAGCATTGCTAACCTCCCCAGTCATCCTGCTGGTCTTTTGGGATGTGGCTGTGCGGTATCTTATAGAAACACGCATGTATTTCACTGGTCAAAGTGAGCCAGGAGGTAGAAGTACATATCCACAGTAAGTCATTATTAATTCACAGTGATGTAGAAACATGACTGTTGATAAGCAACCATTAGGGACTAATAAAATCAGCTATTGAGTGATGGAGCTAGGATTAAAGTGAAGTTCCTGCTGTCACAATTCCATGTTCCTTCTACTTTATAGGCTACTGTGGGAACCTGACGGGAGCTTCCCTCACCCTGGCAATAAGAGCCCTGAGTCAAACTCCAGGGCTTTGGTTCCTGAAAGTATAGAGAACTGTAGAGCTGAGGACCACACCTTGTCACTCAATGGAACAAGATCGCAAGTGTATATGTCGCTAAAGTCTTACTCCGCCTGTCAGTGTAATTGGCATAAAAACCTACTCTCTTTCTTCAGCTCTTATTGCTCCAGTAAATCTCCCACTGCACCTCCCATTACTGCTCACTTAAAGCACCGATTATTCCTTTATTAGAACTTAGCCACAAGTAGGCCATGAATTTTTATGGCTTTTCCGGATCTCATAAGGCAATGGAAGCATCCATTTAAGCACAGTCACTAAACTATGCCATGGTTTATGGCCTGATATAGCATCTCACTGGTTTAAATGAAGCCTCACCTCCTTAGCCCTTCTTTGCATATTCAGCTTCCTCCTTGAGAGATAGGAGAGTTCAAATTCCCACTTCCACTTGCACAGTGGTTATTCTTGGATATAATCCCTAGTGATAACCCTAGGTCCATTTCAAAGACCTCTACTGACAATTAAAAAAAAAGAATGCTTCAGTTTTGGAAATCACTTCAACTTAGAAAAAAGCTAATTCTGTAGACAGCATTGCTGGTATATTTGACCTCTTTAGTATGTTTGTGTTGATATTAAGTATTCTTTTTCACCAAACCATTGACTGTATAACTACTGTATACTAAGCATCACCCTGCCCATCATTCTGATCTTATGACTGTGGTTTCTCTCTTATAAGGAGAAAACCAAGGCAAGAAGACATAGTTGATTCTTGGGAGTTCAAGGGATTTTACACACTGCTATATTGCATTATTTCAGTGTCATTCAGTATAGTGAAGAGTCATCTCCTTTGGGCAAGACACAAATGAAACATGCTTGTGTTTTCTTTTCAGCTTCATTTATACTGTGGGTCACAGTTAGGAGTATGGATGTAGACACAGAGTTTGCTGCATAAGGAAAAAGGCAGGATCACGAAGCTCAGTTTCTGAAGATTATCACTGAGAATACAGCCCTGTTTCTTCTTAGAATATCTTGATGCCAAGTGACATGCCAGGTTTCCATAGTTAAGGATCCCTCAACCATGGAGTTGTGTGTGTGTGTGTGTGTGTGTGTGTGTGTGTGTGTGTGTACATGCATATATATGTATATGTATATATGTGAGCTAGAGGTATAAATATTGAACATTTCCATCTTGATTTTTCACAAGTACATTTCTATGTGTATATGTGTACATGTGATACATGCTCCTCCGTGTTTCCATTTGTGTATGTGCGGAAGCCATAGGTTGATGGCAGATGCCTTCTTTTGATTTCCATGTTAGGTATTTTTTATTAAAAATTGCTTTGATACAATATAGTCTAATCATAGATTCCCCTCCCCCAACTTCTCCTAGATCTTATCCATCTCCCCAGGCACCTAATTCTGTGCCTTTTCTTTAGCAGACATACCAAGCAGCAAACAACAGTCAGAGACACTTAACACTAAGGGACATTTGAGGGATCATATGGGAACCTACTAAAGAATCTTCCAAAATATCTGCATATATGAGAGAAATCTAAATGAAGCCCCCAAATAACAGGGGAGAAAATGTCTCAATTATAGATCTTTTGCCACCAAGCAAAGCATTCAGTGCCAGGTATAGATTACATATGGCTGAATTGTTGGCCAAAGAGCCTCGGACATGGAAACCCCCAAGCATTCACCTTATTTTTTGAGACAATGCTCTCAAGGGATATGGAGCTCACCATTTCAGCTAGACAGGCTGGACCTGGGATATATCTGTATCCACCCTCACCAGGTCTGGGTTTCGAGATGCCTATCATGTGTGGCCAGAGAGAAAAGCAATCAATAATCCTACTCAACTTTGGAAGCTGAAAACTATATAACCAGCACAGTAAGATAGCACCAAGGATGCAATAGCGGCACTTTCATCTTGAAAGTAACCAACAGTCATCTAACTGGCCTTAAGGCCTTCTCCATAGAAGAAAGTACATGCTCAGTACTGTAAAATCCAGCCAACTACTCCATGTCTGGTGAGGTCATAGATCCCATGACTGCCACTTTTCTTAACCAGTATGATTCCTAACTATATTATATAACTTATCTTTATGCACACAGATAAATGTAGCACTGGCCTCCATCAAAGATGCTTCTTTTTGTAGCAAGATACCATTACAGAAATCTACAACTGGTCAAAATGCAGAGTGTAACTGACCATGGGTTTCTCAATACCAGTTGATACATCTACAACACAACCTGTACCTCTAACCCCCAGGAAATATAATCGAAGATGGGGTGAGAAATTGGAAGAGCTAGAGGATCAGGTTGTCTGCTTTGAAATAGCATTCCCTATCTGTGACAGGGAAGTTGTACCCATGAGATCTCAACTATATGACCATCTTAATAAGATCTGCACAGTGACAACAGTTGCATGCCAATTGGATATGGGGAAGAAGTCTCACAAGGCCCCACCCAAGCTATAGGTAATTAAAAGCTGCTGAGTGAGAGAATTAGTCTTCTTCAGGGATGGATGAGCCCTATGACAGGTCATCTAATCTCAAATGGTCAAGTCTAAACACATATACCTACAATAAACACTAAATGGACTCAGCAGGTTGTGTTTATATGTAAATATAGATATGTAATAATTAAAGAAGAAGAGATCACAAATTTGTGAGAAAGTAAGGGGGGCCAAATGAAGGCTATAAATGATGTAAATAAAGTACTCATATATGAAATTATTAAAAATTGAATTTAATAAATATTTAAATTTTATTTACGTGATTACTGATGTTTATAAATATGATTTTGATTGACATATCATTGTCTTATTTATTTATGGAGTACAATGTGCTATTTTGATATATATGAAATGTGGCATAATTAGAGCAGCTAATTAGTATATGGCTTTCACTTCATTTTTTACTGGGAGACAAAATATGCTTTCTAAGTTACTTTGAATTACACAATTCACTTCTATTGCCTGTAGTGCTATGAACTTTAAGACTCAATTCCCATGTTTATCCAGATTCAACCAATGATCAACAGCTCTTCCCGTTCTCCCTAGTTCAGCATCTAGCAATCACAAGCTTTAGTCTCTAATCCTAGAACTTCACCTCTGTTGGATTCCAGTGATACAACTGAGGCAATGGAGTCTTTAATTGTCTCCTTTTGCCTGGCTTATTTCACTTAGCCTCCCTCCTCCAGTCATGTAAGTTCATTTATAGCGATGAACGCAAATGACAAGGTGTTTTTTTCTTTATTTGTTTAATTCACTTTACATCCTTGTCATAACCCCATCCCTCCTCTCCTCCCTCTCCCCCTCCTCTATTCCTCAGGAAAGGGGAGTCCACTTTCCTATCCACCACCTTTCATCATGTCCCATCAGGACTGAGCATGTCCTCTTCCCCTGTGGTCTGGTTGTCCCACCAGGGGGAGCTGATCAAAAAGCTGGGGACAAAGTCCATGTCAGAGACAGCCTCCCTCCCACTACTAGAGACTCACATGAAACCTAAGCTACCCATCAGCTACTCATCAGTGTAGGGGGCTGATGTCCAGTCCATGCATTAACTTTTAATTCTACAACTATTATTTATCAGTTCTGTAAGTATTTTGGTGGAGTCCTTGGGTTTATTCCATATATAAGCTCATCTCATCATCAAGTAGTGATGGCTTGACAATTTTGTTCTATATTATAGGAAACAAATCTTTCTTGCTCTCTAATTACTTTGGCAAGGGCCTATAGTAGTATGGTAAAGTATAGTACTATATCTTCTCCCAGGCCTTTAAAGGAATTCTCCCAACTTAGTTAGCATCATTTAAAGTGACTTAAACAGTGAGCTTGAGATGCAAGGTTTCTTGTATAACAGTTAGACCTCTCTACACCGAATCTCTTGAGAGTTCTTTTATGAAAAGGTGTGACATTTTGTCAAATGCTCTTTCTGCCCTTGTGGGCATAATTATAGGATTTTTAGCTTTCATCTTATATATTTCAGATTTGTTGATTATGTTGAATCACCCTTGCATTGGGGTGATAAATTGTGCTTGATCCCAGTAAATGATTCTATTTAGTGTGCTCTCCAATATTGTTTTCTAAGATTGTCTACTGCTCTCTGAAGCTGATTTTCTTCACACTCTCATGTAAGATTGAGAATGTAAGTCATCTAAATCAAAACCCAAGTCATCATCACCACACCTTCTTAAAGAAGGGGGTTTTGTGACCCGTTGGAGAATCTAGGGCTTTACCCTTCATTTGGTGAGGTCGCTATCAGCCTTGGTGCATTGACAGACATACAGACTACGAGTTCAGCCTAGAGTTCATACGTTCAGCCCCAAAAGAAATTCTTTCATGGGGGAAACCCTTAGGGCTACTCTCAAGTTGATTTCAGGAAGTGCGTAATATCTGTCCACATGAACATTTCTGAACCTAAGGGCTGCAGCGTCTCTGACTTTTTCTACTCTTCAGCTTAACAGGGGCAGAGTCGGCTTGGGAAGAGGCATGTGTATGAGAAGCTCCTTCTGGAACTTAGAACTTACGAGCTGCATCTCCTACTGACGTATTAATCTTCTTCACTTTACCCCAGCGAGAGTTATTGAAAAACAGTGATTCCTGAGTGTGGAACTTAGGAATTTCCTCAGACAATGAAAATCATTCACTATTTCTGCAACCTGGCCCTAAGCACAGTGGTTGAGACACCCAGGGAAGGTTCCAATTGCTTTGATAGCTGAGCTGTCTGTGATGTTCTGATTAAGCCCTGGTCTCACTTTGACTTCTTGAACCTCATGTGTAGTGCTCTCTGGACTAGCAGTAGTGAACTGAGAAGACTTTCTCTTGACCGTTGGCTGTAAAATAATTGCTCTTGGTGCAGCAGAGCATCTATGCCTGGAAACCTCTAAACCTTAGGAGACCTGAGGGTTCAGTCCTGGTGGAAGGTGAGCCTTGGGCTAAAAAAAAGCCTAGGGACACCAAACGTCCATCTTCAGTAAGTGTGACTAGGTCCATCTGCGTTTAAGCACTAGGTCCACAGGGAAGGATGTCGTCATCTCATGGGTTTTTGGGTAAGAACAGCATTGATTGGGAAGTGGAAGTTCAAAGAATCAGATTTTCCCAAGGTCCCAAGAAGTTAGGGGCAGAACCTAGACACGAGTCTGAGACATTTGACTCTGGGACCAGTGCTCGGGACAGCGCTGCCTGTAGCTGATGTGCGGACTCAGAAGCCAGAGCTGCCTAGGCTCCTGGAAGAAAGACGGGGGCGCACCATGGGATTAGAGTGACTGCTTCAGCTTAAAGGAAAAAAAAATCAGTCCTTTGTCTGTCTCTGAGCAGAGCTAGCATTCCAGTTCCCATTATGAGGCCAGAAACTTCCCAGGAGAGGGCCCGGAAGAAAACGAGAAGGATTCACAAGAAGCTCTTATTGGGGACATTTTTTTGCCCATTTTAAATTTCAGGTTAATATGAACCTGCTTATTTCCTAAGCACCCTCAGTGAATACTAAATGCAACTGATTTATTCCGCTTTCTCGAACCGGCATTCTAATGGGTCCACAAGAGGAAAATAAAATATTTAATAAAATAAAATGTGACAAATGAACTCTTCCAGCAAAACAAGGCACTGCTAGTGAGGGCTGCAGATACAGCAGAAGGACCGAAGGAGGTCTGAGAGCAGCAAAGAGGCTGAGGTGGAAACTATGATGGGTTTTGAGAGCCTTAAAAAAATGTTAAATTGGAGGGATTTGACCATATTATACATAATCTGATGTACTGCCCATGTACACATTTCATCTTTGCTTGCCATTCCTTTGTCGCTTCTCATTTGCTGCAGTCAGAGCAGGGTTCCCTATTATGTAAATAAGGGAGTGAGACAGATGGTGCCACAAAGCAATGAATTCATTTGGGGGGAGGGCTTTAATTATGGATGGGTGGGCCCGGCTGTGTTTTGGGTTCAGCAAACGTCCCAAACGTTATGGGACTGGCAAAACCCCAGATGCAGTTTTCCAGGCACATTTAAAAATCCCTGTCATATTTGCAGGGGAATTGAAGTTGGGAATTGAACTTTCTCTGTATTGAATTCCTCAAGTCACTGGCCCTGGTTTCTGGTCTCTGAAATGGTGAAGGAATTCAGGCAGGGTTTGAAGGACTTGTTCTAAATTATTTTGAGACTTGGTTGCTGTTGACCTATGGAATGGTCAATATTTAAAAACTGGACATCAAGTCCTCAACTAGAAAACTTAAAGCATTCGTAATCCCAAGAAGATAATCTTTATTAATTTGTTAGGTATTAAATTTTACTGTTTCCTAGTACACAGAATATGTGCAACTGAGTCACATCACCCTTATAATTGTATATCTTGTTTGGTCATCTAATATTAAATCACAGCCATTTCCTTAGAACACTATTTATTCTTAAGATTCATGAATATATGATGGCTCATTGAATATATGATTCAGGCCTTCTCAAAACTAAGACGTATATACTTTGTGGGCACTTGTTTCTCCCCCAAGTAATCTAAAGCCATCTTCAGGCAGCCTTGCATTTTGTTTGTCTCCTTGGCCAATACAATTTGGTTGGTACAAACAAATGGACAGACTAACCAGAAAGGGTGATGTGGACTTAGGAGACAGAGTTTGGTGTTAATGAGAAATCAGTTAAAAATCATGTGGCAAGGTTGCAGTCAAACAAGACGTCTCAAAGGGAAACTGAAGCCAGCTTGAGCTGAGGACACGGTGTACACAAAGCACTCAGAGAAGTGGATAGTATTACATGAAAAGCCCAATGCAAGTTAGGTGGAAACTTAAGGGAACAGAGCAATCCATTAGCATTTTGTGCATTTGGTATCCATGGATTCAGTGATTCACCTGGCACCTTGCAAGGCCAAGGATATAGGAAGATTTATAACCATGAGGCAATAGCCCATTGAGTCACATGGCTTTGTAAAGCTTGTGTTTTGACCAAAGCTAGTTGGTCTGTGAATCTAGCCAACCACTAAGCCCCCTGCTCTTGTATTTCAATTAGCTTTGTGGTTTCACACTCTTTGATGAGAACTTATTAATTCTCACATGATGAATTGTGTGTCTTTGTTAAACAAACATACAAACACTAACAAACACCCTCCCCTAGGGAAAACATCCACTGTGAGAGCTGGGCTGAAGAGAGTAGATTCCGCAGTTACTTGCCAGAAGGGCGAACCCTTGGATCCATTAAGGAGTGGAATGTCACACTTGGCAGTCCGCTGGTTCTATGACATAAACAAGACACCAGACGCTCTGTGCAGCATTCAGAAACAGATATCTGCAATTCCACTTCTCAGGCAATCCTCTGCCCTGGGCAAATACTTTCAATTAAGGAAATTATTAAAACACAGTTAAGTGTTTCTGATTTTATTTCTTTTTCTAGGAGAAATTCTATTATTATATTTCTGAATGTGCTGATTCACTGAGACCTTGGAAGTGTCAATGATTTTACTCTCTTTTGCTGTTACTTTGCCCTGAGTCCTTTTCAATACTGGTAAATTCTGAGTTCCCTATAATTTCCAGAGAAGTGGGAGTAACCTGTTTAGAGCAAAGTGATGAACTTCTTATGCAAAGTGTGATTGCTGTAGCCCAGTGACTCCTATCTCAGAGAAGCAGAGGGAAAGCTATCGGTATTTGTGTACTGAGTGCACCTACGATTGATGCTGTAACAAAACTGGTATCATTTTAAGCTAACAGTGCATATTTTCTTTGGTCCTGTCTTGGAGGTACACAAAGAAGCTGGAACTGAATGAAGTCATATTGAAGTTGATTTCTGAAAACAAGAAAAACGGAATGTTGCCCAGAGAGTTGGTATCCGTCATGCTGTATGGGCATGGCACAACTCTGAAGCAGACCAAGTTGGCCTCAAAAATCTCCATTTTGACATGAACCTCATAGAACAATGCTGGAATTCAACCCAGGTCATCACAACCTCTTCTACTGAGTTCCCTGTACCCTCTCTGAGTCTCAGTTTTCTTATCTGCAGATGAAGGGCTCATACAACTGGCTGTGAAAGATGCTTAATAAGTTAGTGCTATATATCCATCCGTATGCCCATAGTATTAAAGGAGAATGAACCCATTCCTCTAACCAGACCAGAAAGCTCACTGCAAAGGGCCCTATAGCCAGCACTCACTTTCGTTGCTTGCTTCAAAGCCATATGTGTTCATAAGGCCACAGTTGTTACAGCTTTGTCTATGACTCTACGCCCTCTTTCTTACCCTGAGTTTATTTATTTATCATATTAACAATATTTTATGCATATAAAGGTTTTGCTTTCATGTATATATGTGTAGTGTATGCCTTGTGGAGGCCAGAAGAAAGCGATTCTGGGAATTGGTGTCCTCTAAAGGCAACACGTGCTGAGCCTTCTCTCCAGCCCTCACCCTGTGAGCCTCACCCTCCTTAGCTTTACCTCCCTCTTTGCTTGCATGGTAATCCCCCCCCCCCCACTTAGCTTTACGCACCCAGTCCCACTATTCCATCTGTAAACTCACTACTGCTCCTCAGCCTTTGACCTCCTCAGGTCTTTCTTAGCCTTCAACGTTGTTCAGCTAAAGCTTCACCTGACTTTGTTATGAAAACGGAACACTCAGGCCAGGTTTTGTGATTGCTTCATCAGCCTCCCTGGTCAGTTTCTAAATTTCCCAAGATCAGGGGCCATTTTGACTGCTCATCATTGGAATATGAGCACTTTGCACAATGCTCAGTACATATTTGTTGAATAAGTAAATGAAGCTTAAAAATTCACAGCCATGTTTTGATCACTCACTTTCCAGCCTTGTTTTAGTAGCTGCTTGCAGGAAAATATAATGTGTCAAATCCCCATCCTTTAGTATTTCCTCTAGGAAGCTGAGTCTTGCTTTGTCTTCCCCTACACCAATTCACTGCAGTGGGCACAAAACTGTGAGCTCTTCTCTCAGTTTGAGAACAGGGAAAAAACACTGAAGCAAGGATGACTAAAATTATCTTTATTGCTCATTCGCTCTTTTCCCTCCCCAGGACCAGGTAGTCATTGTCAACTATATATAACTTACACAATCAAGAAAGAAAGGGTGCTCTAGGGCAGACAGAACATTCCTTTGCTAAAACAATTTTTATCTTTTTCAAAGAGTGATCCTTTCTGAGTCTGTTTGCAGATGAGGTAAGGTCCTTAGAGTAGATTCTTATCAATAACTGATGGACAAAGATGGTTCCCACTGAAGTGGAGCTGTTCTCCATGCAGAGCTGAGTGCTGGTCACCTCCTTGGCATGTAGCAGAGCATACGGATGGTGCCATGTGCATCATTACTGAGAAGGAATGCTGTCAGCTGACTTGTGATTTTTCTCTCTGTATATAAATATACAATCATTTAACCCCATGAAAATTATAGATATTTTTCTTAGGGTGAACTTTATTGTTCATCCTATAGCTGCCATTTGTTCTACCTAAAGGGAAATGCTTTCACTATGATAAAAGGCAAATTTTACTTCTTACCATATTCCTTAACATGAATAATTCTACAAATTATGGAAGGCTCAGAAACTGAGCAAAATAATACACAATCGTTCACTGCTGTTTTCCTGAGAGCCATCCTTTCAACATTTAAAACATAAAGCTATTTCATTTCATATGTTTTGATATAGAATATATTGTAGTGAGCAAATTAGAAGTACGGCCTCTCATTTGAATCTCCTGGGATTGATGTTCCAACAAACTCGAGGTCCAAGTCCAGATATAACCATTTTAGAATAAGAAAAATATGGACTCTTGTGGAGGAAAAGCTGGAAACCACTCATTGAAGGAAAACACTAAAACCTTTTCTTGCTTGTTTACCCAGCCCCTTTCAGTCATTCATACTTAATTCAGCTGCCTCTTAAGGCTGCCACTGGTAAGGAAGGCAGTAGCTTTGTTTTCTCACAAAGCTTTAGGAAAATCTATGTATTTGACATTTTAGTTTTTTCCTCTGTTTTCCCTAATTTTTGAAAAGAAAATTATTGACTGTATCAATTCATTAAAATATAGATATCCTCTTGACCAAATAAGAGGCAGTTATTAGAAAGATCAGTATGACTACATAGCAAAATGAAATTTATATTTTAATTTCTTCTAAACCATTTGCTGGGAGGTTCCATGAAGTGTGGTCCCTAATGGAAGTGGTTCACATGCTATGAAGAAAATATTACCATAGACATGGACGTGAAGTGAGAGGACTCAAACAAGTGAAAAGAGAGGGAGCTGAGCATGTTTCAAGGATTAAGTATGGTTTGTCAGGCAATAGACAGAGGAAGTTGGTTTGCAGCCAAGTCTGAAACATGAGACACCAATACCATGTTTAGGAAATACTCATAGCTGGACCATAGGGAGAAAGATGCAGATAAAGAATGGGTATAAGCTAAATCAGAAAAATGAGGCATCAGGGCTTTACACAAGGAAAGTGATACACCACTGAAAGATTCAACCAAAGTAACAACCTGGATGACATTTTAGCCTCTAAAACTCTGCAATGAATTTGAAAGGATGCATCAAAAGGGGCAGGATAGGCGATCTGTAAGGTAATTAGTGTAATCCCCGCAAAGAGAAGCAGAGATGGTAGGCATTGCAGAAGATGAATGACTTGGTGTTATTGTCCATTTGCTTGCTTGTTTACTTACATGTTGACAATATAGAGTACTCCAAGCTCTCTTGAAATATGTAGCTAGTCTTGTAATAGGCTTCCTGAATTAGACTTCTAAGCGTTGATGTTATAGGTAAGAGCCACAATGCCAGATGTGTGGACTCATTTTGTCCCTTCTTCTACAATGGAAAAGAAGTTCTCCCGCCTTGGTAGACCCATTCTTTAGCTAGGCTCTTGTTCTTAAGTCTATACTGTGAAGGAAGAGGGGGAAATTACTTTAAGATGTATCTTAGAAATTAACACCATGCCAAACATTTCTTCATATTCATAACCTTGTGAGGTTGCTGGTTCTAGCTAACCATTCGCAGCTGTCAAATCACTAAGCCGCATGTGCTCCCATTGCCTTCTGTCGGAAGATAATCTGCAAGTGGAAGCTGCATTGAGTTCAGAACTTTGCAGTGGCATTGGAACAGCAAGAACTCTTGTCCAATATTATCCTAATCCCCTGCCTCAAACTATTCCTGCTTGCCAGGTCTTCTCTGTTTGAAACACAAAGTAGAACATTATTCCCTAGCCGTTTTTTTTCTTGAATGAGGCATAGTATGCCTTGTTCTAGCCAATGAGTTTGAATGGATGGAATTTGGACTTTGGAGAAAGGTCACATCATTGCAACCGTGAGATGTTTGGAAGAGCCTTCTTTTCTCAGCCATGTAACTCAACCCGGGTCCTGAGAATGTCACTTCTACAAGAGCAAAGCTTTAAACTGAGCTACAGTAGACTTGTTCACAAGTACTATTTTAATCTGGAGATCCTCAGCCTCACATCTAGTGACACCTGGGCTAGATTATTCCTTCTTGGACATTATGGTTGTGGGGAGTGCTCCTGTGTACTCGACAGGATATTGAGCAGTGACTGTGGCATACATTCATGTATTTCCAGTAGCATCTCCTTTCACAATGGTTGCCTACCCAAATTGTATCTAGGAACCACCAATGTTCCCCACTGGTATGGGGCTTCTGTTCTAGAACAATCTGTTGACTTTGTGTTCACTTCTATAGTACAACCTACTTAGGAGTGGTGTGATCCCTCATGTCATGCTGTTAGCTATCAACCCTTCCCTTGTGAGGATAATTCTTCAGATGTACTTTCGATCTTTGAATTATTAGGTTTTGTACTCTAACAACTTTGACCTTTGGATATGTTAACACTATCATTCAATACATTTAAACTGGTCTCTTGGTCCTCACTCAACCTAGACAAAATGGTTTCCAAAAATGAAAGCATCCCTTGGCAACAGGTATCACTAAAATGAGTGAAAATACTCTTTCTATATCTCAGGTTTGTTTAATGATTCCCACATGCTATCACAAACAGCCTCATTTTGGTTTGATTGGTGATAAAGACAAGTATAAGATAAACACTGGGGAGTAGAGTTCCTGTTCTCAGTAAGTCTGTAGATCAGCTTGAAAGGTAGTTTGTAAGAAAATAGGATTCATACACTCTACACTCATTCTATCTTTTTAAGGCGCTTAGCATGGTGTGTGAGGCAGTTAATAATAAATATTAGCCATTGCTATTTAAAACTTTTAATTCTATAAAATTATAAAAGTCACATTGAAATTCCTGATTCATTTCTCTGTCTCCTTTACTACATATATATAGTCCCCAAATACAAGAACTATATCTTACTGTAGGATTAAACTGTAGGTGTCATGCATTTTGGTACAAGGAAGACACTCAAAAATATTGAATAAATGAATGAATCTGAGTCAAAGTTGAATTGAAAATACATAACACATTGTGCTGAAGCTTGGGTTAGGGACATAGCTCGGTGGTGGAGAGTTTATCTGACATTGTATTGAAACTCACAGAAGGGAAAGAACTTCAGAATGAAACATTCTAGGGACACACGATGACTTTTTTTAATAAACCAAGGGTCAATAATTTAGAAGACAAGTCTTTATGTTATAGAAAGTTATGATTTCTATGATAGATTTTTTTTGTCTATTTCTTTTTAGAGATGAGTATACAAGTGAATAAACAGAGACTTTGATTGGAAAACCTTTGTTGGGTTTTAGCTCTCCCATTTACACTCAATATAGAAAAACGTCTTTCTAGCCCTTAGTGGATTGTCTGTAAAATCATTGTCCTACATGCATTATTGAAGTGTTTACAAGGATTCCCATGACTCATGTAAGAACTTCGTAAATTGCCATTAACATCAGCTATGTGATTGATACAAATGTGTGAATGCCACTGAGGAATCCCTGGGTGTTAAGAAATATCTTGTTAAACCACTGCATGTAGACTGTAGATATGACTTTGATTCCAGCTCTAGAAAAGGAAACATGAAATAATAGAATAAGAGTATCTGCACTGACTTAACAATAACAGGAAACCTTTGTCCATCTGTTTGCAGCAGTGAAGACAACCTGAGCTTGAGCTGCAGGATCACAATCTGCTACAGGATCTAAGCTTGACTGTACAGTCATCAGGAAGCAAAAGGTAAGATACTCTAGCATGCTGCTCCGAGTTTCTTCCTGCTACAGTACATCCTGACTAGTTGCGTATTCCATGGCGATTTCCTATCCCATTGGAGGCAAAGGTATAATCATTTGCATGGAGAGGCTAAAGTACTTGTTAGAAGGAAAGAAAATGATTAGATGGAATGTTAGGAATGAAAACAATTAGATAGCACCTGAGGGGTGAGAAAGGAAGAAAAGAAAATGTTGACAAAAAGACACTAGAGCCTGAAAGGACGATATGAGATTGGATGATGATTTTGTAGACCTTTAGTATCTGGGAAGCCTTGCCCATCTAAAAACAAGTCTTTTACCCAGATGCTACTTGATGCTGCTCAGAAAGAGAGAGAGAGTCACAAGCATGAATAAGATCATGAATAAGAGAAGAGGTAGACATAGCCTGTTTGGTAAGAATCTATGGCTTTCTTCAGATTTGATATGGTGACTAGAGGGATGCTGTGGTAAAATGTTTGTCAACCCAACAGAGACATGTCTTAAATATGCTGACTATGTTCCCCTCAGCATGTTTTCTGTGAAGGACCCCTGACTTCCTGGAAAGAGGACAGGCTAGATCTCTGGTATATTTGGTAGGCACACAGGGGACATGAACGGGACAGGTTTTGATAGCTTCAGGAGAGAATTGTGGGACAAAGAGAGGTAGGTTTGCCTCGGGACACAGAAGGTCTTTCAGAAAATGAAAAGAGCTCTGAAAATGGGATGATCTTCCTGCTGGGTGATAGTTCTTGTGTTACTGAAAGTTATAGAAGGTAAGCAAATCCACTTTTGTACATAGTCATGATTGGGAGGTGGGCTTATATATCCTTCTCCATTCAACACGTTTATTAATTATTGTACCTGTATTGTGAGTAGATAATACTGAGTGTAGAGGTCAGCGGTCAGTCTTAGGTACCACTCCTCAAGTGCCATGCCACTCACTTTGACTTTCGGAGATAGGGTCTGGAGCTTTCTGCCTGGGTAAGCTGGCTGGCAGTGAGCCACAATCAACCTAGCCTCTACCTTCCAAGTGCTAGAATTACGGCAATGTACCACAGCATCTCTCTTTGTACATGGGACTAGAGGTTGCATCCAAAGCCACAGGCTTTCTTATCAAGCCCTTCACCCACTGATATATCTTCTCAGCCCACCACTGCTGTACTTTGTCTTTCACCCACCACATGAGTTTCCACCACACATTCCTGGAAAACGAGCATGCCAGCCACATTTTGTGTACATACTTATTTGTTAAATTCAGTCTTTCCTATTTTTAGCATAGTCTTTTAGGGGCTGTAATTCATTTGTTTATAAAAAACAATCTTCCTGGCAAGGACAAGGGGAAATGGTTTGTGGATTGTAGGTAGACAAACCTCATTTAACCAAAGCATTAATAGGAAGAATGACCTTCACTTTCAGAGCTTCCTGGGAAATTTTTATATTTTAGCATGTAATCTTTTTTTTTGAAATCAAGGATATGTAAATGATCACTGAAAACATTAATCAACATTTGTTTAGCACTTTGTATCTTGCTGAAGCTTCTCACATATTAAAATTTTTATTTGGACTTCAGAAAAGTGACATTATTCCTTCTCTTATTTATTTTTATTTCAAAAGGGAAGACACAAGTAGGAAACAATAGATAACAAAACGAGAATGTCCATTTCTGTGTTTGCTCTGTGCTAAAGACTTTACAGGTTCTGCTTCTACCTGGAAATGTCTGTACAAATAGTTCATCTGTGTTGCTGTGTCACCCTCAGGAAGCAAAGGGTCAGAGATGTGGCAAAGACCTGTGAGTGAAATAGGTAGGTCATAACCTGGGCCTTTGCCAACAGAACACAGGGTCAAAGAATTAGATCAAAAGATCTAAGACTGGAAAATTTAGAGTTCATTCAACCTCTCATAAAGATGAGTGAAATTAGGTTTCAGACCTCAAGAAGCTTATGTCCTTGAAGGAGAATTGCTTTGGGGTTTGGGAACTTCAGCAATCAGCCCTGCACTTCATGTCATGCATTCAGTACATGCTCTCATATGAACATTGCAAGAAATGTCTGTTGAGGTTGAAGACTGGCCTAGGACTATATAGTTACTGTAGAGCAACATTTGGACCTGTAGCCATTCTAGTGGACTTGGCAAGTTCATGTTTTTCTAGTCTCCGTACTTAGAATAAACCACAGGTCAACAAAATTTTTTAGGCTCATAATGCACTGACTCTACCCATAAACAGATTATCCCTTCTTCCATGCCACTCAGCCCCCCACATTTTCAATGGCTAAATTGGCCTCTTTAAAAAGAACACATTTTCTATCCATTTCCACCATCTAGTTCATCTCTGTATCACTATTCCTGACTGTCCTACTTCCTGGTTCCCTGTCCTCATTGTGGGAGAAAGGAACCATGCATTTTCATCCCAAGGTAAAATTCCCCACCATGATTGACACAAAGTAGTGTAGTGCATGAGATGCTGATCAGGACTGCTGACTTGGGATCTAGACACCCCCGTTGCTATCTAGCTGACCCTGGGTCTCTTTATTATGTGGTGCATCTTTCTTTCTTTCTTTCTTTCTTTCTTCCTTCCTTCCTTCCTTCCTTCCTTCCTTCCTTCCTTCCTTCCTTCCTTGCGTTCTTCCTTTCTATCTTCCTATCTTTCTTCCTGAATTTGCCACATCTAATTAAGCCATAGCATCAACCCTAGACTTATTGTTATCTTCATAATACAAGTTACAAAACTATAACCTCCAGCAATTAAGACATTGTAGCCAGGGGCATATAGAAAATAAGTGTTCCTCTTTCTCCACATCCTCGCCAGCATGTGGTGTCGCTTGAATTTTTGAGCTTAGCCATTCTGATGGGTGTAAGATGGAATCTCAGAATTGTTTTGATTTGCATTTCCCTGATGACTAAAGATGTTGAGCATTTCTTTAAGTGTTTCTCAGCCATTTGACAGTGCTCTGTTGAGAATTCTCTGTTTAATTCTGAGCCCCATTTCTCAATTGGATTATTTGGTTTGGTGGTGTCCCCTTGATGGGGAGGCCTGATGGTACTCAGAGGAAGGATAGCAGACTACCAAGAGGAGACTTGATACCCTAGCACCATATTCAGGAGGAGGAGGTCCCCCTTAGTCACAGTCATAGGGAAGGGGAATGGAGTGAAAGCAGGAGGGAGGGAGGAATGGGAGGATGCACGGGATGGGATAGCAATTGAGATGTAATATGAATGATTTTATTTTTCAATTAAAAACAGTAAAACAAACAAACAAACAAAAACCAAAATAAAAAACAAACAAAAAAGAAAATAAATGAGAGTCAAGGTTTAGTAGAAACTCCATCAGAACCTAATACATGTTCCAAACTGCAATATCTACTCTCTGCCTGAAATCCCCAACCCGCCTCTTCTTATAAAACGAAGGTGCTGTGTCAATCTCTTTGGTTTTATTCCTAGCAAAATGCTTTCTCGTGTTGCATGATATGAGGAACCAAAACATATAGGAAATCCTGTTTAATATTCTTGTCTACCTTGAATGTCTATTTACGGATATTTAAATTATTTTTATTTAATTTGTACTTATTGCTTATTATAAAGTCAATTAAAACTATCAAGATTAGTGTCAGTAAACATGATTTTGAAGTTAGACATCATAGATGATAATTTGTGTCTGAATACAATTATTCCAATGACTTGTTTTGGTGTCATAGCAAAAACAAAAACAAAATCTCAGAACAATAAAACTTCCTTCTGGTAATTTTTTTAACAAAGGCTAACTATTTTTCAATGATGAAGCTTCCTGTTCTATTAATGATTGGAGAAGACTGGAAGAGAAACAATAATCTATTTTATTTTACGATTGATTTACTGGCATCTAATAAGCACCACTTTCATCATTTGCTAAGGCTTTCCTTTGGGAAGTGCTAACAAATGGCTCCCACCCAGCCAGTTGGAATGTCTTCGGCAATATTTTCCAATATATCTGATAACGATATGAAACTTTCTGTTATTGCACTGAAACAGCCCTCGGTCACTGTAGCGCCTCTGTCTGACATTTTTCAATGGCATAAATATTACTTTGTCTTCCTTTCAGTTGAAATTTCAAGTTTCTGCTTCCTTATTGGCATCGTACCTACAATTACAAGCAGGAAACTATTAGAGGTCTGAAAAGTGGTTGCATTTTTGTTAGCTACTTAGTAAGTGGAGTTCCTTCACTTACTCAGCTCTTTCCGTCTCTCTGTCTCTCTGTTTGTCTCTGTCTCTCTGTGTCTGTCTGTCTGTCTATCTGTCTCTCCCTCCCTCCCTCCCTCCCTCCCTCCCTCTCTCTCTCTCTCTCTCTCTCTCTCTCTCTCTCTCTCTCTCTCTCTCTCACACACACACACACACACACACACACACACTCACACACACACATACAGTGCCTCCCTTAAAATCTTCAAAATATCTTTGCCAAATCTATCCTTAGTTCATCATAAAACCGTTTGAAACCTACTTTCAGTGTATTTACTGACAACTCTGAACAATCACAGTTTTAAGGCTGTACCATAATAGGATTGATTACTTATGTGCTTCAAGCTTATCATGTTTGGAGAGATGTTTGCATGGCTGTAATATGTTAACATCTAGGGTTCAATGTTAAAATACCATTAAATAGTCATTAGGCTACTTGAACACACTGTGATAATATTTGAAAGGAAGCTATTACTTTTCTCAGCCACCATTTCTCCACTGTCTGTATATCAATCAGTACACTCTAGGGAATTTAACTATCTTTTTAGTTTTCATCTGCATGAACTCAGCATAGAAAAAGAATCAAAATAATAGCCACAACATTACTACTGAAGAGCTAGAAAATGCCCACTTTCACCAACTTGTTATGGTTTCCAGATGTTAACATCTGTGTGTGCATGTGTGTAATTTTAAGAATTATCTTGTTATTTTGTGTTGTATTTTTAGGTCTCTCCCTTCATATTTGGATTCTTTGTTATGAGTTCAGTTTTACATAAATAAGCTTATTGAAATAAAATATGTCTTAATGTCAATAATACTGCAATTATTCAATTAATACTGAAAAATAGGACAAGTGACTTATTTTTATTGATTACTTGATTACTATCTTTTAATTTAGCTACTACTTGCATTGTAAAGACCATAAAACTACATAACACTATTGAAATAGTTGGTCTCTTTAAAAATTTTTAAATTTATTTTAACTTATACATATTGCATCCTAATTGTTATCCCCTCTCTTGTATCTTCTCATTCTCCCCTCACTTCCTCTTTCACCCTGTTCCTCTCCCCTAGAACTCTAACAGAAAGGGACTTCCTCCCCTGCAATATGACCACAGTCTATCAGGTATCATCCAGATAGTCTGCTTCCCCTTCCCCTGTGTGCCTGCCAGGCTCCCCAACAAGGGGAAATGATCAAAACAGGAGCACCAGAGGTCATGTTGGAGGCAGTTCCTGTTCTCACAGGCATGGAGAGTGAGCTGTCCATTGGTGAGATCTGAAAAGAGGGGTCTAGGTTTACTGCATGCATTGTCCTTGGCTGGTGAAACAGTTTGTGAAGGCCTCCTGGGTCCAGATCTGCCAGCCTTGAAGGTCTCCTTGTGCAGGCTCCTGCATCAGGATGTTTATAAATAACAGTTATTTTGGCCATTGAGGACGCTGATTAGCATATGATGCAGGTGTCAACAGATTTAGTGTTGGGGGAAAGCTTGGTATATATTTGTAAGTGGCTCATTATAGCTGTTACCTCTTTTTTTCCTTTTTTATTACTTAATCAATTTATTCAGATTACAACTCAATTGTTATCCCATCACTTCTATCCTCCTGTTCCTCCCTCCCTCCCTCTTTCACCCTATTCCCCTCCCTTAGGTCTAAGACCGAAGGGGACCTTCTCCCACACTATATGGTCATAGGCTATCAAGTCTCATCATGGAAGCCTGCTTATTCTTTCTTTGAGTGCCACCAGGCCTCCCCACCAAGGGGAAGTGGTCAAATATGGGGTACCAGAGTTCATGTCAGAGTCAGTCCCCGTTCTCCATATAACTGTGGAGAATGTCCTGTCCATTGGCTAGATCAGAGTAGGGGTTCAATTTTACTACTTGTATTGTCCTTGTTTAGTGAAATAGTTTGAGCAGATACCCCTGGGCCCCGATCCACCCATCATGATGTTCTTCTTGTAGGTTTCTAGGACCCTCTAGGTCCTTATATTTCTCCATCTATATTTCTCTTACCTAGAGTCCCAGTTGGATGTCTTCATATCTATCCCAATCTCCTGGTAAGTCAATACTTTCATGAGACATGCCTTTTGGGCTAGTGTACAATTATGAGTGAGCATATACCATGTGAGTCTTTCTACTTCTGGGTTAACTCACTCAGTATGATCATTTCTAGTTCCATCCATTTGTCCACAAATTTCAAGATTTCCTTGTTTCTAATAGCTGAGTAGTGTTCCGTACTCTAAATGTAACACAGTTTATTTATTCATTCTTCTACTGAGGGACATTTAGGCTGTTTCCAGCTTCTGACTATTATGAGTAAGGCTGCTATGAACATGGTTGAACATATGTCCTTGTTGTGTGGTGGACGATTTTCTGGGTATATTGCAAGGTGTGGAATAGCTGGGTCTTGAGGAAGCCCTATTCCCAGTTTTCTGAGATAGAACCAGATAGATTTCTAAAGTGGTTGTACAAGTTTGCATTCCCACCAGCAATGAAGGAGTGTTCCTCTTTCTCCACATCCTCACCAGCATGTGGTGTCCCTTGAATTTTTTTATCTTAGCCATTTTGATCTGTATAAGGTGGAATCTCAGAGTCATTTTGATTTGCATTTCTCTGATGCCTAAAGACATTGAGTATTTCTTTAAGTGTTTTTCAGACATTTGATATTCCTCTGTTGAGAATTCTCTGTTTAGTTCTGAGCCCCATTTCTCAATTGGGTTATTTGGTTTAGTGGTGTTTAATTTCTTGAACTTCCATGTGAATTTTGGATATTAGACCTTTGTCAGATGTAGGGTTGATGAAGTTCTTTTCCCAGTTTGTAGGCTGTCACTTTGTTCTGTTAACAGTGTCTCCTGCCTTACAGGAGCTTCTCAGCCTCACGAGGTCCCATTTATTAATTGTTGATCTTAAGGCCTGGGCTGTTGGTGTTCTGTTCAGGAAGTTGTCTCCTGTGCCAATGTGTTCCAGGCTCTTCCCTACTTTTTCTTTTTACTGATTTAGTGTCTCTAGCTTTATGTTGAGGTTTTAATCTACTTGGACTTGAGTTTTGTGCATGGTGATAAATATGAGTCTAACTGCATTTTTCTACTTGTAGACATCCAGTTAGAGCAGCACCATTTGTTGAAGATGCTATCCTTTTTCCATTGAATAGATTTGGCTTCTTTGTAAAAAATCAACTAACCATATGTGTGTGAATTCATTTCTGGGTCTTTAATTCAATTCCATCGATCAATCAGACTATTTCTGTGCCATTACCATTCTGTTTTAATTACTGTTGCTTTATAGTACAGCTTGAGATTGGGTATGGAGATTCCTCCAGAGAATCTTTTACTGTATAGGATTGTTTTAGCTATTCTGGGTTTTTTGTTTTTCCATATGAAGTTGAGAATTGATCTTTAAATGTTCTTAAAATATTCTGTAGATGTTTTGATAGGGATTGCATTGAACCTGTAAATTGCTTTTGATAAGATGGCCATTTTAACTATGTTAATTTTCCTTACCCATAAACAAGGGAGATCCTTCCATCTTCTGATACCATCTTCAATCTCTTTCTTCAGAGATTTGAAGTTTTTTCCAAAAAGTGCTTCACTTGTTTGGTTAGAGTTATTCCTAGATATTTTATATTGCTTGTGGCTATTGTGAAGGGTATAGTTTTCCTAATTTCTTCCTCTGCATTCTTGTCATTTGTATATGGGAAGGCTGCTGGCTTTTTTTTTTTTTTTGAGTTAATTATGTATCCAACCAAATTGCTGAAGGTGTTTCTCAGCTGAAGAAGTTCTCTGGTGGAATTTTGGGGGTCATTTATGTACACTATCATATCATCAACAAAGAGGGATAATTTGACTTCCTCCTTTCCCATTTGGATCCCCATGATCTCCTTTTGTTTTCTTATTGCTCTAGCTACAACTTCAAGAACTATATTGAAGAGATATGGGGAAAGTGGGTAGCCTTGTCTTGTCCCTAATTTTAGAAGAATTTCCTTCAGTGTCTCTCCATTGAATTTGATTTTGGCTGTTGGTTTGCTGTATATAGCCTTTATTATGTTGAGGTACATGCCTTGTATTCCTGCTCTCTCCAAATCTTTAAACATGAATGGGTGTTGGATTTTGTCAAATGCTTTTTCTGCATATAAGGAGATGATCATGTGGTTTTTTTCTTTCAGTTTGTGTATATGGTGAATTACATTGATGGATTTCCATAGATTAAACCAACCCTGCAAACCAGGAATGAAGCCTACCTGGTAATGGTGAATATCTTTGATATGCTCTTGTATTCATTTTGCAAGTATTTTATTGAATATTTTTGCATCAATGTTCATAAGAGAAATTGGTCTTAAGTTATCTTTTTTTGTTGGGTCTTTGTGGAGTTTAGTCTCAATGTGACTGTGGCCTCATAGGATGAATTTGGTAAAGTTCCATCTATTTCTATCTTTATGAGTAGCTTGAAGAGTGTTGATATTAGCTCTTTTTTGAAGATCTGCCAGAATTCTGCACTTAAACCATCTGGCCCTGGGCTTTTTTTGGTTGGGAGACTATCAGTGATTACTTGTATTTCTATAGGAGAAATAGGACTTTTTAATTTGTTTATCTGATCTTGATTCAATTTTGGCAAGTGGAATTGATCAAGAAAATTGTCCATTTCCCTTAGATTTTCAAATTTTGTGGCAAATATGCCTTTAAAATGGGCTTTTATGATTCTTTATATTTCTTCAATGTCTGTTGTTATGTCTCCCTTTTCATTTCTGATTTTGCTGATTTGTATAGTGTCTCTCTCTCTCTTAGTTAGTTTGGCTAATGTTTGTCTATCTTGTTGATTTAAAAAAAAACAGCTCTTGGTTTTGTTGATTCTTTGAATTGTTCTCTTTGTTTCTAATTTATTTATTTCAGCCTTGAGTTTTATTACTTCCAGAAGTCTACTCCTCTTGGGTGTTTCTGCTTCTTTTTTTCCTAGGGCAGCCAGATGTGTCATTAAGTTGCTTATGTGCGATGTTTCCAATTTCTTTTTAAAAGCACTTAGTGCTATGAAGTTTCCTCTTAGCACCACTTTCAATGTGTTCAACAAATTTGGGTTTGTTGTTCCTACATTTTCATTGAATTTCAGGAAGTCCTTAATTTCTTTCTTTATTTCTTCCCTGACCCAGGTATCGTTAAATAGAGTTGTTTAGTTTCCATGTGTGCATAGGCTTTTTGTTATTTCTGTTGTTGTTGAAGTCCAGCCTTAGACCATGGTGATCTGATATGATACAACGTATTATTTCAATCTTCTTATATCTGTTGAGGCTTGCTTTGTGACCTACTTTGTGATTAGTTTTGGAGAAGGATCCATGGGGTGCTGAGAAGAAAGTATAATCCTTTGTGTTTGGGTGAAAAGTTCTGTAAATATCTATTAGATCCATTTGATTCATGATGTAGGTTAATGATGTTATTTCTCAGCTTAATTTCTATTTCAATGACATAGCCTTCTGTCAAAGTGGGGTGTTGAAGTCTCCCACTATTAGTGTTTGGGGATCAATGTGTGGTTTAAGCTTTCTTAATAGTTCTTTTACAAATGTGTGTGTCCTTGTAGTTGGCGCATAGATGTTCAGAATTGTGATGTCATCTTGATCGTTCTTACCTTTGATGAGAATAAAGTGTCCTTCCTCATCCCTTTTGATTAATTTTGGTTGAAAGTCTATTTTATTAGATATTAAGTAGGCTATACCAGCTTGTGCCTTTTGACTATTTGCTTGGAATATTACTTTTTCCAGCCTTTTACCCTGATATAATGTCTGTCCTTGTGGATGAGATGTGTTTTTTGAATGCAGAGGAATGTTGGATATTGTTAGTTAGTTTGTGTCTTTTTATTGGAGAATTGAGACCATTGATGTTGAGAGATATTAATGACTAGTGACTCTTAAGCCCCTTATTTTTTGATGTTGGTTACAGTAAAGAGTTTGTGTTGTTGCGTTTTTGCCATCATATAGTTATCAATTTCCTTTGTAGCTCTGGTTGTAACTTGTCCCTTTGCCATGCGGTTTTCCTTCTACTAACTTTGGTAAAGCTAGATTTGTGGATAGGTACTGTTTGAATTTTTTTTCATGTAATATTTTGTTTTCTCCGTCAATGGTTATTGATAGTTTCCCTGGGTATATTAGTATAGCCTGGCATGTGTCGTCTCTTAGGTTTTGCAGGATCTCTGTCCAGGCCCTTCTGGCTTTTATAGTCTCTGCTGAGACGTCAGATGTAATTCTCATAGGTTTTCCATTGTATGTTACTTTTCCTTTTTTTCTTGTCACTTTTAATATTTTTCTTTGTTATGTATATTTTGTGTTTCTATTACTATGTGATGGAAAGATTCTATTTGGTGTTCTGTAGGCCTCTTGTATATTTATATGCATCTCTGTCTTCAAATTGGAGAAATTTTCTTCTATGATTTTGTTGAATACATTTTCTGGGCCTTGGAATCGGGCATATTTTCTTTCCTCAATGCCTATTATTCTCAGGTTTCTTCTTTTCATGGTGTCCTTGATTTCTTGAATGTTTTGTGTCAGGAATTTTTCAGATTTAGCATTTTCTTTGATAGTTATTTCAAGTTATATGATTGTATCCTCAAGTTTCGTTCCTTCATTTCTTGTATTCTGTTAGAGAAAGTCACATCTGTGTTGCTTGTTTTCTTCTCTAAGGCCTCTCGATCCTTTTTTTCTTCTGTCTGCGCCTTTATCACTGTTTCCATTTTCATCTTTAGATTTTGAATGTTTTATTGATTTCCTTCATCTGATTATTTATATTTTCCTGAGTTTTCTCCAGTGCCTATCTGTAGGCCCCTTTTATGTCTTCCACCTGATTGGCTAAGTCTTCCTATATTTGATTACAGATTTTATTCATTTCCTACATTATCATCTTTGTTACTAAGGATTTGGGGTCATTTTTCTTGTATTCGATTGTATTTGAGTTCCCAGGGTCGCTTTCTTTGGGATTGCTGGTATCTGGAGATGCCAAGTTTTTTGGTTGTTATAGTATGCATTCTTACACTGTCCTTAGCCATCTTGCTTTCTCTGATGTTGGGTGGTTGTTTTTGGTGTCCTTCAGTGGTCATTGAGAGTAGAGAGTTGGTGAGTGATTATAGGTCATGTATCCTTGCCTGTGGGGATCAGGGCATTCTTCCCTGGAACTGGTAAGTTACCTGTTTTCTACTCCAGGAGACTTTGCTCTAAACCTTAAGCTCCTGACTGGGTTAGCATAGGTAGGCTTCTGCCTGATGTCATTCACACTACTGAGAGGATTCAGAGTAGCTGTGTTAAAGGCCGCAGTTTAATTTTCTGTCCTGACCCTTCGGGCCAGTATAGCCTCTTCCAAGCATGTGAGAGACCCTGCCAAGCCATGGGGTTTGGCCAGGCAAGGTTTTAAGTGCCCAATTGTCCAGGCTTGGACTGCTGTGGCCCACAGTCAGGTTCCTGCCTGGAACAGTCTAGATTGCGGACCATTCTAGATTGCACACCTTTGGTGGTTCAGTCCCACTGAGTTGTAGCTGAAATTCAGACCCCCTTCTAGGCCCCTGAGGGCAGTATAGCGTCTCCCTTGAGCATCGGAGTGCCTGCCAGGCTGTGGGAACTATCCTGGCTGGGCTTTAGCTACCCAGTTGTCCAGGCCTGGACCGCTGTGTCCCATAGTCAGGTCCCTGCCTGGCCCAGTCTAGATAGTAGACCAGTCTAAATTGTGTACCTTTGGCAGTGTAGTCCTACTGAGCTGTGGTCACAATTCAGACTCCCTTTCAGACCCTCAGGGAAGTCTAGCTTCTCCCATGAGTGTGGGAGTCCCTGCCAGGCTATGGGGATTGACCTGGCCAAGTCCTATCAGCCTAATTTTGCAGGCTCAGTCTGCTGGTGCCAGCTGCCTGGCTCTAGCTCAGACCTACCCAGACCACACAGGCTGTTGCTGGGTACCGTGTTCACCATCTCCTGGGCTTCCCCATAATCTCGGGGGCTCTCTGTGGACTGGAGTGGGGCGGGTGGCAGTGTCCGAGGATAGATTCACCTGTTTCCCTGAGACTTTGCCAGGTCAGGAGCTCCAGTGTTCCACCTTTACACACACTGCGCCTGGGCTATAGAGGTCAGCTGCAGCTGCAGGTGGATTCTGTTCCAAAGTCTGGTGAATGGGTTCAGGACCTTGTTGAGCTGTTGTTTGTCCCAGGACGAAGCCCGCCTGTGGTCTGCATGGGACCCCCCTCACCTAGTGTTCTCCAGTTCATTCAGGCTGTGATTCTCAGTCTGGTCCCTGGTCTCTGTGCTGTAGATCAGATACAGTGCATGATAGGTGCCACCATCTTGGAAGTCCTACACTCTTATCTCCTCTGGGTCTTTTATTTCTTCATTTTTTGTTTTCAACTGAATTTGTACATAGTCTCAAGATAATCTTCTACATCTTGGGATTGTGTTTAATCTATAAATAAAAATAACTAACATTATGGCAGAAAGAAAGAAAGAAAGAAAGAAAGAAAGAAAGAAAGAAAGAAAGAAAGAAAAGAAAAGAAATAGTTGGTCTCATAAAGCATTACAGGTCTTGATAATTTTATGCCTATAAATAAATTCTTCCAGGTATTCTGTCCATTGTTGTAGATTTGTTGTTCTTCTTCTTTTTGTTTGTTTAGTTTGTGTGAAGATTTTTAGAAAGTGCATTCAATCAAATCACTCTTATTTGGTTGACATTAGTTGATACACCAAATTAATGTCATTTTTTTTACATTTTTACTTCTCCCTCTCATTCTTCCTCTCTTCTCATCAGCTCTAGCTCTAGATTTAAGGATATGTTTAAATCTCTTGAAGAAAACAGAACATCTCTGGATCTAACAATGACATTTTTAAAAATTATCAATAAATGCCCAAATCTCTTGAGATTTAAATGAACACAATAAGTATTATTTCAGTCCAGATGTGAGGCATTGTCAACTCCTAAGACCTGAAATGAGCACCTATAGCAGACTCCAGTGTGGGCACTGCTCATGGAAGCTGAGATTTTACATGTGCTTGTTCACATTCATGAATGATGACATACTGAGTTTTAAACATTTTTAAAGTTCAGTGAAGACCCATAATTTTCCTATGTATAAAAATCCATTTTATTTTTATGTTTTCAAAAAAATTACATTGGTAAAACAAGTTCGTTCCAATGTCCCACAGTACATTAGAATTTAAATAAGGTAATTTGTAAGTTCTTTCTCAGTTCTCCATATTAGTTTATTTTCTACAATCATACTGCTTTCCCCCATCCATTTCATTACTGATGGGCTCCTGGCTTTCTTTTCTCCTTAGTCTCTTCTCCACAGCACTCCATCTTCTCTAATAGAGATTAGGAGAGACATGAAACGTGGCCAATGAGACGGACCAGTGCAATAGTTACTTGCTTTAAATAGGCATAACCAGCTTGTCCTTGTTGCCTGTGTACAAATATAAAATAAATTGCTTTAGAAAGTAATGAAATAATCACTATAACAAAGAATTCAAAAGGCTAGTAGTAGGAAAGCACCTTAAACTCATTAACAACCAAAAGTTTCAGTTTTCCCTTCTCCAAGCAACAAGAAACACAAGATTGGTGACAACATGCTCTTTAGTGAGGTTAGGAAGAAAAATGTCTTCCCTCAGATGTGTGGTGGGGGAGCAACACTGGAGTCGTTTTGGAGTCCTTCTGGCATGGTCTGCCACCATTTAAACCATTTATACCTCTTTCTCTGTAGTTCTACTTTTGGGTAATCGTGTCATAGAGATTCCATCATAGAAAGCGAAAGGAAAGTTACCTAAAACTGTATTTGCATTATAAGGAAATTAAACTAAACAAACAAAGAAACAAACTCAGGCTTCTGTGGGCAACTCCCACATATTTAGGGGGCAACATTCGCCTCCCAGTCTGTATGAATGATTCTTTCCAGGTGAGCCTGTCTGAAACTCTGATTTGCCTAACAATATCTAACCCTCATTTATACTGTGAAATACCCAGCTGCCAGCAAGAATGATGGAGCAGAGCTGTGTATGTGCTGGTGTGAACATATACTAATTAGACTGTTAGTAAACTTATCATTTGTAGAACAACACATACAATAATACCCTACTCACGTTTAAGAAAACAACACTCGAGGCAATAACACAGCCTAGAATTACATGTGAGAGAATTTAGTATAAAGTTTAATAAGACTACCATTCTGGAGCCAGACTGAGATGGACTTATGCCTCTGTCACCTGCTAATTGCAGTGTTTATCAAGAGTTTAGAACACAATCATCTAGTGAGTAGCTGTAGATTAGGGGCTTAATCACAGAGGGGTCAAACAATTTGCCCAAAATGACACAGACAATGGTGGTAATAGAGTCAGAGTCGTAGGTCTGTCTGGCATGAACACTCCACAGCTCAGCTTAATATTGGAGCAAGTATTAATTTTTACTGAGGGAACATATGGGCTTTCTTCTGTAGAGCAACAGATCGAACCCCTGGCATTCATACACTAGGCAATCACTACCACTAAGCTACATGCTTATCTCATCGCCTAAAATAGGCCATTTTCTGTTGTATTGGCTGAAACTGAGTCTATTCTTATTTTTTTTAGACTCATTTATTCATTAAGTATACAGTGTTTTGCCTGCATGCATACCAGAAGAGGGCACCAGATCTCATTATAGATGGTGGTGAGTCACCATATGGTTGCTGGGAATTGAACTCAGGACCTTTGGAAGAACAGACAGTGTTCTTAACCTCTGAGCCATCTCTCCTGCCCCTGAGTCTATTATTGTAAGGGATTCACTACCACTTTAATGCCTCAGCCCCTGCCTCAGATATAAGATGCTTTGTAGGACTAGGAGGCCTCTTCTTCCCAGCACTATCATCACACAGGTCAAAAACCTCTGTCCTTTGTGATTCTTAGCAAAGAGCACACTAACACATGTTAAAGTCTTTTTTGCATGCTCTACATTTTATAGGAGATTTTATTTTGGTGTTTAAAAGCTCTTAAATAATTCTCCTATGTTGCCTTTAGATCCATTTTATGATCCTTGAGAAAAGGTTCGGTTCTCCCCTTTACTGTCTACCTTCCCACTGCCCTGGCATCTGAGAGCCACTTTGGCCACTGCCCATGAGCTTCAGGCTGAGAAGCTCTGCTTTTGATCGTGTCTGAAATCAGGCTTGCTGAATTTTGGCTACTTCGTTAACCGATCTTTCTATCAAACAGAATTCTTAAGTTTCCAAGTAGTCAAACTACTTTGTATTCTCCTTCAGTTTTGCATTCTGTGACAAGGGAGCTGACACATGTGTACTCATCCCTGCTTAGGTCTCCACATTTCCAAAGTCTGAACCCTTAAAGCTGCCACTTAAGATGAGCAATCAACTGTGAGCAGAGGTGACATGTAAGTTAACATGGCTGCCTAGTTAGGGTTTCTATCATTGTGATGAAACAACTTGACCAAAAGCAACATGGGGAGGAAAAGATTTATTTCATTTCTTTATTACAGTCAGGTTAGGAATTGAAACAGGGCAGGAATCTGAAGGCCAGAGCTGATGCAGAGGCCATGGAGGAGTTCTGAAGTGCTGCTTACTGGCTTGCTCAGCCTGCTTTCCTATAGCACTCAAGACTACAAACCCAGGATGGCATCAACCACAATGGGCTGGGCCCTCCTACATCAATTATGAATTTTAAAAAATGCTCTACAAGTTGCTTATACCCCAATCTTATAGAGGCATTTCCTTAATTGAGCTTCTCTTCTCTCCCATGACTCTAGCTTGTGTTAAGTTGACATAAAATGAGTCAGCACACAGGCAGACAGGGTGGGAGACCCACTTCAGTATGAAGGTCTTTGGTCTTATCCTCTTGTGTGGTAGAGGACAAGGCCTTTGTTCAGATAGCAGTCTAATAAAGGAATATTCTTCATTGATAAGACGGAGAGGTAATCTACAGTAGTCTACATAGAATGAAGAAAAATTGCCTTTGCGGCTGCCCTAATGGATGGAAATTATTATTATTTCCATCAGTGTCCTGATGACCACTGACATTCCTTCTGATGACCAAATTAGAAGAGTGTTTTATAGGCCGCACATGGCAGCTACACAAACTTAAATGTGCAAACCTGGAAAAACCTAACAGAATACTCACCCACCCTGTCTCCTCTTTCTCTCCTTCCTCCCTTCTTGTGGACTCTAGGAATTGAACCCAATGCCTAGAGCACGTTAAACAAGTGCTCTACCACTGACGACAATCCCAATGCAACCTACTAGTGATTTCATGACATGTTTGTGCTCTAGGCTTCCATATGCAAATGTATCATCCATCTATTCATTCATTAATTCACCCACTTGTTTTTCTTAAGTGAAAAGAAGTCACATCTAATTGTTCTGTGAGTCCTGGATCAAATTCTGATTGCTGGTTCCAGAGCACCTTTACCTGCTGATCACCCTTGCATTTGTGCTGAGCCCTTTGGATCCCATCTGTGAATGAAATTTTCCAAAAACTTTAAAGCAAGAATAAGTCAGAATGACTCAAAGCAGATGCTCTGTTCACCATCAACCACTTTTGATTGCCCAAACCACGGCAGCACCCATGCCATGACCCCTGGAATTCAATTTCCCCCATATTGATGGTTTCCCTGATCGTCTCACAGTCTGTGGCTAGACGTTTTAGACAGTAGCACAACTGCCATTTGTGACCGGTGTATTTTTTACGCATGCTATTGTTTGCAGACACATTTTGGCTGGGACCTCCTCTGATGAGCTGTTTGTTAGTTCTGATTGAGTAGGTCGCTCATGGGCTCAATTAACCACTTGCCCTTCATCTGATGGAGCAAGTGGCCAATTGCACCTGCAATTAGCTAATTAAGGGTTTGGTCATTTCCATAGGCAATTTTGCCTTGATCTAATTGTGGGCTGCAAAAGGTCCCTTTCATCACTGCAGCATGCACCACCCGAAGAGTCAGGGAGGGAGAATGCTGAGAGAAGGCAAGGAGGCTAGGAGGACGGTTGAAAAATTTCTCCAACACAGTTGTCCAAAGTAGGAGAGCTTACAGATAAAAGCCCCAAATAATTTACTTCTCTTCAAGTTAAAATGATCTCAATACAGATAGGTTAAAAAAGAGTTTGCTGACGGAGTGTTTTTTTCTTTGAGAATAGGCATATTTAATATCACAGACTTGGAATTCCTGGAACATGTGTATTTGTGTCCTTTTGCAAGAAGGAGTTGAGGAGGGCTTGTGTCCGTGGGTTCATCCCAAGAATCAGCAATGCTGTTCTGAAAGGCTGAGGGTGCATCAGAAAGCGGATCAGTCTGTATAGGGAAGTCATGGGGGCAAGGAGTACCCTGAGCTTGACAGGAAAGAGAGAATGCATTGCTCCCAACCTTCTGGTAAACACTTTCTATACTGCTTTTCATGCGACACAGAGCTCACATAAGACCCACAGAGCAGAAGTAACAGGAGATTCTTTCAGAGAGAAAGAGAGAGAGAGTGAGAGAGAGAGAGAGAGAGAGAGAGAGAGAGAGAGAGAGAGATAATTATCAGACAAAAGAAATGCAAACATCTCACAGCCCATCTTCTGCCTGCAACACAAGCACAGATCGTGGAGCTCTGCCCCTCTAGAGTGGCCAGGACCCAGACAACAATCAGAAAGAGTGCATATTGTCCAGATTTTTCATTGTATGTAATCTTTTGGAATCACAGCCACACAGCCAATTTCTATGGCCCATCTGCCAGGACATTGAAATTGCTTTATTATACAGAACCCGCTCACAGAGTGTGTGGATTCAGGAAGGAATATTTACCGAGTGTCATCTGAGATCTCAGAGGTTCCATAAAACACTTAATTAACATACAAAATCCACTCCAGCTAAGCCTATACCTACTTTCTGAATATCAGTTACTGATTTGATTACTCTGGAGGCTTGGGTCGGCAGGGGGAGGAATGCTGAAGCTCCTGGAGAATCAACTAGAAGCCAGGCAAGGTGGACAGCCTCTGACAGATGCTATATTCTCCCTGGGGGCAAGAGCTGGTGACATAACCCCACTGAGAAGCACAGAGCAGCTTTTGTTTGTTTCTTGGTCTTTTTGCTTTGTTTGTAATAAGCAGGAGTGCTGCCTTGCATGGATAATTAATTGCCCACATCATCTGACTTGCCTGCCTTCTTTGTAGAGCTGCAAGCTGTGTTACTCTGAGACATTCACTTAACCTCTCTGGGTTCTTTTTATAAAGAAGCTAAGCTTATCCTTCAGTTGCCGCTCTGACTACTGAATGATGTTTTAGGAGCAGTCTCACAAACATCTCTTGGATGCCCAACATCTAGGGTACTTTGCATAGAGGATGGTCAGGGGACATAATTGTTGGTTGCCTGGATGGACATTCCCAAGCTTACATCAGCAACAGCACTGGTGAGTCTACCATTCTGGATCTCTTGCATATATGTAATATTATTTCCACACAACTCGGGTTTTAAGTATTTATACCATGACCATTTTCACTCTCATTAATGCCTTATCTCCAGCAGGGCATTGGCTGTGTGTCAATAAAACAGGAAAGAACTCTGAAACTGAGTAGGGTCTAGAGGCTTTTAGGACTTTTGGGAGAAAGCAAAGAAGGCTCCTCTCCCCAATGTGTGTCACGTTTTAGTGCAGGAGCACAATGAAGGCAAGACTTGTCTTTCTGATGGCAATTCATTGGCTGCTGCCTTTAGCTTCCTCTTTCTTTAGGACTCTGGTAAGGTGGGGACTAGTGGTAAACACAGATCAAACAGCCATTACCAAGGTAAGCGTGAGTGTCCCACCATCCACTCCCTCCTGCACGGAGCTCTCTCACAAGAACGTCTCCTATCCATATGTAAAGAAGAGTTGCTGGTCCCACTTCTGCCAGATATCTCCCATCCAAGTACTAATCAGGTATGACTCTGCTGAGCTTCCGAGACCAGATGAGACTGAACTGGTTCAGGATCATATGTCTGTAGACATGTCAAATATCTCGAGATATGTCTGGACTCTCACTTAAGCTCATGCAAAGAGATCTCTATGACACATGAAGCTCCTACAGTGTTTGGGACTCTACAGACACCCTTTGGTGTTGGTTGCTTTCCTTGTCCTGAAAGCCGTGCTGTACACTGTGGTCATGGGCATTCTCTTCTAGACTTTTCACACACACACACACACACACACACACACACACACACACACACACAC
>OU015743.1:119854863-119885068 GCA_907169655.1 Acomys percivali
TGTGTGTGTGTGTGTGTGTGTGTGTGTGTGTGTGTGTGTGTGTGTGTTAGAAAGCAAGACTTGGTTTGTTCTAATCATGTGTGAATTAGGTCTTCCCTAAAGAACTCTGTACAACCTTAACCAGTAGAAGTGAAGAATGGAGAAAATACTGGGAAAGAGAGAAGCAGGAAAGGTCATACACTCTGTGTATAACTATCCAAATAAATGGTTGACTCTAAAAGCACACTGCAGAACATAGCCAGCAAGCAGCCTAGCTAAGTCTAGATGAACCGAACTGTGATTTTGTGGGTTGCTCAAAAGCCTGATTAAGACTTTGGAAATATACATAAAAATCCAGTCTCTACAACATAGCAGTCATAGATGGCTCAGAACATGGAGATCAAGGAATATATAACTCATTATTAAAAAGAGCCAACAAAGATTGACTAACACATGATTTGGACGTTGGAACACTCAGACAGTGATCTTATAGTAATAAACTCTGCTCAACAATGTAAAGACATACATAGATTACAGATACAGTGGGAAAACTTCAGCAGAAAAGATAGCAAAAACCAAATGGAAATCTTATAACTGAACAAACAATATTGGAGACTGTCTGAAGTTCTGTTCTTGTTTGGAGGAGTCTTCAAGATGAAGGTTTGGGAAACTTAAAACAGAAGAGGATAGAGAACTAGCTTTGCTTTGGGGGTCAAAATGTACTCAGAGATTTCTGCCATTTTCATCTTTTCAAATAGTTTGTAATATACTTACGGATCGATATAGCTAGAGAAGAATGAAAATGAAAATTGAGCCCACACTGTACTTTGTTTATATATATATATATATATATATATATATATATATATATATATATAATGTATATATGTGTGTGTATGTATGTGTGTATGTGTGTGTGTCTGCTTTCAATTATAGTCCATATCTATAATAGCCTTGAATTAATTTGAAGATCAGTTCTTATTTTATCACTAGCCATATATAAGCTTTCTTTCAATATTTGTTTTATATCACAATGGGAAAATTTTTATTCTACTTTTTATGTACTCTTTTTTCCTTTTTTTAGTAATTTATTCAGATTACAACTCAATTGTTATCCCATCACTTATATACTTTCTTTCCTCCCTCCTGCTTTCACCCTATTCCCCTCCCCTAGGTCTAAGACCGAGGGGGACCTCCTCCCACACTATATGGTCATAAGCTATCAAGTCTCGTCATCGAAGCCTACTTATTCTTTCTTTGAGTGCCATCAGGCCTCCCCACCAAGAGGAGGTAGTCAAATATGGGGCACCAGAGTTTATGTCTAAGTCAGTCCATGCACTCCATATAACTGTGGAGAATATCCTATCCATTGCCTAGAACAGAGTAGTGATTCAAAATTTACTACTTGTATTTTCCTTGCATAGTCCAATAGCTTGAACAGAACCCCCTGGCCCCAATTCAATGATCATGATGTTTTTCTTATAGGTTTCTAGGACCCTCTGGGTCCATCTATTTCCCCATATCCTATATTTGTCTTACCCAGTTGGATGTCCTCACATCTATCCCAATTTCCTAATAAGTGAAGACATTCACGGGACATGCATTTTAGGCTAGTGCCCTATTATAAGTGAATATATAACATGTGAGCCTTTCTGATTCTGGGTTAACTCACTCAGTATGACCATTTCTAGTTCCATTCATTTGTCCACAAATTTCAGGAATTCCTTGTTTTTATTGGCTGTGTAGTATTCCATAGTGTAAATGTACCACAGTTTGTTTATCCATTCTTCTATTGAGGGACATTTAGGCTATTTCCAGGTTCTGGCTATTATGAATAAGGCTGCTGTGAACATGCTTGAGCATATGTCCTTGTCGTGTGGAGGAGCATCTCCTGGGTATATTGCAAAGAGTGGAATAGCTGGGTCTTGAGGAAGCCCTATTCCCAGTTTTCTGAGAAAATACCAGATAGATTTTCCAAAGTGGTTTTACAAGTTTGAATTCCCACCAGCAATGAAGGAGTGTTCCTCTTTCTCCACATCCTCACCAGCATGTGGTGTCCCTTGAATTTTTTTATCTTAGCCATTTTGATCTGTATAAGGTGGAATCTCAGAGTCATTTTGATTTGCATTTCTCTGATGCCTAAAGACATTGAGTATTTCTTTAAGTGTTTTTCAGACATTTGATATTCCTCTGTTGAGAATTCTCTGTTTAGTTCTGAGCCCCATTTCTCAATTGGGTTATTTGGTTTAGTGGGTTTAATTTCTTGAACTTCCATGTGAATTTTGGATATTAGACCTTTGTCAGATGTAGAGTTGGTGAAGTTCTTTTCCCAGTCTGTAGGCTGTCACTTTGTTCTGTTGACAGTGTCTCTTGCCTTACAGAAGCTTCTCAGCCTCATGAGGTCCCATTTATTAATTGTTGACCTTAAGGCCTGGGCTGTTGGTGTTCCGTTCAGGAAGTTGTCTCCTGTGCCCATGTGTTCCAGGCCCTTCCCCACTTATTCTTCTAACCAATTTAGTGTCTCTGGTTTTATGTTGAGGTCTTTAATCCACTTGGACTTGAATTTTGTCCATGGTGATAAATATGAGTCTAATTGCATTTTTCTACACGTAGAAATCCGGTTAGAACAGCACCATTTGTTGAAGATGCTATCCTTTTTCCATTGAATAGATTTGGATTCTTTGTCAAAAACCAGCTGACCATATGTGTGAGGGTTTATTTCTGGGTCTTCGATTCAATTCCATTGATCAACCAGTCTATTGCTGTACCAGTACTATGCTGTTTTAATTACTATTGTTCTATAGTAGAGCTTGAGATCAGGTATGGAGATTCTTCCAGAGGATCTTTTATTTATAGAATTGTCTTGGCTAATCTGGTTTTTTTAATTTTCCATATGAAGTTGAGAATTGATCTTTCAATGTCTTTAAAAATTTGTGTAGGTATTTTGATAGGTGTTGCATTGAATCTGTAAATTGCTTTTGGTAAGATGGTCATTTTTACTATGTTAATTCTCTCGATCCACAAACAAGGGAGATCCTTCCATCATCTGATATCAAATTCCATCTCTTTCTTCAGAGATTTGAAGTTTTTTTCAAACAAGTCCTTCACTTGTTTGGTTAGAGTTATTCCTAGATATTTTATACTGCTTGTGGCTAATGTGAAGGCTGTAGTTTTCCTAGTTTCTTCCTCTGCATGATTGTCATTTGTATATAGGAAAGCTACTGGCTTTTTTTGAGTTAACTTGTATTCAGCCAATTTGCTGAAAATGTTTCTCAGCTGTAGGGGTTCTCTGGTGGAATTTTGGGGGTCACTTATATACACTATCATATCATCTGAAAATAGGGATAATTTGACTTCCTTCTTTCCCTTTTGGATCCCCTTGATCTCTATTTGTTGTCTTATTTTTCTGGCTAGAACTTCAAGAACTATATTGAAGAGATATGGGGAAAGGGAGCAGCCTTGTCTGATCCCTGATTTTAGAGGAATTTCCTTGAGTATCTGTCCATTGAATTTGATTTTGGCTGTTGGCTTGCTGTATATAGTCTTTATTATGCTGAGGTACGTGCCTTGTACTCCCACTCTCTCCAAACCTTTAAACATGAATGGATGTTGGATTTTGTCAAATGCTTTTTCTGCATCTAAGGAGATGATCATGTGGTTTCCTTTTTCTTTCAATTTGTTTATATGGTAGATTACATTGATGGATTTCCATACATTAAACCAGCCCTGAATGCCAGCCCTGAATGAAGCCTACCTGGTCATGGTGAATGATATCTCTGATTATGTTCTTGTATTTGTTTTGTGAGTATTTTATTGAGTATTTTTGAGTCAATGTTCATAAGAAAAATTGGTCTTAAGTTCTCTTTTTTCCTTGGGTCTTTGTGGGGTTTAGATATCAACATGACTGTGGCCTCATAGAATGAATTTGGTAAAGTTCCATCCTTTTCTATCTTTAGGTGTAGCTTGAAGAGTATCAGGATTAGTTCTTCTTTGAAGATCTGTTAGAATTCTGCACTGAAACCATCTGGCTCTGGGCTGTTTTTTGATTGGGATGCTATCAATGATTGCATCTATTTCTATAGGGGAAATAGGACTATTTAATTTGTTTATCTGATCTTGATTCAATTTTGGCAAGTGGAATTGATCAAGAAAATTGTCCATTTCCCTTAGATTTTCAAATTTTGTGGCAAATATGACTTTAAAATAGGATCTTATGATTCTTTGTATTTCTTCAATGTCTGTTGTTATGTCTCCCTTTTCATTTCTGATTTTGCTGATTTGGATAGTGTCTCTCTGCCTTTTAGTTAGTTTGGCTACTGGTTTATCTATCTTGTTGATTTTCTCAAAGAACAAGCTCCTGTTTTTGTTGATTCTTTGAATTGTTCTCTTTGTTTCTAATGTATTGATTTAAGCCTTGAGTTTGATTATTTCCAGTCATCTACTCCTCTTGTGTGTTTCTCCTCCTTTTTTTCCTAGGGCTTCCAGCTGTGTCATTAAGTTGCTTATGTGGGATGTTTCCAATTTCTTTATAAAGGCACTTACTTAGTGCTGTGAATTTTTATCTTAGCACCGCCTTCAATGTGTCTCACAAATTTGGGTATGTTGTTCCTTCATTTTCATTAAATTGCAGGATGTCTTGAATTTCTTTCTTTATTTCTTCTCTCACTCAGGTGTCATTAAGTAGAGGGTTGTTTAGTTTCCATATGTGTGTAGCCTTTTTGTTGTTTCTGTTGTTGTCGAAGACTAGCCTTAGACCATGGTTATCTGGTAGGAAATATGGTATTATTTCAATATTCTTGAATCTGTTAAGGCTTGCTTTGTGACCTATTATATGATCAGTTTTGGAGAAGGTTCCATGGGGATGCTGAGAAGAAGGTATAATCCATTGTGTTTGGGTGAAAAGTTCTGTAGATGTCTGTTAGATCCTTTTGATTCATGAAGTTGGTTAATGCTGATATTTCTGGGCTTAGTTTCTGCTTCAATAACCTATCCTTTAGTGAAAGTGGGGTGTTGAAGTCTCCCACTATTAGTATTTGGGGATTGATGTGTTGTTTAAGCTTTGTTAATAGGTCTTTTACAAATGTGGGTGTCCTTGTATTGGGAGCATAGATGTTCAGAATTATGATGTCATCTTCCTTGACTTTACCTTTGATGATAGTAAAGTGTCCTTCCTAATCTCTTTCGATTAGTTTTGGCTGAAAGTCTATTTTATTAGATATTAAAATGGCTACACTAACTTGCTTCCTGTGTCCATTTGCTTGGAATACTTTTTCCTGGCCTTTTACCCTGAGGTAATGTCTATCCTTGTGGCTGAGATATATTTCTTGGATGCAGAAGGATGTTGGGTCTTGTTTATGCATCCATTTTGTTAGTCTTGTCTTTTTATTAGAGAATTGATACCATTTATGTTGAGAGATATTAGTGACCAGTGACTGTTAAGTCCCTTGATTTTGATGTTGGTTGTAGCAGAGTGCTTGTGTGGTTATGTTTTTGTGACTGTGTAGTTATCTATTTCCCATGTAGTTTTGGTGTAGTTTGAAACTTTGAGTTGGAGTTTTCCTTCTATTAACTTCTGTAAGGCTCCATTAGTGGTTAGGTACTGTTTAAATTTGCTTTTGTCATGGAATACTTTGATTTCTCCATCAGTAGTTATTGAAAGTTTCACTGGATAGAGTAGCCTTGCCTGGCATCTGTGGTCTCTTAGAGCTTACAGGACTTCTTTCTAAACCCTTCTGGGTTTTATGGTCTCTGCTGAGAAGTCGGGTATAATTCTGATAGGTTTGCCATTAAATGCTAATTGGCCCTTTTCCCTTCCCACTTTTAATGTTTTTTCTTTATTCTGTATATTTTGTGTTTTGATTATTATGTGGCAGGAGGATTTCCTTTTCTAGTCAATTCTATTTGGTGTTCTATAGGCCTCTTGTATGTTTATATGCACCCCTTTCCTTAAATTGGGGAAATTTTCTTCTATGATTTTGTTGAAGATATTTTCTGGTCCTTGGAGGCGGTGTCTTCTCTTTCCTCAATTCCTATTATCCTCAGATTTTGTCTTTTCATGGTGTCCTTTATTTCTTGGATATTTTTTGTCAGGAAATTTTCAGATACAGCATTTTATTTAATGGCTGTTTCAAGGTCTACCATAGTATCGTCTACTGCCAAGATTCATTCCTCCATCTCTTGAATCTGTTAGAGAAGCTTAGGTCTATATTCCTTGCATGCTTCTCTGAGTTTTCTTGTTCCTGTCTTTTTTCTGTCTCTGTTTCTATCATTGTTTCCATTTTCATCTTCAGATCTTGAACTTTTTATTGATTTCTTTCATATGATTGTTTGTATTTTTTCCAGTGCCGCTCTAAAGGCCTCTTTAATGTCTTCAATCAGTTTGGCTGTATGTTCCTGCATTTGTTTTCAGATCTTATTCGTTTCCTTCATTATCATCTTCATTCCTGTTGATTGGAGGTCATTTTCTTGTGTTTCTTTTTTTTTCTTTTTTTTAGAGATCATGGGCCTTCTTTATTCATAGTTTCAACAGATTATTCAGTGTCTTTCCTTTTTTCTCTTTTTTTTAAAAATTAATTTATTCTTGTTACATCTCTATGGTTATCCCATTCCTTGTATCCTCCCATTCTCCCCTCCCTCCCATTTTCCCCTTATTCCCCTCCCCTATGACTGTTCCTGAGAGGGATTACCTCCCCATGTATATGCTCATAGGGTATCAAGTCTCTTCTCGGTGACCTGCTGTCCTTCCTCTGAGTGCCACTAGGTCTCCCCCTCCAGGGGACATAGTCAAATGTGAGGCACCAGAGTACATGAGAAAGTCATATCCCTCTCTCCACTCAAGTGTGGAGACTGTTCTGACCATTGGCTAGATCTGGGTAAGGGTTTAAATTTTACAGCCTGTATTGTCCTTGGCTAATGCCTTAGTTTATTTTCTTGTGTTTCAATTGTGTTTGAGTTCTCAGGGTTGATTTCATTGGGATAGTTTAGATCTGGAGATTATATATATATATATAACTATATATATATATATATAGTTTTGTTGTTTATGGTTTTGCTCTGGCCACTAGTCATCTTGCTGTCTCTGACATTGGGATCCTGATCCATGCTCTCTATTCTGCCTGGGCCAATGGGCCCACATACCAGTCAGAGAGGGAGACAGAGCTTGGGCAGGTGTGTCATGCACACAGGCATGCATGCTCAGCAGTGGGAAGATTTAAAGCTGTGGCTGGAGGTGTGTCTGAAGCTGCCTTGGCCATTGTGGGGGCCCTGGGTCTCTCTGAGGACTTGAGGCATAGATGACTTCCCACAGTTCAGTCTCAGCTACGAAGCTCCCAGTTATCACTGGCAAGAACCTGTCCAGCTACTGGAAAGTGTGTATCCTTCCTCCAAATTCTTAGATTAAACCACCTGCATGTGCATCTTTAGCACCGTGTCTGGAGTGTGGGGTAGGGGACGAGCTGCCTGGTCCACTGTGAGGGCTCTGAGTTTCTCTGTGGACTGGTGGGCCCAGATCCATGTTCTCCACTCCCCCTGGACCTAGTATTGTCCAGATCTTCAGGACACCTCACCAATCACCTCTGCAGGCGGGACCCTGCCTGCATTCCCAGTTACTTGCTTCAGTGGGGTCCATGCTCTCTGTGAGTTCAGCGATGTTCAGTTTTTCTGTAATTTATTTCCATTGAATGGTAGAATTCTCCCACTGTGGTGGAATGAGAAGCTTGGTGTTCCCGGTTAACAAAATAGTGCCAATCCCTGACTCCATTACTCTGGCTTTTAAACAAGATCCACTCCTCTCAAAGCTATCTTGGAATCCTCTTTATGTACTCCTGATAGAACACTGTTTACATGTCTACCATTTTCTAGAGGTAAATTATAAAATATTTAAGAAATTGTCAGTCTTAAGCCATCAAATATTATTGATAACCCTAAATGTGAATGTCTAGGTATACAAATTGATAGAGAATGTCATAGTAGGTTTAAAGCTATGACCCAGGGGGTAAAGAGAATGTTGAGCAGTTAAGGGCACCATATCAGCATTGGTTCCCAGCACCCACATCAAATGGTTCAGAACTATCTGTAACTCCAGCTCCAGGGGAATCCAACATCCTCTTCTGGCATCTGTGGGTACTGCACTCATGTGCAACTATCCCACATAGACATATCCACATACACATTATTAAAAAATAAAATAAAATCTTTACTAATAGAATCTAACTGTATGATAGAATGATAATAAAAGTCATTTCAAGTATAATGAAATGAATAGTCATAAATTAAATGAATGGGAAATAATTATATAAACATTTTTCTTTTTTTCATGTTTTTTTAAGTGGGAGCACTGTTAATAAAGAATCTGGTGCTGTTCATATAAGGCAATATAGACTACAAAGGAAAAACACATTGCAGATAAAAAGGGTCATCACAGACAACAAGAGAGCCACCAAAACCTAAGGCTACATACCCAATAACAGAACCTTTAAATGCACAAAGCAAAATCTGGTGGAGTTAAAATATAATTGCATATGAACAATTCTATCCAGAGACTTCTATATCCTACTCTCAGGGATTGAAGAACCAACAAATATAAAACCAGCAAGGACATTCAAAAACCAAACACTTACTTCCATTTTTTAAACTCAAGCCCTGAAAAACACTCATTGTAACAGGACACTCCTCTGAACCACAAAACTAACCTCAAAATCTGTAGAACTGTAATCTCACAGAGATTAGATTATAACAGAATCAGAGTCAAGACAGGAAGAGGACAACCTTCAAATATGCTTAAATAGCTCTTCTAGAGAATTTGTGGATAAAGGGGGACTCTCACAGGGAGTGGAAAACTCTGGGCATGGTGCATACACCCAGCTGATGATTGAGGACCACAAGCTCACATTACCTTGGACTACAGAGTCAGATCTTGTTAAAAGAGGAGGGATAAGTGGAATTTATATACAACTGAATGAAACTGTAAATATGACCTATTGACATATAAAAAATTCAGATGAAATATTGTGAGGGAGACTTACCTAAGTAAAGTATTCCTTTTACTAAAGATGAATGTCTCAAATAGGCAATCTAAGATCTTACCTGGATAATAATAGTGAAAAAAACTGAAAGAAAAGTAAATACAGTGAATAAAATAAAAGAAGAATAAACACAGAGAGAATTTTTTAAAAGATGTACCAATTATTTAGGAGAGTGGGCACTGTCTCTGATATGGACTCTGTTGCTGACCTTTCAATCACTTCTCCATGATGGGGACTGCCTTACCAGGGCACAGGGAAACAGGATGAACTCAGTCCTGATGCAGCTTGGTGAGCTAGGGTGGGTGGGGGTCCCTTTTTTCTGAGGATAAAAGAGGAGGGATGGGGAAGAGGAAGGGAGAGAGGGGGCTATGACCAGGATGTAAACTGAATAAATAAATTAATTCATAAAAATAAAATATATAGAATTGCTAAAACACTGGTAGAGCTGACTAAGGTTTGGGGCATGGAGGAACAAATTCCTAATATCAGGCACAAAGCAAGTGAAGTTGCCACTGATTCTTCAGCTGGAAATGTGATAAAGGGATACCACGAGCCACTCTGTATTCACAAATTTGACAACTTAGAAAACATGGATCAAAGCTTTAAAACTTCAGATGCCAAAAAAGTCACTTGCAGTAATAGGATTCATATAAATATTTCTATAATCTTGTTTCAAATTGAATCCTTAATTGAAAAATACCCCAAACAGAAATCTATGTGCCCAGATGATTTCTCTAGAGAATACTACCAAACATTTTAAAATAAAATTAATATCCAATTTCATACAATCTCCTTGAGAAAATCAAAGGAGGGGAGATTTCCAAGGGTACTTTCTGAGCCTGGGATTACTCCAATACCTAAACAAGAGCAAGAAAAGATAAAGCCATAAATAACAGTCTATATGATGTCAGATACAAAGTCCTTAGTTCAACATTAAAGAATACAGCCCAAAGATGCATCAAAATTGTTATAGACCACAACCAAGTTGGATTCATTCCTCACTTGAGGCTGATTGAATCCTAACCCTTTGTTGAGGTACACTGTATCTGGGCTATACATTAAAAATAGTACCCTATAGAATGAAAGGGATTGGGAATGAGACAAGGAAATTGAAAAAAATGAATGGTCTTTCAGGTGAGAGTTGAGCCTTGTGCTATCTAATCTTGAGAGAACATTGTTAACAAGGGTTGGAAGCCACTCTGCTCTCTTCATGTTGGGGTGGGGTGGGGTGCATCTGTGTGCACATGTCCATATGTGCAGAGGACAGAGGGCACAGGGCAACTTGGACATCATACGTCAGGTACCATTTATCTTTTTTTTTTTTACGGAAGAGTTTCTTTCTGATCTGGTATATGCCAAGTAGACTAGACTGAATGGCAAGAGTGCATCTGCCTGTCTAACACTTCCTCGGGCTGGAATTATGAGAGAGAGAGAGAGAGAGAGAGAGAGAGAGAGAGAGAGAGAGAGAGAGAGAGAGAGAGAGAGAGAGAGAGTCTGTGCTCAGATCTTATTAAAACAGATTCTGTGGACTGAACTCAAGTCCTAGAGTTTGCAAGGCAAAGACTTTGCTGATCAAGCTCTCTCCCTCAGGTCTACATAAAGGCCTTTTTCAATCGCTCAAATTTTATCCATGTCTTGTGTCTTCCTTTGTGCTTATTGTCCTTGGGCTTATACTTTGTCATTCTACTCTGTCATTCTTCCAAGTTCTGTGGAGGGAAGAAAATGTGTACACATATCCAAGCTGCAATGTTCAAGTTTACCAGCACTTGGTCTTAGTATTGGAATATTGTTTCTGAAGGATTAAGATGAATTGTCCTTTAGATATTTAGTGTATTTAGTAGTGCCATTGAGTCTTTGCCTTAGTTACTTATCTTTTTGCCATTACAAAATACCTGGCAAAGCAATTTAAGGATGAAAGGGTTTATTTGCTTTTACGGTTTTAGAAGATCCACTCTATCATGGCAGGAAATGTATAGGGGCATGACCAGGAGGCAGCCAGTCCCAGTGTGTCTACAGTTAGAGGCAGAAAAGAATGCTCACAGTGTTTGCCTTTTACTTTTTATTGAGACCTGGTCAGTGGAATGCTACCACTCATTTAGGGTAGGTCTTCCAACCTCAATTAACCCAATAGAGATACTTCCAGAAAAAGGAGCAAAGGCTTGTTTTCATGGTGATTCTAGATGCTGCCAATAGGTAATCACTATTGAACATCACAGTCCTTTGCTTTTATGTTGGTAACTTTTTGGTAATTGTCCCAATTTTCTTACCTATTGCTGGTCTGGTGTGACATTCTTTTTCTCAGTGCTTTAGTGTGGATGAGTTGTGTATTTCTAGGAATGTATTGGGTCTTTTGTTTTGTTTTTAGGCTCCATTTGTTGCTGCATGGTTGTATATAGCTATCTTTTACGTTTCTGTGCTATCAGTTATAATGTGTCATATTTCATTCAAAATTTATTTATTGAAGCACTTTCTCTTTTAATGTAAGTAAGGGCTCTCAATTTTATTCATTTTCTTATTTATTTTAAGTGAATGTCTTTACAAAAAACTAAGTATTTTCTGCTTTTAATGTTGTTTTCCTGGCACCTGTTTTACTTGTTTCTGCTCTCTAATGTTATATCTCTTTTTTTAAGCATCTGGTTTACTTTGCTCTTTTTCTAGTTCCCTGAGATGTATAGTTATGTAGTTTATTTGAGCAGTTTCTTTTTTCTATGTAGGTATTTACCTATATGCATTTCCTTCCTTCAAACAGTTTTTGTGGTCCTCAATAAGCTTTGCTGCATTGTCTTTCCATTTTTTGTTTGTCTCCAATTAAATTTTCCCCCTGTTAATTTCTTTTTATATAGAAACCAGAAGAAACTCACCTGAACATTTTTCATTTATTTCACTTATAAAGAAAATATAGAGGGATAGGTTGATAGGAAAGGATTCAAGGTGTCATTTCTAGAATGTTTTTTATTGTTTTGAGCTACTTCCAGACTCTGTCTTCATTTCCTAGGTGAGGAAACAGAGACACTAGGGACCAAAAGGCAGCAAGTTAGCCAAATTTAGACCAAAAATATCTTTCATCTGATTGTGTTGCCTGTCAGCAACTCAATAAACAGCATTACATCTTCCTAAGAAATCACAGGACAGAAATGAAATGAGGAAACAATGGACTGAATGTCTGTTCTTGCAGATACTCTTAAAATTGTACTAGTGTTGCTGTGCACTTAGTCATTAAAGTAGGAAAAACTAAAAAGAATCATAACACCCAGTGATTTCAAGGGTCCACAAACATAGAGTTCAAATATTGTTATAAAATAACAATCTTTTGAGAGGCAACTTAACACCCTGGAGAAAGATGTTCATGTCTCTTTATTAAAAGCTTTAAAGCATAGAAGTAACCAGAAGGAAGGGTCTGAGACTGCTATGTAATGTGAGAACACAGTTACAGCTGGCTTGAATGCAAGCATAATTCAGTGGTCCTAACCCCACCATCTTTAGTAGACAGTGGGGCTTGACTTCTCTTTACCTGACTCAGGGGACTTTGTACACAGTGACTTTGTCAAATAAGCACTCTAAATATGACACTGTGGCTGAGAGTTTTAAATTCTTATTTCCCTAAGCAGTAATTTGCAATTAAGTTACAACATAATAAATTAGTAGGAACTTAACCACTTAAAGCAACAATCTTTATTACCACATGACTACATACATGAGAAATCCAGAGGAGTTGTACCAGGTTCTCCTCTTAGGACCTGACCAGGCTGACTCTACTTGAAGGCCAATTTAATTCTTTGTTTATTCATCTATGTTTGTTTGCTTGAGAACTTTATATATGTATAAAATATGTTTTGACCAAATCCTTCCAAGTTCCTCTCTTACTCCCCATTGCTTTTTCCTCCCAACTCTATGTACTCCTTTTTAAACCCAGAGTCCACTTTTTGTGCTGCCTGTGTGTGCACTGGTTCTTATCTGGATGTTCTGGGAGGACTCTACTTCCTGGGTCAGTCAACTGATGGGACCAAATTTAGTTCCTGTGGCTGTGAATCAAAGGATTTCATTTTCTTACTGGTTATAGATGGCATTGGTCCACAGTTCCAGCATCTCTGTTATGACTGAGCTAGAAAGAGTGTCCCCCAAATGCTCTTGTGTTGAAAGTTTGGTTCCAAGGTAACAGATCCAATTATCAAGAGGGGATTGGTTCTAACCAATGAAAATTGAAGGCCATGACCTAATCAATGAGCAAATCCACTCAGAATTCTATTCAGAATTGGATGCTGGATGCATTATTGGGAAGTTATAGAAAACTGAGAGATGGCACAAGTTGGCATAAGTAGGTTACTATGGATATGTCTTTGTGAGCTCTGTCTTGTGCTAGGTTCCTCTCTATCTCTCTTTGTGCTTCATGGCTACCACAAGGCTCTCTTTCACCATCCCCTTCCACCACCATGTTCTGCCTCACTCTGGGCCTAAATGCTCTGGAGCCAGCTCACCATGGGATGAAAGTTCTGAAACCAAAAGCTTAGGAAAACCTTCCCACTTTGAATCATGTCATGTATGATGTCACCACAGGAGAAAGCTGAGCTATCTCCCTGATACTGAGTTCCTCTTTCTCCTAGATGATGAGCACTTTGCTTTGGTGGGCCTCAAGGGATTGGAGTAGTACCGTACACATGCTCATTACCTTAAGACCAGAGGATGAGCAGCCATAATTGTATCTGCACAATCCCTTGTGTCACATAATGGAATTTTTGGGATTAATCCCAGGGGCAAAGGGCCTGATGTCACCTCAGAATTCAGTACATTTCTTTACCCACATTTCTTTCAAATCTTCTTCAGCAAAGTATTTTTGGAAAACTCTCTAAATTTCCAATGCACCCAAGCACCACCCCTCCCCCAACTGCTACATCTTTTACTTTCATTTTTCCTCTTTAAATCTTAACATCTAACAGCAAGCATATTTTACTTGCTTGTATTGTTTAATTGGTCTGTCTCCATTTTATAATCTCAACAAGATCGGGAAAACAGTTTTTACTTTCAGAACGGTGCTGGCACTCAACAAATATCCATTTAAGGAACAACTCAAGACATGATACAAACAATGTGCAAAGTGGGCTAAGAACATTTTTAAAATATGAATATACTTAAGGACAATAACAACTTAAAAATGTACTTCCTGAACATTCCATGACAGCTCTGTTGCCTTATAAGAACATGGCCTTGTGGGATGGACTGTCCTCTGGGGTGTAAGAAATAGCCATGTATGACACAGTTGGAAGGCAGGTCATCTTGAGATATATTGTGGAAGCCATGGCTCATCAAGAAAAAACATTATACTGGAGGCAATGTATGAAGAAAAACAAAGAAAAACAACATGGGAAGTCCAGTCACAAATACATAGATTTGAATTCCCTTTGTAGTGGCCTAGTCACATGACTTGAAAAGTGACTTTCACTCTGAGCCTCTTTTCTCATTCTTGACATGAGGACATGCAATGCTTCCATGACTGGAGTGATGTGAGGAGCTTCTCTGTTGGGTATCAAGTCATGCATGCTCAGTCTTGCTCCTTTTCACTTCACCCAGCTTGTTCACTCTTCTGACTGCCAGGGAAAGGGAGACTCATACTTTATCAGCGTCTCTTCTTCATCATACCTGTGATCAATTATAGAAAGTGACCTTTCTTTATACTGTAGGATGATATTTTGATGAAAGGAATGTGTCAGAATTTTAAAAACAGTGTTGAGCTACACTAATAGCATCTAGCCCACAATTGCAATTATATAGATATTTCAATGTACATGTTAAAAATGGCTGCCTTGAACTCTAGATGTATCTCCATACTCTATAAAATTATGGTAACTGGAGATCATTCAAATAATTATGGTGGATGTGACAAGAGCATAGAAACAAAATCTTTGTTTGAGAAGATAGAATGTATTTTAAAAATCAGAAATGGAGGGAAACTGCTTGAATGGCTCCTGGTTTGACCTTGGACCTTGCTTCTCTCGGCCACTGTGATTATTGATTGCCACCTTGACTACATCTGGAATGAACTACAATCCAGAAAAGGGGTGGGGGGGCACACCTCTGAAAGATTCTTTCTGCTTGGCTTGAATTGGGTGAATCTATTCCGGGTCTATTCCGGGTCTATTCCGGACCCTTGAGGCATGAAGGTACACATCTTTGATCTGGACCTTGAGGCAGGGAGGCATCTTAAATCTGGACTAGAAGAAAGAAGTTTTTGCTCTTTGCCTGCTTGCCCTTGTCTTGCTAACACATCCAATCCTTCACTGGCATCTGCAGCTACCTCCTGGGGATTCCAGCATTTACTGAAGACCAGCTGGGACAGCGTCTTGTGGACTGATCAGGTACTGGATTCTTGGGACTTTTCATTCATAGCCAGACATTGTTGAATGAGATGACTGCAGCTTGTAAGTCACTCTAATAAATCCTGTGTATATATAAGAGAGAATTTCATCCTCTGAGTTCTGTTACTCTGGAGAACCGAGGCTAGTACAACCACTAGTACACCGTAAAGTCCTTCCATGTCTCTGCTGATGACAAGCCCATGAAGAGAGCATTTACACAACAGTAAGGCTTTATTGTTGAAGCATCTAACATATTCCAAACACTGTGATGTATTCTTTACATATTGTCTTTAAAGCTCATAACAAGTCAAGCATCTGTGTTGCACTCTAGGAGTGGGAGACATTAAGCAAGTTCTCAAGAGTAGCAGAACCAAGGATGAAACGTTTCTTTAATTGTAATGTGCTGACATTCTGAATCTGGGTTATTTTCTTCAATCCATGTACTATCTGGGTCAATTTTTTTTTTTTTTTTTTTTTTGGTCAAGGAGGATTAGAGCGAACATTCCTTGACTTCACCTAATTCTTTAATAAATAGTAAAAAGCCCCCAAATTTCTTTTCTGTACCCCCCCCCCAAATACTAGCATATGTGTCATGTGGTAGTTGTTCAGTAAAGAACTTTGGAAGAACAAGAATGAGAAAGCCTGGCCTATGACATGCCTCTGGTGACATGTCTCCTGTGACACATGTCCAGTAACACAATTCCTATGACACACCTCCTGTGAAACTCCTCCTGTGACATGTCTCTTGTGACATACTTCCTGTGACACACCTCCTGTGACATGCCTTCTGTGACATACCTCCTATGATATACTTTCTGTGACACACCCCAGCTAATGTACAGCAATACTGGTTATTTCTGTTGCAAATCCACTGCCTATTTTATTAGGTTGTCTTCACTTCATTTATAATTTTAGAGAAACATCTTGCCATTGTTACATAATTTGATTCATTAAAGCTGTAGTTCCCCTCAGTACACCACCTTAGCCACCATATTTAGGAAAGTGTAACTGTGAAGTTACTATTTCTCTCTTTTTTCTCTCTCTCTCTTTTTGTTGTAGAACTCACAATATTTTAATTTTATCAATGGATCCAAAACTGGGACTCCAAGAGATTTCAAGAGTTTTATCAATTTTCAGTCTTCCCCTTTCTAACGAAGCGATATTGTTGTTTGTTTGTTTTATTATCATAATCCTAAGATTTCTGGTAGGATGCATAAAGTGAGTTCTAAGTAATAACTAGAAAAAAAGAAACCATTTGTTAAATTTTTCAATATGGAAACCTCATCTATGCACCTGACCCATATTGTCTTAATAACCCCAAATCCAGGAAGGAGGCTTTAATATCTGAACTTTGTAAATCATGCAGCCAAGAATAATAAAAATCTTCCTATCTTTACATCCGCGTTTTGTTTTCTCTTTTCAGAGTTGAAAATGCCCCTCTTTTGAAAAGAAGAAAGAAACAAAATGTAGGTTACAGGGTTTGCTTTTCACTTTGATCCTCATTAAAAATGACACTATTAGTTCCAACACTGCCTTCTTGTGTTCTACAAAACCAGTAACGCCCTTTTGCTTTGCAGGCCCACGTTTCACAAGAATCATGGAAATCTAGTTATTATGTTTCCACTAAGTTGTCCCCTCCACTGTTTTCACCATTTTATACATGTTTTATTAAGACTTGGAGTTCCCTGGAGAACTCATGCTGACCTCACCTAGCCGAGCCCCCTTCTCTTCAGTGTAATGAAGACATTGTGGTAAAGCCATTGTTTCACTCTGGGGGTAGCTGATGTCCTCTGAGGTTTTTGTTTTGGATACTAAAGAAGCTTTTAAGAAAGGCTTCAAACTGTTCATTCTTTTGTCCTTTATTAGCACACTTAGAAGGCAGCCAGCTCAGAATATACTGATGGCCAGGGCTGGGGGTAGGATAGGGTGGCATGTGGGGACCATGGAAGGCAGAGAACATGCTAGATTTTCTTAGTGGTCTGATATCTGGTACATTTGGAAAGTGAACTGTAGATATTATGGATCACTAAACAAAGATACAGTTTTCTGTATCCTTGGTGTGATGGCTAGCACTGACTGTTACTCAGACACTGGGATGGCCTTGAAGACACACCACCTTGGAGCATGCTTGTAGGTGGTCATCTAGATGAGGGAAGCGAAGTGGGAACACCCACCTCAAGTGCAGGTGACACTGCCCCATAGGCTAGGGCCCTTAGACTAAAGAAAAAGAAAAAATCAAACTGGCAAACAACGTTCCTTCTTCTATTGACTGGGGACACTGGGTGACTAGCTGCCTAAATTCCTGCCACCATTACTGCTCCATCAGGATTGATTCTATCTTTGAATTGTGATCTCAGATAAGTTGTCCCTTCTTTAAGCTTCTTTGTCACATCAACACGATGCATAACTAATACACTCAGAGATTGGTTTCAGGATGCTCAGTGTATACTCAAATCCATGAATGCTGGAGTCCCTTATAGAAAATAGCATAGCATTTGCATATGACTTGCGTATATTCTCCATGTACTTGAGATTGTCTTTAGACAACTAAAAATACCTAATGTAATGTAAATGCTATGTAAATAGTTGCTGTGCTGTATTGTTTAGGAAATCATAACATGAAAAAAGTCTATAATGTTTAGTACAGTTATATTTTTTTCAAATATTTTTGATCGTTGTTTGGGTGAATACCCCCATCCTGCCCCCAAGGCAGGACCAATGGATTCAGAGGGCCAGTTGTAATCCTTAGCCCAGGAAAATTAAATGTACTGTGCAGAAATAGAGCTATAACTATTGAATTGGGATCTGCAGTGCACAATATTTAAATAACACTGACTATTGATTAAGCCAAATTAGAACAGTCCTAAATTATTTCCGGAGATGCCTGCAACCGTATCGTTCATCTTGCCTGCCATTTGCAATGAGGCTTTGCATGAATTTCCCTTCTGATGCTGTGGAATCTAGGTTTGCCTTGTCAGTTCTTTTGATGAATCTCAGGTCATAGAAGTGATGCCTGAACCTGTCGAGACTAGAATTCACCTGTTGCAATAGGGCTGATGCCCTCGGAAGAAACTCATGTTTAAAATGTGGAGAGTGACAGAGCTCTGACCCAGATTCCCAGTAGACCGCCAGCTACCACCAGCCTACCACCTCAGTAATACTGAACAAGTAAAGCAGATCAGAACAACAGAGTGACACCAAAACATCTGGAGACTCCCAGGAAAAAAGAAGTCATTTTTTTTTCTTGAAGCCACTTTTTTGGGGGTGACTTGTCATCCTAAAATAAGTAATTGGAACACTATCTTAATTGGCAAGATGGAAAGAGGGGCAGAGTGAAAAAAGGGAGGTCAATCATCTGCTAAAATGTCAAAATATTAATAAACAATGTCTTCAAAAGAAAAGTCAAGAGGAAGCACACAAGGCTATGTTATTAGAGATGTGGAAATAAGATACCATGAGAAACAACTACACTGTTTAAAGTTGTTGCCTGGGGCCTGGCTGCAGGGTGGGCCAGGGGAATGCAATTTTTCATTATAGACCTTTTAGTAGAATTTGATTTTTAACATGTGAACATGAATGGCTTTGATAAAAATAAAATGTATATATTTTTAAATTGTCCCTAGGAGATGCGGCCATGAGCAGTTAGGGCAAGGGAGGGCCTCCAGGCTTGAAGAGGAGTGAGAAGGCAGCCCAGAGCTGGGCTATGGCCCTCTGGTGTCCGTCCTGCCCCTGGAGCCTGAGTCTCTCCTTTGTGTTCCTTTGCACTTCAGTTCTCGGCAACTAGTTCAAAATGAGCACTTCTCTTCTTCTTTTAACTCTTCAGGCGAAGACATTTAGAAGAGTTAACTAACCCAGGAGACAATTACAAATTGTTGGTTTTTCTCTGGATAATTCCTATCATGGCTTTATGTGTTTTCAGAAAGGAAAGGCCCTCAAAGTCCAATAATTAAAACCTGATATAAAAGTATATTATTGAATGCCTAGCCCTGAGTATACTATTCACAATTGTGCATTGGCTGGTTACTAGGGAAGAAAAGAAAAACAACTGACTTATAATTCTCTCTATCTTTGGCTCTGTCTCTCTGTCTCTATCTCTGTCTTTCTGTCTTTCTCGCGCGCGCGTGTGTGTGTGTGTGTGTGTGTGTGTGTGTGTGTGTGATGAGCACTAGAAGGTCAGAAGACAACTTTGGAAGTTGTTCCTCAGGCATCGTTCATCTTTCTTTTACTGGCTTGGAGGTCAAGCCTTTAGGTCAGTGGCTCTCAACCTTCCAAGTGCTGTGACCCTGTAATACAGTTCCTCATGTTGTGGTGAACCTAACCATAAAATTATTTTTATTGCTACTTCTCAACTGTAATTTTGCTATGGTTATGAATTTTATGTAAATATCTGATATGCAGAATATCTGATTGTGAACCTTGTGAAAATGTCATTTGATTCCCCAAAGGAGTCAGGACCCACAGAACCACTACTTTAGGTGATGTTTACTTGCTATTGGTTTCCAGGAATGTACCTGCTTTTCTCTCAGTGCTCAGTGTACCAACACACATGGCCCTTTTATTATTACTCTTAATTGCATGGGTTCTGGTGTTTGAACTCAGGTCCTCCTACTTACATGGTAAGCACTTTGGAGACCTAACCATCTCCCCACCCTGCAGGGCTTGTGTATAATTCTGTGCTCTTGAAGTCCCTCCTTGCTTGTGACTATGAATTTAACTTTATGTAAATCTTAAAGAACATGAAGAACCTCCCACACAGAGGAAGCAGCTTCAGAAAATTTGTTCATTTTTACTTCCATCTCTTTCCCTTTGAGATCCTAATTGTCACTCTGGCCAAACCATCCGTTATTTGTTTAAAAGAAAAAAAAAATAGGTTGTGGCTTCAGATACACCTTGGACAACTGCACAACTTGCTTGTTTCAGTCTTTAAAAAAGAATCAATCAAAGCTGCTGTTTGGCAAAGTGTCTTGAGTGATTTTCTCATTTTTCAGCAAGTTGTTATAGAATGACATTACGTCAGCTCAAGCATCTCTCATTTCCTAACTATCTCTACATTTTTACTGACCTGACTTTTTCGGTCCTCTCCTTGTCCCGGCCCCCAGGTTCATCTACCTTCCAAGGAGGCTCCATGGGATTATGTTTTCTGGCTGGGTGACTCCAGTAATGAAAGTGAGGTGCTTCTTTGGAAACAGATCAAAGAATATTTGCATGGTCAATTTGCATGCAGAAATGTTCAAGACAGAGCACTGAGCAAAGGCTCTGCTTTTCCCTCCTCCGTTCTTGTTCCTGGTCACTCTTGAGCTCATGCTTATATAGTCGACCAGAGCCCTCCGTTATGTCAAACCCATTGTGGTGGTTTCAGTAAGCATGGTCCCATTGGCTCATATATTTGAATGTCTGGTCCCTAGTTGGTGGAACACTTTGGGAAGGATTAGGAGGTATTCCCTTGTTGGAGGGGGTGTATCACTGATTGTGGGCTTTGAGGTTTCCAAAGGCCATACCAGACCCAGGTTCTCTCTTTCTCTGCCTTCAGCTTCCTGGTGAGACGTAAGTGCTCAGCTCCTGCCTCAGTGCATTTCCTGCCATGTTGCTATGCTCCTTGCCATGATGGTTATGGACTGACCCTCTGAAACTGTAAGCAAGTCCCTAATTAAATGCATTCATATGCATGTTACCTTAGTCTTGATGTCTCTTCACAGCAATAGAACAGAAACTAAGACATCATCATCCCTAGAACTCAGAACTGAGTCTGTTTGGGCACTGCACACTAGCCTCTCCACTACATCCATAAGAATGATGCCAATTGCTGCATGAGAGCCATGAGTCTAACATTTGACTAACTGCCTCTTGCTAATCTTCAGTCCATCCAGAAATTTAGGTGTGACAACCCCATTATATAGTATAGGTTAACCAAACAAGCAGTCTTGTGTGGAGATGGTATTTATCTACATCCTTCTGAACACTGACTCAACCTATATGGTCATATTGCTGTAGATATTACTGAACTTTTGGCCTTACAAACTACTTCCATACTATTGAGAGGGTGTTGAATAGATCGTTCTTTAAAGTTTTTCTTTTTTGAAAACATTTTCTTACTCTTGAGAATTTCATGCATGTGGCCAATGAAATATGATTACATTTACTCTTATCCCCCATTCAACTGCCCCTCATATCTTTGACAACACCAGCACATCTCCTTACAGCTTCATGTCTTATCTATCATCTACTATCTATATGTCTGTCTATCTATCTATCTATCTATCTATCTATCTATCTATCTATCTATTATATATATATATATATATAGTCTAAGTCAATCTATCTATCAATCATATATAAATTATAGTCCTAGTCTATCTATCATCTATAGTATATCTAGCTGTACGTCAAGCTGTCACTGACTGTCATTGTATGGTGTGAGGCCATCTACTGGAGCACGGGAAACTTACCAGTGGTCACATTCTCAAAAAATAATAATAATAATTTTCCTTTCCCCAGCAACTCTGAATAGATCACTTTAGGGAACAGCACTGCCTTACAGGGAGTCTCTCTTTCTAGGTCCACTCACTCTTACCAATGGCTCATGCCTTCATGGTAATGACATTTGTCAGAATCTGGCCAGTCCATTTGCCTCTGCTAATAGAACACCTGTTTGCTTGGGTAGAGGACACTCTATAGACTGGTCCTGCTGCCTGGTCTAACCTGACTCACTTCTCCACTGCCTGATGCCCAAGCCTCTACTCTTAAGCCCAAACATGTACTAGCCTGAGGAATGCTATGTTCATTGTACATCCATGCTGTTGTATCCTAAGCACTACACTGAATTGGTGCAGATTAAGCAGAGCACAGAACCTGATGTGTAACCCACTTCTATGATAGATAGCTGGGGTATACCATTTAGACCACCTGTTGTAGTCATTTCAACCTTGGCACCTTGGCAGCTCCTGCAACACCCTTGGCACTTCTCAAGGTCCTTTCCCTTTGTCTTCATAATAACCTTGTAAGATAAGTTCTGGTTTCATTCCATTTTACAAGTAAAGAAACTGTAACATAGACAGCAGATTATGAACCTAAGGCAGTCAACTTCAGATCTCAGCTTTGAAATGCTACAGGGGTTAATGAAAATGCCACATGGGTCATGAAAGCAGAAAAGGCAACAGGAATTGAGATGAGAGAGAAATATTGTTTAGCTGCATAGAACAAGAAAGGCTTCTTATAGTCAGCCATGCTTGATCTATGGCCTGACTGGAAGGCACTGGTGAGCCAAGAACAAATATGCAGGAAGAACACTTGAAATAGAGAGGATAGAAACTGAATGACTGCTCATCGGCCTCAGCTACCCCTTGTTTGAGTTTGTGCAATGTTGTAGATGCCTGGCTGTGTACAAGACAAACTGTCTCTTTTGTCCATCAATCCAGTGTTTTATAAATGTCTTTATCCTTCAGGAGAGTTCCAATTTCTCCTTAGTCCACTGTTATCTCTGGAATGGTACATTCTTTCTATAAGCACGAAAGGACCTTGAGTAAGGACAATGACCCAGGCAGGAGATCTGCTCTCAGGCATGTCAAATGAGTGAATTCATAACCCATTCTAGAGAAAAGCTTTTGTAGTTGCTCTAGTCCACCTATTACTCCTAATCAGGGACAGATGGCAGTGGGCTATTTAACCTCCATGCATTTCCTGAGTGTGACGTGTTTCTGCTCATCTCTCTTGATGGCTGACCTGAGGAGGACACCACAATGAGATAGTTAGGAAGAAGCTTGCCATGGACTTCTCAGCCACTGCACCTTCACTTACTTCATCTGCTTCACAAAAGAATAACCATTGCAGTAAGTGCGCACCTTATTTATTCTGCCGAAGGTACAGTCCAAAAAGAGGGTCATATCAACTGTAAACTGCAATAGTACTGACCACAGCTGAAGCTGGTGTGGAGTGTCCTGCTGTCTTAGTCCTCTGGCCTCCATTCCCTTTCTGACTCAGTCTCATTGTTTAGCATTTTCTCAGCTAGACATTATATCTCCCGTAATAGGACTTAGCCTTTCCAGATACGCCATGATGGGTGGCCTCTCTGGCTTTGTTTTCGTCTTACGTTTCTCCTTGCTCATTCCTAACATGAGCAATGTACTTACCTTTTTCTTTTCAAAGTCTGGACTCTTAGTTTTATTATTTATGCTCATTGCTCTCTCAAATAATCTTTGCCTTGACAGAGGAGCTTTTAATGTGTACTTTGATACTTTCAAAAACCCTAAAGTGAGAAGACTCAAACTCCTTAAGTTTTACAAATGAATCTTGGCCCTAGCTCTCTGTCAGCACTAGTATGTGTTAGTATATGTACATGTATGTATGTCTCATGTGTGAGTGTAAATATATGTGTGTGTATGTATGTGTGTGTGTGTGTGTGTGTGTGTGTGTCCTTTGCTATGTATTTTACATTTTTTCCCCTTGATTCAGTTGTATTTTTCCAAAGGCTGATGTGATCTGTAACTAGCCCTGCTTTGGAATTTCTGAGAGTCTAGCTTAGGCACAAGACAAAAAGCTATGGAGTCCTGAGATAAGCAGTGTTCAGCATCTGTGAAGGAGTAATGGAGTAGCCTATTCCAATGAAATTCAAATGGGAGAGATGAAGAAACCAACACATTGAATAAGTAGTGACAAACAACATATTATTCCTCAAGAATGTAAAGTGTCACGTGTGAAAAACAAAACAAAGCAAAACTGCTCTTATGATTGTGACAAGTCAAGGTATTCAGGAGTTCATTACAATGATCAATATTAATCACAATAGGCAAATTTTGCTTCTCTGATTTCTATAGGGACAAGTATGTTCCACCTTCAAAGCTCTACCATCTACTTGTGAAGAACTTCATGTAGTTTAGAGTTTTACAGGTTTGTCTAGAAATTTTAAAGATTTACTTTTACTTATGTATAGTTATATCTGTGTGGGCATTGGAGCTGGAGTTACAAGTGGTTAAAAGCCACATGACATGGGTGTTAGGAACCTATATCAGGTTCCCTGGAAGAGCAGTAAGTGCTCCTAACCACTGAGCCACATCTGCGGGCATTATTTAGAAGTTTTATTGGCTTGTTATTTGCATCTTGCTCCTACAGGATCTTGCTCCATTTCTCCCCAAAGCAATGACCATTGTTGAAACCATCATCGTGTCATCAGATAGTCTTCACAGGTTGGACTGATTGACAGTTCTGGATTCTCACAAAGGAGCCACTTTGATTCTATGATCCCTGAAGACTGACTTTGTTTTCAGCCCATGAGTGATCCCTTCAGTGGCCCCATCATTGTCTGGTTTACCTTGGTCTGTTCACTCCCCTTCCTGTGCCTTAGTCATTTTATGAGGTTTTGCTTCATTCATTTACCACCCCCAGTTCAGGACAGCCATTATGGTTCTCTATTTCAGGGAGTTCCATTTCTTGTTTGTTTGCCTGTGTCATTTGTTTGAGCTTCACCACAAATTTATAAGAAAGGCCATTTCGTTTAAAGAAATGAAAACAAAGCCTGAGGGACCTTGCCATTTACACACCTTCACCCAGCCCTGTGTGTCCCTGCAGAATGGAGTGGACAGACTGGCCCCTGAGTTCCACCTAATCTCCATCTCATGCCCTTTGAAGCTTGGAAGAGAAAGTGGCCTTTGCTTTGGGGGGAAATGGAGGTATTTGGGAGACTTTCTCAATTTCCTAGAAATGTAACTGATGTTCTTTGATTAGGATTTGACATTCTGGGTAGAGTAAACCATGTTAGCTCCATGTCAGAAGGTTGTATCTTTGCATGCAAATAAAATCCTCCATCTTTCTGGAGGGAAGAGAAAACCCCAAACAACATTTGTAACCATCAAATATGAGGGAGAACAAACAAGATTCCATGGTAAGCCAGACTCAGATATCATGAAGCATAGTCAGCCTCGTATTTGGAATGAAGCATAGTCAGCCTTTTATTTGGATAAAAATATATTGCTTGCTGCATGCTCTCCAATCAGGATAGAAAGAAATCACCCAAAGGGACAAAATCTGAGCATTAGTTTTCAAATGGCCTGTTAGCTGGGTGATGCCACCCACTCCCCGTGATGATTTTCTAACTACAAACTTCTGAGGCAGAACAACTTATTCTCCTAATGCAGTAGGTTGTTGGTTCTGTAAGCTTTGTATTTGGAATCCACATTTGCATAGGACAAATACATTAAAATCTTTGGGTTATTGAATTTTTATGAGATTTAAAACTATGTGTATAATACCTCATATAACTGTTTTCCCATAAGTATTATTCTGCTTGGTTTTATAGATTAGGACTGCAAAGCCAAGGTTCAGAGAGGCCACATAATCTGCCCAAGGCTGTTTTGTTGTGGGAGAACCGAGTTGTGACCTGTCATCAAGTACCACATTCCACACCCTGTCTTTATGACACCCACGGTGGCTTTTTCTCCTCTTCTATCAGCACCCATCTTTCTCTTGTTACTGTATTGTATCTCCTTTCTGAACCACGTGCTTCTTGCTTTGAAGGGAGTCATTCTTTTCAAAACATGGCAGAATAGGATGCCCTGTCACTTGGCCAATGGGTACTTCCTTCAGAAGCCACGGGGCAACAATGTTTTAACAAAGGCACAATGGCTGCCTGTTTCAACTCTCCCCTTGAAGCTGTGTTCACCACGTTCCCAAATCCCCCACCCTCACTTCCTGATTAATTCCTTACATAAGGAACTTATCTTTGGGAATTTGTCTGTGGGAGCAATGCTTTCCTTCCTAGGGTTTCCTGAGGAGTAGTCAAATATTTGAGATAGTAGAGAGCCTAGCAGGTTCAGGCTCTCAGAGAAAGGGAACAAAGGCAGTTTATGTGAGAGGAAACCATGAATCTGTTTGGCCTCTGACCGAAAGACATAACTAAGAAACATGGAACTGTAAATCCCAGGTTGACCTGTTTCTTCTCAGTTCCCCAGCTGCCCGCTGCACTCTGCTGCAGAAACAAATGTTTTATGGAGGGCGATTGTAACAAGCCATTTCCACTAGACGTTGACTGTGCTTTTCTTTAAGCTCCCATGCTGCAGTGTGGTACTGAAGTGGCTCAGGGTGGAAAACTCATGCTGCTTTCTGGTCCACCTTGTAGCTGTCCCACAGATGCAAGCACCTCTCATCTCTTAGACATCACCCTCTCAGTCAAGCCGAGAGCTAGTTTTATGGGGATAGATGTGCTGAGAGCGTGGGTTCTGGGTGAACGACTTTGTGTGGCAGAAGTTAAGTGAATGTGTGTGAGGTTCTAGCTGGGGGCCAGGCACTGGGCTGTAAGCTTTTACTGATGAGCTCCTTTCTGTTGCACAACTACTCTCCTATGGCTAGCTATGCCTGGGCTACCTGGATATAATCTCACTTAGATCTGGCCTCACTCAAGCCATAACTAAAGTCTTGTTGCCATCTGTGATTTCAACTTGCAGTGAATCTAAACCAGTTTCTGCCTGAAACAATTTTGAAGGCAATTGCTCCTCCTGGAGCCTTTGTTCTGGCAAGTGCGTTGATCTCTCCGGGCTTGGCATTTGTGGACAACTAAGAGAAGACAGTTTGAGGATCACTCCTTTTCCAGTCCATCTTCTATGTATCTGGAAAATAACATAATGCAATATCAAGGTCTAGAGAAAGGATAGAATAACCAGAATCCTACAGATTAAGGCACAAAACCCACCTCTGTCTTATAGGTGCTCCATAAGGCAAATCCTTAGCTTTGCTGGAGGTCCCAGTTTACTCATCTTTATACAGAGTTGATAAATCCCAGTTCACTGGGTTGTTGTGAAAGTTAGATCATATAATACTTGCTATGTGCTTAGCATGCATGCGTGTGTGTGTGTGTGTATACATATATACACTCACACATACACACATGCATGCTTTCTCATCTATCCTGCAACCCCAGCTAAAGACCAGAAACTAGGTGCTCAAGAAGTTGAGAGCAGGCATGTTATAGCTAAAAGGGAATATAAATAGTAAGCAATGACTTGGGATATTTGATGTCACTCAAGAGGGAGCCAGACAGAGAAGTCTTTTTGCAGTAAGCAATGGTTAATGCAGACATCCATAACTAGTCAAAGTGCTGATGATAAGTGACCACATAGTGTTTAGTCTGAAATGAGATATCTGTACAAGCCACCACCACCTCACCAAAGTTCAGGGGAAAAAAGTAAAAACAAGAAGGAATGGAATACCATGGCCACTGTGCATAGGATTGGCACATGATTGGGCCTACCATCATTGCATCATGGGGGGAGGACACACTTAGTAAGCCTGCCTAAGATTTGTGAGTAGTCAGTATTTGCTTGGAGAAGGACACACATTTTCTTCAGTATTGTAGCTACTGGTGAAATACTATGCTCCAGCAAATAACATCTCCCTCAGGTTTCTGTAAGTAACCCTAACTAAGATGATTGGTTCACAGAATTAAAATGCAAAACATGGGAGGGGGAAATAAAAGGGAGAACTAGTTGGAAGGAGGAAATGGAACTTTGGAAGTGGGGAGGCAACAAGAGAGGGCAAAGGGGGTGTACATGATCAAAATACATTGTGTGTAGTATGGAAATATCACAGTGAAAGCCACTGTTAGGTTGACACATGGTAATAACAATCTTTTGGGTTATTTTTCTAAGAAGGGAGAAAAAGTGGAGGGGGAATGAACTGGAATACCCATCCGTTAGCCAAACCCACAGTATCAGAAGGCAAAAGGAAGGGAGAAATGGTGAGTGTTCAACATGGTCCCAGACATCATGGCCCCATATAAAGACTTTGGTGAGGGGCAAGTACTACTGTGGTCAAAGACGACAGCTTTTCAAAGATGGTGTCATGATCTGATGGTGTCATGGTATGATTGGCTGAGATCATTTGTGGGCTCCCGCACATTCCTAGGAGCCCCCTGTGGTATGCTATTCTTCTGTTGATTATCTTCCTCACTATGCAGAGACACAGACTCAAGACTTTCTGGAAAAATAGACTACAAACTGATGACTGAGGTTAGAGCTGTGTCTTGCTTTGATGTGCCTCATTTAAGACAATCTTGCCTGCCTTCCTTGAGTGGATGGTGGGAACAGTGACTGACATGATTTGCCAGAAAGATAAGTGAGGAAGGCTCCAGGTGATCAACAGGGCTCTCAGCTCTGTGCTCTCTGAAGTTGGGGGTCACTAAAGGGTCAGCCTGGAGGACTGCATTCCACAGAGCTAGTATTGACTAGATTGGGCCATTCTTATTTCACTCAAGAGGTAACTGTCCCCCAAAATGCATTTCCTTCAATATTTTAGGTTATCTTGATTATTTAAGAGCTTACTTGTGCTGTGCTCTCTCCTGTGAGTAGCTCTGGTCTCCTTAAGGTCTGTAGGGAACGCAGAAGAAGGACAGGATGCTATCTCTGCTCTGGAGGAGCTCACTCAGCTAAAAAGAGATGGAAAACTATGAAACAACACAAGATAGATGCCGTATGCTCTTGAAACTAAGTATAAGTGGGACAGGGGAGCAAGAGACTAAGTCCTTATGTTCTGGCAGCTGCTGATCATAATGAAATATTCATCAAACAGTCTTAAAATGTAGAGAAAACAAAGTGTGTTTTAACTTTGGAATATGTTTGTGTGATCGAATACACACAGGCATGTAATTTATTATTATCCTGTATTTAACTTTTGTTTTGTGATGCTAATGTATTTATATGTACCGCACTATCTTTCCTTATGACAAATTGTTATTTCGGTATTATTATTTCTTTAGGGGTTGCCTTTATTTTGTGGACTTATTAGAAACTTATAATGCAATTAACAATTACAAAATAAATAATATCACCAGTCACTAGGATCCTTGGCTTACATCAAGACAAATGATTGTACTTGGGACACTAAAATGAGACTCTGGATGGGGTTGGGGTGGGGGGAGAATGAGCTTACTGCTAAAGAAGTGTTGAGAAGTAGATTCTCCATTGAGATGGTTAGACAAAAGAGTAGACTCAAAAGTTACAATTCATATAGTTGGGAACAAAGGCCATTCATTGTCTTGCGCTAGAGTGATATAATGACAATTGTATTTAGGAAGGTGTCATGTGATAGATGAATTAGAACAAGGGGGAAATTAGGGCATCTATTTTAAGAAAACGCACTAGTGGGAATTCCACTCAGATTGGATGAAGACAAGGTAGTATTTGAGAACTTTCCAAATGGAAATTCCAACGAAGGGGGAAACAAACCAAGGTATTCAATTCCAGAAAAAAGAATCACCATCTTCCAAGGATCTACTGCCTGCGAAGCCATACCATGAGAGTTTGGATTGTCCTGCCACAGACTGGACTACATTGGGCAACACTGAAATATAGGTGCTATCTTGGGCTCCAGTTCTTAGCAACTGTGCAACCTTTGGAAGGACAGAGATCTTTTTTGCATATGAAATATATGCAACACAATTTTCTCTCTGCTGTAAAATCACTCTGACAATTGTGTTTTAAAAACTGCAAGTGATACTTTCAATAGAGCACATGATGCAAAGAATGCATCCAGAGAACAAATTTACAGTGTTCTATGTGCTCTTGGGAAACATACACAACCTCTCTGAGCCTTAGTACACTCAAGTGTGAAAGAAAGATTGTCAGGCCTACTTTTGAACACTGTCTGGGAGAATGAAGACATGGGGGGCAGGAAGCATTGTGAAAAGTACCTCTGTACACTCTAGCTTTTGTGATTATTCATAATAGCTGATGTCATATATAAACCATATGTCCAAAAACTGAACTAAAATAGGTTCTTCTGCATTTAGCCAGTTAGGCTCACAAAGGGTGTGATAATCTACCCACTGTTTTTAGGTTTAGTGTCTGGACTAATAGGAACTATTATTACGCT
>OU015743.1:119885078-119900621 GCA_907169655.1 Acomys percivali
TCTCTCTCTCTCTCTCTCTCTCTCTCTCTCTCTCTCTCTCTCTCTCCACACACACTCCTTAAATAGACCAAGAAGGGAAATATCATATCCCCAGCTTCTACAATGAAAACCTAAAATTTCCTGCCTCTAAGCTAGTCAAATATAGGCTAAGATCTGAGCCTACCTCCATTCCATTTGTCTTAGCACAGAGGAGAGTCACTATAGTTTTCTCTCCTTGTTCTAGTAAATCTGTAAATGTAAACATATAGCCTGTCTCTACTACCACTCACACAAGAATGCCCATACAAGAATCAATGATTTTATTATTAAACATATCCAAGTATATTTGGGATGACCCTTAATTATATAAGTGACACTTTCTTTGCCATAAATGAAGATGAATTCATTTGAATGTGCTCATGTTTCCATAACAAGATGAGATTCCAAACAATTTCACACTATGAAAGATACTGTGATTATTGTGAGAAATCATGAATGAAGACAGACATGGATGTCTGTTGAACATTTGCTATTCACCAGGCACATTAAATGTTGGTTCCCATCTTTATCCTCAGAGGACACGTTCGTTAAATAAGTGGTTGATTTGTGGCTTCTCTGTTTCAGGTACTGTGGGCATTAGAGGTACAGAAACAAAACAGAACCTGTCTTTGTGATAATTATCATTCTCTTGGGAGCTATGTTTAATAAGTAAAATACATATGCCAGATGGAGAGGAGGGCTAAGGAGAAAAATGAAGCAAAGATAAGAGCTGAGAAGTATTGGTGGAAGAATAGATGGTAGGAAGAGTCTCACTGAGGCAGAGACTTTAAAGTAAAATATGAAAGAGGTGATAGATGGGAACTGCCTGACCTCCAGAGGGAACCGGTTACAGGTAGAAATCAGTAGCAGATGCAAAGACCCTGAGGTAGGAGACTGGCTGGACTGTTTAAATGTCAAGCCAAGAGGCAGAGTGACTATAGTGTTGTGAGAGACTAGTAGGAGAGGAAATAGATCAAACAGATCATAGGGCTGGGGCCTTAAGCTTCTGGGAAATGTTGATTTCATTTGAAAGGAGAAGGAAGCTACTGGAGAATTTAATGAACAAAAGCAAAGTGACTTGACATGTTTTGAAAGATCATCATAGCTCCTCCCAGGAGACAGGCTTTGCAGCAATGTAGCAGTGATAGTGGCCAAGACCTAACTAGTAGATGCTAAAATGAGGAAGAGTGGTTGGATTTCGGGATATGAAAGAAAGACAGGTCTGGTAGCACTTTTAATATGAAGGGTGTGTTGCATAATTCTATGTCAACTTGACACAAGCTAGTCATTTGAGAAAAGGGAACCTTAATAGAGAAAGTGCCCCCCACCAGTTGCCTTATAGGGCAGCTTGTTGGGCATTTCCTTGATTGATGATCTATGTGGGAAGACTCAGATCACTGTGGGCAGTTCCATCCCTGGACTGGCAGTCCTGAGTGCTCTAAGAAAGCAGAATGGGTAAGCTATGAGGAGCAGGCCAATAATCTGTGTTACTCCACAGCTTCTGATTCAGTTCCTGCCTCTAAGTTCCTGCCTTGAGTTCTTGTCCTGACTTCCCTCAAAGATGGACTGCAATGTAGAAATGTAAGCAGGATAAACCTTCCCAAGTTGTCTTTGGTCAAGGCATTTTAATCACAGAAATAGAAACCCTAACTAAGACAAGGGTTTGTAGGACACAAGATACAGGTACCAAGGATAAATTCATAGGTTTGGAATCTGGAATTGGAGTTGTATTTCATGGGAACAAGAAAAAGAACACATAAGGAACTGTTCCCTGTTGATTGACATCCAAGTGGCTAGGCATTACCCACTCAACTCTGTCTTCTTGTTAGAAAACGAATACATTAAACAAATAAATCAATAATAAATAAGCATCTACAAAATATTTGACTCACTTCATGAGCAGGCATGGTATGGAGAGAAGACTCCCTGAGAATTCTCAAAATGGCACAGTCTCTCTCTTTCTCTTTTCTATCTCCCTTTCTCCCTCCCTGTCCCCGTCCCTCTCTCTTCCCTCTAAACTAATTAGGAATCCAATTCTTGTTTTGAAATCAGAGTGCTTTAGTAAATCCAAGCCAAGCTCTTGGTCAACTTGTTGATTATGGAAAAGGGTGTTTTTCTGGCAACTCATTCATTTATTTCCACTGCTTTTCTCTATCCAACAGATAGGCCTAGATGCCAAATTCTTTCTTTTTCTCCAAATTATATCTCCTTGGGTAATTTTTCTTCTGGCTTTGGAGCTGCCACAGTGGTTATTTATAGTTGGGCTTTAAACTAAAAAGCATCTATAAAAGGAAAATAAATAGCAGAAGCATGAAAGGCTCATGGGATGGAAGAAAGGACATGGCCTATGACATTATACAACACAACACCCATGAAAGCCAGGAGAAGACAGCTCTTTCCATACTTCCTAGGCTCCATATTTTTCTCCTTCCATGCCCAGAGATAACTTCTACCTCAGGATGGACTTTAACAACAAAAAGATAAGTCCTCTAGGACTAAATCTGTGCCTTGGAATGAGAAGTACACACAACTGGTGTGCAGCAGAAACTTTGTACATAGTATACCATCAAGTACACAGTAAATACAGATATAAGTGCCCTTTTATTTTCTCCAAGGGTCAAACAAAACTACTCAGCAAGCATAGCTAGGTCAAAGTATCCAAGAGACCTGATAATTGAAAGTTATTGGTAGCATTAGCTCTTCCTGGTTTTAGTAGTGCTCTTGTATATGGAAGAGCAAGTGGAAGGTGAAAGTAGGACCAGTGAGTGTTTTGCACTCCTGAATGGTATTTGAAAGGCTTAGACTTAGAAGAAGAGAAGACAGGTAAGAAATGGATACATAAGATTGTGTAGGTAGTCCATTTCATTTTGGATAGGAAACACTTGGAAATGTTTATTGGGGCCTAAGGGGAGTGTTGCTCAGTAGGTAAAGAAAGCACTTTTAATAAAAGTATGTGGACTAGGGTTTGGATCTCCAGCACCCACCTGAAAGCCTGGGGTGAGTGATGGCAACCTGTACTGTCAGCATGTGGGAGGCAGAGACAGGAAATCTCCTGGGCATGTTGGCCAATAGGAGAACAGAATACAATTTGGGACAGTAGTTGGGCAAATATGGGCATTGTGGGCATAAGGACATTCACAAGGAGAAAGGTGAGCAAAAGTGAAGAGGAGAACCAAAGAAAACAGCCGACCTGCTTCCTGGTACCTCACAAGAAATCAGATGAAAAAATCAGAAGCTTCCATTTGAGAGTGCTAAGCGGAAAATCATGTCTTGGGGGAATGTATATTAGGATCGATATACATAATCTCGCTAACATAGGAGAATGTATTTATGCTAAATAGTTTCAGAGATCTTACTGGGAACATTTGAAACATAGGAGAAGAGTAAGATTGGGATTAGGACTGAGGAAATTTGAGCAGAAAGGGGCTGCAAATTAGAGGAAAAGGAGGTGATCATGGGGCTTTGGTTTTGTAACCACAGAAAGGCAGAAAGTGTGATGGCTACAATCACAGAGAACAGTGACATACAGTGCTGGGCCAAATGCTTGTCATTTGGCAGTATGTGCTGGTGACTGGTACAGAGTATCCATTCCTGGTCAACTATTCAACAAAGAGTTCAAATGCTCCCAGAGAGAAGTGGGGTGACCCAGGGATTTTCGTTCATCAATACCTTCAGCATGATCTGGCATGGTCATTTTTCCTCCCATGTACTATTACTGATCTTTTCCCTTGCCACTCAGCCACAAAAGTCAATCTCCGTACTACTCTTTGCTGAAGCCTCCACTTCATGGTTTACTTTGGCTGTACTATCAATTAATTTCTATGTGTCTTTGTTAGCTATAATTTACTAAAATGACTGTTACTTCCCTGTTAAGGCAGGTCTAATCTGAGTCTCCAGTAGAACACACTTCTTTGGATGAGAAGAAAATCTTGTAGGGACTCAGGCTAAACATTGATACCTCCTTCATTTCTCTCACTGGGTCACAAACGTTTTACCTCATTACCTCTTGTATAAAGTTCTTTTTTTTCCTCCCATAGTACTCCATGTCCAAACTATTTGTGTTGTGCCACTTAACCCTAACTCTCCTTTGGGTGACACGCCTGCCTTCAATGTGCAAGAGTATGCGCTCTTCCTTGTGTCCTTATTTACAAGTATAATTTCTACCATGTCTTGAGGATCATCTAGAATGTTCTGGATAATGAGCAGTGCAAGAATAACTGAGAAGTCTGGAAGTGCTACATCTTTCTTTACCAAAGGCAGAGTACAGCTTAGAAATTCTGACTGGAGACACATGCTCTAGAATGCAGCTCTCACCATGCAGAGATAGGAGTGCGATGGAAGGCAGACAGTGAGCTGCCTTTATTTTAGTATCAGAGGTTGATCTTGTGTGACTTGGTCTCCAACATCATTACCTCAGATGCCTTGACCTGACCAAATGCTAGAGTTTCTTTACTCAGACCTTCCATTGTGACCTTCCTACTCTAGCTGTCTCTGCTTGCTATTTGAACTTAACCTGAATAGCATCCTTCCAGTCTTCTTGGCTGCTCTGGGATCAACCTATTGCCCTATATTTCTCCCAGATGGAGAACACAGGCTTTGGCTAAAGATCATATTGGTCAAGGGGCTTGAAACTGAATCTAGAGGTCACAAACCCAGACAAAACTGCAAGCCTGTACACTGTGATAAACAGAATGGTTCCACATGAGTAACCCTGCCTGCTGTTGCCTATTTACAAAGAGGGAATGTCAAAACTATATAAATCACATTATTTAAAATGTTAAGGTTTCCTGATAATGCAGAGATAAACTACAAAAATTTTATCAAAAACTCAAGGCAAACTGTGACCAAACTTTCCTTAGCTATTCTGTTCCCAGCTCTTGCCATCCTAAATCCTGTTCTGATATTCCAGGCCCATTGTAGTGCTTTCTTTCAACACAGAACGATTTTTATAGTCTCATGTCTTAGTCTCTAGTTTTTATTTTCCTTTGAATCATTTTTTTTTTTTGCCTGCAAATACCTCTCGAACCTCGAAATCCTATCAAGTTCTAATACAAACCCACCTGGGATCTTTCTTCTAGTGTCTACAACCAATGAAAATGGCAACCTTCTGTATACTCTTTCTAAACATGCCTAATAAGATGTTGTTAAATTTGTAGACTAGGCTAGCAAACTAGAAAGTTCGGGATAAGTCCCTGGAGGAAGTCTGTGGAGCACCCACTGTTTGGCTCTGAGTGCCTTTGACCTGACTGGGTGAGGCCGGCCAGGTCTCTGATGGCAACCTCTTTTACTATCAGTCAACTAAGGGCTGCTATTTAGAACATCTGGAAAACATGTTTACAACACCAACTAGGTCAGCAATTCTCAGAAAGTCTTAAACTTTCTCCATTTGTAGCCCTTTTATGTCTGAGAAATTTTTTAAACATTTTTTTTATTTTTTACATATACATTTATATTATTACATATATAATCAATAAACTACCTATAGCAAGAAGAACCATGACACAATCAGGAATTATATAAATGTTACATTCTTAGTGTTTTGGCTATTTGTATTTGACAAGCTTGAAGAAAACATCTTTCCTATCTTGGTGTATTTAAAATTCTGAATGTAAATCAGTCACCTGAGAAATTTTTATATGCTGCTGCATATATAGCTACATAAAATAACTATACACACCAAACATTTACTGCTAAAAACTCATAAAGAAATTTGTTGTGAGGTAATTCTTTGGTATACATATACTTTTACTATTTATTAAAGATGAAAGCAAATCTGCATACCGATGAGATATGTACTTTTTTGTTTTTTAATAAAGAATTAAATGTTGACTGAATGTTAAATACTATGGAATATAGAATATCCTTAATGGTTTGCAGAGTTGTTTGGTGTTTTGATTTTATAATCATCAATGTATATAACACCATTCCACATAAATACTAGTACAAAATGATAGACTTATGTTTAAGGATGTTTCTAAAATTGCTAGAAATTCTTCCTTGGTCTCAAGCCCAAATTCACTTAAAAATTTATTTTTTATGAAACAAGAGTTGACTACTCAAAATGGCAATTTTAAAGATCAAACCAACACAATAGAACTCCAGGAAATGCTGATTTGATACTTGCATTCTGAGGAATAACAGCATGAAAATATTTGTTTTCTATATTTAAACCACTACATTTCTGTAAGAACAGAAAACTTTATGTGTACAGGAAAAACACTGCACTTCTTAACATACAAGAGTCTTGAGTCTTACCAGAGGCATTTCAAGCTTTGTCGGCCTTGCATCTCATGATGCCTTGCTCAGCATGCAGTGTGTGTACTGAGTATTCACAGCCAAGGCCTTGAGGAGCGATGGGATACAGCACAGGTGAGCCCTACACCCCTGGCAGCAAGCTCAGATTCATCACATAGTTGATTTGGGCTTAATTGCTGGCTGTTGTTCAGTCAGAAACGTTTAGTTGTTATCAGTTTTTGTGACCCCCCCACATTCAGTTACATGACCCCCACATGAGATTGTGACCCACAATTAAAAAAGCTAAGAAGCTATGAGCAATGTACATGTTTGACTGAATATCTGAGTGCTATAAACTGACCAAGGTCCTAGCAATCACAGCCATGCACAATTATCCCTGTCCTATTAAAACCAAAGTTTTCAATATTTGAGAGCAGCTACAAGAGAAAGATAGAACCATGGGCCATTTAGCTTTCTCATCCCCTTTCATATACATATATAATATATGAAATACATAATATATTTTATATAATATATCATATATGTTATATATTGCTATTATGTAGCTAACAGGGATAAAGATCATCCATGTATTGTGCAAAGTAACAAAAGTTAACAATATCAGAGCAAAATTTAACATAATTTACATAAGTTTCAGATTTCCACACTGTGGGAAACTAATGAAAGAATTAGAAAATAAAAAATACAATAAAGATACAAATGATCTGAACATTATTACCAAATATTTTTAAATATTTGATGCTTATAAAACAGAACACTGAACGTTTTATTAATATATGATCTTTCAAATAATTAATGGTACAATCACTAAAAATGACTAAATACCAAACTATAAAATGTCTCAATAAAATTTTTATTTTTGTTAATTAATTTATTTATGTATTCACTTTATATCCCTGTCATGACCCCCTGCCTTCTCTCCTCCCAGTCATCCCTCTCCCTTATTCCTCAGAAAAGGGGATTTTCCCCTACCCACCCACTCCAGCTTATCAAGTTTCTTCAGGACTGAGTTCATCTTCTTCTTCTACGGCCTGGCAAGGCAGTTTTGTCACAGGGAAATGATAAAAAATGAGGCAACAGAATCCATGTCAGAGATAGTCTCTGCTCCCCTTACTAGGGGACCCACAGGGAGCCTGAGATGCCCATTGGCTACATCTGTGTAGGGGACCTAGACCTAGGTCCAGTCTATACAGGGTCATTGGTCGATGCTTCTTTCAGACGCCACAAACTTGTCTGGGCCCTGCTTTGTCGGTCTTCTTGTCTCAATAAGTTTTAAAAGAAGAAGAGCATATAAATTTGTTGTTGAATAATAATAAAATTCAATGTAAAACTATCAGCAATAACATATCTAGATGTTTTTTCAAGGTTCAAGTAGTAGATACACACATACAAATATATACATACATACATATGTATATATGAACATAGACACATATATAGAGGCATATATATGTATGTGTGTGTATATATATATACCAACCGTATCTTATAAACAAACATGGATTTTGTGGAGAATCGGCCTATGTGATTGTGGGAGTTAGATAAATATTCTTCTGAGGCTATTGTCTCTGTTAGTGATGTTGGACCTATGATCTACAGGGTAGGCAGTTCAGGAAGGTCACAAACAAACTGCAGCCCTACATTTATAAATGAGAGCCTGTATGTATTCTCAATGGCACTGATCTAGTAATGGCATTGTCTTATAGAAGACAGGATTTCATTTTTACTTACATTGACGATTATACCCAGAACTTCATGCGTGGTAAACACTTTCTTTACCATTTACCTGCATACCTAGTCCACAAACCAGATCTTTTACCACTGAGGTAAATACACACACATGACCTATGAGTCAGAAAAACTGAAGGAGAATCTACAAAGGACAATAGAACAATTGCAGGCCCAGGTATTGCTTCATGCCAATGAAGTCAAGCAGTTGATCAGCATCTCCCTATGTGAGGCACAGAACACGAATCACTTTCTTTAGTCTCCACATCAACTCAAGAATCTCCCTTGCCTACCATGTATAAAAACATACAAGAATGGAAATTCTGAGAGCTAGAGTCAATACTTGCTCAGTTGATGGATCATAATTCATTCATACTAGGAGAATCTGAGTGTTTAAAAACTTCACTGTGCACTAGTAAATAATCTATAAATTAAGGATGGGATCACAAAGTTATTAAAAATATGTTTATTTGAGTGACAATAAAAATACAATATAGTGAAATTGGTGATGTGGGTCTAAAGCAGTATCCAGGTAAATTTTCTAATGCCTTATGCAGATAATTAATGTTCAAAGAAACTAGAAAGAAAGGAAAAGTGGAAACAACGTAGGAAGCAAAAAATATGCTAAATTAATGAAAGGAAATTGTTGTTTGAAAGAGTATCAAAATTAATAGCCTGTAGCTAGACTAATAAAGAAAATAAAAGTCAAATTACTAACATCAGTAATAAAGAAAGAAACATCAAAGCACATTGGAGAGACACTAAGAGGGTACGAAAAGAATATAATAATAACTTTATGCCAATATATTTGGATTAAGTGAAGTAGGCTATTCCCTTGAAAAGAAAATTTACAGAAAAATGAAATAAAATAACTGCATTTGTTTATTTCTCTAAAGTTGAACTTATTACCAACAGTCTCCCCAGATAGGTGTAGTAATGAATTTCATCACACATTTAAATACAATCTATATTGTACACAGCTCTTTCTAAAAATAGAGAAGAAAATATTTCTTATTAGCTTTATGTGACTAACTTTAATTTTAAAACTTGCCATCAATTATTCTCATGGGTATTAAACAAAAACTACTTTATAAAGTATCAATAAATTTAATTTTATAAGGTGTAAAAAGCATGTAGCCCACTACACCTGCTGTGTATTAACCCAAGGATTCATGGTTGATTGGCTTTAAAACTCAAACTCAAGTAGTATAATTTCCCATATTTACATAATGAAAGACGGAACAATCCTTACAGTGATTGCAAACAAAAAATTAAAATCTATTATCCATTAATGATTAAAGGAAAAACATTCTTTTCTCAAAGTGGACAAAAGAAACAATATTCTCTTAATGGTAAAGGCCACCAACTCTACAGGCTTATCACATTGTGTTAAATGTTTTCCCTACAGTCCAGAATTCAGATACAATGAAACACTATGCAAACTGTCCTGAGTTACTTCCTAGTGACTGTGATCAAAGACCTGACAAAAGCAACCTGAGGAAGAAGAGTGTGTCTGCACCCACAGAGTAAGCGCACCATCCCTCGTAGTGGTGAGGTGAGGGAGGTGTCACATTTCTTACAAACAGCTGGTCATATGGCATGCGCAGTCAAAAAGCAGGGAGAATTGGATGCTAATTCTCATCTTGCTTTCCTGTTTTTATTCTGCTCAGCATCCAGTGGAATGGTATTACCTACAGTTAAGGTGGGTACTTCTACCTCCATTAATTTAATCTAGATAATTGCATATAGACATGCCTAGGCAAGTTAGAGCCTGACAAGTTAACATGCACTGTTAATCATCACAGAAGGATGAAATGTTTGTAGAGCAAGCATCTAATGAAGAAAAGAGAGTCCATAATATATGAGAAACTCCCACAGTTCACCCAATGGAATCAAAGTGCCCAATAACAACATGAGGAATATCTCAATACATATTTCACAAAGGATATAAATATATGTATGTATTATGAATGTATGTAGGTAGGTACATATAAGTATGTGTATGAACAATAAGAAAACAAGCAATTTATCGACAATATTAATCAACTGAGCAGCATTGTACACACAGGGCAATGGCTTCAATCACAATGACTGGTGATAATTATGGGAGATAATGAGGGTGAGTGGGATCCTTATACAATAGTGAAATAATACCACTCTGGAGACGACACTTTTATATTTTCTCATGAAACTAAATGTATACATGCCCATCCTATTCCCAGAAACTCAAATAATTTACCCGAGATAAAAGAAAAAATTGTACAAGAAATCTTACATCAACTTTATTTTTAATAAACCACATGAAAATAGATAATAAAATCTGTATACTCATAATGCTATACCTAGTTAAAAATAAAATGAAATGAACTGCAGAACATATTTAGTGAAGGGGGAAAAGTTTACTGCATAGTTCTATAGAACAAACAAATCCCATCCATTTTTGGAAACACACAGGGCAGGGGTCCTCTTCAGAGCATCAAGGGAAGCAAGTGACCACAAAGTGAAGGCAGGCATTCTAGTGGGGATGGTTAAGTGATGTATTTTAGCACACATTGTCATCAATCAAGAAAAGTACAGGTAAGATGTATGCATTTTAGTTTATGTGAATTTTACAGGCAAATAAAGCACCTATCATTTCAATATCAGACTCTCATAATGATATACATGGCGAAGTAGTTAGAAAGAAATGGATATCTATAACATAGTTTGAAAATGTGTCAATAAGAATCTAGAATGTGAATGTATAGAAAGATGAATATTGACAAGCACATAGTTTTACTAAAGGAAGTCTAAGGTTAATGCATTCACCTTTAATCCCAGCAATTGGGAGGCAGAGGCAGGTGGATCTCCATGAGTTCAAGGCCAGACTGGACTACAGAGCGAGTTCCAGGACAGCCAGAGCTGTTACACAGAGAAACCCTGTCTCGGGAAAAAAAAAAGTGATTGGTATTGAGGTGTTCATGGGAAGCTTCTTCAACTTTTGTGGTATGTGAAAGTTTTCATGATTTGTGTTCAAAGAGAAATATTAGTAAATCAGAAATCAGAAAGGCAGGGGGGAGGTTCATTGTGCCTCTAGAAATGTAAGAGTTTGTGGCAGGAATATAGCTCAGGAAGTACACTGTTTGCCACACAAATGTGTGAATCTGAGTTCAGTTCTCCATTGCCATGTAAGACTCATGCAAAGTAGCACATGTCTGTAACCCAAGCGCTGGTAGGGGGTCTGGGTAGGGGGGGACCTAGTAGGTAGCAGGGGACTAGCATAAACAGTGCACCCCAGGTTCAGTGGGAGATTCTGTTTTGAAGAATAAAGTGAAGAGAAATACAGGGAGATGTCTGATATTGACCTCTGGCATTCAGAATTGCATACCACATATATATGCAGGCATGCAGCACACACACACACACACACACACACACACACACACACACATATGTACACACTTCAAATTTTTCTTTCAAATATGACATTAGCACCATGTTTCCCCACTAATGTTTTCTAAGCCTCTACCTGATGATGTGGTAAAGGAATATAGAAAGATCTTCAGATATTCCTGAGAACTGACTTCTGCTTGAACAAATGAATTCCTACAGCCTGGCTTCGAGAAGAAAATGCTTGTTTTCACATGGAAGTAGACCAGGTTATCTTCTTTTCTCAAAACCCAGGTCTTGAAATAAGTGAAGTGTAACTTTCAGTCCAAAACCAGAAAGTGTTTTCTTTATTCATCAGCCATATCTGGAGGAATCAGCCACTTGATTGACAGGGCCTCTAATGGACTTCTGCTTTCTGTAGCATAATAGTACTGCAGGTGTCTTTCAAAAAGATGACTCAGGTAGGACAGTAAGCCGTTGCCCGGGAAGTCATACTTGGCTATGCACAGACAAACAAGATCTTTGTTTAGCCTGAGAGTGGCTTTAATCTACTATTCCATAACTATCTCAGTACTGCTCATTTGTTCTTTACATTAGACACATTGGTACATTTTCTCCAGTTGTAAACATTTTTTTTTTTGCCTACAATAAGACAATAGTCACATAGTTCAAGAATTTTACTTTATTCTATTTGATAAGATTCGATTTTGTTGTTAGGTCCAATCCTGTTGTTTCTAGGAGACAATTTCATAGCACTACATTTGGCTTGTAGGAAGGCAATGGTCTCCTGAAAGATGTAGTGATTGGTCCAGAGGGTTGAAGTTGCACTCTTCTCTAACTAGCGGTAAAATAGAATATCCATGAACAGAGATGTAGAGTGGACAGGAACCAATAAAAGAGCCTCACTGGGGAGAAATAGATGAGGCAAAGGTTACAATTTCTAGCATTTCCAGTAAAGGAACATGAAAAGACGTTGATTCGTCAGTAGCCCTCAAGAAGTTGAAACTGTTTTCTTTTCACCACTTCTTCCTCTTTCTTTCCTTTGCTTACCCCTTCCTCCCTCCCCCTTTTTCTGTTTTCTTGTGCCAACAAACCATAAAAAGTGTATCTAGATCTACATCTAGATTTATATAGATAGAACATCTGTATCTACATAATAAAAACAGTTTTTTTTTTATGAGCAGACATATGTGAATCTTGCTGGTTTTCAAATAAAGTACTGTGAATACTGGAGCCTGGAACCATCACTCCAACTACTGTTTGGTGAAGAATTAAAGGAAAGAGCTTTAGAACAATGCATCTTCATCTAGAATGTACAATTACGAATACATTTTTCTTTCTTAGAGTTCATTGTTGTGTTTGTCTGTTTAAAACTCTTCTTCTCCAAAAAATCATATTTATATGCTTTAAATAAAACATATGCACATACATATGCACAATAATAGCTTCAAAGTAGGAATAAATAAAATTATGTGCAAGTAAGTAAAAATGTTTTACCAACAGTAGTAATAAAATAGTCTTAGTGATAACATATTATAGTTAATTGTACATTCTTCATAAATTAAAGCAAAAAATACTCCCAATGAGTCATATACTCATTTTCCTTAGAATAAAGAAAGCACAGCAGTTTTTTAGTACAGAAAACCTTTTACCTGTGCTAAATTTTTAAACAAATTTAATATACTCAGAACACTCATGAATATTTATGGAGCTCTTTAGCTGAAAACTTCACTTTTTGCACTGCTACTCAAAAAAAATCTATAAGTATGTTTGTTCTCTTTTGCAAAAGAATGGGTTGAAGCTAAGAGAAATACCCTGTCAATTGCAGAAGAACTCCAGCTTGTATCTCCTGCTTTCTCCCTGCCACCATGTCAGGGACATTGGTCATGCTAATGGATGCTGCTTTCAACGAAGCATTTATTGAAAATACAGAAATGGAGATCACACATGACACTTCCTGTATTGATCCCTACTTAAAAGCTGAGGGCACAGAAGTTAAAGCAGAATGCACTGAGTGTCTTGTGTTTGGGGATAATTTGCTGGTCTAGGTACTTTGCTTTCCAATAATTTAAATTTGCATAAGTTTAAGATTTTAAAATTAAATGAGTTGAGGTAAAATGTGCCTCTTCAACTAACAATCTCATTATTATTTTCTTGATTGGAAACTTTATCAGGCAGTCACCCAGCAGGAAACAGATGGCATCATTCAAACTGGGTAATTGAAGCAAGTTTAACGAACAGGCTATTTACAGTTGAACAGGCAAAGTTGAGGGAAACCCAGAGGGGTCACGGTAGGACTTCCTCCGATGAGCCAGTCAAAGAGCAGCGCCCCCTACAGACGGGGATCTTGGGGAGAACATAGCCATGCAGACTCTCTCATCTCCTACCATGGTACCATATAAAAAGCATTTTAACCATACCCACCCCCTATTATCGTCTTATTTCCTTTCCACTCCTGCTGATCTACATTTAAACAAATCTGCCCTTCTTTTATGTTTGTTTGTTCATTTATTCCTGTGACCCACTGTTTTTAATACGGTTGCTTGCATGAGCATGAGTTGGGCATTATAAACAAGGGCACCTTACCAGTGGCTACACCATTGAGGAATCTCCTTACCCTATCAAACATTAACTGTCTATATCTCCTTTTGGAGGGGGATTGATTGTGGTTCATGATGGATTGTAGACAGGGCAGGTTTTGTTTAAATCTTGTCCTGATAATCACAATCGCTGTGAGTTCATGTGTGTTAACAACCATATCATGCTTGAAAGACAGCATTTTCCTCCATCTCTTCTCATCATCCAGCTCTTGCTTTCGTTCTGCCTACTTTTCCATGATGGTCCTGGAAAAAGGTGATAGCAACATACCTTTTAGGACAGAGCACTTAACAGTCACTTATTTTCATCACTTTGGCCTATTGAGTCTCTGCATTCACCACCACTGAATGTATAAAGAAGATTCTCTGACCAAGGCTAAATGCAACATTGGCATAAACATAAATGCTTCTAAGGCAGTTTAATGTGTCCATTTAATAAAATATCAGTGATAAATTCTCCATGAAAGGCATATGACTTCCCAGCCTTGGAGTTTTGACTGGGTTTACATTTCCAGGCTTATTTTATCATCAGAAAGCAAGTTGGTTACCACCATAACAGTCATACCACTATATCACAAATGGGCCTATTTTGCTCGGCAGGTTGGTACTGTGGCATGCGGGGCTTAAATCTGAGTCACACTGTTGATGACTTGCTCAGTCACCAGCATTTCTATCGCTCTAGCACTATGTATTCTGGCCATCAGAAAGGAGGCTTCCAGATCAGGGGAAGAGTGGCTTCCTTGTGGCCTGGATCCAACGTTATGTGATATCTTCACCGATGATATCTTGCGATGTTGTAGTGGGTAACTGTGAGCAGTAGCAATAGTCTGGATTGTTTTAGAGACCTCTGAGGCCTCCCTTAACAAAACTCATAGAGAGGTATCTCACTCTGAGCCCTTGGATGTTCATCCAATAACCCGTGGCTTCTGGTAATAGAATTATCTACTCATACAGAGAATTTCTGTTCAAGCTCTTTTTAAAAGTTTATATTTCATTTTAATTTTACTTTGTAAGTAACTTACAAAATTATAGGTATACCGGACTTTTCCACATATCTTTACTTTCCATTAGCCCTGCCAAGCCCTCTTCTTCCCTATACCCCACCCCATCTCTACTTAAACCATATCATGCGCAGTATTCCCTCCAAGTTCCTACAATGTGCTCTACTGTTCCCCACCCCTTAACCTTCCCCAGACGTCCCTTTCTAGGTACTTTGTCTCTAGAAATGCTCACTCCAACTTAAATATACAAATCCAAAAACATGTTTCTTAAAATTTACTCGGTATCAATTTGTTGGTAAAATACTTTTTAATTTGCCAGGCCATGGTGGCACATGCCTTTAATCCTAGCACTTGGAAGGCAGAGGGAGGCAGATCGCTGTGAGTTCGAGGCCAGCCTGGTCTAAAAAGCAAGTCCAGGACAGTCAAGGCTACACAGAGAGACCCTGTCTTGAGAAAACAAAAAAATAATAATTTATCATAATTTATTCAGATTACGTCCCAATTGTTATCCTCTTGCTGTACCTTCCCATTCCCACCTGCCCTCCCTCTTTTACCCTATTCCCACCTGCCCTCCC
>OU015743.1:119901685-119923659 GCA_907169655.1 Acomys percivali
CTCTCTCTCTCTCTCTCTCTCTCTCTCTCTCTCTCTCTCTCTCTCTCACACACACACACACACACACACACACACACACACACACAAATCCAGCTGAGTGTGACGGTGCAGGCTTGTAATCCCAGCACTCAGGGAGGCAGAGGCAGGTGAAGCTCTGCAAGTTCAAGGCCAGCCTGGTCTACAAAGGGAGTCCAGGTCAGCCAAGACTACACAGAGAAACCCTACCTTGAAAAACCAAAAACCAAAACCAAAAAAATAAAAAATTAAAAAAAAAAGACCACCAAACAAACAAACACAAATCTGTATAAAGAGTACTTCTTGTTGGAATTATAAAATGTCTCCTTTTTTTCCTCCCTTTTTTTGAGACAAAACCTCACTACATAATCTTGGTGTTTTGCTTACTTATATTGTTGTGATTCATAAAATGGCATGACCAAAGCAACTTATAGACGAGCTTATTTGGGCTTATGGTTCGAGGAGACTATGAGTTCATGGCAAAGAGTGATGATAACAGGCTGAAAACTCACACAATAAAGCATAAACTGGAAGTAGAGAAAACAAACAATGAGTGGCCTGTGGCTCTTAAAGCCTCAAAGCATGTCCCTGATGTATTCCTCCATCAAGGCCACACCTCCTAAACCTCCCCCAAACAGCAACACCAACTGGAACCAAGTATTCATGTCACTAAGCCTATGTGTGGTGTTCACACTCATTCAAAATCACAACAGATAAATGCTGGCCTGGAACTCACAAAGATCCTCTTGTCTCTGTCTTCTGAGCACTGGGATTAAAGACATGTACCACCACGCCTGACTCATCTTATCTTTTTTAAAAATAGATATCAGTATAAGTCAGGCTGAGCTTCTGGATGTAGGAAACTGGTGGTGTGAGGACTACATCTACTTCTGTCTGAAGTTTCTACAAGTTGGGGGAGTTACCGTATCACTGTGGCCTGGTAACTGGGCCTGGGATTTGGGGTTGTCTGGTCTTTGGTGTTATCTCTCCAGGACCATGTCTGTTGGAATATCCACACTACCACATCATCCTTGCCCTCTAGCCCATCTCAAAACACCAGTCAACTTTTTTCCAGTTCTCGAGGACTCTTCAGGTCTGGCTTTTTGCAGCTGTTAGTTTAGAACTCTGTCTGCAGCTGCGTTTGGGTCACCAGCCCTGCCTACTGGAGACGCAGGAGCACCGTGGCTTTGGTTTGCTTAGCTTTTCCTAATATCTCAACTTTGAACAAAGTATACATTTGTTTTTCTCTTCCATCCCAAAGATAAGTCTGGGGTACACAAAGTTTCTTCCGCTCTGTACCCTCAGCACATAAAAACCCAGTGATATTAGGGGGTGCATTTTTCTAGGCACCGACCAACTACATCTATTATAGCTTTCTTTTCTTCAGTGATCTCTTATTCATTGCAGACTGGGGACACCACTTTGGATTCATAAAAAAAAAAAAAAAAAATTGGAAGAGAGATTTGCAAGGATTCATACCTGTACCAGATTTTGAGTCATTTCTTCTCCCCCAAGAAGCAGGTATCCAAATCTCAAACACTGGGTGGAGATTCTTTCATTTCCTACTGCTAGCAGGAACCTGAATCCCCTCCCCGAAATGCATGAACTGGCCAAATGGGAGCTCAGGAAGAGGAGTGAGATGAGGGCAAGACCACCAAAATATTCACATAATACTAGGAGCTCCACAGCCATTAATGTGCTCAATCCTCATAAGAGCCATGCAAAGCTGACACAGTCAGCCTCATGTAACCAGGGCTGGGAGAGGCTCAATTACTTGTTCGGGATTAGACTGCACTAGAATTCCAATCTAGGCAGTGCGCCTCCAATTTATTAAAAAACATGCAGATTGAATCTATCCGAGGTTCCAGTCTGAGTCTTGTTTGTATGCATATTTCATTTTCATGGTCCTTGGAAGCATTAAGCTTGTTGCGTCTTTTCTATTTACCAGTCTCCAACTGTATCCAACACAGAGAGTATGGAGGAACGATGAAATGAAAAACTGTATTTACTGAAGGCTCATATATGCACCTTACTATGATTCTGGAATTCAAGACCATTAAATTTCCGTTTTTCCGGTAAGGAATTTAACCTTCAGTATGACTGACTGATGCGCTAATGAGGCCACAGTGAGGATGTGCAGGGTCTTCAGGGCAAACACATCTGACCCACTGAGGTTACAAGTACCCCCATGTCACACAAGAGAGTAACTATGTTCTGACCTGAAGTTGAAGGTAACCGGACTGTGGCAAGGTCCCTGGGAACATCCGGCCCTGTCAGAAGAGTGAAGATTGTAGCTCTGAACCCGTCAAGCAGACACCTTTCTTCCAGCTGTGCCTCGGCTCGCCTTTACACAGTATTAACGAAATGGCTGGAGCTGTAACAGATGGAACACACTTGAACCTTCCAATCAGGGTTTTTCCGTCCCCTTTGGCTCCTCTCTATGCTGTGCATCATCTGCTTTACAAAGTCCAGTAGGTCTTTCTCTGCTGCTTCCTGACCATCCATGAATCATCCCGCTGCATCCCTGAGATAGTGCTGCCTGTATCGCTCAATGCACTACAGGGAGGACACAACTAATTTGGACTTAGGCTCTTGATGAAGTCAGCCACACAGAAAACGCGGGGGCTTGATGCATGGTGCACAGCACTGTTTTATGGAAATAAATGGTCTAAACTGCTTATTTTTTGGTAAAACTTGATGGCATATTTTATGTGTCCCAGTCATTCATTTTTATGGGAGCCAAGGCAATAATGTTGATTGAGACGAATTCTTCAGAGCCACAGTGAGCTCACTGGCTGTTCTAGGAGTATCACTCACATAATTTTTCCTTTTCTTCTCCCCTCACCTGCCACCATAAGTGATACATTTAATTTGAAAAGTCATTTGTAGATATTTAAAAATAAGAATACTCAGACATAAGCATGGTGGTCTTTCTGAATAAGAAGTCGTTATTTAGACGTGACAGTGCATTGCAGACTTGTGACATGAGCCCTAAAATAATGCATGGAAGACATATGCACCCAGCCACACACCTTGACTGACGTTACACTACTCTCCTCTCTTCCCATCCTAACAGCTTCACATAACGAGAGGGCTGTTGCTATAAATATTTGGAAGCTTCTTCTGCATGTTGATAATTGATGGCTCCTGAATGTTAGAGAACTCAAAGAATTATTTTTAAGTCATCAGAAGAATCATCTTTAAAGCGTTTCCTTGCACTTTTTCTTTCAGAATGAAAACCAGAACCAACATTTATTTCTTGAGAAAGGATAGGGGGAGGGAGAGAGGGGGGTGGAGAGAGAGAGAGAGAGAGAGAGAGAGAGAGAGAGAGAGAGAGAGAGAGAGAGAGAAAGGCAAAGGCAATAGTGCCCTTTATCTCCTAGGCCTTCCTCTGTGAGTGTTCCTCCCTCCAGATGCTTGGCCGGGATGCCATACACCTGTTCAGTGTCAGGCGGAACCCACCAGAGCATATGGCAACTCACACACTGCTTCATCCTGGGGTGGATTGGGAATGTTAGTCACCTGGGCTCTGTTTTCAAGTGGTGTGACAGCAGCTCTGAGAAGCCCGGAGCATGACAAGCTCTTGCTATGCTTCTTACTAGTAAGAGAGAAAGAGAGGCGAGCAGAAACGGGTGTTTGTTTTCATCCACCCAGCAGCTTTGACTTGATCCCTGTAAGAGAGCCAAACATCAAAAGAGAATGACCATCCCTCTCCCAGGAGGTATGAGCTACCAGTAGTACCCAAATAAGGGCTGGGGACCAGGGACCACATCCACCATCCATATGAGAACTTTGGCTAGCTTGACTTTGTGTAGGTCTTCTACAGGTAACTGCAACTGGTATGACGTCATGAGGAAGAAGACAGAGCTTCACAGCCCTCCTTTTCATCTTTCCACTCTTACATTTTTTTCTGCCTTCTCTTCCATGATGTTCTCTGAGCTTTGGCAGGGTGTGTGGTGTGGTGTGTGTGTGGGGAGGGGGAGTGTTAAAAAAGATGTCCTGTTCAGGGCTGGGCACCCACCTCTGCTTCCTTGCTCCTTAACCAGTTCTGTGTCTCTGGATTGACGGCTGTCCTATGCAGTAAAGAAACCTCTCTCAGCAAGGTTGAGAGGAGCCCAAGTCCAGGCTCTGATCCAGCCCACTGCTTGGTTTATGTCAGATCACAGGCTTGCTGAGGAAGGCAGGATTATTTTATCGTCTTTGCTTTAAACATAGGCATGTTAATCCTGCCCTGTCCCCATAGAGTTTTTTGTACCTCCCCGTTACCATGACTTCAAACAACTTTCTAAACCTTGCCATGATCCCATGTTACCAAAAGAGAACAGTATCCCCCCTTTTCCAATTCATGGTCATGCTGAGGATTAGAGAGAGCAAGTATAATGTGTATAAACCATGCCTCCTTGCCTGTAGTCATGGATCAATAAATGCTATTTGTGCGGTAACATGAGCCAAGTCCAAAGCCAACAAATGCAAAGGAAGGCTGATGTGGGAAGTGAATGGGTGGAACATAGGAGACTGAATTGCTTGGGGCTTTGGTCCAGCCAGAAGTTCAAAGTTTAACAGGTGCCCAGGAGGGAGTGGTAGTGGTGGTAGGCACAGCTGTGTGTGGGATCTCTGACCTGCTGGCCACGAGACACTGGGTTAAGCTTTCGGAGATGCAGAGACAGAGGCAAACCCTGTTGGCTTCACAGGCATTAAGAATGTGACAGGGTACCCTAGCTCCAAACAAAATGTCTTATTTTCTTTTATACTTGTCAGATCCATTATTAACCCCTCGAGGGTAGTGGTTCCCTTCCCAGTCTTCTGCCATCTGAACTTGCCGCTTACTTACCAACACAAAGTGATGGCACAATAGAACCCGCTGTTTCATTAGCCCACACGAGTCCCATAAAACAGTTCCTAGAAATATAACACATGCTAGTCTCTTTTCAATCTCAGCAAGTTAGAAGCGGCAACATTCTAGAAAGCAGAAGTCTTAAGCTAGAGTTTGAACCCCAGCAGTAACGCTTTGGGTGATCCCCAGCTTACTGTTTGATCTGGGCTATGACACTAGGCCTGCTTAATGTCAGTTCGTTCCCAACTGACAATGAGGTAATGACTACATCCTCATTGCAGTGGCTCAGAGAGTCTGAGACAAGATGAGAGTGAACATTTTTCAGAAAAGTGAAATGAAAATTTGGGATTCAAAGGAAGTAAAGCTCAAATGTCGTACAAAAGCCATTCAACAGTAGAAGCCATAGAAATTCTCTTGTGCCTGCTGCTCAGATGCAGGCTCCCTTGCCCTCAAGGGCAATGGCAGACATGTGTTAATGGCACTGGAGATGACAGAGGGCAGGGGCTGTGGGCTGTGCGACAACTCAAATGCAGACTCCGATATCCACTTCTTCAACAGGAATCCTTCGTGAGATGACATTCTCTGACTCTTAGGGATCTTTTTTCACCAACATTAGTGTAGCTTTTGATATGGTACCCTCCACTTCCTTTGTATGTCTTGACTGGGCATGTAGCATGGTATGTGAAAAGTCACTGTGTCCCCTCCCAGCCTAGAGTTTCTCAGGAGGTCTAGCTGTACAGATTATAGCTGAAAGTATAATCATGTAATGTTAATCATGCAAAAAACATGTAATAAAATCACATAATTTAAAATGGTTATCATTTTAAACACTGAATTACAAATATGCATTAATTAGAAATTAGAATTAAATTATTATATGTTACATATTATAGCACATATTACTTTTAATATATGTACCTATTACATGCATATATTTCATGTATACTGCAGTAATAAAAATGTATAAAGTAGTAACAAAACAGAAGCTCTCTCAACCCTCTTTTAGAAGTGGATTTTCTTTTTTCAGAAATCAATTTCATCAGAAAAATATGAAACCAAAGTATCATTCTATCTGATTTTAAGGATCAGACAGCTGCAATTTGCTTGCCTAGAAAATCAAATCTAAGTCTGTCCTTCAGGGACTCTGCAGAGAAGTACCAGCAGACTTAGCGATTTATGATGTGGGGAATCTCTTCATGGGTGTTAATTGGGACCAGGTTAGCTATCACCAGCTACTCTTAAAATGTCCCCGTTACTGGCTCTGCCTTTTGATCTTGTCAGGACCACAGCCCTGTGGTAATCATGTATAGGAAAGCAAAGGAGACTGGAAAGCAGCAGGCAGCACAGCTCCCAGTCTGCCGGGTAGCACAAGGCAGTCCACACAGGCTCTGATTCTCAAGGTTTGCATCCGTGAAATGGGGATGGAAGGAGCTTCAGTTCTATGCTAATTAATTAATCTCAGACTGTTTCTACAACACAATACATGATGGTATAGAAGTCACTCAAAAAAAAAAAAAAAAAGAGTAGAATTACAGAGCTACAAGAATCGGAAGACCTGACTGGACTTAACTGCACCTGATTCTCATTTACCAACACGCCTCATTTTGCCAAACCCCATTGATTCAATCCTCAGCCACTGTGCAATATGTACTCACACCACAGTTTATAGCTCTGCAAGAGTTTGTTTAAAAAAAAAAAGAGGGGTCTTTCATTCAGTAACATTCATCAAGGATCTAACAAGTGACAGCCCAGCCTTACCAACAAACTAAACGGACAGACAGAAAACTCCACCTTCCTGGCTTTGACGTGGCTTTAGGAACTCTTAGGCATGGGAGTCCCCTAACTTGGAGCTTCTATAGTGAGCTCTTGGGTCTTGTATTCCTCATCTCCCACCTAATATATTCCCGAGTCCCAGATCTCTTGAAAATCCACCACCTGGCTTTGGTCCAGGACAGGCGTTTGGAATTTTGAGCCGGCGTTTGGAGCTCAGAAGTTGGACGGGAACCATGTGCTGAGCGCCAGCAGCGCAGTTTGAGAGCTGGTGTCTGGCTTTCATTTCCACTGTCTGTCAGAGGGAGGCTTTGATCAGACCCTGCATTTTTTCACTTCTACTAAGTGACTAGAGGCTACTACTGGCCCATTACTACCGCCTCCATGTGAGCTCTGGGCTGGAGGGGATACCAGAGATTTATTTACATGAATTCCCCAGAATTGCCCTGCCCATCATCTGTCATACTCCTCCCCCACCTCTCTCTCTCTTTTTCTCCTCTCTCCTCCTCAGTTTAGTCTTGAGAGTTAGAACCAGGGGGTATGAAGGGATTGGAATTGTCCAGGAAGGTATGGATGGGAAATGGGGAGGGGGCCCCACACACGGATTGCAGAGGGAATAAGTGACTGCAGCTGGGTCTTAATGGCTTTTCTTCTCTGCCATCATTTTCCTTTAAGCCCAAAAGAAACTCTTTGTAATACGTGTTAAAATTGTGGTTCGGATTTCTGATGATCAAGTTACACAGATTAAAGTAATGGATACCAGACTCTGCATCAATTCAGGTATAAATATGGATGAAATGAACGTACATTATCCACCGTTATAAATCAGTGTGTTCAAGGAAGGACATAAATCTCACAAGCCTTTCCTACCTCAGGGTATGAAAGTGTGGTGGTGGTTTCTTTCTTTCTTTCTTTCTTTTTTTCCTCTAGTGTTTCCAATGAAATTATGATTTGGAGTAAATCTGCAGGTTTTGGAGAAATTTCGGCTGTTTTTTCCCCAAGAAAGAAGAGAGTACATTATTTACAATGGTGAGTCATTAAAGTACTCCAGGAAGTCCTCATTGCAGAGGGGGCTGGAGAGGCAAGGGTTATGTGGCATTCCAGATGTGCTTGTGGGAGGGGCTAAGCCTTTGCAGAAATTTATTGCACCTGGCTCCATTGTAAAGGGTTCTTGGCCTGGGGGCATTTCTTTGCTTCTCTGCACTCCCTCAGCCCTATCAGCCCTGGGAGGGTGGGAGGGAGGTAAAAGCATCAGTGTGCCTAGGCACATGGCCACAGGATGTTGTGGTCTGGAAGGGAAGACCGTGTTCTCACTTCTTCTAAGCCAGGGGCTGATGAAAGTGTCTGAGCCCCTTGCAGCCTGAGGCCTTCACTTGAGTGAGAAGCCTTGTGGTGAGGGGGAAGAGTGGGAGCTGAGTGGTTGGCAGATGTGCACTATAGCCCTGCTGTTCCACAGCTGTATGCCCTAGTATCCTCTTTCACTTTTTCACAGAATGTAACATTGGAAAACAGTATGATTTCCATAAGGTTGGTGTGACATCAGAATCCTTCTCTTTCCAGTGATACCCTCAATTTGTAGGACTAAGAGAGAATGACCACTATGGTCCTAAATTGTATGGTAGACTTTCAGGTAAGACTTTCAGACTTCCTTGGCTTCCACTGTCCCTATATCCCCAAGCTAAGTTTACTGCCGAATCCAGATAGAAGTTCAACTGTTTCTAAGTCTTGGGGTCAATAAGTAAAACCTTAATAACTAGATACAGGTTCTTTCTGCAGAATCCCTCCATGTTCTGCTTCTAGCTACAAAGAGCTTACAACCACCGAGCCCTCATTCCCCTAGAAGACAGAAAATGAAAAAAAGCCACACATTACTTCTCTCCAAAGACTAAACAGGAAATGAGCATCATCACATTGCAGTGAGCCAAACTCACTGTTTGTTTGTTTGGTTGTATGGCCATATTCTTTACCAAGGTGGCAGTGACTGTGATAACTACATTTAACATAGAAGAAAGAGATAGACATTTAGGTCAAGTGGCATTCCCTTTCGGAGGGCTCACAGGAGGTGGGCCAGAAATGTGAGTGGAAAAGAATGATGTTAGCTCTGAGGGAGTGAAGTATGGAAGATTGTAATATTATTGATCATAAAATCTGTCCATGTCTGGTTGAATTATTCAAGATGTGGCTATGTGGCTCACTTTGTTAATGTGATAGTGTCAGAAGCAAAGACAATAGGTCTGGCTCATTAGTGGCCTAGGAAAATTGACTTCAATCCACAGCCACAGTCATACTTTGCCTACCCACTAAGCTTTTTGCCTCTGTCCTTCCATTGAACACTGCTTGGTTTTGCACATAGATGACAGTTACAGAGTTAATGAATGACATGCTGTGAGAGTGAACTAAAGGACAAGGAGTTCCAGGACTCTATTCATGGAGCCAGGAGTGGGCATTTTCATGAACAACATCATTTTCCCTATCTTCAACCCCAACCATCCTTGCTCTTAAGAGGTGTCTTGTGCAAAATGGCAGCCTACAGAGTGGAAAATGGCAATATATAGAATGGGAAAAGAACTTCATCAACCCTACATCTGACAGAGGGCTAATATCCAAAATAGATAAAGAAGTCAAGAAATTATACACCGACAAACCAAATAACTAACAAATGAGGTACAGCGCTGAAGAGAGAATTCTCAACAGAGGAATATTTAATAACTGAGAAACACTTACAGAAATGTTCAATGTTCTTAGTTATCAGAGAAATGCAAATCACAACAACTCTGAGATATTATCTTACACCTTTCAGAATGCCTAAGATCAAAACTCAAGTGATAGCACATGGTGTCAAAGGATGTGGAACAAGGGATACACTCAATCTGGTGGTTTCTCAAAAAAATGGGAATAGATCTACCCCAAAACCCAGCTATTCCACTCCTGGACATATACGCAAAAGATGCTCCACCATATCACAAAGACATTTGCTCAATTATGTCCACAACAGCTTTATTTGCAATAGCCAAAAAACAGAAACAACCTAGATGTCCCACAACTGATGAATGGATAAAGACAATGTGGTACATTTACACAATGGAATACTACTCAGCTATTAAAAACAAGGACATCATGCAATGTGCAGACAAATGGATGGACCTAGAAAAGATCATCCTGATGGAGGTAACCCAGACCCAAAAAGATATACATAGTATGTACTTACTCATAAGAGGATAGCAGTCATATAGTTTACAGGATAATCATGCTAGAATCTACAGACCCAAGAAGCCAAGGACAGCCCAAGGGAAGATGCAGAATCTCACTCAGAACAAGCACTAAAATAGACATCTGAATTAGGTGGAAAGAGGGAACTGGGTAGAAGAGAGGGTAGGAAGGCTAATAGGGTTGGGCATCAGGGGTGTGGAGGGCAGGGGTGGGGGTATGGGGGAAGACTGAGAGAAAGAATGGAAATCAGTGTGTGTGGGTATTTCTGTGAGAGAGGCAGCTCCCAGGAGTCCATAGGGGTAACTCTAGATGAAACTTCTAGCAACAGGGGTAAAGGTGTCTGAGGTGGCTACCTCCTGCAGCCAGATTGGACTTCTAGTGGAGGGAGGGCGACACCTCCCATAAAACCTTAAACCCAAAACATGTCTTGTCTACAAGAAGTATAGGAATAAAGATGGAGCAGAGATTGAGGGAATGGTCAACCCAATGACTGGCCCAACCGGAGACCCAAGCTATGAGAGAGAGCCAACCCCTGACACCATTAATCACAGGAGCCTAGCACAACTATCTTCTGAGATACTTCATCCAGTAGCAGATGGAATCAGATGCAGGGACCCATTGCCAAGCAATAGGCTGAGCTTGGAGAGGTCTGTGGAAGAATGGAGAGAAGATTAGAGAGAGGGAGCCAGTGGGATCAAAGACACGACAAGAAGACTACAGAGTAAACTAACCATGGCTCATAGAAACTGAACCGTGAAACAAAGAGCATACATGGACTGAACCTAGACCTCCTACACATATGTAGCAGATGTGCAGTTTGGTCAATATGTGAGTACCCTAACAATGGGAGAAGTGGCTGTCTCTGACTCTGTTGCCTGCCACTGAATCCCTTCCCCTAGCTGGGCTGCCTTGTCAGGCCCCAGTGGGAGAAGATATACTTAGTCTTCCTGTGATTTGAGGTGCTGGGGTAGGTTGATATTCCTTGGGGGCCTCCCCTACTCTGAGAAAAAGGAGTGGGTTGAGAGAGGGTGCATGAGGGGGTGGACTGGGAGGAGAGAACGGAGGAGGCTACTATCAGGCCGTAAAGAGATTAAGTTAATAAATAAATGGGGGGAAAGATGTCTTGTGTCTCACATATACAGAAAAAAAAAGGAGGAAAAAGCTCTTCTGTGCCTACAAGAGGGCCAGCATCCACAGCCGTTCTTTCTCTCTTCCCTCTGTTAAAGTTGGTTAGCTGTTTTGCAGAATATAAGACTCCTCCTTTCTGATCCATGGGGCTTTTGTGTTGAGTATGTCTCGTCATCCATCTGTCTTTTTTGTGGGCAGGGGCTCTTTCTCCTTCAAGCTTTAAATGAGTCAAATTTCTCCCATCTCATTATCTTTAATAAAAACAGTCATTCAATACATGTGGTAATCACTTTTCTCCAACTCTTACAAATTCCTTTTCAAAATCATCAGAATTCACGGATCCTGTCCTTTACCACTGTTGGTGTTTGGCACATGGCCTCATTGCTCCCATGACACAGTGTCAGTTCAAGTCACCAATGGCCATCTTATTCAGATTTCCAAGGCGATTTTCTAGTTCTCAGTCTCACTTCACCTCTCAGAAGCATTTAACCCCATTGATGACTCACCATAACTTCCCAAAGATAGCTTCCATCTTGAAACAAGTCCTGAACCTTGGGTTTTTTCCATGCCTCCTCTTTATCTCCTCATTAGTTGTTAGTGTTTCTTAGCCATCTGTGTTAGATTCTCTGTTCCCATGGGTTCCTGAACTCTCATTCCCAGACATTGTTTTTATGTGACTACAACCCATATAAGTATAACATTCAAATGTTGTTTTCTATTTCAATGCTGTCTCTAGGCTGCAGATACAACTGCCTCCTCTGCATCCAACATGTAATACAATTTTGTCATCTATGCCGTTCACACTCAAGAGCTTCACAATCAAATATCTCCCTCTCTCTGTCTGTCTCTGTCTCTGTCTCTGCCTCTCTCTCTCTCTCTCTCTCTCTGTCTGTGTGTGTCTATATCACACACATACATACACAATCTCATTGTATTTTAACTAGGTTTACTATTTTGTCTTAGGTCCACATGTGACCTCCCGTAGGCTGCGGGTTAGACATACCTGAGAGATACCTAGAACTTTCCATGTCTAGAACTAAAGAAGCAAAGTGTGTCACTTATTAACCCTGCACCTTGTTTTTGCCTCACTTGTGAAAGTGCACGGGACATTAATCAGGAGTGTTCATGAGCTCACACTGCATGGTAGATTACACCCACGTGCTGTGCTTACTGGGAACTGTTGTGGCCACCTGTAGAATAACATCCACATTATTATCTCTCAAAAAGGTTCCATGGAGCACCAGTAATGTGTCCACTGTGTTTCCAAGTGTTCTAATGATTCCGGAATGCATAAAATCCTGGATCACGATTTGAGGACTTGTCAGATTGATTGCCTGGGAGAAAATTAAACCGTGAAGCATGAAGCACTAACATGGACATTAGAGCTCACATGAGTGGAAAGAGCAGGGTCCTTTCACTGCCCCCTTTTCGTCCTCTTTTATTTCCTGTGCCACAGTTTTTATTAGTCCAGGAGTATGGGTTGGGAAAGGCTAGTGAGTTCAGACCTTTGGCAAGTAACATTCAGATGTTCAGATGAGCTTGGGTCTTCCTCTGTGGCCCATTACAAGTTACAGAGGAACTATTGGGTAAGGTGCCCGATGAGGTCTCCTAGCAGGTTATTCCATCACTGCCTCACACTGGTCCTTTCAGTAAAGCCCAAAGGAGCATCCCATTACTGGTAAGATGGTATAGAGTAATGTCTCCATCTTGAAACTTGAGGAGGAGCTGTTCAAACAGACAAGAAGGCTTCAGTGGACCTTGCCCCCAGATGCCCTTCCAGTTATGGCCCTGTGTGTGTGGGGGGCTAGCAGTATGGGTATAACATTGAAGTACCATCAAGACGGAGCATAGGTGATGGAATATGCTCATCTCCTTAATGATATTACCCTGCCATCTCTCAGAAAACACATCGCCCCCCATGACATGTAACCATTCACCTTTAAGTGCCCACCTGAACTGTAATGAGACTACCAAAATGTCTTTCAAAGAAAAATGCCATTCAGGCAACGATGAAAAACAATGATGTACCAAAGATACCTCTTAATAGTCCTGGGGACACATAAGTGAAGGTTATAGGTGCCAAAACTCTCAAATCTGTTGATAAAACCTTAATCAGGGGAAGAATAATGCAACTGAGTAGGGGCAAAAGTCCTTTTGTTCCCAGTGATAGCAACAGGACTAGAAGCTTCAAAACATTTCGCCTGCTGACTTGAAACCTGGCTAGCTACTATGATTAGAATCTTGAATAGCCCTCAAGCGCCATGTGTTAAAGGCATGTTCTCCAGTGGGATGTTCCTGGGAGATGATAGAATTTTTAAGAGATATGGTCCAGGCTGAGAACTCTTTAGATCATTTAGCTTGGTGTGACAAGATGACTTGGTGATTCAAGGTACCTGGTACCAAACCTGACAACCTGAATCTGATCCATGGGGCCCGCATGGTAGAAAGAGAGAAATTTTTCCTGAAAATCGTCCCCTGGTCTTCATGCATATGCTTTGCCATGTGCATACCTACACCCACTAAACAACAACAACAGCAATACCTCCATAAAGGTCACTAAGGATTAACCTTGGAAGAAGCTATAAGACTCAGGCCCTTCTTCACATTTTTTCTCTGTGCCTCATCATAAATGGGTTATAGTTTTTGTTACACCACTTTCTGCTTCATGGTTTTGTTAATCACTCATGTGGAGAATGTGGTAGAACCAAAATGAACCTTTATTTTTGGTAACTTGATTACTTCAGGTATTATGTTATAGTGATGAAGAGCAGACTAACATACCAAGTTGTCTACAGTCATGTTGGCTTTTCCTTTAAATCTTAAACTCCTACTATTCCATAGCATTATATCACATTTGTGACTATTTTTACTAACATAAGAAGTTATTTCAATATTGTATTCTTTAACGATCAGATTATATGGGTATTTGATTTCTTTTTCCTACCTTTAGTTTCTGCTAAGAATGACCTTAGTCCATGCGTCCATCACACATTAATTACTTGGGGAACAATAACTCCACTTCTGTGTCAATTTTATAATGGCTTTTTGCTTACATATATATTATCTCATTTGAGACCCTATATGATTTTGTGTGGCTTAAAGGGGGGATGAATTATTTAAGGCTGTACAGCAGGTTTGGTTCATGGATTGAGATCTCAGTTCTAAAGCGGTTCAGTCAGTGTGTTCTGCAGTCCAGCCTTGGATAGATAGGTGTCTCTGAAGAGGCCTTTGGAACATTGCAAAGACTTTGAAGATATTTTTGTTGTTGTTTGCCTTTGAAGTACCGAAGTCCCAACAGGGAGGAAAGCTCAAATTTAACTCAGTTCATGAACATTTTCTGGTTATTTATGATACACTGGCTCTGAGGGGCTCTGATTTCCTGAATGGATTTACTGTATCTGGAACTCTAGAGTATCAGCCTAATCTACTAGCATATCCAGTTTAACATCCAGGAGCTCTTCTCTCTAGTGACAGAAGCAGTGGTACCCAGGGACCGTGGTCAGCTATTTCATGTAAACATCTCAATCTATTCAGCTCAGCCATCTGGTTCCCAGGACACCTGCTCCAGAGGCTGCTGAAAGCAAACAGCCGGATGCCTCAAGGCTTAAACAGAAAGCAGCAGCATTCACATAATCTCTTAAAATACGCAAAAGCGCCAGATCACCTGGGAAACCGTCCTCGTCTTTTCCATCTATTTTGAGAAGATGAAAAAGTCCAGCTTTCACTATCCTTCCCACATGTGGGATGAAGGGATGTTTCTAATACTCCCTATTCTCACAGCAGCAGAGAACTTCCTGGGAGGCATGGGGCCTTTCTTCTAAAGATACTTTAAGAAGTGGCTTAGAGATGGAATATCTGCCAGATCTTCTTCCCGATTGTTCAGCTCTCTGCCTCTCCTCCCTTCAAAAAGCAAGGACTAAGAGAAGTTACATGGGTATAGTGTGGTAGTTCCATTTGTGGTCAACACAGAGTCAAATGGCCAAGCACAGCGTTACCACCCACCTTCTCCCAAGTTCACCAGGGAAAAAAGTGGGACATATGAGCACTAAGTTCCTGACTGAAAAAAGCACAAAGCAAGACCATCAAAGATTAGGTTTGGGCTGACTCTATGGCATCACTGGGCCCCTGTTCAAGAAAAAAGTCTACTCTGGGGACAGCAAGTGACAACTCTTGATTTCCATAAAATAGAAAAAAAGATTTTTAGACACGAAAATTGTCTTCTATGACTCCTTGGTGTGTGGGAACCAGTAGGTCCTCAGACTGTGGATACATCTAACACATTGGCTCTCTGCCTCTCTAGAAGCTCCAAGCTCCCTCACCTGGGCCCTCCACCAAACGCGGGGCTTCTCACCAGTGTCTGCTCATGAACACATCCCAAGATGTGAGAGCAGGCACATTTTAGAGGCTTGGAATTGGGCCCACACCTTATTAGTTAGAGTTTGGCTTGCGGAAATTCCTCAGATTCTGCCTCTTTTTTTCCCATAGGAATCTGACTTATTAGGAAGTCTCTTATATAGATATATGATGTTTTCTAACCCAACTGAACTATCATCTAATTCAATTTTCCTAGAAGGGCTCTTGTGAACTTGTACGTCCAAAATACTGACAAAGCTACCTCTTCCCAAAGCAACTGAAGGATCCTGTATCATAAGAGCCACTAGGTCTTGAGGAGGGAAAGGTGGAGCAGAACACACCACCCCATAGTCATGAGGGACAACAAAGATTACAGCTTATAGACAAGAGTGAGTCATTCTCCAAGAGACATAGGGTGAGTATAGCGTGACTTAGTATTGCCAAGACCTGCACCTCTAGGAAAACAGTAAATCAATGGACCTCCATTTCATTCCTTCAAAAAACCTTAAGTCCATCTTGCGTCTAATCTTATCCACAAAGAACACCACTTTTCTCCTTGCTTTCCCCTCCTGTTTCTAGGCCCCGCTGAAGAGTGGACCATGAGCATGTGTGGCTTGTATACAGAAAAGATGAGGAAAAACAGAAACCCAAAGCGATACTGCCTTGCCTGTAATCTTCACTACACTGGAATAAACTGACAACCCAGCTCAAGTGCTGGCTAAACACCGTCTGTCCATCGAGCCTTAGGAGTATGGATGTCACATTGGAAACCCTATGATATACAATGATTATCCAGATTTTGTAGCTAAGAGAACTGGCTCTGAGAGGTTGAGTGGTTTGTGCAAGACCGTTGGGTGCAGCCCACTTCAGATCCTTGTGCAGGCAGTATGTCTTAGAGGACCCCATATTCAGACTCTGCCCCGTGAGGTTCACTATGATGATGGTTGAAGCCAGAAAGCAAACGAAGAAGCTGAGAATGAACAATGAGTGGAGTGACAGGCAGAGGCAGCAGCAGTGGCACCACACGGTGACTTAGCTATTGCCAAGGACGTGTGAAGGAAGGTCAGCGAGCATGCCGGCTATCACGTTAGGAGTGCAAATTTGACTGCCAGAAGTTATTTTGATGGCACAAAAGTAGTAACTTGGTTCTAAAAAAAAAGCTTCATTTGGTCAGATATTTTGTTTATTAGTGTGAGTTTTACAGAGTAGAATGTATCCAATCTTATTTCCTAGCAATGAACTGGGTAATAAAAAAAAGTATGGGCCACTTTCCTAGAAAGTATGTTACTTGGAAACTTACTATTTTAGAGTATAATGTTATTGGTTTTGAGAATTTTTTTTCAGTAGCTTCAATGGGGGATATTTTAAGCATAAACTTAAAATGGTTTTAAAAATCTATAAAATGGAACAAAACTTAGAAATAAACTAAAATCATTGGCCACTGAGGAAACCATGACCTTACTGCAAAGTTCTCACACACATATAGAAGAAAATGAAGCAGAAACCAAATTCAGCCAAAGAGCTAGCAGTTTCTTTCAGTATTTATCTCAAACAGTGTATGTTTAAATGTTTCTTAGCATATAAACCATATCATTGTACGGTGCTTTACTTACATGTGACCTCCACATTAATCTGTCTTGGGTAAGAATACATCCAGTAATATCTGCACAGATGTACAAAGTTAACATTCACTCATTCGGTATATTCTCAAATTTTGAATAATGACAGGTCCCTGAATTTTTGAATGCAAGAACCATAATACAGATGGTACCAGTATGATATTTTTTTTTAAACAGTAGACTTAACACTTCTTTTGTAATCAATATCAAGACCATCTTAAAGGTGAAATGCATGGAACAGTAAAGAAATTGAGAGGTGACCAAGTATAGCTGAGGTCAAAAAGAGGCAGCTGTGATGAAAATGTGTGTGTTATTGAATGACAGTGACACATACTGCCTTAATGTGCTCAGAAGTGCACTCTTGAACAACTCAGTAGTATAAAAACCTAACATTAATTCAATTCTTTGATATATATATATATATATATATATATATATATATATATATATATATATGGTTTGTGCTCACTCTGTCCTTCCTACGGCATGTTTAAATTCAAAGTATTTGGGCAAAGGGTTTATTTGCAAAATAGAGATATGATAGAAACTTTCCCACAGTGATATGTAAACCTTAGAAGAAACATGTGTGTAACATATGTTCATATGAGTTGTGTCCTTAGATGTGAAAAACATCTCACACTGAGACCACTGTCCCATCTTTGACTATGTCAGTCACTTTTGTATTATTCTCAGGGCAGACTCCACTCCAAAGAAATACATTCTCTAAGCTTCAATTTGTTTTATTATATCGAAGACAGATCAATCATATTTACTAAAAAATAGTGTGAATACTTATCTTTCAATAAAAAGCAAACAATGGCTTTGAGAACCTACCTTACTATTCAAAATGTTTGTTAGCTTAGCCAGGAAATTAGTTAAGTGACTTTCATGTGTGTGTGTTTGTGCATTTGTGTATAAGGTAATATGTCTGTGTGTGTACCTGTCATGTCTGTGTATGGAGACCAGAGGTTCATGTCAAGTGCCTGCTACCTCTCCTACATAATCATTTGGCATGTGGCCTCTTCCATTCCTGGAGCCTTCTGATTTAGCTAGATGGACTGGCCAGCGAGCCCCTAGAGTCCATCTGTCTCTGCCTTCCCAGGTCTGGTATTACAGTTGTGTCTTTTATGTGGGTGCAGGGGTACTCAAATGCTGGCCCGCATGCTTGTGTGACAAGGCCTGTAGAGACTGAGACATCTCGACAGCCCCACGGCTCTCCAGTAAAGCCTAACCGTTCTTTTTGTTAGGAAAGGGAGTGTAAATAAAGACAGGGAACTGGGGTAGTGTGAAGAATTTCATTGCTGTCTCAATGATTAAAAAGTCGCTCAAAATTGTTGGTTTCCCAGAAGAACAAGATCAGGTCCATTCAGAGTGGCATATGGCCATTGACAATATAGAAGTATTTCTAACATAGGAACAAATGGAAGGCAAAACTAAACTTTTTATTGTATAGCATAATGATTGAGAATTGAATGAGGAGGAGGAGTTATGGGAATTCTGAGTTTTTAAAAGTCTGTGCACTTTTATGCCATCAGCGTACGCCCCTATTCTTTTATCAGCAAAGTCAGTAAAGAAAAGGGAGCCTGTAACTGAGAATGAAAATGGATCCTACTTATTAGTATCAGAAAAATGCTACAAACAGTAACTGTGAAGATACTCCAATAAGCACGCCTACCATGGGTTGGGCTTTATATCTCTAGATATGCAGAAACCTTTCTACCAAGAAAGGATACAAGGAGATGAAGAAGTAGCAAATGGGGGTGGGGGGAGAGGGGGGCATCTTTTGTCTAAGATAAGGAAGAAGTGGATGAGTGGATGATTGACAGTGAGTACAGCCTGTACAGCCAGAGAAGTGAGACACAAGTAACGCATCCTTGCATCCTTGCTGCAATACCTCCTGGCTGTGTTATTGTCAGCTTCTGTCTTTGTATGCCTCTAGAAGACTTTGCAGGGAATATTCGATAAGCAAACAGGAACCACTAAAGAGCTATGGAACAGTGAGAGGCCTCACATGAGTAGACTCTGAAAGTTTCCTTCTTACTGTAGAGAGGATGTAGAGAAGTAGAACAAATATGAAGCTGGACCCTTAGCAGGTTAGAGCAGTTGTTCAGAAAAGAACCTATGAGAGCTGGGGTGAAGGAGGTGAAGATGCTTTGCCATTTGGGGTTACACACAACCTTGATCAGCCATGGAAGAGAATTCCATAGCCCGGATCCATTTGGCTTAAAATGGAACTGCTCACAATCTGTGAATTCAGTTTTAAGACTCAGAGACCAAATTTCTTTTTTTTTAATTTTATTAATTTATTCTTGTTACATCTCAATGGTTATCCCATCCCTTGTATCCTCCCATTCTTCCCTCCCTCCCATTTTCCCCTTATTCCCCTCCCCTATGACTGTTCCTGAGATGGATTACCTCCCCCTGTATATGCTCATAGGGTATCAAGTCTCTTCTCAGTGACCTGCTGTCCTTCCTCTGAGTGCCACCAGGTCTCCCCCTCCAGGGGACATAGTCAAATGTGAGGCACTAGAGTACTTGAGAAAGTCATATCCCGCTCTCCACTCAAGTGTGGAGACTGTTCTGACCATTGGCTAGATCTGGGTAGGGGTTTAAAGTTTACCTCCTGTATTGTCCTTGGCTGTTGCCTTAGTTTGAGCTGGACCCCTTGGCCCAAATCTGCCTATCATAATGTTCTACTTGTAGGTTTCTAGGACCCACTGGATCCTTCTACTTTGCTATTCTCACACGGTTCTCTCATCTAGAGTCCCATTAAGATGTCCTCCCCTCTGTCCCAGTTTCCTGGTAAGTGAAGGCTTTCATGGGACATGCCCCTTGGGCTAGTATGCAGATATAAGTGAGTATATACCATTTGAGTCTTTCTGCTTCTGGGGTAACTCACTCATTATGATCATTTCTAGCTCAATCCATTTATCCACAAATTTCAGGAATTCCTTGTTTTTAATAGCTGAGTAGTATTCCATAGTGTATATGTACCACAGTTTCTTTATCCATTCTTCTACCGAGGGACATTTAGGCTGTTTCCATGATCTGGCTATTATGAATAAGGCTGCTATGAACATGGTTGAGCAAATTTTCTTGTTGTGTGCTGGTGCATCTTCTGGGTATATTCCAAGGAGTGGAATAGCTGGGTCTTGAGGAAGCCCTATTCCCAGTTTTCTGAGATAGCACCAGATAGATTTCCAAAGTGGCTGTACTAGTTTGCATTCCCACCAGCAATGAAGGAGTGTTCCTCTCTCCCCACATCCTCTCCAGCATGTGGTCAGAGACCAAATTTCAATATGAAAAGACCTAACTTGTCTAAGGCTCTACCACCCTGGGTGCACCCGATCTTGTCGGAGATGACCTGACTTGACAGAGGCCATACACACATTCAGGTGAAGGTGCAGCAAAGAGGGGGACTTGTTCATTCATTCTGTCTGTCTGTCTATCTGCTGTCTGTCTGTCTGTCTGTCTGTCTGTCTGTCTGTCTGTCTCTCTCTCTCTCTCTCTCTTTCTGTTTGTGTGTGTGTGTGTTTATAGAAATGAGTGATAAGGCTTATGCTTGTGAAGGAAGGTACTCTAGTACTGAACTACAGCCCCAACAAGAATGCTGAAATGAACATGCAAGCCTAGGCTCTCGTTTCCAGGCAGTGAGGAATTCAAAAAAAAAAAAAAAAGAAAGAAAGAAAGAAAGAAAGAAAGAAAGAAAAAAGAAAGGAAGAAAATATAGCATGGTTTAAAAAAAATAAGCTTCTGTGTATGCAGTCCAAATGTGATTCTAAGCAAGATGTAAGGGGGTGTCTAAGGCGCTTCCATCTCTGTCCTTCATGGCATTCCCCTGTAGTGGAGACTGCCACCTACTTTACAAAAGGATGGGCTGGATTTCTCATGGCAGCATGACTATGGATGGAAGCTTAGATTTCCAAGCACACACAACTGCTCCTAAAACAAGCACACATCCTAGTCTTTCAGAATGATGCTTTACCAACATTTGGAGAAGACCACTTGGAAGAACAATGTACCTCTTGGCAAGAAAACAGGAATACACACCCCCTGCAATTCCTTCATCCTTAGCCTCTTTCTGAAACAAATAGGTCTCCAGCAAATTCTTTTCGTGATTAGATATTGTCTCTAAAGGCTGAAAAGTGGGTCACTTACATCTGTGAGCTCTAGTTCTATCCCACCTACTTAATTAAGCAACTTTAATCCAGTGTTTTCTGGGTGCCGAGCCCTAAACAATGCTACATGAATCTCCCAGTGTAGCAGCTAAGTTAATATACAAGCATCAATAGTTAAGATGTGGGGCACACATAGATGAGTGTCACATGGAAATTATATTTAGATTAGTGTGAACATGTTAGAGGAGATCATCCATGTAAAGCTTCATAGATAGGATGCTGAATCTCCACGTGCTGTCCTGGCATATCGGGTTCAGGTACAGGGAGGGCATAAACAGATACCTGGAGACAAGTATTCGCTGCGTGGGCAAGGGACAGCGAGAACGGCGGCGATGATCCAAAGCCTTGTCTATAGGCAGTACAGAGTGGGTGTTGCAAGTTTTTGCCATTCTGACACTGACATTTGAGAGCTTGATAGGGTTCCTGGCTATTCCCTGGAGAGGCTGTGGTAATCTTTGAGGTTGGTGCAAGGCTGAGTGTTTCTATCTTTCTGTCGTCTCTTTTCCTTTTGATGCGTCCCTGGATGTGTGAAACCCACCTCCTTTTCTGGTACTGTTATCAAACCTCATACTTGCATTCAAAATGGGGTCAGAAAAAAAAAGAGGGAAGAAAAGGGCAATTGATTTGTGTGTTTCAGTCATTTCCTTGGGAACACGCTGAGCTTTTACTCTGGGGTGACTGCGAAAGAGACCCTGCCTATGATTAGATCTGTCAGGCAGTGGCTGTGTTACACTAGGTACCTGGGGAAATAAAACCACGGGCAATTGCCAATGTCTGCATGCCCAGAGAGCTGTCTGCTGTGCGGTACAATGATGGGCAAGTGTGTGTGTGTGTGTGTGTGTGTGTGTGTGTGTGTGTGTGTGTGTG
>OU015743.1:119923669-119934820 GCA_907169655.1 Acomys percivali
TGTGTGTGTGTGTGTGTGTGTGTGTGTGTGTGTGTGTGTGTGTGTGTACAGGGTCCACTTGGCTAGCACTTGGCAGGGGGATTCTAGATTAAAATCAGAGGTAGACAGATTCTCTAAAGCCTCTGCTCAAATATCAGGATATATAACTCTGTATGTAGACAGAAGCACACACTGAAATTATGACAAAGGGCACACAGAGTGGACAGCTAAGTGCCACTTCACTTCAGATCCTACCTGTATCCTTTAATTTGTTATATACCCTCAAGGGTAGTGAGTCTAAAACATCAGACCAAACCATTTTACCTTTATGAATAGTTGCAGAATTTGCTTTTGTCATCAAAATACTAGATTATAAACACCAGTTTATATGATTCCAATAATGAATGGCAGACTACTCAAGCTCCAGCACTTGGTTTTGCTTATATTTCAGCATCCTTTGTCTAGCTCAGTGCCAGGTAGAATGCTGGCTATTGAGTTTGAGTTTCTTATATCATGGGTGGAAAGGGTAGATGGATGGAGGATAGAAAGGTGTTTAAGAAGTAGGTGGACTCCAGGATTCTACCTCCAATCTGGTCTAGGTATTAGTTTGGTTATGCAGAGGGAGTTACCATGGCACAAAAAGACAAATGTCATACAGATAGCACTAACCTTTAACACCACTACTAGATTCCCCCTTCCTAAGACAATACCCATTCCTCCATCCTCTGGGACTCCCAAGGCACTAAGTCCCGCTTCTTGAAACCTGAGTGCTATGGATCTAGAACTATAATTCAACTCAACCTGAGGATGCTTCTTCCTACCCAACCTGCTCCAGCTTCTGTTGTCAGAAGATAACAGAGGGGTAGACATGGTCAAGTGAATGAATGTCATGTGTACCCATCTGAATCCTTCTTAGTCATAACTACTATCTGTGCTCATCATAAGTAAATGGCAAACTGTAACTGTGATGCATGTTACAGAGAAGTGGGTGGTGTGCAACAGAGAAAAGTAATGAAATGAGCAATCTGATGAGTGGCCAAGTAACTATTAATTGCATGTTCATTATCTGAATGCAATGCATCAGAGATGCCTCTGGATACTGGGTGTGTCACAGTAGACCAAGTCCCTCCTGTGTGGAGCTCACGTGCTAACGTGTGAGAAGAGGAAATGAATGCACAAGGAAATAGGCACTGCCTTGGAGAATGATAGCTTATGCATTAAAAAGCAAACAAGAAATAGAAAGAACAAGGACGAGGTCCCAAAGGAATGCAAGGACAGAGTATACTTGAGGAATTGAAATAGTTCTACAATTAGACTATGAAAGTAAGAGCATCTCATAAAGACACCAGAGCTGGTTAGTCGTGTCTTGGGTCTTGCAGGACAATGAAAGTCATACTGAATTTATAGCATATCTAAAAGCAAGAAAAATTATGTATGGATTTTTAAGACAGATTAGCATAGTTAGGTGTGTGTGTGTGTGTGTGTGTGTGTGTGTGTGTGTGTGTGTGATTTTAAAACATGATTTTGTAGAAAATCACTGTGAAGCATACAGTAATAACTTTGTAGAGAAAATCTTGGGAGTTACCTCAGTGGTTCTGATGAGAAGTAATGGTGGCTTAAGTAAGGTGTGACTAGTAAAAAGGAATAAAGTTAGGAGACGGTTTCAGAATTCAAGGAAGAGATTCCAACGCTAAGGGTTCTGTTGTAGCTGAATAGAAGAGCATTTCATTTGGTTACAAAGATAACACCAGGAGAAAAACATTTGGGAAAGGAGAAATTTTAACTCCCAAAATTAAGCCTTGGACATGTCTTAGTTGGGATATTCATGAATCCTTACAATAGAGATATTAGGTAATTGACTGTGTCATGAAAATCAGTGGTTCATAAGAAATCAGGGCTGGAAATTTAATTCTGGAGATCTCAAAATAAATAGCCTATACAAAGCTGTGGAAGTAAACAAACTTACCCTGGAAAATGTGAAGAGAGATGGACAGATTTGGAAAGCCCCAATCTGAAGAGGAACTAGCAAAAGAAAAGACAATACTAAACTTTAAAATATATTCTTTGATAAGGCTGGAGAAATGGCTCAGTGGCTTCTACACTTGCTGTTCCTGTAGAGATCTGGGTTTGACTCTCAGCATCCACACAGTGGCTCACAACCATCCGTAACTTCAGTTCTATGGGATCCAATACACTGTTTTGACCTTCACAAGAATCAAGAATGTACATAGTGCACACACATATGCACAGGAAAAACATTTATACACATGAAATAAAATGAGCAAATCTAAAAATATTTTAAATATGTTTCTTGAATATTAAATATGACAGTCATATCCTTTTTAAATTTCCTAGTTGATGAGTCTTATCTGTTTTTCTTTTCGAGTATCTGTTTATACTGTTGGGCTGCAAACATCTTTAAGACCAAGAAATGCGTATTATTTATTTGGTTATAAACAGAACTCAGTACATTTCTCAGTCAGTAATAAAGCTTGGTAACACTCAGTAAGTAGATGAATGAAAATGTACAACTGAGACTTTGAAGAATATGTTGGTCAGCTATTTCCTAGTGTATTAGAAAGTTCTTTTAAAAACTATGTGCAGCATTGGGAGTAAATTTGTCAAGTACAACCATGCTGTTCGGTTTTGTCAATTTTGGAAAGACACACTTGAAAATACCATAGTCCCTCAGTTAAAATACAGTAGTGATAATTCCATTCTGATGCTTGTCTGCTTGACTCTTGCTTCCTTTCTTTGTCTCTCCGGTACTGTTGCCCTGATTCTGGCTCTTTTTATTTCTCATTTATTCTAATACATCCTCCACCACTCCATTTACCTGTAGTTGGACAATTTGAGCCCCACCCCCCACCGCCACCCTCACCCGTTGCTATTCGGAAAGCAATGCCAACAGCAGTGAGCAGTCAAGCACAAAGCTATAAATATGTACTTTCTTCTACATTGCATGTTTGCAAAATTCTGCATGAATCACCTGGATTGAAGTCTGCGGTATCAGCCCTACAAGCACACACCTAATCCAAATTCCAAGGAATTTGCCATCCTTCCAGGCATGGCACTCCTCAGGCACCTTTTGTAGAACAACTTTCAGTGGCAGATAGTATTTCATATGGAATCCTTTAATGGTGCTCAAGTCCAATAGGATGAAGTTCATTCTTCTTTTTAATGTTATTTTATTTTATTTTTTTTAATTTTATTAATTTATTGTTGTTACATCTCAATGGTTATCCCATCCCTTGTATCATCCCATTCTTCCCTCCCTCCCATTTTCCCCTTATTTCCCCTCCCCTATGACTGTTCCTGAGACGGATTACCTCCCCCTGTTTTTCCTCATAGGGTATCAAGTCTCTTCTCGGTGACCTGCTGTCATTCCTCTGAGTGCCACCAGGTCTCCCCCTCCAGGGGACATAGTCAAATGTGAGGCACCAGAGTACTTGAGAAAGTCATATCCCACTCTCCACTCAAGTGTGGAGACTGTTCTGACCATTGGCTAGATCTGGGTAGGGGTTTAAAGTTTACCTCCTGTATTGTCCTTGGCTGTTGCCTTAGTTTGAGCTGGACCCCTTGGCCCAAATCTGCCTATCATAATGTTCTACTTGTAGTTTTCTAGGACCACTGGATCCTTCTACAATGCTATTCTCACATGGTTCTCTCATCTAGAGTCCCATTAAGATGTCCTCCCCTCTGTCCCAGTTTCCTGGTAAGTGAAGGCTTTCATGGGACATGCCCCTTGGTCTAGTATGCAGATATAAGTGAGTATATACCATTTGAGTCTTTCTGCTTCTGGGTTAACTCACCCATTATGATCATTTCTAGCTCAATCCATTTATCCACAAATTTCAGGAATTCCTTGTTTTTAATAGCTGAGTAGTATTCCATAGTGTATATGTACCACAGTTTCTTTATCCATTCTTCTACCGAGGGACATTTAGGCTGTTTCCATGATCTGGCTATTATGAATAAGGCTGCTATGAACATGATTGAGCAAATTTTCTTGTTGTGTGCTGGTGCATCTTCTGGGTATATTCCAATGAGTGGAATAGCTGAGTCTTGAGGAAGCCCTATTCCCAGTTTTCTGAGATAGCACCAGATAGATTTCCGAAGTGGCTGTACTAGTTTGCATTCCCACCAGCAATGAAGGAGTGTTCCTCTCTCCCCACATCCTCTCCAGCATGTGGTGTCCCTTGAGTTTCTGATCTTAGCAATTCTGATGGGAGTAAGAAGGAATCTCAGAGTTGTTTTGATTTGCATTTCCCTGATGACTAAGGAGATTGAGCATTTCTTTAAGTGTTTCTCAGCCATTTGATATTCTTCTGTTGAGAATTCTCTGTTTAGTTCCAAGCCCCATTTCTCAATTGGGTTATTTGGTTTGGTGGTGTTTAATTTCTTGAGTTCTTTATATATTTTGGATATTAGACCTTTGTCAGATGTAGGGTTGGTGAAGATCTTTTCCCAGTCTATAGGCTGTTGCTTTGTTCTCTTGACCTTACAGAAGCTTCTCAGCCTCATGAGGTCCCATTTATTAATTGTTGACATTAAGGCCTGGGCTGTTGGTGTTCTGTTCAGGAAGTTGTCTCCTGTGCCAATATGTTCCAGGCTCTTCCCCACTTTTTCTTCTAAGTGACTTAGTGTCTCTGGTTTTATGTTGTGGTCTTTAATCCACTTGGATTTGAGTTTTGTGCAAGGTGACAAATATGGGTCCACTTGCATTTTTTTACACATAGACATCCAGTTAGACCAGCACCATTTGTTGAAGATGCTATCCTTTTTCCATTGAATGGATTTGGCTTCTTTGTCAAAAATCAAGTGACCATATGTATGTGGATTCATATCTGGGTCTTCGAATCGATTCCACTGATCAACCAGCCTGTTGCTGTGCCAGTACCATGCTGTTTTAATTACTATTGCTTTATAGTACAGTTTGAAATCAGGTATGGAGATTCCTCCAGAACACCTTTTATTGTACAAGATCTTTTTTGCTATTCTGGGTTTTTTGTTTTTCCATATGAAGTTCAGAATTGAACTTTCAATGTCTTTTAAAAATTGTGTGGGTATTTTGATAGGGATTGCATTGAATCTGTAGATTGCTTTTGGTAGGATGGCCATTTTTACTATGTTAATTCTTCCAATCCATGAGCAAGGAAGATCCTTCCATCTTTTCATGTCATCTTCAATCTCCTTCTTCAGAGTTTTGAAATTTTTTTCCAACAAGGCCTTCACTTGCGTAGTTAGAGTCACTCCTAGTATTTTATATTGCTTGTGGCTAATGTGAAGGGTATGGCTTTCCTAATTTCTTCCTCTGCAAGCTTGTCATTTGTGTATAGGAAGGTTTATCTTGTGCTGAAAGTGTTTATCAGCTGTAGGAGTTCTCTGGTGGAATTTTGAGGGTCACTTATGTACACTATCATATCATCTGCAAATAGAGATAGTTTGACTTCCTCCTTCCCATTTGGATACCCTTGATCTCCTTTTGTTGTCTTATTGCTCTGGCTAGAACTTCGAGTACTATATTGAAGAGATATGGAGAGAGTGGGCAGCCTTGCCTTGTTCCCGATTTTAGAGGAATTTCCTTGAGTATCGCACCATTTACTTTGATTTGGCTATTGGCTTGCTGTATATAGCCTTTATTATGTTGAGGAAAGTGCCTTGTATCCCCGATCTCTCTAAAACTTTAAACATAAATGGGTGTTGGATTTTACCAAATGCTTTCTCTGCATCTAAAGAGATGATCATGTGGTTTTTTATTTTCAGTTTGTTTATATGGTGGATTACATTGATGGATTTCCGTATATTAAACCATCCCTGCATGCCTAGAATGAAGAGTACTTGGTCATGATGAACGATATCCTTTATGTTCTTGTATTCGTTTTGCAAGAATTTTATTTAGTATTTTTGCATCGATGTTCATAAGAGAAATTGGTCTGAAATTCTCTTTCTTTGTTGAGTCTTTGTGAGGTTTAGGTATCAATGTGACTATGGCCTCATAGAATGAATTTGGTAATGTTCCATCCAATTCTATTTTTGGAGTAGCTTGAAGAGTAACGGTATTAGCTCGCCTTTGAAGGTCTGGTGGAATTCTGCACTGAAACCATCTAGCCTGGGCTTTTTTTGGTTGGGAGACTATCAATGATTGCTTCTATTTCTTTAGGGGAAATGGGACTATTTAGCTTGTTTATGTGTTCTTCACTCAACTTTGGCAAGTGAAATTGGTCAAGAAAATCGTCCAATTCCCTTAGATTTTCAATTTAGTGGCATATATGCCTTCAAAATAGGATCTTATGATTCTTTGTATTTCTTCAGTGTCTCTTGTTATGTCTCCATTTTCATTTCTGATTTTGTTGATTTCAATACTGTCTCTCTGTCTTTTAGTTAGTTTGGCTAACGGTCTGTCTATCTTGTTGATTTTCTCAAAGAACCAGCTCTTGGTTTTGTTGATTCTTTGGACTGTTTTCTTAGTTTCTAATTTGTTAATTTCAGCCCTGAGTTTGATTATTTCCAGATGTCTACTCCTTTTGGGTGTTTCTGCTTCTTTTTTTTCTAGGGCTTCCAGCTGTTTTGTTAAGTTGCTTATGTGCGATGTTTCCAATTTCTTTTTAAAGGCACTTAGTGCTATGAATTTTCCTCTTAACACTGCTTTCAATGTATCCCACAGATTTGGGTATGTTGTTCCCTCATTTTCATTGAATTTCAGAAACTCCTTGATTTCTTTCTTTATTTCTTCCCTGACCCATGTGTCATTTAGCAGAGAGTTGTTTAGTTTCCAGATGCGTGTAGGCTTTTTGTTGTTTCTGTTGTTGTTGAATTGCAGCCTAAGAGCATGGGGATCTGATAGGATACGAGGTATTATTTCAATCCTCTTGTATCTGTTGAGGCCTGCTTTGTGACCTACGATGTGATCAATTTTGGAGAAGGTTCCATGGGGTGCAGAGAAGAAGGTATATTCTTTCTTGTTTGGGTGAAAGGTTCTATAGATATCTGTTAGATCCATTTGACCCATTGCATTGGTTAATGATGTTATTTCTCAGCTTAGTTTCTGTTTCAATGACTTGTCCCACAGTCAGAGTGGTGTGTTGAAGTTTCCCACTATTATTGTGTGATGATCGATGTGAGGTTTAATTTTTTTTAGCAGATCTTTTACAAATGTGGGTGCCCTTGTATTGGGAGCATAGATGTTCAGAATTGTGATGTTCTCTTGGTTGACTTTACCTTTGATGAGTATGAAGTGTCCTTCTGCATCCCTTTTGATTAATTTTGGTTGAAAGTCTATTTTGTTTGATATTAAAATGGCTATGCCTGCTTGCTTGTTATGACCATTTGCTTGGAATATTTTTTCCAACCTTTTACCCTGAGGTAATGTCTATCATTATGGGTGAGATGTGTTTCTTGAATGCAGAAGAATGTTGGATCTTGTTTATGCACTCATTCAGTTATTCTGTGTCTTTTTATTGGAGAATTGAGACCGTTGATGTTGAGAGATATTAACGACCAGTGACTGTTAAGACTCTTAATTTTGATGTTGTTTCCAATTGAGTGTTTGTGTAGTTGTGTTTTTGCCATGGTATAGTTACCTATTTCCTGAGTAGTTTTGGTTGTAGCTTGACCCTTTGGGATGGAGTTTTCCTTCTAGTACTTTCTGTAAAGCTGGATTTGTGGATAGGTACTGTTTGAATTTGTTTTTGTCATGGAATATTTTGTTTTCTCCATCAATGGTTATTGATAGTTTTGGTGGGTAAAGTAGTCTGGCCTGGCATCTGTGGTCTCTCAGGGTTTGCAGGATCTCTGTCCAGGCTCTTCTGGCTTTTATGGTCTCTGCTGAGAAGTCTGGTGTAATTCTGATAGGTTTGCCATTAAATGTTATTTGACCTTTTTCCCTTGCAGCTTTTAATATTTTACTTTGTTCTGTATGTTTTGTGTTTTGATTATTATGTGACAGGCAGTTTTCCTTTTCTGGTCAATTCTATTTGGTGTTCTGTAGGCCTCTTGTATGTTTATAGGCATCTCTTTCTTTAGATTGGGGAAATTTTCTTCTGTAATTTTGTTGAGAATAGTTTCTGGGCCTTGGAGTCTGATATCTTCTCTTTCTTCAGTGCCTATTATCCTCAGATTTCTTCTTTTCATGGTGTCCTGAATTTCTTGGATGTTTTGTGTCAGGAGTTTTCCAGATTTGGCATTTTCTTTAATGGTTACTTCAAGATCTGTGATTGTATCTTCTAGACCTGAGATTCGTTCTTCCGTCTCTTGGATTCTGTTAGAAAAGCTCACCTCTGTGTTACTCACCTTCTTCTCTGAGGTCTCACGTTCTCGTTTTACTTCTGTCTGTGTGTTTATCATTGAATCCATTTTCGTCTTCAGATCTTGAACTGATTTTTTTATTTCTTTCATCTGATTTTTTGTATATTTCTGAGTTTCTTCCATTGCCTCTTTATAGGTCTTCAGAGCTTGAACCGTTTTATTTATTTCTTCCTTCTGGTTATTTGCATTTTCCTGAAAAATTTCCAGTTCCACTCTATGTGCTTCTTTTATGTCTCTCACCTGTTTGGCTGCATCTTCCTGTATTTGCTTACAAATTTTATTTGTTTCCTCCATTAATATGCTCCTTATTAACAATTTGAGGTCATTTTCTTGTATTTCCGTTGTATTTGAGCTCTCTGGGTTGTTTTCTTTGGGATAGCTGGAAACTGGAGATGCCATGTTGTTTTGTGGTTTTTTGTGTATGCTTTTACGCTGTCCTTTAGACATCTTGCCGACTTTGATTTTGTTGGGTAGCTTTCAGCATTGGATGGAGGGACTCTGATGATAGATTCACTTGTTTTCTCATGATTTCCGTAGGTTGGAAGCTCTGATGCTTCACTGGTGTGGATGGCAGGAAGTTAGCCCTGTCGTTTTTGGCTCTCACAGCCAGTGATCTTCAGGTCCCCTGTGCCGTGGGTCCTGCAATTGTTCTGGGTCTCTGGATGAGCGTTGGGTCAGGCCAAGGTATCCACAGTCTTCTGGGTTCCCTGCCAAGTCCAGCCAGGGACACTGGGCCCAAACCACCCGCCGAGCTCAGCTAGAATCTGAGTGCCTGAACCATCTGCCGAGCTCAGCTAGGAATTCTGGGCTCAAAATGCACACAGGGGCCAGCCAGAATTTTTGGGCTGGGACTGCACACCAAGCTCAGCTAGGGGCTTTGGCCAAAGTGCGTGCTGTGGTCAGTTATTGACTCAGACCTGAACAGTCTGCCCAGCTCAGCCAGGAATTCTGGATTCAAACTGCACACTGTGTCCAGCCAGAGTCTTAGAGCCGGGACTGTGCCAAAAGCTCTACTAGAGTCTGTGGGCCCAATCTGTCTGCCAAGCACGGTTAGGGACTCTGGCCCTAAACTGCACGCCGAGTTCCACCCGAGTCTCCGGGGCGGAATTGTGCACTGAGCTCAGCCAGGGACTATGGACCCACACTGCACGCTGAATTCAGCTCAGGACTCCGGGCCTATACTGCATGGATAGTCCAGCCAGAGTCTTGGGGCCGCCGAGCCTGTGTGCACAGCTCAGCTAGAATCTCTGGGCCTAATCTGCCCATCAAGTCCAGCTATGGCCTCTGGGTTGAATCTGTGTGCTGACCTCAGCCTGCGTCAGTGCCCCAAAACTACCCGCTAAGCTGAGTTAGTGTCTTGGGCAGAACTGCTCATCGATGTGAGTTAGCGCCTCCAGTGGGACTGAGCGCTCCGCCCAGCCCAAGTCACATCAGGTGAACTGCGGCTGCGGTGAGTTGGTGCCCTCAGTGGAACTGAGCGCTCTGCCCAGCCTTTGTCACAACAGGCAAACTGTGGCTCCACTGTGCCTGCGCCTTTGGTGGACCTGAGCACTCCACCCAGTCTGCGTCACAGCAGGTGAACTGCGTCTACACCAAGCCGGCTCCTCTGGTGGACCTGAGTGCACCACCCAGTCTGTGTCACCGCAGATGAACTGTGGCTGCGCTGATCTGGCGCCCCTGGTAGACCTGAGCGCTCTGCCCAGCCTGCATCATAGCAGGGAAGCCGTGGCTGCGCTGAGTTGTTGCCCTGGGCAGAATTGCTTGCTGTGCTGAGCCAGCGTCTCCACGGCACTGCGCACTGAGCTGTACCCGGGACTCTGGGGCCGAACTGTCCGCCGAGTCCAGTTTGTGTCACACTGCACCACGCTACCCAAATCCCGTCCGGAGTCTCCTCTCCCACAGCAACTCCTACCAGCCACAACACTAACTGCCTCCACGGGAAGGCTCTGAGCTGCAAACCTCAGTCGCTGCCACTGGTGCCGCTGATGTCGCCGCTGCTGCTCTGATCCGAGAAAATCCGCACTCCTCCCATGCCATGCGCAGGGGCAAGCAGGTCCTCCCCCCTGGTCCCCCCGAACCATGGAGCACTCCTGCCATAGTGGTGTCAGGACCCCGGTGCTCCTGGCTCAGTAATCTGTGCAATTCCCCGAATTGTTCACTGGAGCCTCCAAACACGGTCCACATTGCTCGCTGCCATCTTGGATCCTCCCGAAGTTCATCCTTCTTGCCTGGCTTTCAAGATGCTCAGTTTTAGAGTCCCTACATGACAACTGATAGGTGGCCCCAAGGTTTCTACATACTTGGTGGTTGTATACACATCTAATGGGCTTCCATGGGGACAACATTTGCAAGGCCATATGTCTCGGTTATAATATTTCTCTTCTGAGTTCTTCACTCACCAAATTCCTTCACCTCTCCAGATTCAGCTGAAATCCACAGGCCTTCAGTGGGTGTTGGTCAGGTTACTCCTCTCTACTGCCATGCCATAGTCAGGTTTTGTCTACTCAGCAATGATGTTTCAAACTGATCTCTCTCACAGACCTCCATCAAGTCCTCTGTCAGCGAACTCTTCCAGGATTGCCCAGCTTAATTTCACTACTTTGTGCCATCTTACCATTTTCATTTGACAATTACGAATAGAAGACCCTTCTTCTGTTCCCAGGCTTCACAGGTATCAAATAATACAGAGCGAATTACAGCTAAGCTTTCTGACCTTGGGAGGCTTACTCCTAACTACTGCTCTAGACTGAACTTCTCAAGAGCAAGGAGTGAGCCTCCCTCACATCTGTCCCTAGACCTTTGCAGGAGGCCTGGGATAATGACAACCACATTTAAACAATAATTCTCCGAATTTATCTTGCTATG
>OU015743.1:119934830-119945474 GCA_907169655.1 Acomys percivali
ATGCTTAGAAAGTGGCTTACTCTCAGATGGGCTTGTTTTGAAGGAAGAAATAAACAAGAAAATGGCTTCAGTGGAGAAGAGAGGAGAGATATAACAGGGAGCTCAGACTCGCCGGTGGTGTAGAATACTGGGAACACACTCTGCACTCCACACCATCTAGAAACAGAGGTGATAAAGTCCGTCTGCTGATAGGGTTTGAGGTTTTCCTGGGATTCTGAAAGAATAGAACCAGGGAGAGCCAAGAATAAAGGAACAGTATCAGTGGAGCCACCATAGGTTTGGCTTGTTGGAGAGCACAAGGATGGAAGTGCAGGCCTGGGATGTGGTCTTGGATAGACAGGGCAGCATCAGGGGTTTCTGGGGTTCACAGTAGGAGACGTCAAGCTGTTGCTGTGAGGAGAGAGCACAGGAACAGAGTGATCACGTGGTGTTTGGGAGACATTAATATCAAATAACAAGGGTTGGAAATTGGCATTCTAAGAACAGAACTCTTGCAATGAACCTAAATAATTACTAGTCCTGGAAATTACTTGCACTCTTTAAAAAGTTCATAAAGATTCTCAAAGATTATATCCTACCTCGTTTATACTTGTTTCTCCAGTTAATCATGCCTGGCATACTGTGTACTAAATAAGAGACATATGAGGGACCTGGTGGCTGAATGAAAGTAAGGACTAATTTTTGTTCGATTAGTTGGTTTTGATTTTTTTGAGACAGAGTTTCTCTGTGTTAGCCTTGGCTGTCCTGGACTCTCTTTGTAGACCAAGCTGGCCTCGGATCCACCTGCCTCTGTCTCCCGAGTGCTGAGAATAAAGGTGTGAGCTACAAGCACCCAAGGACAAATTTTTATGTGAAAGATGGCAATAAATGCTGCTAAAGTTGGAGGTGAATCTACAAATGAGAAAGACAACACCAATCTACCTAAAGAGACTTAAGCCAATAGGAGTACCTAGACATGCTTATAGTTAATATAGTGGAATAAAGGTTCATACCGGGGGAAGGATTGAGGCTCCATGGTGAGTCTAGAAGAATTTACTGAAAATACCATGTGAGCGCTTTGGCATTTTGATAGCAGAGAGTCTTTCCTTTGCTGTTCTTTCCCCCCTCACTTTTATGTTGCTGACATAATAGCCTGGCATTTTAAATAGTTTAGAAAATGTTAAAGACAAGAAAAATATAAACCACAACATCTCTGTACACTGGCAACTTATTATTATTACTCTAAGATACTGCTTCTTAGACACTCGCTTTGAAATTTTCTTCATAATTAGGATTATATTGCACCTGAAAAGTTATATTATTCTCCTCATTACACAGTTCACTGTGATTTTTAAAATAATATAAGTGTAATGAAAAACTTGCTCACAGTCTATGGTGTGTATGTACTGGAACACATTTCATAAGTCTCTGTTGTACATGGGAAGTCATCGTTTTTTAAATATTATCAATAATTATATGTGTTTCAGACTGGCCTTGATTCATTAAAAAAAACCTAATTTCCAAAAGGCATAGAATTTTCTTTTTTGCAAAGAGATATCTACAGTCACATATTCTCATGGTCTATGTACAAAAGCCATGAAATGAAAATAATCCAAGAGTCTGCCAACCAATAAACAAGTAAGGACACATAGCACACCTCGTAGTAGAATACGGCTCACCCACAAGACTGAGAGCCTATCATTTGCGAGAACATAGACAGAGCTAGCCAGAAGATGTCACATCAAGCAAGATAGGCCAGGTACAGAAAGACAAGCATGTTGTGATCTCCCTCATATGTGGCATACATAAACAGTTCCATAGAAGGGAAGAGTGAAATGGTTATTCCCATGGCTGGGGGAGGGGTTAGGAAAGAAGGAGAGATGGGGAGATGTTGACCAATAAAAACTAAGTTCTAGTCAGATAGTAGGTGCCCATTGTGTCAGCTACTGAACAGTAAGGAAACTGTAAAAGTCAGTAAGTACACTGTACGTTTAGTAAGCTAGAAGAAAGAGTTTTGAATGGTTTAGCCATGAAGAAGTAGTATTCAGGAAGAGAGGCATAGTTATCCCTAAGCACCAAGCAATGCACAAATGCACTGAAACTCCTCATGGTCTCTTACAAATAAGTAAAATTTTATTTTTGTATGTATTAGTTTAAATTTTTTCAATTTCTAAAATGACTCTCTGGATAACCTTGTCTTTTTTCCTAAAGTTGTTTTAAGTCATTTTTATGTGAGTGAGTGTTAAGCCTGCTCATATGTAATCACACCGTGTTTGTGTGGGGGCTCATGGAGAGGCCAGAGACAGCATCAAATCCCCTGGAATTAAAGTTTCAGATGGTTGTGAGCCACCATGTGTGTGCTGGGGACTGTATCTGGGTCCTCTGCAAGATAATAAGTACTCTTAATCTCTGAGACACCTCTTACCACCTAATCTCTTCTTCTTAAAATCAATTGTTCTGGAGAGCATAAAATAAAGAGAGAAATGATAGTGTCATTTTATCATCAACTATTGTGAAGATTAGGCCATGAAACCCTGATTGAGCGTGTTTAAAATTCTGCCTGCCACAATATATTATATCCTCAAATGAAGTTGTCATTCCTTTTGTTAACTACTTTTCTTTTAAAATATTTTAGTATTTTAAAATATTAACAGTTTCTAAGTTAACCCTCTTCAAGGCTTATTGGTATGGCTATATATCTTGATAAATTACTCTTTAGGATATTGCATGATTTTTCTACTCCCGTAGTTTCTGTGTGCAGGTATCCACTGACTGTGTATAGCGGCATTTAAATTTTTTTGTCTTGGCACAGGGTTGTCAGAGAATCCTTTCTAGTCTCTAGCCCAGTGTTTCTAAACATATGGGCCATGATCCCTTCGGAGTCACATATCAGATATCCTGCATATCAGGTATTTACATTATAATTCATAACAGTAGCAAAATTACAGTTATGAAGTAGCAATAAAATAATTGTATGGTTGGGGATCACAACATAAGGAACTATATTAAAGGATTACATGACTAGGGAGGTTGAGAACCATTGCTCTAGACAGAAAAGAACACCGTACAGCTGTGTCTAAACTCATGCTACACCATTGTCTCATAGTAAACTGACAACTGGGTTAGTGGCCCTAGACAATCCTGAGACAATGACTGGAGCATTATGGGTAATAATGGGATCAAATTATTCAACAGAGTCAGAAAAGTAAATTGGGGATACTTTTAATAAACACCATTGCTCGTGTAATTTGATGTCTGAAAAAGCTTCTCAGGAAACAAGCACCAAGGAAAGATAGTTGCTCCCCTTCAAAGAGTGAATGTGGAAAAGTTAAAGCTTTGGTAAACGTACAAGACAGAGACAGATGTTTAATGCACATCGATTTATTGGATTTGAGGTTCACGTCTTTCAAAATTTCATTAAAAAAAAACCTTTGTGGAAATATGAACGTGCAAGAGGAAATTTTATCCACATTTATCAGCATTTATATAATAATGACGCTGTTCGATGGGTAAGACAGAAGATGAAACAATGGAACAATTGGCTTTGTTGAGGAGTCCAGAGCTACAGGACACATGAGAATGCAGCTTTCCTTGTCTTTGGATCATAGGGTTTTTTTTTTTCCACTCTGTTTTTAGTGGTGTAAGGCAGCTGCTTCTTTCTTCATTCCAAAGAAAAATGACGTATATGGGGGTGGGTGGTGCTCCTTAACTTAAAGGCCTAGAGTAAATGTTTTCGGGGTAAGAGCAAGGTCATGAGTAACAGGAGAGCCTTACATATGATCTCACCTTGGGAACACCAAGGAGCTTATTCAGCAATTTGTTTTCCAAGTTTCAAAGGGGCGCACTACTCGAAAGGAGTGGGTTGAAGGGAGATTCCTATGGGCCTGGAGGAATTTCACAGAGACTGGAAAGAATGTGTTTGGCAAGAGAATTCCTGGCCTGAGCCGCTGATTTTTAGAGAGAGGGAGACAAACCCCAGATAAAATTGCAAATGCAGATATTATGAGGAACAAAGCAAGAACAAGGAAAGTATCAGGGGGCCTCGAAGGTAATGGATGGTACATTCATGAGCAAATCACACCATCCCACCCCATATGTGTAAGCCAATGGGGGCAGGACAGGTTCTGTAAAGGGAAGAAAAAAAGCACAGAATTGTTAAGTAAGGCACGTTAGTATCAGAATGACTTGACGGGATGGTGCTCAGGATGAAAAATAGCAATTGCGGGTCAACTGTATCTATTAAAAAAGACTTCTAAAATGGGAGAAATTAGATAGTGGAGTGAACCTAAATGGTGTTAAATGAGAAAGTAATTTAGAGTCTAAAATATAGTGCAATGACAGACAAAGAAGTGAGACGAAGAGGGTACTGACATAGAACCCGAAAACCAACCACCTGGCCAGAGGGAGAAAGCTGAGACTGTTCCTTGCAAAAGGTACAATCTGGCCAAGCCTTGCAAGTGTCAGAATGTTCCTTGTGTCATTTGAAAACCCTTCAAAATAAAGCATCCAGTGTGCTGCAGTTATGTGTACGTTTCTGTGGAAACATCATCTCAGAAGTGAAGGAAATCAACCGACTGACGTCAGCCTTAACTGGGAGCAAGACCATCAGCAGGAAAGTGAACTCACTTTGATGAAGAGCAGGGCAGAGCAGCTGTATTGGAACACTGGGGGAGCTCATAGTAAGGAGGCTTTGCAAAGGCTTTGGGGAAAGCTTAAAAAGGACACCTTGTCCTCTAAGAACTGGGAGGGTCAAAAAATAAATTGAAGCCTCTGGAAAAACTAAGAAGCATCTACTAGTCCTGACCCAGCCTGTCCCAAATTTTTACTAAAACCTTGCAAATACGTAATATATAAAGACACTTCCACATCATCACCGACTTAATTGATGATGATGGAAAATAAGTTGACAGAAAGACTATTTCTAGAACCTGGTAGATCTTTCTTCATCCAAGGGTGTTTGGATCTTGATTAAGTAAAGGAACTGTCTGTGGATGCTGTGGGAGGAATAGCAGATACATCGTGTCCATTGCAGAAGCTGGTGCTTGTCTCAGGGATATAAAAGTGAGGTCACATAGAAGTTAAGCACTTGTGCCCAGCAAAGGGAACCCCATGTCATTATGCTGTCATACAATCAAGTTGTGACTTTTCTAAGCTTTGTTTGCACCATCTGCAAAATGAGATATTTCTAGAACCTTCTTCAGAGAGTAGCCACCCCAAGCAGCGTGAGAATTCTTACTCACTATTTTGCTAGACTAATTTGTTCTTTTTCAACTTAACTAATACTTGATACTGGGTTCTTAAACAGGATTTTAATTGTAACATTCTTACAATTTAACTTCTAACTAGGTTTACTAGCTTCCCTGGGATTGTCATACCAAAGTATGGCAAAGTGGGATGCTTTTACTAAAGGGATCACCATGTGGCACTCTCCCATGCGTCTCTATGTCAAGATTCCATTTTTTCTATTATGAGAGATGTTAGCCTATAGTTTTATTTTATTACAATATTCTTGTCAGAGTTTTATATAATAAATGCACCAGCCTTACAAAATCAAGATTATATTTATATGTTCTTTGGAAGTTTTCTTTGTTTCTTTGCTTAATTAAAGGGATTCATGTGTAAATTCCCCTGGGCTTAGGTGGTTTTTTTCTTTTTGTTTTTATCAGTTAATAATAAATATGTGCTAAAATCTTCACAATTCGGGTGTCTCTATTTCTTTTTATTTGTTGGTTATACATTTCTCTCCTTGACCTTAAGTGTATAAACATTTAGGTTCACAGTACGTCTTACTAAATTCTTCTAAAAATTATTATTTTCAAAGGTGCCTTTTAATATAGCATAGGTGCATCAGGCTTTTGAGTTTTATATACAGATATATATGATACATATATAGTAAACACACACACATATATAGTCTCTTTTCATAATATATATATGTTCTTATAAACAACATTTAATATATTTAGCTTTTTCTATTCCCTCTGATAAACAAGTTTTTAATGAAAATATTTTTTATATCTATTTATGGTAACTACTGATATGATGGGGTTTGAAAATGCTGATTTCTATTACCTTCTAGTCTCTTTTTTGTTTTTCTTTTTCCTTTTGTCTTGTTTTGCTTCATAGCACAATAACTATATTTAAAATTATTCAGATTTTTATCTCTTTAAAAGTGTACTTTTATTTGTTAAGTTTTACTTTCACCACTCTCTCTTTCATCTCCCTTAAATGAACTTTTATTGATTAATGAGTCAGGCAAAGATCAAATTTCCTTTCCTGCCTTTCGATGCTACCATCAGCCTGTTAATACATATTTCTCTTCACCCCTTCCTAAAGTATGGACCTCAATCTAGAGCTTGTTTTTTCTATTGCTTCAGCAACTCTGTGGTATTTCTTTTAGCACCATTTGGCTGACAATGAGTTCTGCCAAATATTTTTTATATTAAAGTATCTTTATTTTGCCAAAACTTTGAAGCATAAATTTAATGGTCACAGCCTTTGGAATTGGTAATTATCTTTCAGCCCTTGAAACATTTTTGTCCTAATGTCTTCCGATTTCATCTTTCAACTGAGGAGTCAGCTGTAAGTCATGTTGCACCTCTGAGGGTAATATATTTTCATTGCTTGCTTTCCATTTTGTGTTTGTCTTTAATTTCTAACCATTTCTATGATATATAATTTTATATTTATATTAGTTAAAGATAATAGACCTCTTTGACTCTTTGATGCTGTGTCATTGATCAGATTGGGAAACTTCTCAGCAAATGTCTTCAAATGTTGCTTCTCATTTTTTCTATTCTCTTCTTTGGGAATTACATTTTCATGTGTATTAATTTTTTAAATATCTCCTATGTGTTTTGTGATTTTCCTATTTTTTGTTTAATCTTTCTGTGTCATTTTACTCATCTCTCTTCCTTTTTTATCTCTTCTTTTGTATTATAACTTTATTAAAATAATCTTATTTTATTTTCAGTCTTTGAATTTTCAAATTCTTCTTTTTTAAATCTATTATCTGAACATTATAACCGTATTTATTTTAATGTTTGCACTTTGTAACTCCTATTGCTGAATCACTTTTTAAAACATTTTGTCAGGCCTTTCTTTTTAGTAGTTTGACACTGTTTACTGGTACATGTAGTAATTTTAGATTAAATACTGGGTACTTAGTTCGAAATAAATGTAGAGGCAATCTATAGTTTCATTTTCCTCCAGAACTGACCAACCTTCCTCTTTGAGTGTGGACAGATTATCTCAACCAATCAGAAAGTAGCAAAATTTGGAACTGTTGGTTTACCAGGAAGCCATCCTTTAAATTTAATTTTTATTTTATTCATCTTATGAGACCAAGGGAATCTATGATTACCTTTCTAGCTCTACACAAACTATTTTAGACTTCTACTTTGGCATTGACAATGTCTCCAAAAGAAACTGTGCTCAAATATTGTGCACATTTCTGTTTTCTATGTTACTAGACTCGTTGCTCTAACTACTAGCTGTATTATTGGTCCTGGACTTCAATTGTGCTCCTTCATCCGATTGATACTGTCAGTTGTATTGTCCTATGATGGCTCATTACAAATAAAAGAATGCTCCCAGAAGAGGAAATAGTAACTAACATATACAGTTTACCTCAGCACTTTACTTCTCTTTGAGATCTTATCCATCATGTTTTGGATCCCTTAGTTGGTCTTCCATCAAACAGGTAGTGCCTTTTAATACTTTATCTTGCAACTCTAAGTAATTGAGTTCTGTGAGAGTCTCAGTCTGACATAAGCTACACTTCTGTAGCCCAGAAGTATAATTCTTGAATTTAATTTTATACTATACATATTCTACCAAATTATAAATTGGGACCTATTGTCACTAACATGTTAGTTTGACCTTATCACTCCCTCCTATGGGGAATCTTCAGAGCACTTCTACATTTGTACCATCTCAAGTTACAGGATGACTCTTGATGTATTTCCCTAAGACATGATGGTTTTTTTATGTTTTTGTGTGTACAAGGTTGCATCTGGTGTATGATATAAAATGTGTATGTATGAGCACCTGCTAAAACTTGTGTGCCAATCAAATAAATAGAAAATTTATATGAGAAAAAGTATATTCTGCCTATGTTATTTGAAAGATTAATCTTTTATTCAGATAAAAATGTATACATTTACCATGAGTGGAAGAATTAAGAATTTTAATTGTGGAAAGAATTATGGGTTTAACCATTTTATGAGCTGATACATCCTGAACCTATTTCTTAATTTCCTGAGGTCAGACAATGATATCCATCTAACATAGTTGTAATTTTAAGTGAGATGATTATCTGTATGTCTTTCTATACTAGAAGGTCACCAGAAGCTAGAGTCAAAAATTCATTTATTCGGCCTGGAGAGGTGGCTCAGAGGGTAAGAGCACTATCTGCTCTTCCAAAGGTCCTGAGTTCAATTCCCAGCAACCAAATGGTGACTCATGACTATCTATAATGAGATCTGGTATACAGGTGTACATGCAGGCAGAACATTGTATAAATAATAAATAAATAAATCTTTATTAAAATTCATTTATTCACTTATCCATTCATTTCAAAATATTTATTTAGCACCTAATTTATTAAGCACTGAAGATATAGTTTTGGAAAATTCAAGTAAACTCATAAAGTTTACATTATATGGGAGCTGGGAAAGATGTTAAACAAAGAAATATATAACATAAATTTACCTAGATACTACCACTAGATAAATTTAAATAAGAATAAAGAATAGGAGTTGACTATTGTGATTCTAATTGAAATGATTGTCAGGAATATTCCAAGGAGAAATTAAAACAAAATGTAAGAAAATAAGTCCTTTAGGAATGTGAAGAATACATTTTCAGATAAAGTATATAGTTATACACACATACATCTAAAACAAAAGGCTAGGAGATTAGTGCGGAGGGCATAGCACGAATAAAGAGTGTGTCAGAAGGTAAGGTCATGGGGGTAGAGAGTATCTAATTCCAGTAGGGCTGTGATGATCATGTGGATGAAAAGAACTTTAAACAGATTGACAAGGAAGGCCTGTGATTCCAAGCATTCAGATCCTGCTTTAGCTATTGTAGTAAAGATAGTCCACTATATAAACAGAGCTATCCTAGTCTTCTTTAATTTTAAATCTCAATACTCAATACAATCTCTGCTGCATAAATATGAACAATTAGTTGCATTTGTTATTTTGTTCAAGGGTCATTTTGTCTAGAGAATTACAACTCAAGATGTATGCGAATTACCAGTTCACCAGTGAGCAGAGCACAAAGCGAAGACAGCCAGGCTATTTTTTCAGTTAATTGAGGTTCATTCAACAGCATTTTGAGTTCACAGATAGACAATGCAGTGCTAGGATTTCAGAATGATTTTGAAAGTGAACATCAATCAATAACTATCCATTCTGGTCTTAAAATTGACTGCCTTTGAATAACCTAAAGAAACTCCAGCAGCATCTTCATCTTGTATCAAAGCAGAAGAATGAAGTTGTGAGGGGCATAATCCCAGATTCCTAGCCACATACACACACAAAAAAAGGGAATATTTTTAATTGTTCCAAAAATTCAAACATGTGTGGCCTTCTATAAACAACAACAACAACAAAATATGAGTGTGTCTCTCTTAAGCCACATCCTGTCCAACACACTGAGTACTGAGAATCTGCTCTCCAAAGGGATCAAGTTGGACACCAACAGAAGAGGTTTGAAGTGGTCAAAAATTTATTTTAGATGATCAGAAGTACTAGAAGGAAAACTGCTATCAGATTTAACAACTCTTATCAGTGGGTGGGGTTTGACTTCTTTAGCATCTATCATCATATTAGTTGGTACATAATAAATATTGGCTGATTGAAATCCTGGGCAAAAGGATATTAGGTTTTTGCTCACAGAAAATAATGACATAATTTTATTGTCTTAGATACTGTCCTGAACAATAGGAAGATAAGTATGAAACAGGAGATAAATGTTCTAGTAAAATAAGCAGTTAGCAAAATAATAATAATAATAATAATAATAATAATAATAATAATAATAATAATAATAATAAAACAGGAGTTAACTGGAAGTATCTGATATAATGGAAAGGAGAGTGGCACAGTTAGAGAGAACATCTCAAAGTAGCCCCAGGCTCCTATCAGAATAGGTGGTTGACAGTGAGTGCCTTTGGAGACAGCAGTGTGCTTGTAGTAGAGAGAGAGAGTTTTAGCTCCTCCCGACCCCTCTGAGGTCACTTGGGACTGAAAGCTGTCCTTGTGCCCTCTCAGCCTTCTGTACCACTGACTAATTATTCTCACACACATAGTCTTCAAGGATAAGCTTCTGAATGACTTCACTAAGTTCTGAAAATATACTCCATTATAATTTTGATTGACATTTTCTTAGTCCTATGTACTAATTTGGAAGAATTGGCAGCCTTAAAATACCTAGGGTAATTCTCAAACAGGAACACAATCTGCCTCTCCATTTATTCACATCTTAATTCATATTTCTCATTAGAGTTTTGCAGCTTTTCTTTATTTTCTTCCAACCCATTTCCCATGTCGATTATTTTAGGAATGTGTCTTGGCTCATGATGAATTGAGTATTTTTCTTTAATATGTGCTACTAATTGGTATTTTTACATGGACAAGGGAAAAATACTGTTTTTTT
>OU015743.1:119945484-119966012 GCA_907169655.1 Acomys percivali
TGTGTGTGTGTGTGTGTGTGTGTGTGTGTGTGTGTGTGTGCTTGAACATGTATTTGGAAACCAGAAGACAACTTGTGGTCATCAGGTTTGGTGGCAAGTACTTTTATCTGCTGCATCATCACACCAGCCTTTCTCTTGGATTTCTTAGAGAAATCTCAAGCTTCCTGACCCAGAATTACTAATTCTATTCTTCAGCTTGATCAGTGGTACGAATTCTCACAATGTTGCAGAAGGAAGAAGCCCGGGAACTGTTCTTGGCTACTCCATCCCTTCACCTCCATCCTTCTCTCATCTCATCTGTATCCAGCATGCTGTATGCTTTTAAGACTCTCGGAGGCTCTCTGTGACTAAAGATTAAAATAAGGGCATCAGGAACAGGACTGTTACTGATAGTTTGGATTTACAGATGGGGGAAATGATTATGAGTTTACACATAATGTATTTGTTCCCTTAACATCCTCCCTTTTTCTAGTTATTCCATTTCACAGATAAGGAAACAGTCTGAAATATATGATGAGTCAAGAACACATGGCTAGGGAACTGAGGAATCTGAGATCACACCTGATGCTGAGATTATGGCTCCTGGACCCCAAGAGAGCTGTGTTAGACTGCACAGTGCATTTAGCATCTACTTGTATATTGGGAAACACATCTACGTCCCCAACACAAGACCACTGTAAGCAAACTAAAGAGACAATTTCATCTATACCATGATGACATTCAGGTTTTCCCTTTGGGCGTTTATTCTAGGTCTCTTAACTCTGTATCAAGAAGTCCTCTCACCACCAAGAGAGCTAATCATTCCCTTCTTCCTGGATTGAGTGAGTGACAAGGTCTTCCATGCTGTTCTCCACCAGTCTTCATTCCCCTGTGTCTGTCAGGGCTGGTACGGAGTAGGTAGGTGTGAGGGAGATGTGAGGGATTTGAATGGCAGGACTTGGGCCCTACAAATGCCATTGTCCCCATGCAAGCACTACGAATTTGAACTCTTAGCCCTTAAGAGGAACATATTACAGCTCTTGGTCTAGGCATTGAGATCCTTGGCCCTCAGATTTGACAGCTCACTCAAACTTAGCAGGCTAGGGCCTGCTTTCTTGTCATCTCTGCTTTTGCTCCCCATTTTCCCTTTACCACAGCCACTGTCACATGGTACACATTTACTTGCCAGTGGCTATGAGCAAGGTGACATGGGGGTCTTGCTTCTGTTGAGATAGTATTTCGAGGCTTAGGTGCCTGAAGGACCATTCTGAACTGGTTTCATCCACAGCCAGACTCCCAACACAGACATCTGCCTCTCATGGGAAGAGCTGTGGCAGAGACATCATGGAACAGGATCCCACAGAGAAGTGAGACTTCTGAGAAGTCTAAAGAGGAGGCCTAAAGTAATGGTGTTTCAGGCCCATGGGTGCTGCTAGTGGGGAAGTGCGAGCTAGTTCTACAAGCTGTCAAGCACCTTTTGCCAGCTTTCATCACTCAGGAAGTGGGTGGCAATCACACAAGGGGTTATTATGATGCTTACTGTGGAGTCCCGTAAAGTGGGACCCAGCTGCAGGGATTTCCCGAGACTACCCGACCTACCTGGCTGTCAAGCAGTTGAAGAAACTCAAGGAGTCCAAAGGTGGAGGCCCAGGAACATAAGTTGGGCTGTTTGGGAGCCTGGACATAGATGGTAGAACAGTACTGGATGCTGAATAATAATGGGTGGTAGATTTGCACAGCACCTAAACACAAAACACATCAGATCAGTTCCCCAGGTACCAGGGATGACAGACTACTCTTACCCTGAGCTAGCTTGCCACATCAGGGAAGGCAGCAAAGGAGATTACCACCCTGCTGACTCACTGACAAAGCCTAAGTGGCCTAAGAAGTCAGTATCATTTATTTAGCCAATGACAGCCATTCATTTTGGACCAATCATATTCGTTAAGACCTGTATTTTGGGACAATATCAGGCTTGCCACCAGTCACAGCAGACCCTCCATCAGGGGAACTGCCTCCCCTCTGGTCAAAGAGAAAATGGTTGGTCAAGTCTTCTAATTCCAAAAAAAAATTTTTTTGAAACAAGTAGTGTCAAGACATTCTGTCTCCCAAAAGCAATCCTTTATATAGTCCTGGTGTCCAAGGACTATAGGCAACCACGATGATGATCAGGCTGGCTATTAGACTGACTGCCTTTCTGGTCAAAACAGTTCAGACAGCAGACAAGAGTGCAATAGCTCCTAATTGTGGGATCTAATGAACACCAGGAGGTGCTTACAATAGAAGTTCACAGAGTGTCTCGACATCAATGGTGATTTTAACCATGCTTTGTATCTGCCCATTGCCTAGGAAGAGAGAGACTCTCACTTATCCCATCTGGGTCCTTCAACACGAAGCTGGAGTCTTTCAGCCAAAGAGGAGAAGCCAGGTTTCCATGTCCTCTCTTCCAACAATAATAAGCCTAGGCTCCTACTTTCTAAGAGCTTCCTTCTCCTCCACACTACAAAATTTGACATTCGGTCAATGCATTCAGCTCCTGTAACCCTCTCGCTGAGTCCTTTGCAGATATCAGTCTGGAGCTAGGGGTCTCTCCTATGGGAATCCAAGCAGCAGGCCTACAGGAGATTCCTTCTGAGTCTGGACTTTGCACAGGATCACCTTTCATTGGAGTGCAAGCCTGCCTGCATAGGTTACTGAGGAATGAACCCATTATTAACCTCAGTCTCCAATCAGCAGTTTGATCTGACCTCTGGGGCAGCATGGTTAACACACACACATTTTGTTGTTGTTATTCTTCCTAAGGAATTGGAGACCTTAAAGACAATAGCATAAGCTGAAAAAAGCACCAGTGGAAAATCACAGTTCAGTTCATATTAAACTTTCTTTCTTTCTTTCTTTCTTTCTTTCTTTCTTTCTTTCTTTCTTTCTTTCTTTCTTTCTTTCTATGTTTTTCTTGCAGCTCTCACCATGATTAAAAAAAATACCTTGGAACAGACTTCCTCCAAAGGGAGAATCTTCTTTCCCTCCCATGGCTTTCCCATGCAAAGGAGATCAAGTCAGCAGTGTGTATTCTGCTTGGCTGTAAGGTGGTAGCACAGCGACATTTTGCAAGCGGACTGGAAGTGGCCACCCTAGAGCTGAGATCTACAGAGAGTATTCATTTTCTGCCACTGCAGACAGCTCAGCCACAAACATGGATGATGAAAGGGAAATTGGCATTGGCTTTGCATGGAGCAGATGGGACGTGAAGTCTGGTTAGCAAAGAAAAATGAACTGAGCCTCCTAGGTAGGTTTTGAGCTGGACTTAACTGAATCCTTCAGGCTCTTTCTCATGTCTTTTTCCATGTGTACACACACACACACACACACACACACACACACACACACACACACACACACACATGCTTTGTCTAAAATGAAGGGAGAGAAGAAAGCCCCTGTCCATGCTGGTGCTCCCTGTTGCAAGTTTGACATTTGATTGATATGTAGAACTCCCACAGACACCAGTAGAAGAGAAGCCAGAATGAATGAGAAATCTTAGCTGTTAATGACAAGCCAACCTTGAGAGGATGGACATTACTAATATGACATTATGGTCCCTCCAGGAGCTCTCCTCCATAGGAAAGATGTCTGGTTAAGAGAAGAACACAAGAGATAAAGAATGATGATGAAATAGCTGACTGTTGGGAAGGCACAGATGCCCCAATTCATCTCAGTGTACCCTTGCCCTTGTTTTGTTCACGTTGGGTTCTCCTGCCAAGAATGTTCTTGCCCCCTAACCTCTCTTACCCGCTAGTGAAGCGGGTTCTTTTTCCACTCTAAGACCCAAGTGGGTTTTCATTTCCCTCAGAAAGACTTTTCAGCTTGTTCTGCACTTGACACAATTCATTCCGTCCACTTCCCTATAAGGTTCGTATCATGGCTAATTTTGGTTGTCAAGTTGGCACACACCTAGGAAAAGAAAACTTCAACTGAAGAACTTCCTTCATCAGATTGGCCCATGGGCATGTCTGCAGGCATTTTTGTCTTTATTAATTGATGTAGAAGGGCTCGATCGGCAGTGAATGATACCAGTTATCCTGGGGTGGATAAGAAAGCTAATTCCATAGTGTAAATGTACCACAGTTTCTTTATCCATTCTTCTACTGAGGGACACTTAGGCTGTTTCCATGTTCTGGCTAGTGTGAATAAGGCCGCTATGAACATGGCTGAGCAAATGTCTCTGTTGTGTGCTGGAGCATCTTCTGGGTATATTCCAAAGAGTGGAATAGCTGGGAAGTGAGGAAGCCTTATTCCCAGTTTTCTGAGATAGTGCAGGGGGAGGAGGTCTCCCTCAGTCACAGTCATAGGGGAGGGGAGAAGGGGGAAAGTGGGAGGGAGGGAGGAATGGGAGGATACAAGGGATGGAATAACTATTGAGATGTAATATGAATGAATTAATAAAAGAAAAGAAAAAAGAAAGAAAGCTAATTAAGAGTGAGCCTGGGAGCAAGCCAGTTAGCTGTGTTCCTCTGAGATTCCTGCTTCAAGATCCTGCCTTGAGTTCCTGGTTTCTGCTTTAAGCTCCAGTCTTGTGTTCCTGCCTTGACTCCCCTTGCTGATAAACTATAACCTGCAAGATGAAATAAAACATTTCTTCCCCAAATGCTGTTTATCACAGCATCAGAAAGCAAGCAAACTAGAACAGTTTGTAGAAGGGACAAGATCACATCTGACACAATCAACTAGGTCTTCACGGATGACACAATGGTCAGAGAACAAACCTGGAAGCAGTAGCACCTGAGTACAAATTCAGATTGTCACACACTGTCGACAAAAGACTGTATAGATAACCACTCTAGACCTCAGTTTCTTTACCTCTAAACTTTAGTGATGACCCTTTCATCGGTCGAGTGGAAGTCCTATATGGGATAACATATATAAAGAGCTTAGCATATAGCAGGTGTTTTGGTATGCATGGTTTATTTTATAGAGAGGCACTGGGTATGGACTCACTTATGTATTATCTTTTACAAGTTTTGTCACATTTTAGGTGAAATACGTATTTGTTAATCGAAGTAACTAGCATATATTTAGTATCTAAGCATTCTAAGATGCTGAAATCAAATAGAAATAAAATAGTGACACTAATATAAATAGTGGCATTGTGGTGCACAAGCTGACTTTTAGTATCCACCATCTGATATAACCTTCATCAAGACGGTAGAGGGGTGTATAATGATTCCTAACATTGCAGGTGGAAAATTGAGATCCACAGAGCTGAGAGTGATGACACAAGGTCACAAAGAACTTTAGTGCTTAACCGTCATTTAGAGGGCGCCCCTCAGTCATTGTTGCCTAAGAGTCTCACCTGGACAACTTTAAAAAGTACCTGCGCTTAAACCTCAGCTTCAGATTTAGATTCAATTAGTTTGAAGTGAGCTCCAAGGATCATATTTGGAAGTCCTGACTTCAGGTGATGCTCCAATACAACAAGAGTTCTGTATTTTCCTGTGGTCCACGTTGCCCCAAGCAAGTAGACATCTGATATTTAGTCTGGGGAGGGACCATCCCTGATTCATGAAACTGTCCAAAGGAACGAACTCTGTCAGCTCTTGGTTGAGCTGGCTTCCCACAGAAGATAAATATCAGGATGTACTTTTACTTCCCAATTGTGTCCCTTGAATGACTCGGTAGCTTAGACATTCAGCGGCCGGTCTAAGTTCCTGTCAGAAGCAGGATCCCAGCCTTACAGCTGGGAAATGAGACACAAGCAAGAAAGAGGAGCAGGACTGGCCTTCGAGGGGCTGGCAGCGTGAATAAAGGAGAGGTAAAGGTAAGTGACAGACTGGCCTCAGATAGGCGGTGATTGTGGAACCCTGAAGGGCACTACAGAAGGCATCCTCTTCTCTCCTCTCCTCACTTCATGAAGCTGATCTCTGGTCCTCAAGGTTGTCCTTGAGGACAAAAAGGAGTTGCTATTCATTAACAATTCACATACCGCAGAGAATAGCACAAAAGATTGTGGGGACATGTGAGTGACTTTCCAAAGCCTCACCATGAAGAATTGGAGAAGGCCCATAGGATTCAGAGCTGTGCCTTGCTCAAGTGACCCATAGAGGGTTGTTAAAAGCTCTCTCTCTCTCCCTCCCTCTCTCTCTCTCTCTCTCCCTCTCTCTCTCTCTCATCGTGATTCACTTACTGCCTTACTGTATGGCCATTCTATCTAACTTTTAAGGCACTGGATAATACGTTCCAGTCCTATGTTGAAGAATTCCTCCCTAACCTCTTCAGTTAGCAGAGGCACAGCCAAGGACAGGAAGTTGGGTAAGCAGATGTGGAGCCTAATGCTGAGAACACAGGGAGAGAGAAGATGTTTGGCTAAAATTTGAATAGTGATGGCCAAAACTTGCTTTTAATGCCCTTCATCTCTGTCGTGTCTGAGGGAAGCAAGCCAAGCCAAGGAGACAGAGGAAACATTGTAGGACTTCCTCTCAGGATGGATGGGAGAGGACCATGCTATTTTTGCTGTCAGTGATCTGAATGTCCACAGGGTCATAGCTCTCTCATCATGGGACATCACCCGGAAGAAAGGTACTTGCTTTTGTACACAAGGCCCAGGGTTCAAGTCTCAGCCACTTTGTGTGTCTTTTTTTGCTATTTAACTCTATGGAGTTGACTTCTTTCAACTGGGTTGTCTTAGCAGAACAAAAGCAGAATCTGACTTCAGAAACAGAATCTAAACTGAATGGTAATGTGTGAGCATGTCTCCAACTGTGAATGGGCTCTTTTGGTATGTATGATATTGCTGAGTTGAAGACATGCAGGAACTGTTGAGGTCTAGTTCATTGGGATGGAAATGACTTAGTGGAAAAGGTTCAGTTGTGAGATGGAAAGGAAGAAAAACAATAGAAAGGATTATCTTTATCTCACTTTGCATATGGGGCAGGAGACCAGTGATAGCAATCCAGGTGAGCTGAGCACAGAAGCAACAGAGCATTTCTTCTTCTACAGTGCCACTTAGCACCTGAACAATTGTCTGTGAGTTGCACTGTTTCGCTATACTTACAAGATTGAGCTATCCTAAAGTGAGATAAGTCCCAAGCCCCACGCGATTTCACATCAAATGTCTTGATAATAATACTGTCTCTGGACTTCAATGTATAAACTTCTGCGTACAGGGAATATTTGTGTGACATTGGTGGAACATATGAGTGTCTCCAGGCAGTTCAGAGCCACACTTAGTCTAAGCCTAAAGAGCCAGAGTTAGGGCCTCTGGTCATTGCTGTCATGTTTCAGTGCCCCTTTCACTCTTATCACTATTTTATTCCAACAAGAGGCCTTGGTAGCTGCAAAAAGCATGTCTTAATCTCTCTGTGTCTGATATAAGAAATGTTGATTGAGCCCTATGCCTTGGCTGGGAAACTGTAGTGTGTTGTTCAGTTTAGGATCCCCAAGATTTTGTACTCTGAGTTAACCTAGTTTGGGGTCTCTGAAGAATTGGAAGGTGGGGCTGGAGAGGTGGCTCAGTGGTTAAGAGCACTGCCTGCTGTTCCAAAGGTCCTGAGTTCAATTCCCAGCAACCACATGGTGGTTCACAACCATCTGTAATGTGATCTGATGCTCTCTTTTGGCCTACAGGTGTACATGCAGGCAGAACACTGTATATATAATAATAAATAAATAAATCTTTAAAGAAATAATTGGAAGGAAGTAGAATCATTTTTGTGTGCCTAGCTCGAGAAGCCATGCTGGCATACATGGAAAAGTAACTCTTTGCTGTCATATAAACTGTAAATTAGCCAGGTAACCTCAGGCAGGCCAAGAGAACACCGGGTAAAAATAGGATTAGAATCATCAGCCGACTTTCACCTGCATTGTAATTCTGTAGTGTTTGAGGGTGGGACCTGGGCCAAGTCAAAGGACTCTGCAAATCTCATTTGACTTCACTGTAAAATCTATGCAGACCTTTCAAAGCGAGTATGCTGGAAAAGGCTATACACATGTTTTTGGATGAGACTTGAATGAGAGCCTGTCAAGCCAGGCACTCACCTTTAATTAAATTCCAGCCTCAGAGGGCAGAGGCAGGGAGATCTCTATGAGTTTGAAGCTAGCCAGCTCTATATAGCAAGCTCCAGGCCAGCCATGGCTACAAAGTAAGACCATATCTCAGAGAATAAAATTGTAACGAGGGTGGGGAAATGTCTCAGCTGTTAAGAGAACTAGGTGCTCTTCTGAACAACCGAGATTTGATTCCCAGAACACGCATGGCAGCACACAATTATCTGTAACTCCAGTCTCGGGGCATCTGAAGCACTCCTCTGGACTCCAAGGCCACCAGGCACATATAGTATACAAATATACATGCAGGCAATGCATCCATACACATAAAAATAAAAAATAAATGGTAATTTAAAAATAATAATATAAAGATGGACTGTAAAGTCAGTCACCATTCTGAATTACAATCCCGGCCCAGCTTGGGTAAGCTCTTTTGAGGCTCTAGGAACTGGTTTTTCCATGTAGAAGTAATAGCAAATGCACAAAAATCACAGACCTAAAACCTTTGGATTGGAATGTAAATTGGGGTGCAAAATTCCTTTGTTGGGGGCAAGGATCACTTTGTAGCACTGGCTGGCTTAGAATTTGATATGATACTCCAGCTGGCCTTGAAATCATAGAGATCTAACTGATGCAAAATTCCTTAAATTCTATGTAAGGTAGGTGTGTGTACATAAAACCTTAGAGGACTCTGGGATAGCATCCCAGAATCAAGCATAGTAATTGGGAGGGGAGGAATGAAAGTTGGCCATCCGTAAGAGGCCAAATAAAGATCACACATAGCTTCATTTCACATTGGATTGTTTTACCTTAAGAGCAAGACTGCATTGAATTTGCCAAAAAGTTCTCATTTTCAGAACTGTTCAGACTGTAGAATTGTAGATACAGAATTGTAGATATCAGAGTTCTGCTAGCCATGCAGAAATCAAGATACCAGTAGCATCTGCCAGTCATGGGGCCACAAGGACAAAATAGGCTAATATGTTTAAGAGGCTGGGACTAATGCCTGGCATATAAAAATGACTGAATAAATATTATCTTACTTTTATTAACTTAAAGATAAAACCAAGAGAAAAGGAGGCTTCATAGGCCGTCCATGGCATTTCTAAAATTTCTGTAAGTTAATAAATACATTTGACAGAGAGTTAATGGTCTCTCCCTTTGTCTATGGAGAAAAAAAAAGTACTCAGATCTGAGCTGTAGTCAGCACTTGAAGAACTGGCATAAAGCTTTGACAAATTAGGATTGTGTGTGTAAGTCAAAGAGGGGGAGGGGAGGAGAATGAGAAAGATGGAATTCAAGTCAAGTGCTCAATTTAACACAACCATGTGCTAACAGGTTGTTAATATGCCATATTATTTAAATTTTCTTCACATGCGTTTTCTAAATTTTTATCATTTGAGCTCAAATTACCTTCGTAGTGAGAAAAAAAAAAAACATGCATGCTCTTTCAAGTCCTTTCCTGTTTCCTTGGAGAATTGGTTCCCAGATCCAGGTTCTCATTTACGAGACAACCATCAGCAACCAAGCCTTATTGATTGTCTACTGTGTGCCAGACAGCAGCACTAGTGCTGAGAAAGGCACGGAAAATGCAGACATATTACTTGAAGAAGCTTCAACAAAATCACTTTGCAGTCATATAACAATTCAGAGTTCACACCATGCTTCGACACGAATTCTCTACATTTTTCTTTCTGCCCAGGTTCAGGAGACAAACGTTTTGGCTAGCATTTTATGAATGAAGAATCTTGCCCAAGGTTATTCACTATAAAGATGAAGTTAAGCTGGGGTATAGAGTGCTTCCTGAAAATGCACAACATCATGGATTTAGAGAGAAGAGGGAGAGAGAGGGAGAGAGAGGGAGAGAGGGAGAGAGAGAGAGAGAGAGAGAGAGAGAGAGAGAGAGAGAGAGAGAGAGAGAGAGAACACATTGAAAAAGTGGACTCAAACCTCTGAATCAGGTGGTATAACAACCTGAAATTTATATTCATAAGAACTTGAAAAACAGTGATATTCTGAAAAGATAATTCACTCTACTTTCCATGTTTATGGGTCTGAAGCATGAATTTAGCTATGAATCAAAAAAAAAAATGTTTTTGAAATGTGTCCGTGAGCAACATATGCAACACTTTTCTTGCCATTATTCCCTAAACAGTGGGCACAACAGCTGCCAGTACAGCATTTATGTTGTGTTGACTATTATTAATGACCTAGAGATGGCTAAGAGTACCTGAGAGGATGTGAGCGGGTTATATACAAAAACCACCCAGTTTCCTATAAGGGACCTGATCATCAGCAGGTTTTCATACTCTGAGTACCCTGGAACCATATCTCATGTGTGCCAAGGGACAACTATTAATAAGAAATCAAGTCAATAATGCCTGTGACCAAACATAACTGAAACCTTTAACTTGGCAACAAATGGTTATGGAGATTAAAACTTTGGGGGGTAGGTGTGAAATGAGACCTTTAAAAGGGTTCTCAAAGGAGTCCAGGCTTCTAAATCTGGGCACTGGCAAAGCTAAGGAAGAGAGCGTCAACTGAAGGTAGATGTTTGGGAGCACGTACTAGAAACAAGGAAGAGTCTTCAGTGACTGAACACAATCTGAGGGACAAAGATGCATAACAGGTACATGTTCAGGTTGGAGACTTCAATATAAACAAAGAGTCTGTTCAAATTGTATGCTTACAGATACCATTTAGCTTATTTTTTACTTCCCCAAAGAGTCACTATAAACCAGGAGTTTCAAGAACAGGCTGAATGGCTTCAATTATTGTTGTTGTTGTTTGTTTGTTTGTTGTTGTCTGAGTATATTTCCTGGGAGTTTTGTTAGACATGGGTCCCTGCATGACCAATCAACGCACAGCACTGCCTAGATAAATCCTGTCACCCCCAAAGCATCAGCTTTTGATTCAACAAGGCCCATTGTCTTAGACTCTGTCTACGTATGGAACTTACCTTCTTCGAGCCATCTCCATTTCTCCATGCTCTGAGTTAGTGGCTCCATCGACCTCTTCACATTAGGTCTTCAGATCTCACAAGGCTTTTTCTGGGTAAAAGAAGCTGGGCTTGCCTGCCCTCCTAAAAGGGAAGGGGGATGGCTCAGCATTTTGTTCTGCATTCTTCTACCCCAGATAACCCTCTCTAATTTGAGGTTGGCTGGAAATCCTTATTCTTATCAGGAGAATTTCCATGGCCAAAGAGAGTGGGAGTGCACTAGGCCACATCCTGTGTTGGGGAGAGGCTCAAAAAAGGCAATTGCAGTGCTTTGAACTTGAACAAAGTACGGGACTTTCTTAAGTGGATTCAAAATACAGGCTGAGAGAACAGACGCACTGTAATTTTGCTTCTTCCTTCCTCCTTTGCCTGCAGAAGTCCTGTTGCTCCGGGCTCCACGTTGGACCTTTTTTCCATTTGCAAAGTTCCTCCCGTGGACTAGCAAAACTCATCCCCTGGCTTCTGACTTGAAAGTCTCTGGCACCTCAGGTGATCAAACTGTTATATATATATATATTTTTTAGACCTGGAGCCCTCCAAGTCTGTGGAGCACAGCCGCAGGGGTCTGGGAGATGCTTGCTCGTGTTTCCGAATGTGAAGACGTAGACAGCACTCAGGGGATCTGTTCATTTTAGCAAACTTGGCAGAACTTCCCTGCGTGACCTAAATAGAATATCTTCCTCTACATAAAGCATGCATCAGGGTATTTCCTGATTTATTCATGAAAGGTTTGCTTTACAAAGGCCTCAGGAACTGTGCAATCTCAAAATACATGATACATAGGCCTGGATGCTGGAGTGGCATTTGGACAAATTGCTGTGATAGATGGGCTGGGCAGTATGGCAGCAGAATTGGGTAAGTTTAAACACTCACGGCTGGGGGTTGTTTTTTCAGGAGAGGAAATGAGACCCAACCTGCAGATTGCTGGCAGGAACATGGAGAAGTGTTCTTACTCAGTAATGAAATTGTCACAGAGTGGAACAAGAAGTGAATAAGAGTCCTGTTTACTACGTGACGTCATAGAGCTTTTTACATGCTAATCACTGCCAGTGCATTCCTTCATTCCCAACTAGAGAATGAATCTGCCCTGAGCTTGTAGGATAAGATCCATTGAAAGTACATAGTGATAGCCATATGTGGGCCTCTAAAGGGCACAAGGGGCAATATTTGAAATCTGATCCATCTAGGGAATTTAGAATTCTGCTCTTTCCACCTGGCATCAATCTCCCCTTTGGAAAAGAAAGGCCCCTGCCTCCTAATGACAGGCATCTTCAGGTGAGCCCATTCTGACAACCCTTACTGTGAATTTAGCTAATGCTTTGGGATTTTCACGCAGGGGTATTTTTAACAGCACAGCAGATGGACCTTGCTTGTTTGCAAAGAAGTTTTATTTTAGAGCTTGTGAAGAGATTGGGGTTAATGTACAATAAAGTGAAAGTGACGTTTGTAAAGATAGCTCGAGCCGAATGCCAGGATCTATTACCCTGATGACCCCACAAACAGACCTGGAGCCTCCACTGGTGAGAGGCCACTCACATCCCATCAGTATTACTCGCAGGCTGCGTCCCCACTTTGTGGCCAGGTTCCGGGGACTTTCACTTGTCAGGTAACTTTGTCCTAACTGAGACAAGAAGACACTGTCTTCTCTAAACTTTGCTTTGAGGCCTAGAACTCTGAAGAGATAAGGGTTTGGCTTCTGCTTCCCTTTTCTCTCATTATGGACCTAGTGATGAGAAGGAAAACCTGGGCGCAGACTCTTGAATCACAGGCCAAGCCTAGAAGCAGAAGGAGGTGGCCAGATAGTGCAGGGAATGGGGGCCAAGCCATATGGGGCAGATATTTCTGTTTGGAGAGAGACAAGCAACATCGAGATAGTATCCCCAGTGGAGGATTTTTTAAAAAGGCTTTATGGGGAGGTTCTTCCAAAGGGGGAACCAACTGGACGACAGTATCTGAGTGAATTAACCTCTAAAGCTTTCCCACGACCCTGAGGATCACATCCAAATCCTTGAAGCAGCTTCTAGTTCCTTCACCATCTGTCCCCTGGCTAACCTTGGGTCTTGCCATTGTCTCTGAACAACATGTGCCCTGACCATTCCAGGGTGTCCTTTGTTCCCTGGTAGCACAGGCAGAGCAACATTCATCCAGGCCTTTAAAGTGCCAAGAACCGGACGGGCGGCTTTACGTGTTTCATTATTTAATCTTCAGCGTGCGCTCTGAAGCAGACGCTATTAAGGTCTCTGGCTTACAGATGAGGAAACAAAAGCATCAGGTTCTGAAACTGGGTCACAATGCCATTAGGCAGGCTGGATCTGCAGGCAGGGTGACCCCGTCATCAGACCCCAACCACTTCACCACCTCCTACCTCCTCTTCTGGGTAAGAACACACTGAAGACCCTGCGCGCATTGCTCCGGCTGCACGGGCCTCTTCGCGTCTTCTCCGGGTTCACCTGATTTAAAGCTCAGCTCTTTGTTCGTCAAAACTGTCAAGCTGAAGCATCTTCTCCTCTAGTGGCTATTCCTGGCTATCCTAGACACCGACAGTGATTTTTCTCTTTGGAGCCTCCACACCTCATGAACAAATCAACGACACGCACTCTGTCTCAAGGCAATGCCCTTCTGCTCTGTGTTCACGCTGTAGCTTCCTCCTTAGACCTTCCCCCACCCCCTGCCCCCGAATAAATCAAAGCTCTAAGAGAATGAGCAAGAAACGAGGAGGAGCAGCCAGCTCCATGGATCCAGGGTAGCTACTACTCTAGGCCAGGGAATGCACACCAATGCCATGGTTTACTTCCAGAGGAGCTCTCCATGGCTGTCTAAACCAGTGGCAGCCTGTCACATTCCCACCTTTAAGCTAACCCCACTTCGCGCTGTGACTTCTTCAACATGAGAGGCAGCGCCTTCCTGTCTAACAAAACAGCTTCCTTTTCGGGAAGGATTTCCTTTGGCCTGACTGCATACTTGGCCCTGCAAGAGTTAACCGTGAAGAAGCCCAGATCAGTAGAACATGAGGTTTCCATTACCCATGGTATGCGGACAAGTGGCACGAGCATGGATTATGCGGTAATAAAAACACACAGTGCAGAATTTATGTCAAAGGCCCCACTCAGTTCTCTTTCTCAGCGCAAGGAAACCTAGTGCTTGCTGCTCTGGAGTCAGACCGCTGCAAAAAGTGGAAATTAGACTTCTCTCCCAACTTGCTCTATTCTGGTTAGGTATGCCTGTCTTGTCCCTAGTTGCCACAGATTGGGGTGGGAGGAGAAGGTACTAAAGGAATCTTCTCCTTCTCCTGGGATACAGTCTAAGAAAACTAGTAGATATGGAAAGTGTGAAGGAGACAGAGATGAGACTGGGAAGGGGAGGCAGGAAAGTAGGGAGGAGAGAGGCTGAGAGTGAGCATGCTTAGGAAAGCTCAGCCAGGGAGCACTGTGAGACTCTGAAACCATTTCTCCTTGAAGTAAGGGGAGTGGCAACTTGTTCTGTGGCAGATGACGTGCTAATGTCGGTGTCCATTGTTGCAGAGCTGCTCAGACACTTTTCAGATCATCGCATACTTCATCCAGGTAGTGAGGGTGGAGGGATTCCAAGTAATGTCTATTTTGGTCAAAATGTCTTACTTGTTACATTTCATTTATTTTTCTTTTATGTAGCTGTCTGTGTGATGCAGTATGCCTCTGTGAGAGTGTCAGATCCCATGGAACTGGAGGAGCTACAGACAATTGTAAGCCACCATGTGGATGCTAGGAATTGAGCCCAGGTCCTGTTAAAGAATTGCCAGTGTTCTAAACCGCTGAGCCATCTCTCCAGCTCTAGTCAAAATACTTTGCTTCCTTTCTTCAGTTATACAGTAGACCAGCTCCATAGCAGAGACATGGTGTTCTCATATGTGGGTACTCATGAGTAGTTCATGGAAATAGGAGATGTGAAGGACCAATCATGGAGACACAGCATCCCAGGGATCTCTCAGCTTTACCTTAGAAATGTGGTCAGAACAGCGGTCACCTGAGGATCAGAACTTATGCAGACAGCAGATGTTCCCAATGTACATCATATATTAGGCTATGTAATACCAAAAACAAAGAAAGGATAAGCAGGGCAGTGTCTTTCTCTCTGGGTGTAGTGTCTCTAGGGTTCCAGAAAGACATGTGAGCAAAGATGTAAAAATGGTACTGTGATGGACTTTACAAAGACCCAAAGAAAAAAGGAGGATAGCAGTTACAAGAAGTTTATCTGGAGAAGTGGGGGTGAGATAGAGCAAGAGCATAATGCCCCCAGCCTCAGAGAAAGCAGGGAAGGACAGACTCGGACAACAGAAAAGAATTAACTATGGTCAAAGAGTGAAACCTCCAATCCAGATAGTCATTGGAGCCATGGCAACTTTATGCCAGGGCCCTCTCCTCCAAGCACACTCTGTGTGGCACCAGACATGTTTAAAAGCTTTGCAGATAGAGCTGAGAACCAGAGAAGAGATGAGCTGTGTGAGATATGAGTATGGAGTCTAAGGCAAGACATGAAGAAGGAAGGGTTTGGATGCTAGGCAAAACAGTTTGAATGTCCTCAGTGGGCACACAACATTCAAGACAGGGAATGGCCTTGCTTATAGGAAATGAGTCAGCATAATAGTGAAGTCTTGGTCCACTGAACCTTAGAGAAGGTCTGGCTTCCTCTTCTCAGAAAGCAGGACTACCTGCTCTGCCTCAACTAAATTAATGTCACTACCCCTTCAATGACATGGATAGAGGCCTTGGGTCACTCCAGGGAAATGGGTGGCCTGACAGGAGACCTTGTGTCCCATCTATGTGCTAGCATTAACTCAACAAGGGATCTTGGCCAGAGCCTTTCCCCTCTACTTGTCAGCTCTCATCCCCACATAACCAAGAGAGTAAACAGAAATGTGCTTCCCTATGAGATTGATTTATTTTGAACCACAGTTTTGCTTTATTTCAATTGAACATAGCAATAAAGAATAAGCTTATTAGTGTAATCTCCTGGCTTAGGTGATAGCAAAGTAGAGTGAACACAGAATTTCACCCAGATGCTTTTTTTCTGGTATATTTTGATGTTTGACCAGATACCAATTGTTTAATTGATGTATTCAATCTGTTGCATCTTCTTGGGCAATGTGTTGCTCAAATAGTCTTCTCCTGCATCCAGAGTCATTGACCCTAACACACCCTTCTGAGGTAGAGAGGGATCCACATTTGGAAAGTCCTACTCATTCCAGCCAGCCTTCAGCCAAGAGATGCGCTGTCTTTGAGAAAGATCCTCACAGTCCTCTCAGCCTAGGGCATCTTCTGCCCCAACCCACTCACACCAGGACCAAGGGACTCTTCTAACAATTGTTGCTATGTACCTTCAGTGGGTTTGTTGTTGTTGTGTTATATCCCAAGTTCTATGACATGGCACAATTCTCCTACCATCTGGTTCTCCCTATTTTTCTCCTAGTAGAACTTTATCATGTTCTGAGCCCAATGGAAGCCTCAGAGAGACTCCTTATGCTTCCCAAGAATGAGAATATTCTGTTATACTTATAGTATTGATCCTTAAACTTCCTCTCTTCATAATGGCTTCTCTCCTTTCTCCTTACCAGAGAAATTCAACTTAAGAGCTGGCTAGAAGAAGACCTTATCCATTTGTGGAAGACCTAACTTTTACTCCAGGGAACATGCCAGATATAAGGTAAATAAAGCTCTGTATTTCAGCAGTAATTCTAAACTATTGGATTTGCTGCATTCTTCCAAAACTTTGGCACATGTTAGTTATTTAGTCCCAATTCTGTATCATTCTCCATATGATAAACTTTTAAGATCGAGAAAGTCTTTTGCTTATGTGCATGTCCTTAAAACTGAGCACTGGATCTAGAAGAGACTACAGACCAAGTAGATATTGTCTGAATGTATGAATAAGTAAATGGATTGCCAGTGTATCTTGATAAATTAATGAGTACAGGAAGGAATCACAGAGTGGGGACTGCTTCAACTCTTGGGACCACAGGTTTACACAAGAAACAGCATCTGTATGTCACTCAGTCTAGACAATGGGAGCTCAGAAGAGACTCCAAGGGATCCCTGATGGTGTAGTGATGAGAAACTGAGACCACACAAGGGAAGGGATGGATCTAGAAGGCCAAATGGCCAGCAGCTGGTCTTCAGCTTTTCCATGCTCCTGAACAGACAGCTGCAAATGGCTGTCATCCTAGCTCCATGGGAGTCTGCAGTCCCATTTATCTCCACAGTCTCAAACGGTGTGGGGTCCTAGTAGCATCACCTTGGAATCTGACCACTAGTTTGGTTGCTTTTTCTCTCTGTCTATTTGATATGGCCAGTCTGAACACAGTGCTGATCAGGCGGTCTGAAGCCTTCCACTGACAGAAATCAGGTGTCCTTGCTTCATAAAAGAAACATGAACTGATGTGACTGGAGCTGGAAGCAGAAATGCTGACAAAGATGTAACCCCCAAGGAGTCTATGGGGCATGGAAAAAGCATCACTCTCTCCTGATTTAGAGGCAGTGTGAAGCTTGTAGCTAAGACAGAGAAGAATGAGGAGAAGTCAGAGCAGAAGTCCACCAAGAAGAAAGATGGCTGCAGTTATTCACTGGGGTAGAGAGAGAGAGAATAAGTGGTTGTTCTACAGCAACAAAATACCTAGCAAATGCAGCTTAAAGAAGGAAGAGTTTATTCTGCCTTACAGTTTGAGTTCCGGTCTGTCATGGTAGGGAGGCCATGGCAGCAGGCTCTTGTGGCAGCAGGTCACGTCTTGTACACAGTTAGGAAGCAGCATGCAATGAGTTCACTTTCTTCTTTTTACTCAGTCCAAGACCACAGTAGATAACACGATGTGACCCAAGCTTTGGGTGAGTGCTCCCACTTCAGTTAATCCAACCTGAAAACTGTCTCCCAGATGATGTGTCTAAGTGGTGTATTTTCATGCTGATTGTTAATTCTAAGCAGTTGGCAATCAAGACTAACCATGACATAAGGCCACTCACAATCTTAATCTCTCTGTCTTCCCTCTAACTATGTCTCTCTCTCTGACTTTATGACCCTTTCCCTGGCTCAAATACCCACTTTAATGTCTCATTGATTATTTTTTTTCTGTCTTCAAATACATCTGTCCCCATCTCAGTCTCCCTCAATACTGTACTCTAATAATTTTTATAAATGTCCTTGATTAAAATTCATCCATGACTTTCTTTTACTCCACCTGTTCTCAACCTGTGGGTTATGACCCCTTTGGAGGTTGCATTTCAGATATTTACATTATAATTCATAACAGTAACAAAATTATATTCATGAAGTTGCATCAAAATAATTTTATGGTTTGGGGGTCACCACAACGTGCAGAACAGTATTAAAGGGTCACAGCATTAGGAAGGTTGAGAACAACTATTCTAATCTGTATAAAGCCCAGGTGTCTCAGATGACATAAAAATAAATCTGGTCCTAGAAATCATAGCTCATTAAATCCTACTATCAGAGTGAGCTCCTTCCAAATGAATTGTTGGCCAGGGAAGTTCCTGAAGCACACAAAAACAGTTTAGGCAACAGACCCTTTTGTTGGTTGCTCCCTAGAAATCATTTGTAAGACATTGTTGCTCAATATGCTATACACCTTGGTGGCAGGACATCAAGAAGCCAAATATTAAGATTGAACCAGAAGATTCCTCCATGTCACCTAGCCCCTATAGTGCTGTCAGGCACTAGACAGTCTGCTAGGGAAGAACTGTCACCAACAGTTGTATTCAAATGTGGACCCTACAGGAATACTGGCCATTCAAGCAAGAGTCCATTGGTACAATAATGACAAGTCTATTATAGGAATAACCACATGCTTTCTGATTAGATTTTGTACCTGCTCCATAGGAAGGATTTCACATCTGGGTACGATAAACTCCATCTTAGTTAGGGAGGTCATAGGCTTTAGCATTGGTCCTACTGATGTTATTTTGCTAAATGGACATGATGTGCCTGTCAAATTCCCTTCTAAATAACTATTTATACCCAGAGAATAGTGCTGCTGTAAGCTTTGGTCTGAGAAGCTTCTGTCTGCAGTGGTCAACATTACCTAAAACGTCTCATAGCTGGTCAAAATACAGAGAATAAAAGACTAATTGAATACACAGCCATAATGGAACATCTGTAACACCTCCTCCAAGGCTCAGAGAGCTCAAGAAGTTGAGGGGGTTTGCAAACAGGAAGGAGTGATCGGGGATCAGTGGGAAATACTGGGCATGATGGAGTTATTGCATCCTTGAACTCACAGTAACTGTAGTTACCTGCATAAGATTATCACACGATTAGTCCTATGTATACTTGGAAGTAAAATAGGGAGGCATTCATAGGGATCTACCACTCCATGTTTTGACTATCCTCCAAGCCAAGTCACCACAGTCCTGGGGAGTTAGCTATGTCCTCTTGTAAAAGGATTGTCCATGCTAGCTTTGTTCACTATTCACATCGCAACATGGAGGCACCAGAGGATGACAAGACCCTCACCTGAGTATACAACTGCTCCCTACCACCAGTTGTATGCAACTCTGTCTTATTATACATGGCTCCTGTAAGAGGCTAATGTATACAGGCATGGAAAGACTAGGGCAGGAGAGCTCCAGCTATGCAGCCATGGGAAAGTTACCACCCATGATGGATAGAGACTTTGCTTTCCATTGATGCCTTTAGGTATGAGCACCCTGTGTGCTTAGTCCTCACTTGTGACCGGTGAGTAAGCCCGATAACTCCTTGGTCCCTTGGAGTGAATTGTGGTGACATTGTGCCATGGTTTGCTGTTGGGAACTTGGGAGGAGAGGTTGGTATTGTTTATGTCTCCTTCTGGTAAGGAATTTTAACAACACCCTTTTTGAGGATATATAAACAGATAATGGTTGATGGGGGAAAAAGACAGTGGTGTCAATTGGTAAGGGATACTCGATCCTGTGGACAAGTGCCTGTCTATGTTCCTCTAAATAACCCTACCTCACCAGATCACATACACTAAAAAGTGACCTGAAAGTAGAAGAGGGTCTAGTTGGCAAGAGGAAGGAGTCTAGAGAAGGTGATGGGAAGAGAACGAATAGGATTGAAATATATTTTGTATATGTATAAAAAATCATAATGAAATCCATTCTTGTGTGTAATTAATATACTCTAGAAAACACTGGGATTATGAAAAAGAAAACCTTAGATCTCTTTCTGCTACTGAAAGGCACTCAGAAAACGTCTGTCAGAGAACAGTCTTAGGAGAGAGGGGTACATGGTATGACAGCAGAAGCGAGCTCTCTTAATAGAAAAATTACCTTCCATTCCACCCACACTTGTACGAGGGTCCTCTTATGGTTGCTGAGATACTCTGTCCAATATGCAGCCCTACTTAAAGGTGAGTCAGACACACATCCTTGCCTTTAACGAACTCAGCATCTGATAGAGGAGGAGAAGGAGGAAGAAGAAGGAGGAGGAGGAGAAGAAAGAGAAGAAGAAGAAGAAGAAGAAGAAGAAGAAGAAGAAGAAGAAGAAG
>OU015743.1:119966022-119981908 GCA_907169655.1 Acomys percivali
AGAGAGGAGGAGCCTGTCCTGGCTTTGAAGCTGCAGGGGATAATGGAGCCACAGTGCAAGCACAGGGCCTTTTATTGACAGGGTGAAAAGAAGCCAGCTGGGGTTTGTCTATAGCTGAGCTTCTCGTTCTGTCCCATACTTCTGAAAAAGACCCCCTTTGTTCCTTGGCTGCAGGTGGCACCTGTCATTACAGAACATGTAAATAGGAAAAACAGCCCTGAGCTACTGAAGAGGTGCCCCTTCCTGAAATGCGTCCCTCTAAGTTCATCCCTCTCACTGTGTCTTTCTCTCAATTGGAGGATTGAACAGAACAGGAGGATGGTGATGGCCAGAGGACTCTGCCTTCCAATAAAGCACCACTGACACTTGTCACACAATGGGACTTCACCGCAGCTTCTTTTCCCACACCAAATCTGAAAAGACCACGGAAAATGATTTCTAAAAACTAAATTTAACACGAGTTTCCAAATTTAAAAAAAAAAAAAATCAAACCCTTGGTCTATCCTGAAGTGGTAATGAGCTCTTTAATCAGAAGGCAGGAAGGTTGGTATGAAAGTGGGAAGTATAGCCATGGAGGACGTGTCTAGAAAATATTCACTTGCTAATCAAGGATGGGAACAAAGAAGAGGAAACAGGGAGTGGCACACCTGGAGTCATGGGGAAGAGTCAGTCTGACTCCTGCCCCTTCCGCTGAAGAGCAGCTGCCCAGTGCAGAGGTGCTTGCCTCCAGGGAAGAGCAACGCTGTAAGATTAGGATCAGAAAAATGAGGAAGGAAGACATCCAAGTGGCTGCCTGGTAACATCTGGCAAGGGGCACCCATACTAGAGCACAGGTCACCCCTTAAAGCTGTCTAGACATTGGTCTCATTCCTTCTCTTGCCTCCCGGGAAAGGGTGAACACATCCATGATAAAGCTCTTTGCCTCCTAACAGGTAGGGTGACCAATAGGGTAGAGACAAACAGAGCAAAGAACGGTTCCTCATCTACCCACTCCAGAAGATTTCAGGAAAGGTAACGCCAGGACTGCAAAACTGCAAATGCAGAACATATGGCTAGTGAATAATTGGGTGACTGACAGTGTAACATGTTTTTTTAAAAAAGAAGAAAATAAAAGGTTTTTTTAGTAGTAAAACATAAACTAAAGGTCAACTAGATGTTTTAAAAGATAGTCGATAATTAAAAGACAAAAGTGAATAATCAATTGAATTATAAAATGGGTACAACTGGTCCCCATAGAGGCATAGTGGTCTGAAGATTTGGGCCCAAGGATTTTTACAGAAAACAGCAAAGGGGATAAAATGAAATTCAAGATTTTGAGGATTAAGAATCACAGAGAACAGACCTCAACAGCTCTAACAGTGAGTTCTTTGTTTTAGAGGAAACAATATTTTTAAAGTAATAGTTTTTAGAATTAAAGAAAGGCAACCCTCCAAAAATTATAAATTATATTCAACCAAACAATCCTACACAGAGGAATCTCGGCCCCTCAACTGGTGGAAAACAAAAAGGAAATCATCAAGGAAACAAAAAGAATATTCACCTATCTACAAAAGAAGAAGTCAGTTTGACATGAACTATTGCAGTAGCTACATGAAAAGATAAAATTTAACTGGATGAAATTGCTTCAAGTCTAGAACTCCATAACCAAAATTTCATTGGACAGTGAAGATGCAACATGATCTTTACAGAGATGCATTAACTGAGGAAAGATACAGCCTATACCCCTGGAAACAATCATCACTAGAAAATATTCAGTGAGAAGGCCAAAGTTAAGCTGGGAAGTTGAAGTCATGTGCATAGGGAAGTAATGAAGAAGAAATTAGTCAAACTTACTGTTGAAATTCACTCACTGATTGCATTAACTGCAGAACTAGTATATGGACTGAGAGGGAGACCAGACACCATTAAAATAATGCTTAAAATATTTCAGTGGCCATCCCTTCAAAGAAGATATGTCATCTGTAAAGAAAAACATGAAAAGAAAGTCCATGCTCTCTGTCATTAGGAAAACTCAAACCAAAACCACCTCATGTGCCTCATAATAGTTATGATTTTAAAAAGAAATAATCGATATGGTTGGTGACATGTGGAGGTACTGGAACCCTTATATAACGTTATAGATATAAATGGGCTCACTTTCAAGAAAGGTTGATACTTCTTCAAAAGATTAAATGCATATTTACACATAATCCAGTAACTCTACTCCCAGGTAGGTACTCCAAATGAATATAATCATGTGTTCATACATAGTTTTTAGTGTTCATAATAGCTTAAAATAGAAGCAACAAAAATGCCCATCAGTTTGCAGATAGAGTATATTCCTGCACTAGGGTGTGATTCACTGGTGGAAAGAAAATGAAGATCTGATTCAGGCTAAAAGAAGGATGACTTCCCCAAACAGCATGGTAAATGAAAGAAGCCAGTGATAAGTGACTTTTGGTGGACATTCCCATAATATGATGGGTATATATACATACATACACACACATATCAGGCAAATTCATTATCGGAGAAAATATCTGTAGTCGAACAGGCCTATGGAGAGGGAAAGATGGTTAGTGAGAGATGCTAGAGAGTGCCTGGGAGCACCATGTTTATTTTTGTCATGACAGAAATGTTAAACTATGGTGGCCATTGTATAACTGGGTAAGTCTACTAAAAAAAAAAAACCACCAATCTGTATATTTTAAATAGGTAAAAAAATAATGTTTAAATTATTTATCAATGAAGTTGTTAAGCTGCAATGATAATCACTAGACATTATAAGTGAAATAATTTCAGGCTAATAAAATGTGTTAAAAAATTAATGAAAGCCTTAAAAGGATAAGTGTGCACAAGAAGGAGGGAGAAGCAGTTGGAATGGTCAGTGGATTGAGTGCAGAAACCAGGATGTGAGGACATACACAGGGTTAGCATGCAGCACCAAGGCGAGTGGGTTACGTTCACCTGCCAGAAACATCCACACATTGTATTTTTAAATTCTATTCGTTTGATTTTACTTGAGTGTTTTTCCAGTGACAAGTAAATCAAAGTTTCTACTAAAATAGGATGAAAATACTTGGTTAGAAACAGTTAGCCAGTTCACAGAGAAAATACTTGTATCATCATTATATTAGATTAAAAGTGAACCAGGCATGGTAGCTCAGACAGGAGGCAAAAATGAGGCTAAGGAGCACCATGCGTACCAGGTTAGCCTTGGCTACCAATTGAGTTCTAGGCCAACTTGGACTATAGAGCGAGACCCTGCCTCAAACATAACACACACGCGCACGCACGCACGCGCACACACACGCACACACACACACACACACACACACACACACACACACACACACTTAAAAAGAGATTATTCAAAGAGAAAAAACACACAAAACCAGATATCTAAATATAAATATAGCTCTCAATTGAGAACCAATTGAGTTCTAGGCCAACTTGGACTATAGAGCGAGACCCTGCCTCAAACATAACACACGCGCACGCACGCACGCGCACACACACACACACACTTAAAAAGAGATTATTCAAAAAGAAAAAACACACAAAACCAGATATCTAAATATAAATATAGCTCACAAATATAAAATCTGAAGACATGAAATCTAGTTTTAAAATATGTAAAGAAACAGTAGAAAAGAATGAAATAGAAATAGAAAATAAGTCCAGTGCCTATGGCTGTTGCTTTCACTTCCTTTTTTAGGTGGAGCCTGGACTCTCTAATGGAACTTGGTAGCTGCTTTGTGGTTTGATGTTGAAAAAAGTAAGTCCTTTGTTGACAGAGCACCACTCATGATTACTGAGCCACAGGCCTCATCCTTTTGAGGGCTTCTCAGGAAGGCAAGACTTTTTCCATCATCCCTAAGTCCAGGAGCTGTAGTCTCCCACCTTTTAGCAATTTCTTACATTGTCTTTGACCTTGAGTTGACCTTCTCCTCAAAGCAGATGTCAGAATATCCCTCATTCTGAATGTGCTGTCTAGTTCCCTTTCTTTTAAATTGCCTCTGTGGAATGAGAAATTTCATGACTTTCTCCTCTTCTAGCAGTAGATTAAAACAGCTTGAAAGTGTCATGAATGGATATGTGCACAGGGGTGCCTTTTTTTTCTTATAAGGTGTTTAAGTAGGGTTTTCAGCATAAAGAAAATATGCAGTACATTAAGCTGTGTGCCTGTCTAGTTCTTTTTGGTGTATTATTTATGAAAGGAAGACAAGCTGTTCTTCCCAGAAGGTCTTGTTAAGATTCTTGAGAGAGTAAAATTCTTGAATGGAGTGTATTAATTGATACCTGACACTTGGGCTAAATAGCAGCAGACACCAAGCACTGACCTCCTGCAGCTTCCAGCCCTGGGTCATACCTGCTACAGAACCTATCATGTCACTGTAGATGGGCCAACACAACAGTTTCAGTGGGACTAAAATGTCACCAAGCATAATGGAGAGGCATACCACACACAACAGTGGTCCCAAGGCAAGGAAAGTATTGAATCCAAAGGGAGCATCATTATGACACATTCATGACGTTCTAGAGATCTGGGATCCTGGAATCCACACTGCAGCCTGTAAGTGCTGTGGGTAGAGGAGACGCTTCATGGCATGATGGTGCTGTCTTCACATGCAGGTGACTTGGGATGCCAGTTTACCACTTGAGACATCTTATTCTCTCTCTTCTGCAGTATTTCCCAATAGACCTCAGAAAATTATTTTCAGACTATGAAAAAATTGGAAGGAAAACCAATGTTTCAAAAGTTTTTTCACTTAGGAGATATTACCATGCACTGGTGGCTTTCTCTATTGAGGTTGTTTAGATAGTATGAAATGTGAACCATTGCATTTTTATGTTTTCCTGTTAATGGGTAGATGTGCCACTATAAATCTTCTAGTACTGTGTGAAGGACAGAAGCAGCAGATGAAAGTCACTGAGTACTTCACTTGTCACTGAGTCACAAGCATTAGCACCGATGACTTTCCAGATCTTAACACACTCAGTCTTCAGCAATCTTTCTAAGATTTCATTAACACCTTCAGTTTACGGATAAAGAAAATGAGGATGTAGGGTTGGTGAAGTTCTTTTCCCAATCTGTAGTCTGTCGCTTTGTTCTGTTGACAATGTCTCCTGCCTTACAGAAGCTTCTCAGCTTCATGAGGTTCCATTTATTAATTGTTGACCTTAAGGCCTGGGCTGTTGGTATTCTGTTCAGGAAGATGTCTCCTGTGCCAATGTGTTCCAGGCTCTTCCCCACTTTTTCTTCTAACTGATTTAGTGTCTCTGGTTTTATGTTGAGGTCTTTGGTCCACTTGGACTTGAGTTTCATGCAAGGTGACAAATATGAGTCTAACTGCATTTTTTTTACACATAGACATCCAGTTAGACCAGCACCATTTGTTGAAGATCCTATCCTTTTTCCATTGAATATATTTGGCTTCTTTGTCAAAAATCAAGTGACTATATGTGTGTGGATATATTTCTGGGTCTTCAGTTCAATTCCACTCATCAACCAGCCTATTGATGTGCCAGTAGCAATGCTGTTTTCATTACTGTTGCTTTATAGTATAGCTTGAGATCAGGTATGGTGATTCCTCTGGAGGATCTTTTATTGTATAGGATTGTTTTAGCTATTCTGGGTTCTTTGTTTTTCCATATGAAGTTGAGAATTGAACTTTCAATGTCTTTAGAAAATTGTGTAGGTATTTTGATAGGAATTGCATTGAATCTGTACCCTATGAGCATATACAGGGGGGAGAGGTCCCCCTCATTCACAGTCATAGGGGAGGGCAGTAGGGGGAAAATGAGAGGGAGGGAGAAAAGGGAGGATACAAGGGACAGGATAACAATTGAGATGTAATATAAATAAATTAATAAAACATATTAAAAAAAAAAAGAAAACGAGGGTGAAAAGTTTGATCAATCTGTTCAAAGTCACCCAGTCCTTTAGTGGCAGAACCTGGATCCAGGTTGCCTGGGTCTTCATTTTGTAGCTCTACCTGAACACAGTTTTGCTCGCAGCCACCTTTCAGGATGAGGTATGGTTCATATGAGTTTCTGGACATCAGAAGACAGATAAATACGTACAACACAAAAACAAAAACAAAACAAAAAACTCCACTTTTTAAAAGCAGCAACCACTTCTTTCTTATTCCTCCAACCTTAACCGGGGGAGTGGGGGTGGGTAAAATATCTTGACCCAAACACAAGAGAATTGCTGAAATATGCTGAGCATCATAGTTTAATACAAAAGGTAATGCAGAATAGGAACAAGTCTTTTTCAAAAGAAGTATGTGAGGTTCCTGCCAGAAGCATGGCCTCCTGTAGGGCCGAACCTCTCACTTGTGTCATGAGGACACAGTTACAGAATCCTTGGAGGATTCACCCCAGAAAGTAAATACGTGGGCGATAGAGAGGATAACAAAGAAGCCAATAAGTACAACCAAGTATTACAGAGCAGAAAACAGTACAGAGAGTACAGAGCTGAGGCTCACATGTGTTCACCGGCAAAGAAACTGACACTAAGGCATTGTGATGCCTTACCTAGTCTTATTCGCTTGATTGAATCTGGCATGAACTAAGAGGCATGCCTCTAAACCAGTCTAGAATGGTATTTCCTGGAAGGATTAACTGAGTGGGGAAGACTCTCCTGCACAGTGGACAGCCCAGATATAAGGAGTTCTGAGGGGAAAGCTGTTGCTTTCGGCCTGTCTACCTTTCATCCATGATGGTGAGTGCATCTGCTGTGTTTCTGCTGCTGCTGCTGCTGCTTCTGCTGCTGGTTTTCTTTGCTGATAATAGAAACTACCTTCATCAGCTTTCCAATGTGGACTAAAGCCTCTGATTCTCCAGGAATGCTGTAGGCCTTCACTGCTAGATGGGGGCTGCTGGGGCATCTAGCCTTGTGGATAGAGCAGTTACAGTCTCTTCCAGCTCTTACACATGAAGACAATCATTGTTGGATTAGCAGCCCACATCATGTAGGGCAATGTAATAAATCCCCTTTACAGGTGTGGCCATTTTATTGACTGTGTTCCTCTAGAGAGATGAGTCTAACCTGGTAACCAAGTCTCTTAGTTACACGCATGTAGAGTGAACTGTTTGTTCAAATATTCGAGGGTGTCAACTTCAGACAAAGGCACATATTTTCTCTGTTTGGTGATTCCAGATTCGGGGAAGAGTATTGAAACGAGAAGACAAAGGGAGGTTAAGTGAGAGCTCAACTCTGGAACCAATCAGATTCATCATAGTATAGTTGCCCTTCTCATCCCTGACAAATTATACATAAAAAGCAACTTACAGGAAGAAGCTGTTATTTTGGCTCCACAGTCTCAGAGGGTGTCATTCATCGTGGCATGGATGGTGTGGTAGAGTCCACAGCCACAAGAGCATCAAGCTGCCACTCTTCATGTTTTGGAAGAGCAGGAAGCAGGCAGGAGGGTATGTTGAAGCTCTTTTTATGGTGTCCAGCACCCAAGCTCATGGGATGCTGCTGCCAATATTCAGTGGTGCATGGCTTTAATGCCAGTGCTGGGGAGGCAGAGACAAGAGGAGCCCTGTGTATTGGTAGCCAGGCAGTCTAGCTGAATCAGTGAGATCCAAGTTCAGTGTCAAATCCCTGTCTCTAAAAAGTAAGGCAGAGAGTGTTGAAGGAAGACAGATGCCCAGGCTCAACCTCTGGCCTACACACACATGTGCTCACATGTGAGTGCATGCATGTACATATACACACATGCACACATGCACACACCAGGCACATGCACGTCTAGATTTCCTGCCCCTAGACTGGAGCTAGCGATACACCAAGAAGCACATGTGGACTGACTACATGTGTATATGATTTCGGTGTAAAAGTTTGAATTGTACTATGATCTGAATAATTTTAGGCCAATCTAATTATCTAACTGATAGTAGGGAAATTATGTTGTGCTTGTCCATACATAATAAAGATTGGAAAACAGTAACCACAAGCACATAATTTGAAACCTGGGGGTCTATGCAGTGATTAATTCCAAATTTGCCTATTATACAAATGAAAAAAATTGAAGCTAAGAAAAAGTGTCGAATATGTGTAAAAAGTGTCGACTATGGGACAGACTCAGGCCTCTGGACCATCAGGTCTATACAATTATTTGTTTATTTATTTGGTTGCTGGTTGTGACATCATCATGCTCAAACTGGTCAGTCTCTGATTCATGGGCTCCTGAGTGACTGTAGCTACAGACATGAGCCACTGTGCTTGATGCTGTATTTTGAAATCTTCAACTAGGCTTTCCACAGAGAAGCCAAATAATTTGATAGTCTAGAGATATGTTCCAGATAATGGTGCTCTTCACAGAACTCAATAGATGCTCTGGCCAACAGAGAGGTAATCCTTACTAAAGAGCTGTGAATTGGGAAGGAAGTGGACAACATGGGTCTAAATGGGTATTAGTTACTTGGAATGAATCGAGCTTGGAGAATCAAAAGTGAATTTCCCTCAGCCACAGCACCTCACTGAAATTAAATGACTTTGTTCAGCAAGACAAATTCTTAGGAAATCTAATGAAGCCAGGTGGCCTATAAAAAAAAATTACACTGGAAAGAGAAGAGGTCAGGAAAGCAAGAGAAACCCCCTGAGGTAGATGTCAATCCCAGGGCCAGCCAGCCAGCCAGCCAGCCAGTCAGCAGTTAGAATTTGTACTCCTCCCTCTGAGTTGTGCTCAATGTAGAGACTATGAGAAATGAGCTATAGTCCCTGTCCTGCCATCTTATCATTCCAATACATATCATGCTGTTAAGAAGAAGAAAGGTACACAAATGGGTACTTTTCAAAAGAAAGGACGTATAAATAAGTGGACTCACATGCCAGGTTTCTGAAGTAGAGTGGTCCATGCAAGTAGATGCCAGCTTCCTTAATCAGCAGCATTGCAGATCAAACTCGAAGCGAGTTCATTGGTATATATAGAAAGGATCGGTTTTGAATGTATTTGAAGAGTCAACGGAACTAGAAACACTAAATGAACTCAGACAGTAATAATAAAAGAAAAGGAAACCATTGAGATGTAACAAGAATAAATTAATAAAAATAAATAAATTTTAAAAAAAGGAAAAGGAAACCATGTGAAACCAACTACCTGATTTCAAGATTTACTTTATATACATTGTTACCAAGACTGTGTGGCATTCTAGAGTGGGAGGAAAGATAGGTCAATGGAATGACAAAGAAATCAGAAGCAGGTACACACTTTGTTTCTTCCCACAAGCATAATACAACAAGTAAATGTAAAAAAGACTAATCGTGTATGTGTGTGTGCATGTTCATATATGGAAGCAGGTAGAAGCCGGAAGTCAAAACAGGATTTCTTCTTTCATGTCTCTCCACTTTATTTCAAGCAGAGTCTCTCTTTGAACTTGGGACTTATCAAGAGAGCTTGTCTCGCCCAGATGCTCATAGGCTATTCCTGTTTTCCTCTTACCAGCACTTTGTTATAGGTATGCATTCTTTGCACAGCTTTCCACATGAGACCTAGAGATCTGAACATAAGCCCTTAATTTGTATGACAAGCACTTTCCTACTGAGCCAGCCCCCTTGGCCCTGGTTTTCTTCCTAAAATGATAAAAATAATTTATATCTAAAGGTAAAATTTAATTAATAAAAATCAATAAATAAAGACCTTCAGCACATATATTGTATTATACAATATTAACTAAAATTTAATGGAGGATTTACGTGTAAAATAAAATTATAAAATTTTGTAGATAAAAGATTTGGAACTCATGGGTAGGTAAACAGTTCTGTGACATCAAAAATATGAACCGCAAAATAAAAAATAGATTTTCAGAGTCATCACAATTACACTTTTGCTCTGCTCTGAAAAAAATATCTTATCAAACTGATTTTTTAAATAAAAAAAAAGCTACATATTGAGGGAAATGTTTGCAAAGTGCATGTCCATCAAAGGACTAGTATTCAAAACATATAAAGAACAATGCCAAATGGCAAATAATATAGTCACAAAGTGAGTGTAACATATAAAGAGACACCTGAAAAAGAGAGAATGTTGATATGTTGATGGCTAATAAGTGATGTGAGGATGTTAAATGTTTTTTATTAAAATCACAATAGGTAGCACTGCATACTGATCATTGTGGCTAAAAAACAAAATAGGGATAACATCAAATGCTGTCAAGAATACAGAGAGTTGAACCAATCATACACTGTTGATGTAAATGAAAAGTGAATGGCACAGTAACTCTGAGAAAGAAATTCACAATGTCTTCAAAAATAAACATGCAAGCCAGGCATGCTAGTGCACAGCCCTAATCCTAGTCGAATTGGGAAGTAGAGGCTAGAGGACAGGAGTTCAAGGTCATTCTTAGCCACATAGTGAGTTCAAAGCCAACTTGGGATAAGCTAAATAAATAAGTAAATGTGAGACTATTATACAGCCCAGAAACTGATGATCTTAAACCTTATTTTAAAGAAAACTTATATTCACAGTAAAGCTTATGCAGGAATGCTTGTAGTGGTTTTAACTGCAAGAGGCCCCAACTCTAAGCAACATTTATGGCCTTCAATAAGTGGTTAATTGTAGTATATCACACTACCATTGAATACTACTACCTCAGCAATAAAAAGGAAAAAGTTACAATACAAATAGCAATTTAGATGGATCTCTAGAGATTTAGATGCAGTGATACAACCAATTCTGGAAGGCTTTGTATTGCAAGATTCTATTTGTATTATATTCTTGAAATAAAAAAAGAATAGAATAGAATAGAATAGAATAGAATAGAATAGAATAGAATAGAATAGAATAGAATAGAATAGAATAGTTACTTCCAAGATGTAAGGGTTAGAGGAAGCCTTCTACACAATGGGACATGGCTATAAAAGAGCAACATGGAATGTATATGATGAGTGAAACATTCTGTGCCATGGCTGTGAGATGCTGAACTATGGTTTTGCAGGACATTTCCATGATAGGAAAGTAAATAGAAGGTTCATTGAATCTATTACTTACAATTGCATATGTATTTACAGTTTCCTCAAAATAGTCTAACTTAAAAACAATCTATATTAATTCATATTGCTCCTGAATAATAGTGTATGTGTGGTGCTTTGAAAGTGATATTCCCTGAAGGTCCATGTGCTTCGAACTTAGACTGATGGGCTATTGGAAAATGTTTGGAACCTGAGGACTCTGACCCACTCAAAACACTAATCCCTTGGTGAATATTTAATGCAGTAGCATTATTGAGAGGCTGTAGAAAATAGGAGATGAGGCACCTTTACAGTATATATCTCTCTACCTCTCTACCTTTGTCTGTCTATCTAACATCTACCCATCCATCCATCCATCTCTCTATCTATCACCTACCTAACTCTATCTCTCTATCTTTGTTCTCTCCTCCTTCCTCTCTCCTCTCTACTCTCCCTTTTCCAGGCTGCCCTGAGATAAGCGTCACTGCCCATCATACTCCCGCCATCACGATCACGAAATTCTGCCTCACCTTAGGCCTAAAGCGGTAGAGCTAAATGTGAATGGAAGCCTCTGAATTTATGAGCAAAAGTCTGTCTTTCCTTCCTCAAAGTATTTCTCGCAAGAATTTAGTCACAATGATTAAATAACAGACTAATAGAGAATATATGTAAGCATATTGTATGGATTTTGCAGTTTCTTTGGCATACACATAAAACAACCCACAGAAACACGAACTAGAACAGCAGAGTTTTGAGATTACAGTTTAAATTTTTTATTTATTTTAATTTTGGGGACTATGATATAATTACATCATTTCCTCCATCTTTTCCTTCCTCCAAATTCTTTCATATACTCCTCCTTGATTTCCTTCAAATTAATGGCCTCCTTTTTGATTGATTGTTGTTACATATAAGTAAATAAATACAATCTGCTCACGGTATATAATGTTACTTGTATGCATGTTTTCAGGGCTGATCATTTGGTATTGAATAATCAATTGGTGCATTCTACCCTGGGGAATGCACCGCACCCACAGACTCACATCGCAACCCAGCATTCCTTAGTTGCCTGTAATTCTTGTATAGTGTTGAGACGTAATGGGCTCCTGGACCTTCATGGTAATGCGTCTATTGCTGTTCTTGTTCAGCTCATGTTTAGGCAGACATTTTAAGTAGACTTTATGCACAGTTATGGATCCCAGCGGCAGCAGATACAGCACCGCTCCTGAACCTAAGGCTCAGGGAACATTGCAAAGAAGGGCAGAAAGACTGTAAGAGACAGTCAGTGTGAGATTGAGACTGCTTTTAAAAACATCACTTATCACACGCAGCAGATCAATGTATTTCTCCTTTACATTCTAAATAAAGATGAGAGTTTGCAGAAAGTAACCGATAGTTTTCCAGAGTGGACGTATAGTTCATCGTTTATGCATCTTACCATACCAAATGCATGGTAAGGTCAGTTGACCATAAATACATTTGGTGTTCATGTTATATCAGTAGCTTACAGAACCTGGATCTGTACATCCAGAAGAGCTCACTTGTATTCCTGGATATTCGATCAACCAATGACATGCATAACCCTAGTAGATCCTAGCCCCCATTTTCTCATCAGTGGAAATAAGGAAAGGAACTTGAGTAAGTTTTCATAGACTTAAAAAAGTTCAAGCGTACATCTGTCCCAATCTCCTGGTAAGTGAAGACTTTCATGGGACATGCCTTTTGGGCTAGTGCCCAATTATAAGTGAGTATATACCATGTGAGTCTTTCTGCTTCTGGGTTAACTCACTCAGTATGATCATTTCTAGTTCCATCCATTTGTCCGCAACTTTCGGAATTTCCTTATTTTTAATAGCTGAGTAGTATTCCATGGTGTAAATGTATCACAGTTTCTTTATTCATTATTTGACAACTTCCTCTTAGTGGGCAGGCCTGATGGCACTCAAAGAAAGAATAAGCAGGCTATCAAGATGAGACTCGAGAGCCTATGACCATATAATGGGGGAGGAGGTCTCCCTCGGTCATAGACCTAGGGGAGGGGAATAGGCTGAAAGCGGGAGGGAGGAAGGGAGGAACGGGAGGATACAAGTGATGGGATAACGATTGCATTGTAATCTGAATAAATTAATAAAAGAAAATTTTACAAAAACAAAAACAAAAAAAATTCACTTATGTTTGCTATTGAGTCACTTTACTTGAGCACATGGTAGATTTCTGCATTTGCTTTATTTTAATAGCAGTTTTGGGTAATAGAAGACGTGCACCTCTCGTCCTCTTATAAAGAGATAGTCTTTGGTACATCACCATTGTGTGATATTTAATATTGTATTGAGTTAATAATTAAGAATGCATTGATTTATTAATGAATTGCTTCAACGTGGCATTAGTTCTGGCAGTTTAGAACAAGATTGGCTATTTAGGTTTTTCTTTCATCCAGTCAATGTTTGCTAAACTTATCAATTATCTTGACTTTTGCTGTAGATTTTTTGTGTTTTTAACAGCTGATAAAGCATTTTTCTTATCTCCCCAGTTTCATGATCTCAGGGTGTTTACCACAGCACTGACCAGAAACCCAATAGCAAGTCTCCCTGTCTTAGCTCTGACTTTTAAAGGGGAGCCTGTAATTGCCTAACATTAACTCTGATGCTTGTTGTGGATCAGGAATAAAAGGGCAAAGGGTGTTTTATATATAAATGGGAAAAATGAACTTTTTCTAAAACCAAATGAAGGAAGAAGAGCTGGAAAATGACTGGCAAACATCATTCCTAAAAAAATAAAAAGAATTATTTAAGAGAAAAAACAACTTATTTTTTTAAAAAGTACTTGAAAACACATGTTCTTACAGAAAGAATACATGCATTTGAAGAGGTACATCTTTGGGTTAGGTAACAGTAGCACTCATCTGTAATCCCACCAAGAGAATAAGGAGTTTAGACCATATTCCATTACATAGATAGTTCAAAGTTAGCCTGGGATACATGAGCCACAGTCCCCAAACAGAACTTTCAGATTTCCTGTGTGAATGCTGAAAGGTAGATGCATAGTGACATCTGGGACTTTCTGAACTGGTGTAACAAATAAGTTACCTCTGAAAACTCATGCCCACAAAGTATATGTCCTAACAGTTTTATCCCCTAGGGTTCTTCCAAAGAAGCAGAAGAGTAGTAAGAGGCATATATTGTGGGGTTTGTTTTATGGAATCATCTTTTTCAGCCCTGGATACTGGCTGGATGAATGTGAAATCCATGGGGCAGGGAGTTAGGAAGGACACACTAGAACTCTTGACCCACAGGTAGAATTTCTTCTAAAAATCTCAATTCTTCTCCTATGGCCTTTTACACGACCACAGAAGTTCCCGTCCCCTTGCCCCCAAAACTAAATTGGTTAGTATTCTCAGTGTAAAGTCAACAGACTGTAAATGACAACCACATCCATAGACTGTCTGCACAGTGACACTCAGAGTAGGGTCAGGACAACAGCTGAGTGAGGGGGACATAGTCAACATGGACTATGGAACTACTTGGTGTCATGAAGAGCTCATTACAGCTTGGAGAAGGAGTTGGAAACCACAGCCCAGTGATAAAATTCCTTTTCTCATAGGTAGTGACACCATTTTATAGTTTAGGTGCTACAAACCCTTAGAAAGGAACACAGAGGTATGTCAATGATGGGTTCAATGAGAATACAGGTGAGATAATCATGATGCAAAAATGGCAGCATGGAACCTGGGTGTGAATCAGTAAGAGTTACAGGAGATACTGGATCAATTTTCTTTGGACGTGACTCACATCTCGACCTTTAGTGCCTACAAGACAAAGGGAAATATTATAGTTCCACTGGTGAGAGCAACACACTGCCACAAGAGGATGTAATTAAGCAGCAATAGTAAGGTTGTCCAGGGGTAGCCAATGGCCATGATCCTTATGGTTTTGTGTGTTACTATAAAGAAATGAGGCCTAATCCTATAAGTCAACAAAATCTGCCCAGCTGTAGATTTTCATAAATTAATATATAATTGTACAAATTTTTCCTTTCGTTTACTCCCTCCAACCCCTTCCACCCTCCTAGCTCCTTTTCAAATTCAGGCCTCTTCCTCTTTAATTATTCTTGTTGCATATCCATATAAATGAAAAATAAATAAATATAGCCTGCCAAGTCTCTTTAGTGTTGCTTGTATGTATGTTGTATTTTTAGGGCTGATCGCTTGCATCAGTCAATAATCAACTAGGGGACTCGTGCCTGGGAAAACCAATTCTTCCTCCCTCAACTGTTGTCAGTTGCCCATTGGAGTTCCCCATCCATGTTTCTATTCATTCATTCATTCATTCATTCATTCATTCTATCCATTCATGTCAGCTTGTGTTGTCACTGTTCATGTCTTATTAAGGAGAGCATATTGGTGAGATTTCATCTATAGCACAATCCCTCCAAGGAGCATCTCTGAAAAGGGAACAGGACAAATGTAAGAGCTAGATGTCCAGGAATTTTGATGTAACGTCATTGTATCTTCCAGATGTGTCAGGAAATGAACAACCAGTACTCTTTTGAAAAATATTTCTTATTGTTATTATGTGTGTCTGAGTACCTGGTGTGGGGGCGTTGTGTGCAGAGGTCAGAGGAATGCTTTGTGGAGTCAATTCCCTCCTAGTACCTTTATGACAATTCTGGAGGTTGAGCTCAGGCCAATGGGCAAGCACTCTTATCTGCAGAGCAACCTTGCCAGCCTGAGACAAGGCTTTAGTTCTGAGGGAGACATTTTCAAACATGGGGTAGAGGAAATAAGAGAAAATCTTACACTGAGAGAGTTCCATTGTCATAAAAATATGATTTCTTTTATTTATTTCTACTTTTCCCTTTCCTCCATCAAGCTGATTACAGGACATTTCTCAGAGGCATAAATAAATAAATAAATAAATAAATAAATAAATAAATAAATAAATA
>OU015743.1:119985349-120019331 GCA_907169655.1 Acomys percivali
ACACACACACACACACACACACACACACACACACACATACACCTTGTTATGTCTTACACTCTGATACACAACTGTCACTGGTACTTACTCCACCAGCTGTGTCTCTAAGGGCATTTGAGTGTGTTCTCTTGCTGAATTCTGAGACTAAATTATGCTGCCATTGACATTTCACTAAAGTAAAAACTGAGTTGCCCATGTCACGTAACTGGAAAGGAACGAAACTTCATACCATTGAAGGCTGGACTTGCTTCTGTGAGCATGATCATTATCTGGAGAGCACAGTGGCAGAAAGGAAGCAGGCTTTGCTGCCAAAGTGAGTTCTAATCTCTGGCTTCACTTGTAATCTGTTACAACTGCTTGAACATGTTAATATGCTCTTATGACCCCTATGTATCAGACTGTAAAGCAGGGATTATATGATAGTTTCTTGGCTTATTTTTTGAATTAGGTAATACCTCATAATTGAAAGTGGATAGCACAGTGCCCAGAAGACTGATGGAAGAAGAGTACTTGAGCATGTAAATCTGACATGTTCTCTTGGTTCCCATCAGAACAGCCGAAATATCAGAAAACTGGGGACCACTCTTAAATGCTCTGAAGGAACAAGAAAGCTCCATTGGCAATATTGCTTGGCCTTGGAGCATTGGAATCAGAGCAGTGGGAAACTGTAGCAGAAATTCCATAGGATGCTTGGAGGAGGCCAAAGGTCACAGGTAGATAGTGGGACTGGGAGTGGAGAAAGATGTACCAAGAAGGCCACCCAGGTTTAGCGGCATACTAACAGCAGTCCCATGTGGGCTTGCAGAAGTTACACTAAAAAAAAAATATTGGGACTTCCCAGTGGGCTGTGGTAGACAGCAAAACACAAGAGGTGTGGAAAATTGCAGATGCCTGTGCAGCACAGGCATAAAAATTTAGGACCAGACAGTACAGGCATGACGTAAACATCCGTGTAGATCAAGGTCCCTGGGGCAGGAGGTTGATGTGGTCCTTGCTGTCATCCTTCCTTTTCCTCCTCAGGGCACAAACAATACAGTTGAAGCAGACATTCAGAGCCAGAGATGAGGGGATCAGAAAAGTCATCCAGGGTCTTCATGTCTTTCTTAAAAGGAAACAGAAAACAGTCAGTCTTGTATGACATGTGTCCTGTTTCAACTTGACTGAACCGAGTCAAGATGGAGCCAGTGAAAGATGTTATCAAAGGAAACCTTACTCGGGGTTCAGGAGGACAGCTTGATTGCAGAACTTAGAGGGAGGGGGCCTGCTTGAAATGCTAAGTGTTGACTAGCAAAGCTTTATCAACATAATTAAAGAATATCTGAAAATGAGAAATAATATATCAAGACCGAGATATGGAAGATACAGAGGGGCTGAGGAAAATACACTTGGGTTTAGGCATAATGCGGACAGACACTGCTTGTTAAAGGGACGGGGAGAAGAGAAGAAAGGAGAAGGAAAAGGAAAGGGAGAGGGAGAGGAGAGAAATAAGCAGGAAGATGATCCTCTGCCCTTCCCCAGTATCCTACTTGCAATAAGAGACACAGGTCCTTTGTAGACAGGAGATGAGCAGACCTTTTTGTCATGTTAAGAATCAATAAACACACCATTGGGACTTCTGAGATAACTCAACGGTTAAAGGAACTTGATGGATAAACACCTGGATCCAAATCCCCAGACCTCAGGTGAAAAGACAAGTGTGATGGAGCATGCCCATAAACCCAGTGACGGAAGGTGGGGGCAGGAGACAAGGATCTGGCTGGCCAAGTTCTAGGTTCAGTGCGAAAGGTGTATCAAGGAAACAGGTAAAGAGTCAGAGAGCAGCGCACATAATGTCCTCCTCTCTCTTCTACATGCCCCACCCCCAAATACATACATGGACATATGCCTCCTACATAGACACAAGCATGACTAACTAACTGGATGTTTATTAATTGTTTTTAAAACAAGCCACCCTCCATTTCTTCTTCTATATTTACACATCACCCTATCCTGGTCTTCACTATCCACTCAGGGGAGGATGCACTAGACACAGAACAAAGAATAATGTAATAGAAGTGTTGTATCCTGGGCTGGAAAAGAGAAAAGTCCACAACAAAGGGTGATCAGCAGGACCAGGCATGTCACAGAAAGAACATTTATCATGTTTTAATGGGGCAGTGGTTGAGGGGTCAAATTGCCCATGTTGGCATCCTGATCCTGCATCTATGAAACTAGGAGTCCTTGAAGGAATCTCTGTGCCTTAGTTGTTCCACCTACAAAACGGGGAAGGACTAGTGTCCATCAAAGTAGCAGAGCTATTCTAAAGGATAATATAATTCATGTAAGTTGTGTTGATTCAAGGCCAGACATGTAGGTGTCAGACAACTATTATCATTATTATTATTTATTTAAAGCAGAAGGTTGCTGGGCAGAGGGAAACATCGAAAACTTAAATAAGAATCCACTACACCTGAAATTCAGGATTTCATGTTTTTGTGAAATTTCAAATAAAATTTTGGGACTTGAAATGTATCGCTATTTGTTTTATCTTGTAAAATAATAATAAAATAAAAATAAAGGAAAATTGACAACATAGATTTATCTCAAATGAATTTTCATTTGAATCCAAATAATGTATTTTTATTACATTGCCTGTATATTTTTCTCAACTTACAGGGCATTGTGTAATGACCTAATGTCCAGCATTTTTATACTCTTACAGCAAACAAGAATTGGCAACAATTAGAAAGTAGCCTGAGAGTTATGCTCATCGACAAGCCTACCAATTACAGATCTGAGGAAGGGCTGCTACCACACAGAGGCAGCAATAGATCCAAGGACAAGATATCGTCCCAAGGTCAACAAGGCCTATTCATGTCAAGGACAACTGACAGCAAAGAAAACTAACCATGCCTTTAGGCAAGAAAGGGGCACAAGCCAAAGTGTGGGGATTATAAAAAGAAGGGCACATGAAGACAAAGACGGGTAGCATCAAAATGCTGCTTCATGAGGACCTGGGAAGAGTAAGGGAAGATACATGCTTCTGCAAACACATCTTTTAAATTATCCAGGAAATACCCTTTCTATTAAATAATATTTATGTTTATTCTTTGAAATTTTCATACATGTATATAATGGTTTTTTATCTTAACCACCATGCAATAAAAGGACTTCAATTTAGCCATATTTTGTATGCACACACAAATATATATACAACCATATAAACACACTTATGCACACATATGCACATATATGCACACATGTGAACACATGTACATATATACAGACACATGTATATTTAGATGTATAAAACACACTTATAATACATATATATACACATATACACATATATGCTAATATAAATATACATACACACAAATGTATACTTAAACACGCATATACCCACAAATATATACACATATTTATATTCATGTACACATATGTTCATAACACTCTATACAGTCACATATATGTGCATACACATATAAAACACACTTAATACATGAACACTTGTGTATATGCATGTACATACATACATGTGTGTATCTTTATCATCCACTGAGTTTATATTTGACATGCCACTACTCACAAAAACATGTGTGCAACATGAAAATCAGTCCTTAGCAGACCACTCGCAATTGTCTGCTGGAGCATGGTAAATCCTTGATTGATAGCCTGCACCTTGTTGACTGAAGTCACACGCCCCTTTATCTCCCAGTCTTCTTGGTCTGCTTTTCAACTGTCTTTCCCAGAGTACATCTTTTTTTTTTCCCTCTGTCACTCTCCACTTTATTTTTTTTTTGAAAAAAAATTTTTTATTAATTTATTCTTGTTACATCTCAATGGTTATCCCATCCCTTGTATCCTCCCATTCTTCCCTCCCTCCCATTTTCCCCTTATTCCCCTCCCCTATGACTGTTCCTGAGTACATCTTGTGCTATGTTTTTTCACCTTTCCTGTGTTCTTTTCAGCATAATTTCTGCCTAAGGTGACATCAAACACAGGGATGAAGTGCTGTTTATTGTTCCTAAGTGAGAGGAGCTATGATGAGCTTCATAAAGAAACTCACTCATGAGAGGTGGAGCCATTAGGCCTTGAGTTCAAATATAAAGAAGCATGTGTGTGGCTCATTGCCATGAAATATGCAAAATATGCACATCTTTTAATATATGTGTTTATTGAAAGAGGTATTTACAAGTAGCACACGTAAAACAAGATTACTACCGACTGATTGAATCATCAACAGTGATGTTCAAGAAAGTAACTAATCCTTTATTTGCCAATTCAGATTTCCCCATGCGTTTTCAGAGTGCAAATCCCCCAGTAATAAAAAGCTACTGTCATTACTACCGTCAGCATATAGGAAGCCCACAGAAAGGACGCAGTAGTTAAAAATGCCCCTGCTCTTGCAGTGAACACAGTTTCAATTCTTAGCACCCATACATCAATGCACAACTGCCAGAAACTGAAACTCCAGAATCTTCTAAGACTCTTTTGGCCTCCACAGGTACTGCATGTAGATAGTGCACATAAACACACACAGGCACAAACACAAAAAATAATAATGTAAATATTTTTAAAAGATATATTCTTATATTAATCTGGAGGAATGGCTGCATTACAAATTAAATAAATGAACCTAAGCATATCAACTTAGAATAGAATGGTATTAATTGTTTTAAATGGGGGTTATAGTACAACACATCAACATATTATGTTATGAATATTCTATACTGTATAATGCTATAATGAATGCATGTCTAGATACAGAGAGGTACATATGAGAAAAATACATATGAAAAATAGTGAGGAGGGCTGAAGGTTTAAAAATATTATACAAAATTCTCTAAGAATGCAGAAATGAGAAAAATTAAAACTGCTACTTCTGTTACTGTTATTTGTGACACAAGGTTAACTAGGAACAAATCCTGACCTAGAAGATTCCAACATCTGCTGTTGAAGGAATGTCTTTACAAGATAACTTAAAACTAGACAGATGGCAAGGCAGGGCAGCACGTGCCTGTGATGTGGGAAACCTGAGAAAGGGTGCGGAGCTCAAAGTTATCCTTGGCTATGCATTGCATTCAAGGCAAAGGTAATCTGGCAGAGGCCATGCCTCAAAACATTTAAATGGACATTAAAAGAATATACAGATGAGTACTAGTGGAACAAAAATAAAACTTCACTGAAAAAAGTAAGACGGGGTGACTGTTGGGCTGGACGTGGATTCAGGTTATTACCTGTGGAATTGATGAATTATCTACAAGGTAGATAAGATTTACGTTGTAAGTGAATTCAAGCAAATAGCCGGGAAAGACAAACACAGTGCAATGTAACAGAAAAGATTGTAGTAAGCTGCCAAAAGCTGTGTCACTAGGGAATTTATTAAGCTCCTTCTTTTTTCAAATGAAGTTCTGTAATGACATCAAAGACAAAAAATTAAAAGATAATAACATAAATTATTTGTTGTAAGAAAACACTTTTAGTATCAGATGAACATTAATGGGTACTAAGTTGGACACACGCACACAAAATCATATTAGTTCTGCTTTTCTCTGAAAATCTTAACTATTTAGTGATGTATTTCAAAGAAACCTGAATTATTGAGGAAGAAAACTAAATAAAAATGGTGTTTAAATATGCATAGAATAGAAAGATAAATTATTACAAAATATAAAATATAAATCAAAGCAATGTAAGGCAAAAATAAAGGAATTGTATGTAGGATACACCATTTGTCAAGTTATAAAACCCTTTGACATGGGCAAGGAAACTAGACCCATAAAGTAAAATGTGTTTTTGCAACTCAAAATTTAAAGGCCAGAAATCCAGTATCAGAAAATGTGGACAATAACACTAAGCACAGAATGTTGAAGTCAAAAAACAAAACAAATATCATTTTAAAAATGAAAAAGAAAAAAAATAAAATAAAAATGAAAAAGTATTAGATGAAGTACATAAAGGTAAGTAAATAAAATTATAAATTTGAATAATTTAATATTAAAATATATAGTCTCCTCCAGCTCAGCAAAATGCCCAAGGGAAAGAAGGCTAAGGGAAAGAAGTTGGCCCTGGCCCCCGCCGTGGTGAAGAAACAGGAGGCCAAAAAGGTGGTCGTCAATCCTCTGTTTGAGAAGAGGCCCAAGGACTTGGGCATCCGGCAGGACATCCAGCCCAAAAGAGATCTCACTCACTTAGTCAAACGCCCCGCTACATCAGGCTGCAGCGGCAAAGGGTGCGGCACAAGGTACCTCCCGCCATTAACCAGTTCACCCAGGCCCTGGACCGGCAAACAGCTACCCAGTTGCTTAAGCTTGCACACAAGTACAGGCCAGAGACAAACCAAGAGAAGAAGATAAGGCTGCTGGCGAGTGCTGAGAAGAAAGCTGCTGGGAAAAGGGACCACCTGGCCTTCGAACAGGGCTCAATACAGTCACCACCTTGGTGGAGAACAAGAAGGCTCAGCTGGTAGTGATTGCCCACGAAGTAGACCCCATTGAGCTGGTGGTCTTCCTACCTGCCCTGTGTCGAAAGGTGGGGGTGCCCTACTGCATTATCAAAGGTAAGGCCAGGCTGAGGCGGCTGGTCCACAGGAAGACTTGCACCACTGTTGCCTTCACACAGGTTAACTCAGAAGGATGCTCTGGCTAAGCTGGTGGAAGCTGTTAGGACCAACTACAACAACAGATGCGATGAGATCCGTCGCCAATTGGGGACGCAACGTCCTGGGTCCTAAATCTGTGACTCACATTGCCAAGCTGGAAAAGGCAATGGCTGAAGAACTCAGCACTAAGCTGGGCTAAATGTACAGTGCTAAGTTTTCTGTACATAAATATAATTACCAAATTATCTTCATCAAAAAAGTTAAAATATTAGAATATATGAAGCACAAATACTTATAAGTCAATAAACAAATTAATATAAGTTTAGCAATAGGAAATGAATTATATAAAACACAGAGTTAAAGTTCTCCTTATAGCTAAATGGTGATGCCCAAATTTTAGAAGTAAAAAATGTAACTCATATTACAGGCTTATAAAACATTTACTAAAGTTCATTTGTTCCCTCATGAAGAAGTTATTAAATTTCAGGATTTTTCAAACCAATTCTGTCTTGAGTGCTATAAAACTGAGAATCAAAGAAAGGAAACACCATTAAAAGCCCAAACACATGGCAAGGTAAAAAGACTCTTGTAAAAAAAATAGTAATGAAAGAGAAAAAGTTTTAAAGTTAAACACAAAACTTGATTTTTAAACAACCAAAATAAGAGTATTGTTTATAAAGTTCACAGGATCAGGCCAAAGTTCTTCCAAGAAAAAGCTTGAGACTAATTTTAAATTTTTATCACCACATAAGAAAGAATAGAAATATACTCACTATTTAGCTCAATAATATAGAAAAACTAATAATCATAAGAAAGTATACAAGGAGAATAAAGATAGAGGAAAATTTACTTAAATGAAAAAGTATGTGGACAAGGGCATCTGAAAAATTGTTTCTTTAAGGAATAAAATGTAAAAAAATAAATTCTTATAAAGAATAATAAAAAATAAAATCAAAACCAGGATGAGAAAGACATCATAATTAAAAACATGAAGGAAATTTATGCAAAAATGAGTGTCTTGTTAATAAAACTGTAATTATTAACTAAATATATTATTCAAACAATCTATCAATAGAGTGGCTTCCTCAGAAATAACAGAACCTAGGGAGCTGATAAACTTCGGGAATTTGAAATAAGCCTTACAGCTAAACAAAATAAAATTGTAAATATCTAAAAAACAAAACTGAGCTTTGAAAATAAAGTGATGCTCTCTAACTCATTATAGGAGGAACAGGTTTCTGACAATAAATGAAAAAAAAAATAACATTTCAAAAACAGTGCTGAATTTTGTCAACAAATGTATACTAAACACGCCCAAATAAAACAAATGAAAGCCAGTTTTATATTATAGGACTTCTGCTCGAGTCTTAGGAAACAATGTTTCAGAGACCAGATGTCAGAACAAGAGCAATCAGATGTGGCTTAAACTGCTTAGAAGTCTGTTTGATGGCATCAGGTAATTCATCAAATTCTGTAGTCAGGGCTTGAAAGACCAAGGCCTTGCCTAAACCAAGAGTAGGCATCAAGAGTAGGCTAGATTCTTTAATTTTAAGGCAGCTCTCAATACCTGGAATAAAATGAAAACAAAAATAAAAAACTAAAATAGTATCTATTTAGAAAAGTATCCATTTCTTTAGAGTTTGGTAGAGTGCAGGTTTTTATTAAATTATGCCCTAAGGATTCTCTGGATGTCCTTGGTGTTAGCTGTTATGCTCCCCTTTTCATTTCTGATTTTGTTATTTCGAATATTCTATCTTTACCTTTTAGTAACTTTAGATAAGGGTTTGTTGCTCTTACTGATTTTCTCAAAGAACCAACTGTTTGTTTCATTGATTCTTTGGATGGTTTTATTTGTTTCTATTTTATTGATTTCAGGGGTGTGTGTGTGTGTGTGTGTGTGTGTGTGTGTGTGTACATCTGGCCTTGGGCCTCTGTATTTGTTCCCATCTGCTGTGGAAGGAAGCCTCTGTGATGATGGCTGAATAAGACACCAATCTATGATAGTAGAATAGCATTAAGAGTCATTTTATTGTTACATCTCTTTGAAGGTCAGTAGGATTTGGAGTTATCCTATGTCTCCAGGCTATCTAGTCTCTGGTTCTTGGTCAGTCCAGCAGTGTCAGGTATGTGCTCCATCTCATGGAGTGGGCCTTAAGTCAAATCAACATTGGTTACTCCCCCAAGGTTTATGCCACCATTGCTTTAGCATGTTTTGCAGCCAGGATAGATCAATAGTTTTGTCATTGAGTTTGTGTTTACATTAGTCTTTTGATAGCCTACAGAATACATCCTCATACTAACCACACTAGAATGCATGGGTAAAGGTTCTGTGTAGGCACAGCTTGATCATTCCACATTCAATAAATTGTATGGGCGCTGTCTTCAGCAATGGAGTCTTCTTGTCGGTTTCTGGACAGCACCTATTGTCTTGGAAACACCCTCAGTCGTTTGGAGAGTTCCATGGGACCCTTTTGGCCAACACTCAATTGGATAAACCCCAGCCACAATCTAGAAGCTTTGTTTGATGACAAGAGATGACCAATTGGGACTTTCATCTCCATCATTATTTGGAGACTTCATTAGGGTTGCCTTCATATATCATAGGAATTTTTCATTGCACCAAGCTACCATACTGTCATGCCCTTCAATTTTTGCTGTCTTTCCCATTTCCTCCCTTAATCCTGTCTCCCTTCCACCTTCCCAACTGATCCTTTTGTTCTCATTCCCCCTCCAGTCTACCCATGAGATTTCCCCTCCTAGGGAGATCACTGTATACTTCCTAATCCTTCCTCTATGCCTAACCTTTCTGGGTCTATGTAGCTTGGTTATTATTTATTTAATGGTTAATATCCACTCACACCAATAGAGAGGTCATCCATACAAAAGCTAAACAAAATTGTTAGAGCTAACAGACATTATAAACTAAATGGATCTAACAGATATTTACAGAACATTTCACCCAAACACAAAAGAATATAAATTCTTTTTTGTATCTCATGGAACATTCTTCAAAATTGAACACATTATCAAACACAAAACAAGTCTTTTGCCCTCTGTTTCTTTTGGGTATACTTTCTTCTTTTTGTTCTAGAGCTTTCAGTAGTGTTGTTAAGTTGCTAATATGAGATGGCTCCAGTTTTTGTTTGTTTTTTCGTTTTGTTTATGCAGAGACTTAGTGCTAACAACTTTCCTCTTAGAACACCTTTTATTGTGTCTCAAAATATGGGTATGGTGCATTTATTCATTCATATGAACTCATAGAGACCGAAGCAACAATCATGGGTCTGCACCAGGTCCTCTGGATATATATTTTAGCTTTCATTTAGTGCTTTTATGTGACTCCTGAATGTAAACAAATGAGTCTCTAACTCCTGTCCCTTATCTTGGTGCTTTTTTATTTTTCTGTTGGCTTGGCTTGTTCAACTTTGATATGATAGTGTTTATTATATCTTATTATATTTTGTTCTGTCATATTTGGTTGTTATCTCTTAGAAGCCTGCTCCCTTCTAATGAGAGACAGAAAGGAAGTAGATCTAGATGAGAGAGGAGGTGAGAAGGAACTGGGATCAGTAGAGAGACAGGCAACTGTATTCAGACTGTATGAGAAAAGAATCTATGTTTAATAAAAAGGAAAACTGGAAAACTAAAAGAACAGTAATAGTAAAAATAAATTATTTATTTATAAAGTAAATAGGCAACAATTCAAGCAAGGAGTCTTAGCTGAAAGATAAATACAAAAAATTATAGTTTACACCTTCCAATTTGATTGAAGGAAACTAATTCCTTAAGCTAAGCATGGGAAGAAACTAAGTAGAAGATCTCTTTTAAAATCTAAGTTTTAAAAATACTGAAGGAAAAATAAATTTAGAACAAACATTCAGAGATGTTTTGGACTTTACATTGATAACCTTGGAAAACTACATCGTTGGGATAGGGAAAAATAAGAGATAGGATAGACATTGTAAACTGGTAGCCCAGTTTTATAAAGTGTCTCTTTGATGGATTTCAGATGTCATGTTCACTAAGAGTTGCCTCAATTAAGGGAAAACTCTGCTGCTCAGTATAAAGTCATTCTGAATCTCTACTGTTTTTATGTAAAATATCTAACATTCAGTTTTTCAAAAGTGTGTGTGTGTGTGTGTGTGTGTGTGTGTGTGTGTGTGTGTGTGTGTGGGTGGTGTGTGGGTGTATGTGTAAGTATGTGTGTGAGGAGGGAAAAGAGGGAGAAAGAGAAATAAACATTCAAGTCATAGTGAAAATATGTAATATATTTTAATTAATTCCCAGGGAGAGGGAAAAGCTGAGAGAGAGAGAGAGAGAGAGAGAGAGAGAGAGAGAGAGAGAGAGAGAGAGAGAGAGAGAGAGAGAGAGAGAGAGGAGGCAGACAGAAGCAAAATTTCAAAAGATAATGTAAAAAGGATAATGTACAGATAGACAGTCACAGAGACAGTCACACAGGCAGGCAAGCAGGCAAGCAGGCAGGCAGGCAGACAGACAGAGAAAGTGGATGGGCACCTTTGTATGAGTGTGGGCATGGGAGTTGCCAAGGGGAATGTGTGGCACTCAGAGAACCTTGGCTGTCAGTCCTGTCTTCCACCATGTTTGAGACCTGTTCTCTTTGTTGTTAGAGGCTGCCTTCACCATCCTAACTGGTCCATTTTATGGGATTCTCTTGTCTCCATTTCTCATCTTACCATGGGAACAACACTGGCGTTACCAGTGTGTACTACCTCATTCAGTCGTACATGTGCTGGGGATTAGAAGTCAGGTCTTTGTACATGTGTGCTAAGCACTTTACCCACTAAGCCATCTTGCCCATCCAAAATTCAATTTACTTAAATTCTGGATAGACCACAAAACAATAAAAACTAGTAGGCAAGCAAGCACACCTATGGATTTCCAAATCACAGGGATTCCCAAGCACAGAACTATAGTGACTCACTCAAGAAAATGTATGCCAATGTGGAAGATTTCACCAGACATACTGATGCTACATTTTTTAAAAATCCTACATTAAAAAAAATTAATACTATACTTTTTAAAAGTCTTGTGATGAAAATAATGTAGTAGTTAAAACTAAAATTTGTTTAGAAGTTAGTCTGATAGATAAAAATTAATTACTAAGGTAGAAAATAGGTAACTATAATACTCAGGTGGAACGTCAAGTGGAATGGAAGTGGCAGTGAATGCTTATAGTCCCAACACCCAATAGGCTGAGCACAGAAGATCCATTTAAGGCCAGCCAAGGCCGTATACACAGGACCCTGCCTCAAAAAAAAAAAATAAAAAGACTGGAAAACACATAATTCAGCCTAGTAAACATTCGAGGTATAGTGAAAATATGTAATACATTTTAATTAATTCCCATGGAGAGGGAAAAGATGAGAAAGAACCAGACAGATGCAAAATTTGAAAAAAATAATGTAAATATACTTTTCTAAATGGTTTAAAGAATTAAATCACCAATTCAAAACACATTGGGAAAATTCAAGCAGAAAGAAAGAAAGAAAGAAAGAAAGAAAGAAAGAAAGAAAGAAAGAAAGAAAAACAAATCTATATCCAATGCTCTCTATTTGAAACCCGTGAAGACTAAAGTCAGGGACTAGACAATGCTGTCCACTCTCTCCATATCTCTTCAACATAGTACCATAGTACATGAAGTTCTTGCTAAAGCAATAAGACAACAAAAGGAGATCAAGTGGATCCACATGGGAAAGGAGGAAGTCAAATTATCCCATTTGCAGATGATATGACAGTGCACATAAGTGACCCCCAAAATTCCACCAGAGAACTCCTTTAGCCAATAAACACTAGCAAAGCGGCTGGATACAAAAACCAACTTTAAAAAGTCAGTAGCCTTCCTGTATACAAATAACAATCATGCTGAGAAAAAAAATTAGGGAAACTACACCCTTCACAATAGCCACAAGTAATATAAAGTATCTAGTTGTACCTCTAACCAAACAAATGAAAGACTTGTATGAAAAATTCTTCAAGTCTCTGAAGAAGGAAATTGAAGATGATATCAGAAGATGGAAAGATCTCTATTGTTCATGGATTGGGACAATTAACAGTAAAAATTGGCATCTTACAAAAAGCAATTTATAGATTCAATACATTCCTATCAAAATACTTACACAATTTTTAAAGACCTTGAAAGATCAATTCTCAACTTCATATGGGAAAAAAAACTTAGAATAGCTAAAACAATTCTGTACAATAAAAGAACCTCCGGAGGAATCTCCATCAATGATCTAAAGTTGTACTACAGAGCAACAGTAATTAAAACTGCATGGTACTGGCATAGCAATAGGCTGGTTGATCAATTGAATCGAATCAAAGACCTAGAAACAAATCCACACACCTATGGACACTTGATTTTTGACAAAGAAGCCAAATCCATATGATGGAAAAAGGATAGCATCTTCAACAAATCGTGCTTGTCTAACTGGATGTCTACATGTAGAAAAATGCAAGTAGATCCATATTTATAACCATGCACAAAACTCAAGTCTAAGAGGATTAAAGGTCTCAACATAATACCAGAGATAATAAATCTATTGGAAGAAAAAGTGGGGGAAAGCCTGGAACACATTGGGACAGGAGACAACTTCCTGAACAGAACACCAACAGCCCATGTTCTAAGGTCAGCAAATAGGATTCATAGCTAAACAGAGAATTCTCAACAGAGGAATACAGAATGGCTGCAAAACACTTAAAGAAATGCTCAATGTCTTTAGTCATCAGAGAAATGCAAATCAAAACGACTCTGAGATCCCATCTTACATACATCAGAATGGCTAAGATAAAAAATTCAAGTGACAGCCCATGCTGGCAAGAATATGAAGAAAGGAGAACACTCCTTCACTGCTGGTGGGAGTGCAAGCTTTTACAACCACTTTGGAAATCAATCTTGTGCTTTCCCAGAAATTTGGGAATAGGGCTACCTCAAGACCTAGCTATTCCACTCCTTGGCATATACCCAAAAGATGCTCCACCACACAAGGATGTTTGCTCAGCTATGTTCCTGATAGCCAGAATCTGGAAACAATCTAGATGTTCCTCCATGGAATAATGGATAAAGAAACTGTGGTACATTTACACTATGGAATACTACTCAGCTATAAAAAAAAATAAAAAATAAAATAAAATAAAAAAACAAAGAAATCTTAAAATTTGCAGGCAAATGAATGGAACTAGATTTGATCATCCTGAGTGAGTTAACCCAGAACCAGAAAGATACATGTGATACATATTCACTTATAATTGGATACTAGCCCAAGATGGATGTACTCTGAGAGTGTTCATTCAGCGGGGGATTGGGACTGATGCTGGGACTTCCTATTGAGACTCCAGGTGAGAGTGGTATGGGAGAATGGGGAAATAGAATGACCCAGTGTGTCCTGGAACCCTACAAGAAGACCACTAAAGGCTGGCAAATCTAGACCCAGGGGGCATACACAAACTACTGTACTAAGCAAGGACAATGCACGCAGTAAACCTAGATACCCCCCCCAAATTCAGATCTAGCCAACAGACAGTACATTCTCCACAGTTGTGTGGAGAGCAAGGACTGCCTCTGACATGATCTCTGGTATCCCCTATTTGACCACTTCCCCTTAGTGGGGAGGCCTGGTGGCACTCAGAGGAAGGGGAGGCAGGTTACCAAGATGAGACTTAATAGGCTGTGATCATGTGGTAGGGGAGGAGGTCCGCTTCTGTCACAGGCCTAGAAAGGGGAATAGGGTGAAAGAGGGAGGGAGGGAGAATGGGAAGATACAAGTGAGGGGACAACAACCGAGATCTAATCTCAATAAATTATTTAAATTAAAAATTCTAAAAAAAAAATAACAGTGAAGAACAAAGTTGAATAAGTGCTGTAGAGATAGCTCAGTGGACGAGGTGCTTGCCTTGTGTGGCATTTGGTCTTAACAATCAACTTGACAAAATTCTAGGATCACCTGAAAGTTGGGCTTCTGACCCTGGCTGTAGGGGATTATTTATGATTGCCTTAATAGAGATGAGAAGACCTACCTACTGTGGGCAGCATCATTCCCTAAACAGAGGCTCCTGAACTGTGTAAGAGTGAAGAAAGCATAGATACTAAGTAATATTATCCATGTAGTAATTTTTTTTCGTAACTTGCAATGTGCTTTTTTTTATTAATTTATTCTTATTACATCTCTATGGTTATCCCATCCCTTGTATCCTCCCATTCTCCCTTTCCTCCCATTTTCCCCTTATTCCCCTCCCCTACGACTGTTCCTCAGAGGGATTACCTCCCTCCGTATATGCTCATAGGGTATCAAGTCTCTTCTCAGGGACCTGCTGTCCTTCCTCTGAGTGCCACTAGGTCTCCCCCGCCAGGGGACATAGTCAAATGTGAGGCACCAGAGTACATGAGAAAATCATATCCCACTCTCCACTCAAGTGTGGAGACTGTTCTGTCCATTGGCTAGATCTGGGTAGGGGTTTAAATATTACCGCATGTATTGTCCTTGGCTAGTACCTTAGTTTGAGCGGGACCCCTTGGCCCAAATCTGCCTATCATAATGTTCTACTTGTAGGTTTCTAGGACCCACTGGATCCTTCTACATTGCTATTCTCACATGGTTCTCTTATCTAGAGTCCCAATAGGATGTCCTCCCCTCTGTCACAGTTTCCTGGTAAGTGAAGGCTTTCATGGGACATGCCCCTTGGGCTAGTATGCAGATATAAGTGAGTATATACCATTTGAGTCTTTCTGCTTCTGGGTTAACTCACTCATTATGATCATTTCTAGCTCAATCCATTTATCCACAAATTTCGGAATTCCTTGTTTTTAATAGCTGAGTAGTATTCCATAGTGTATATGTACCACAGTTTCTTTATCCATTCTTCTACTGAGGGACATTTAGGCTGTTTCCATGATCTGGCTATTATGAATAAGGCTGCTATGAATATGGTTGAGCAAATTTTCTTGTTATGTGCTGGTGCATCTTCTGGGTATATTCCAAGGAGTGGAATAGCTGGGTCTTGAGGAAGCCCTATTCCCAATTTTCTGAGATAGCACCAGATAGATTTCCAAAGTGGCTGTACTAGTTTGCATTCCCACCAGCAATGAAGGAGTGTTCCTCTCTCCCCACATCCTCTCCAGCATGTGGTGTCCCTTGAGTTTTTGATCTTAGCCATTCTGATGGGTGTAAGATGGAATCTCAGAGTTGTTTTGATTTGCATTTCCCTGATGACTAAGGAGGTTGAGCATTTCTTTAAGTGTTTCTCAGCCGTTTGATATTCTTCTGTTGAGAATTCTCTGTTTAGTTCCAAGCCCCATTTCTCAATTGGGTTATTTGGTTTGGTGGTGTTTAATTTCTTGAGTTCTTTATATATTTTGGATATTAGACCTTTGTCAGTTGTATGGTTGGTGAAGATCTTTTCCCAGTCTGTAGGCTGTCGCTTTGTTCTCTTGACAGTGTCTCCAGCCTTACAGAAACTTCTCAGCCTCATGAGGTCCCATTTATTAATTGTTGACATTAAGGCCTGGGCTGTTGGTGTTCTGTTCAGGAAGTTGTCTCCTGTGCCAATATGTTCCAGGCTCTTCCTCACTTTTTCTTCTAAGTGACTTAGTGTCTCTGGTTTTATGTTGTGGTCTTTAATCCACTTGGATTTGAGTTTTGTGCAAGGTGACAAATATGGGTCCAGTTGCATTTTTTTTACACATAGACATCCAGTTAGACCAGCACCATTTGTTGAAGATGCTATCCTTTTTCCATTGAATGGATTTGGCTTCTTTGTCAAAAATCAAGTGACCATATGTGTGTGTGGATTCATATCTGGGTCTTCGATTCGATTCCACTGATCAACCAGCCTGTTGCTGTGCCAGTACCATGCTGTTTTAATTACTATTGCTTTATAGTACAGTTTGAGATCAGGTATGGAGTTTCCTCCAGAGCACCTTTTATTGTACAAGATCGTTTTTGTTATTCTGGGTTTTTTGTTTTTCCATATGAAGTTCAGAATTGAACTTTCAATGTCTTTAAAAAATTGTGTAGGTATTTTGATAGGGATTGCATTGAATCTGTAGATTGCTTTTGGTAGGATGGCCATTTTTACTATATTAATGCTCCCTATCCATGAGCAAGGAAGATCCTTCCATCTTTTCATGTCATCTTCAATCTCCTTCTTCAGAGTTTTGAAATTTTTTTCAAACAAGTCCTTCACTTGCTTAGTTAGAGTAACTCCTAGATATTTTATATTGCTTGTGGCTAATGCGAAGGGTATGGCTTTCCTAATTTCTTCCTCTGCAAGCTTGTCATTTGTGTATAGGAAGGCTACAGACTTTTTTGAGTTAATTTTGTATCCAGCCAAATTGCTGAAAGTGTTTATCAGTCCATGTAGTAATTTACTCTCCCTTTCTGACTGTGGACATAATGTGACTAGCTTCTCCAAGTTCCTGCTGCCTTGACTTTCCTGCTGTGATGGACTAAGCACCAAACTGTGAGCTAAAATAAATTCTTTCTCCCTCAAGTTGCTTTTGTCAGAATATTTTGTCATAGCAATAGGAAAAGAAGTTAAAGCATTATGAATATGTGAGGACTAAAATTTGTGTCTCCAGAGGCCACATAAAGCTGGTAGAGTGTGTCAATAATCTCCACATTCCTAAAGCATTCTGGGAAATAGGGATAGGAGAATCTATGGAAACTAAAAGGCCAACTAGTTTGATGTACGCAACATTGAACAGAGTTCAGAGTAAGAGACCCTGCATCAACCAAGTTGGAAGTCAAGAACGGGTACCTGAAGTTTCTATCTGACCTCTACATGTCAAGTATAGCACGTCTACATTCTCACCTACACAAATATACATATAAACACCTGCACACTACATATGCATCATTCAGACATATGTAAAAAATTGCACTTAAATATTTTTTAGATATGAATGTATGAATTTCAGAAGCTTCTTCAGAAATAGGTTTAGATATGACTTTTTTTGAAAAGTCTTTAATGTTAGTTATTCCTCCTTATATTCCTTCCTTTACTGTGCCCTCCATCCCCCCTAACCCATTTTGACTTTATTACTTCATTATTTCCTTAAACTCTTTATACCACTATGTTCTATCTTCTTTCTTTGGAAGATCAAGACTCCCCTTGCCCCACCAAGGCCAGTTATTAAATTCCTGGTATCTATAGGTATTCCAAATGAAACACCTGTATCTGAAAATTTTAACACTAACATCCACAAATGAGAGAAAACATGTAATATTTGTCTTTCTGGCTCTGGATTATCTCATTCAGCATGATTGTTTTCAGTTCCATCCATTTAACTATGAATTTCATAATTTTATTTTTAACTGCTAAGTAATACTCCATGTACAAATACACCTTGTTTTTATTATCCATTCATCAATTGATAAACATTTCAATTTCCTGGCTATTGCAAATAGGGCAGCAATGAACATTGATGAGTCTATCTCTCTTTAGTAGGATACAGTGTCCCTAACATAAATATACCACTATTGAGTAGATACCCAAGAGTGGTATAGTCAGATTTCTATGGTAGATCTCTTTGTTCTAAACAACACAGATTAACAAATAAAAATCTCACAACCAAGAATTGCTTACTTCTTTTGGAGTTGGTGGCTGATGAGGCATCTCAACCCTTAAATAAGCTATTACAGTTGTTCTTGATTACCTTTCACGACTTGATAGTAAGATACTACTGGTGAAAATGCCATATACTTGAGTCATGGAACATGGAGAAACCAATCGGGTATTGGCCTGGAAATTCATAGTGCTAAAAGGTGCCATGCATGGTACTGAGTGAGAAAAGTAGCTATCAATTTTATTCAGCTGTGAATTTTGCAAGTTATAATAATGACTGACTTAGCATGATATGCCCATGGGAGTAATAATGGCATGCATGTCATAGGAGTAATCATTTACTTTATGAATGGATGTAAGGTCTATTTCACAAAATGAGACCAACACCTGACACCATTGCTAAACCTCAGAATATGTGGCTTGATAAACCATAAACCCTCTGGGCCTGGTATTAAACTGAGTTTTAAAAGACTTATTTCTACACCATAGATTAATTTATACCCCAACCCTCATCAGAGAAGCTTTTTTGGGTAGATGGCTATGAACACACATTCTCACAACTGACCAAGGTATAGGAATAAGAGACTCTGGAATACTCAATCCTAAATGTGACATCTTTATCTCCTCATATGGGATTATTGCTGAAGAAAGGTCAGAAAGTTTTTGAGTCACAGATGGTGGATTACAAGAAGAAAAGTTATACAAATGAACACACAATAGTTATGACAAAATGCACAATACTTGTGCAAGCTCAAACCAGACAAAATCCCAGCATAGAGAGGAGAGGTGGGAGCAAATATCCACTACTGGCATTTGATAGTTGCTGGGAGAGAAAGAGCCAGTTCTCTTTATGGGTGTGGCCCCTGGAAATCAACCACACTCCAATGGAAGGCTCTGCATCTAGTAATATATACATAGCAGAAATTTGAACTGATGGATTAAAAATAGACAAAAAGAGGACATAAAGTTGAATGGGTTTAGAAGGAGGAATGGATCTGGGAGGAGTTGGGAAAGGGGGTAAAATCTGATTACAATAAATTTATGAAGTTCTCAACAAACTAATAAAACAAGGAAAAACAAATAGACAGCAAAATCTTTCAAACTGTTTAAATGAAAATAAATTTGTTAACTTAAAAAGATCCAACAATAGTTTTATAATTATTTCTCCACAGAAACAAACAAATAAACCTAAAAGTCAATGGTACAACAGTCTGAAAGAGCTGAAAGCAAAGAACTACCTTCCTAAATTAAAAATGTCCTTTGTAGGCACAAAAAATGCAAATTGAATAGCTTTCAATAAAATACACCAAAATAAATAAATATATTTGTATTATTCTACCAACCAAGAAGATAAAAACATAGTAAGTGAAACTAGGCAAATGCTTGAACATTCTCAAGAAACATGAGACCTTAGGTAACTGTATTAGTTCTGTTAGAATAACAAAATTCTAAAGATGATCAACTTATAAGGAGAAAATGTTTACTTGGGCTCAAAGTACTAGAGGTTCCAGTTGATGATTGGCTGACCTCATTGTTTGAGGTCTGTGAGAGGGCCAGATATTGTTGTAGTACACGGTAGAACAGAACTGCTTATAAAGAAAACATTTTTATTAGGGCTGGCTTAGAGTTCAGAGGGTTAGTCCATTATTGTCATTCAGGAAGCATAGCGGCATGCAGGCAGACATGGTGATGGAGGGGAGCTAAGAGTTCTATATCTGAAGAGTTCTACATCATGGGTATATACCCAGGAGTGGTATAGTTGGTTCATGAGGTAGAACTATTTTCAATATTCTGAGAAGCTGCCACATTGATTTCCAAAGTGCATGTACAAGTTTTCACTCCCACCAGGAATGTAGGAACATTCCTACAGGGCCTGTTTTTTTTTTTCAAAGTACCACATGCAGTAAGTGTGAAAGCAAACTGACACAAAGTTTGAGTAAGTGCAAATTAATATGCACTATTTTATGTCTGACTTAAGTCTCAGAACTTTCATTTCTAGGCTTACACTATAGAGTATTGAGCTCATAGAGCCACCCAAACCATGTATGACAATATCCACAGTCATCTCATTTACAATAGTTCCAAAATGCTCAATATCATGGCAGAATAACTGTAGCTGACAAAAATTAATTAAATGCTTGAAAGAGCTATTAGCATTTTGAGTGTTCCTAACACAAAGACAAGATAAATGTCTGAGGTGACAGATGTGCCAATTGATCTGACCTGATCATTACATATATTGAAATGTCACACTGCATTCCATAAGCATGTAAAAGTACCATGTGCCAATTAAAAGTAAAAGTACAATTTCAAAAAGATTGTAGGCAAAATTATATTTCTATGCACAGCTGCATTAAATGGAATTAGATTAAATATTTCAATGTAGAGAAAGATAGAACAATATGGTGCTTATTAATAGAATAGCTCCCAACAGAGAAAGGTCAGAAATAAAGAGCTAAGGCACAAACGCAAACCATGTGAAGATTAACCTAACAATGTTTACTCTATTAATGGTAACAAAGAAAAGTTTAAAACAGATCTTTAACAGAAATTCAAGATGATACTTTATAGTGATATAACATTGCTTTTGTGGCTAATTTAATAAATGTAAAAATGTCAATAAGATTATTATTGGAATAATAAAAGTAACAAATTTAAATCGTACACAGAAAATGTAGCACTCACTAACTCAAAGTGTACATTCTTTTTAAAGGCCATAAAATATTTGTCATAACTAACAACATAACTAACCAGAGGGAAACTCTCAATAAATGCCAAATAATTAAAATGATTTTGGAAAATTATATAATTAGAATAGAAGTATACTAGAAATAAGTGGCAAAAAATGTAATCAGAAAATATCTCAAAGCTTTTATTTTAAATAATGTCTTTCTAAATAAAGTAAAGATGTATGAAAAATCATTTTCAAGAACTATAGTAATGAAAACAATTGGAACAGAGACTAAAAGAGGTATATGAAGATTTCGGGAGTGAAATTGCTGTCAATGTCTGTGACAGAGAAGAAGAAAGTGACAATTATTACAGTGTCCCACTCAAGAAATCAGAGACAGAAAAAAGTTAAGGCAAGATCAGAAATTAATAGACTAGAAATTAAACAAGCAACAGAGAAGTGAGAACACATTTTTTTGCGAAATGTTAGTAAGGTTGAGAAGCCATGGCATGTTTAGTGAGGTGAGATGCACAGAGTAGCACCTGTCTGTATTCCCAGTAGTTGGGAGACTGGGGCAGTGACACTGGGTTTGAAGCCTGGGGACACATGGTAAGTTCTACTTCAGCCTAGGACAGAGCAGAAGACCTTATCCACACACACAAAAAGCAAATGCTAACAAAGTGAAACAGAGCAGATATTATCAACTAGAAATGAAGGAAGACACAATCACATATTCATAGACTTTAGAAATATACATTACTGTGAGTTTGTAATGTTTGAAGATCTAACAAAGCTGGCAGATTACAATAACAAGCCAATTTACCAAAATTAGCTGGAGGGAAATTATTAAAAACATGAATAGCTTTTATATATATTAAAGAAATAATGCTAAGCCTGATGATTTGAGATGCATCCCTGGATCCCACATGATGGAAGGAGAGAACAGACTCCAAGTGTCCCCACACCTCCACATGTGGCCCATGACATGAGTGCACTAATACAGTCACACACATACACAAAATAAATGCATATGTGAGAAAAAAAGATTCTTTAATAAAATATCATGTGTGTGATATGTTTTATTCTTTGGTTATTTAAATATTAACTCAAATATTATATTTAAAATTTGAAAAACACAGAAGAATAGAAAAAGGAAATATTTGTAAGTCGTACTTTGAGCCCAGCATACTTCTGGCACAAAACATAAGAAATTCATCACACAAAATGTAGATCACCACCAATTTCCCTATGAACATACATGCAACCTCAAAAGTATGACAAGGGAGCCACAGCTAAGAGGAGCCTTACTCCCCTCATTGATTGTACTGGTTTATCAAGTGTCTATATGAGAAACATAGAGACACAGTAGCTATCTGCCCCATGCATAGAAATAAATTCTAGATAAAACATAGACTACTATGAAAGTTATAGCAATAAAAATTTTAGGACTTGTAGAATATTATCATGAATATGGAATACATGATTAGTTTTTAAAACTGAAGATCAGGTTTGGCGAGATGGCTGTGCAGTCAAGAGCACTGATTGCTCTTCCAGAGGTCCTGAGTTCAATTCCTAGCAACCACATGGTAGCTCACAAGCATCTGTAATAGAATCTGATTCCTTCTTCTGGTGTGCATGAAAACAGAGCAGTCACATACCTAAAATAAGAAATAAATCTTTTTTTAAAAAACTGAAAATCAAGGTGGGAGAGAGGGAGGAACAGGAGGATGCAAGTGATAGGAAAACAATTGAGATGTAATCTGAATAAATTAATTTTTAAAAACATGAAAATCAATAGCATTAATTCTAACAGAAAAAAAATTGGCAAATTGAGTTCTTTCAAAATTTTAAGGCCTGTAAATTAAATAAAATGATCCAGAATGAAAATATTATAATAAATATTTTAAGAAATAATATATATAATATGATATATGTTATATATAATAATATTTAAGATAATATATAATAAATGACTCACATAAGAAATATATAAAGAACCTTTATTTTATTTTTTACTTTTACATACATATTTATAGTATTACACATATATACAATAAACTACATACAGCAATAAGGACCAGGAGACAATTAGGAATTATATAAATGTTACATTCATAGTATTTTGCCTATTTGTATTTGGAAACTCTGGAGAACACATCTTTCCCTTTCCTATCTTGATGAATCTACAAGTCTGAATGTAAATCAATGTCTTTCATATCTCTATCAACATAAAAACTTCTACCTAGAGCTAAAAACATCTTAACCCCTAAACAACTAAGCTTATTTGTAAAACTAAATTATCTGGTCTTCAAACCCATCAGAGACTTGAGAAGGAATAAAATTAATTTTCTGAATAAACAGGAAGTGCAAGTTAGCAGCTTCCAAAATGAGAAAATGACAGAGATGGTTAGCTGCCTGAACAGTCACCCAAAACTCTCTATAACATTGCAGCATTGTCTTTAGCCTTCTGGCCCATTCATTATATCAGGCAGACATATTTGTGAGGCAGGAACTATTGAGGACTTGCTTACCCTGTCTTTGCAGAGTTTGGCCATTGATTTTGCCTGGGTCCAAGGTTGCCTATTTTTAGGCAAAAATGAGGACATTTTTCCCAGTGGCTTATTTGCCACATTTGAAGTCATCTCCATAAGGAGGTTCTTTGATGCTCATTATCTTCTTTGAGATTGGCTGGGTGTTGCCAGGAGTTAACCGGTCCTGCTGTCAAAGAATCCTTAAAATAATAAAAGCATCTTTAATTGCCATATTCTGAAGGTCTCTGGGGTTTTTGAAGACCTTATCTATTTTACTTTATCTATCTCTAGAATCCTATCTATCTGTTAAACATAGTTGTATATTCTTGTGATGAAAATAGACTAATAATTGACATGGCTATGAGTTGATCAACTAACAATTAACCTGTAGCACTTAATTGTCCTAAACAGTCTTTAATATCACCTTCAAAGTACTGGAAATAAACCTTGTATTATATTTGAGCTGTAGAGGTACACTACCTCGTATTTGAGTAGCAATATATTTAATGTGTGTGAAGAATAATTGTGAACTTGAACTCTACACCAATGTTTTATTTTGCATCAATATACAAAATTCTATAACAATGAATTAAAAATAACCATGTTTGTGAGTACCAGTTAAGGTCTTAAGTTGAGGAATAGGTTCAATAATCTATTTTTTGTCCTGTCATTCTATATATATTGAAATTCTCCCCTTCTTTTTCTTCAACCTCTATCTCCGTACCAAAGAAAAAAAAAGATAAAGGAAAAGAGAGATATCCCTGAGTCCAACATCCTTTTCTCTCTGAATAAGATCAATAATAACTTATAACCAACTCTCAATGAAAATAAACATCCATATCCCAAGAAAACAACCAAAAACCCTACCCAACCTCCCTTAAAGGAAATGAGGCATCGTTCTCTTTTTTAAGGCTTCTTCTGGCTGACTTGGGACAAATAATACCTTTGTAGAGGCCCAAATACAATTGGGGAAAATGGTTAAGCAACCTAGGAATAGCATTTGTGGTTCAGTCTCTACATAGTGATAAACTCCACGGTTAATAAAAGTCCTGTGTGGGACAGTCTGAAATAATGGATCAATTGGGATCAGAAGCTTTCTTTGAAGCTGTCCTGTTCTGATGAGGAACAATTGAAGCACGTGGTGCTGGAACATGAAGGGTGCAGGATGTCAGAGTCCAGCATGCTGAAAGGAGTGGATCCTGTCTGGTGTGATCCAGCATCAGTGTTCCATTCTTTTGTTCTGAAATATAATTTCTCAAAAGCATTATACAGCCCTAACATTTAAAAGTATAAGGTGTGGAGGATGCACAGAACAGATTAGGGCTGGTTCTCTGTTCTTTGTATGAGCAGAAGAAGACATATGTAAATCTTCATTCACACCATGTGAAGAATTGCATGTAAAAATAAGTCACTGGGATTCTGTAACCAACAAGAAACATTGTCTATGCATAGACATTCATGTCTCAGCAAGTGTCAGAGCTATTCCCATGTAGTGGGATAAGCAATATAATTACCTGCTTATTCTGCAGTTTGAAGTCATGTAAGTATAGACTGGATTGAGTTAGGAGTCTCTTTTTCATCTATGTCTGTTTCATTTTGACCTTCTTTTAAATTTATATTTTATTTACTATAATCTATTCACACTGCATCCTGACTGCCATCCCCTCCCTCCTATTCTTCCATTCCCACCCTCCCTCCCTTCTCTGCCCATTGCCCTCCCTCAGACCTCTGGCAGGGGGTCAAGCTATTAGGTCTCATCAGGATAGCCTGCAGCCTTCTCCCCTGTGTGCATGCTAGGCCATCTTGTCTAGGGGCAGGAACCAAATTGTGGGTGCCAGAGTGCATGTCAGAGGTTCAGCAGCAGTCCCCCTCCCCTGTGGAAAATTGGCAGTCTATTGGTTACATCTATTCAGAGGGTCTTGGTTTCTGCATGCACTGTCCTTAAATGATACATCAGTCCATGCAGGCGCCCCCTTTGTCCACATTCTTAAACCCCAATGATCTCCTTGTGGAACGCATGCCCCCTCCTAGACCTTCCATGACCCAACTCTGGTATACAATTTGCAGTTCTTCTCCCATAGTCCTGCTTCAAGTTCAAGCATCTGTCCTGGTCCTCCACTGGGTGCAATATCTCAGAGGACATCTATGTTGGGCTAATATCCACTTATAAGTAAGTATATACCATGAGTGTCTTTCTGAGTTTGGGTTACCTTACTCAGTATGATCATTTTTAGTTCCATCCATTTGCCTGCAAATTTCAATATTTCCTTGTTTTTGATAGCTGAATAGTATTCCATTAGGTAGGTGTACCAGAGTTTCTTTATCCATTCTTCAGTTGAGGGACATCTAGGTTGTTTCCAGATTCTGGATATTACGAATAAAGCTGCTATGAACATAGTTGAAAAAATGCTCTTGTTGTATGGTGGAGTATCATTTGAGCATATGCCCAGGATTGGTATAGCTAGGTCTTGAGGTAACACTATTCCCAGTTTTCTACGAAAGCACAAGATTGATTTCAAAAGTGATTGTACAAATTTTCACTCCCACCAGCAATGGAGAAGTGCCCCCCTTTCTCCACATCCTCACCAGCAAGTGTTGTCACTTGAGTTTTTGATCTTAGCCATTCTTATAGGTGTAAGAATGAATCTCAGAGTCGTTTTGATTTGCATTTCTCTGATGACTAGGGATGCTGAGCATTTTTTTAAGTGTTTCTCAGCCATTCGACATTCTTCTGTTGAGAATTATCTGTTTAGCTCTGTAACGTGTTTATAATTGGGTTATTTGTTTTGATGGTATGTAATTTTTTTAGTTCTTTATATATTTTGGATATTAGTCCTGTATTGGATTAGGATTGGTGAAGATCTTTTCCCAGTCTGTAGGCTGTAGTTTTGTTCTGTTGACAATGTCTTTTGCCTTACAGAAGCTTTTCAGTTTCATGATGTCCCATTTATTAATTGTTGATCTTAGAGCCTGAGCTGTTAGTGTTCTGTTCAGGAAGCTGTCTCCTGTGCCAATGAGTTCAAGGTTCTTCCCCACTTTTTCTTCCAACAGATTTAATGTGTCTGGTTTTATGTTGAGATCTTTAATCCACTTGGGCTTTAGGTTTTTGCATGGTGATTAATATGGATCTATTTTCATTTTCCTACATGTAGACATCTAGTTAGACTAGCACCATTTGTTGAAGATGCTATATTTTTTTCTATTGTGTGGATTTGGCTTCTTTGTCAAAAACCAAGTGTTCGTAGGTATGTGGGCTTATTTATGGGTCTTTGATTTGAATCCACTAGTCAACCAGCCTATTTCTATGCTAGTACCATGCTGTTTTTATTACTGTTGCTCTATAGTATAGCTTGAGCTCTGGGATGGAGATTCCTCTGGATGATCTTTTATTGTACAGGATTGTTTTTCAGCTATTCTGGGTTTTTTTGTTTTTTCTATATGAAGATGAGAATTGATCTTTCCAGGTCTATATAGAATTGTGTAATGATTTTTGTCACCCACTAAAGGTAATCAATACAAAACATCAATACCAGAACAGTGGGTCCATGACTGTGACTACCTGACACATTGCTCAAAAGCTTCTGGAATTGGTTAGTAGAGAGAATTTGGAGATATAAGCTAGAGATAGCCGAGAATGCTAGAAGCAGACCCTGCTGGGTGATTCTGATCAGACGTCAGAGGACTGAAACTGCAGTGTAGACTATAGTAAGTTGGTGGTACCAAGGATGTAGAATATCTTCTGGAGAAATGATCAAAGCTAGCCCAGGAGAGAGGCCAAATAGCTAAGTGGGTTACAGTAAACAAAGCCATAGACGTAGAGTTATGAAAGGACTGGGGAGCTCATGACACCATATAACCCAGATATAAGACATGGATCTACAGAAGTCAATATTTGCCCTGCTGGGTTTTTATTTTGTTCTTTTCAAATCCATCTTAGATAGTCCCCGCCTCCCTTCTCCCTTTTTTTTCCAGAGAGCTTACTTGGACTATTGGATAGTGGATATATGTAATCTGCCTTTTGTTCTTTAGAAAGGCATTCAGGTAACAGTTCTGTTAGTCTCAAACAAGATTTTGAACTTGGCCTTTTAACATCATTATTGTTAAGACTACGAGAACTGATAGCATGAATGAAAGTACAAGATGGACAACTGACCAGGGCTAGTGGTAGAATTTTATGATTTAAAGAAATGTGCTTGGGTGTCAAACTAACAAAGAGTAGATTTTGGTGGTTAATTTTAATTGGTAACTTGATACTTAGATTGTTTCTATTTTGGTCATGGTGGTGATAAAACTGGCTGGCACAAACATGGTTCTGGACATCCAGACCAGAACAATTCAATAAGGAAAATCAGTAAAGTCTTCTAACTTAAAAAAGAAAATTGTGTGCATACATTGTAAAAATGCTCTTTGCTCTAAAATAAAATGAAGCTGATAAAAGAAAAAGAAAATTGTGTGATTGGATATTATATGAGAATATATGTAGAGAACTCTAAAGGTAGGTTTTTTTTCAATCTGTTATAGAATTAGTAAATGAATTCAGAGAATTTGTAGACTACAATATGAACCGGCAAAGCCATTTGTGTTTCTATACTCAAATAATCATCCTAATAAAATAGCAACAAAATTTAAAATAAAGCAAATAAAATTAATAAAACACAAATTTAATCAAAGAGATTATAGACATACTGACTTTCTCAGGCACCAAACATGCACATGGTATACATACAAACATTCAGACAAAACACCATAGATATAAAAAATACATATAAAATAATAAAGTAAATATTTTAAAAATTAACAAACCAGGTGGTAGTGGCATATGCCTTTAATCCCAGCACTTGGGAAGCAGAGGCAGGAAGATCTCCAGGTTCACGGCCAGCCTGGTCTGTAGCATGAGTTTCAGGACAGCAAAGACTACACAGAGAAACCCTGTCTTAGGGGAGAGGAAGGAAGGAAGGATGGAAGCAAGGAAGGAGAGAAAGAAAGAAAATGCTAAAGGAAATTAAAGACAACACAGAAAAATGGAAAGATATATAATGTTCATGGATTGAATTAATATTGTTAAACTAACCATACTATCCTAAATAATTAACAAATTCAAGGAAATTCCTACCAACCTTCCATTGGCATTCTTCACATAAATAGGAGAAAATGTATTTCTAAAATTTACATTGAATATAAAATAATTAATATTTATCCTTCACTATGAAAAACTACCTGAGAAAATGAATCCAACAGAGGAACTATTTGCTTTAATTCATAGTTTCAGAGATTTCAACCCTTGGCCAACTGTTTCCACTGCTTTGATATCAGGTGAGGCAAAATATGATGGCAACATAAAAGTGTGACAGAGGGAATTACTGACCTAATTACAACCAGGAAGGGCATAGAAAAGCAGGAGAAGGAGGGGGAGTGGGGTGGAGAGAGAAGAGGGACAATCTACATTCTTCAAGGCATGACCACAATGACCTGCTTCTTTCAACTAGTCCCTACCTCTATATCTCATTTAGCTGTGAATTCATCAATTGATTAGCCCATTGCTGAACTTGGTACCAGGAGATTGAGACACACCTCAAGATTTCCATCTGTGAGCCAAGCCTTGAACACATGAGCCTTTGGCAACTTTTCAGATCAAAGAAATCATAACACATACTAGGAAGCTAAAACAATATTCTACAAGAAGAATATAGCTGGAGGCATCACAGTACTTAATTTCAAAAATATATTACAAAGCTATCATAAACAAAACATCATTCACACTGGCATAAAAACAGAAAGATAAACAAATGAAACAGAACAGACATTCAGAGTTAGACTAGAAGCCACATGTCTTCTACGGTCAATTTATATTTGATAAAAGTACCAAGAACATAATGAACAAACGGAACATAGCATACACTCAGAATTAGAATAGAGGCCACATGGCTTGTATGGTCAATTGATCTTTGAAAAGAGTACCAAGAACACACAATGAGTAAAAGCTTCTTTGATAAATTGTGATAGGAAAGCTTGATATCGATGTGCAGAAGTAAATTAGACTCTTACCTCACACCATGTCCAGCAATCAACTCAAATGGAAGGAATAATTTAAAGTAAGACTTGAAACTATAAAATTACTAGAAACAAATATCTATCAGTATGAGATATGAGAGAGAGTTTTAAAAGAAATCTTAGCAATTTTTTAAAATATATAATATTATGATAGTTCATTTTAGTTGTGGAAGTATCTAGATCATATTGGCCTGTGCCATGTGAGTAAGACATTGTCTTGATTAGTGATATGGAAGGCCCACTGTGGGCAGCACCATCTCTTGGCAAGTAGGCCATGGTCTCTGCTTCAGTTCCCGCTTGAGTTCTCACCCTGACTTCCCTCAGTGATGAATTACGACCAAGAAACGTAAACCAAGTAAACCCTTTCCTCATTAAGTTTCTTTAGTCTAAGTATTTTGTCAGATGTATAGAGAAACAAACTAGGACAAAACCATAAGCAAGAACAGCAAACATTGATAAATAACATTGAACTAAAATCTGTGGTAGCCATGAAAGCCGTCAACAGAATAAAAATGGTAACCTAGAGAAAGGGATAAAAAATTTGTAAATGTACACCTAAAAACAGCAATTTCCAAAATGCATGTGACTCAAATAACTTAATACCAACAAAACCAATAAAAGTAAATAGGCTGACTAACAACGATCCAAAACTCTGGACAGGTATTTCTTAATAGGAGATAAATAATAGCAAAGCATATACTAATCAGGCTACTATAAACGTACAGAGATATACCACCTATTATATTAGAATAACTATATTTTTAAAATATCTGTGTACGCATGCCTCTGTGTGTGTATGTGTGTGTGTGTGTATTGGTGAGGCTGTAGACAAAAAAACAATATAAATTGGTAAGATTGTTATGGAAAACAGTATAGAAGCTTCTCAAAAACATAAAAACAGAACTACGCTATTACCCAGAAGTGTTGGATGTATGCATATCTTAAATACATTTCATTTGATAGAGTGAAATCATTCTATCAAAGAGATGAGTACACTTTTGTAGTCACAACAGTTAACATGTGGAAACAACTAACATGTACGTTGATGGATGAATGGATAAAGAAAATGTGCATATACATATACATGCATAACACAAACATGCATATACATAAGAGATAAATAATAGCAAAGCATATACTAATCACACTACTATAAACATACAGAGATATACCACCTATTATATTAGAATAACTATATTTTTAAAATATATGTGTGTGCATGCATGCGTGCGTGTGTGTGTGTGTGTGTGTGTGTGTGTGTGTGTGTGTGTGTGTGTATTGGTGAGGCAGTAGAGAAAAAACAATTATTTAGCCACCCCACAAAAGATGAAAATCTCACCATTTGATAGATGAACCTAGAAGACATGACAATTAAAATAAGCCAGACACAGGAAGAAAACTAATGCATGATCCATATGCATTACTGTAAAACATCACACTGACAAAATCAGAGAGAAAAATAAAGGAAATGAGAAGCTATTGGTCAAGGAGTACAAATATTCTTCACACTGGATGACTAAGTCCTGGAGGCCTAGTGTACAGACGATAGTTAGTAATTATTTTCCACGTACAAGAAGTTAGCTATGAGTATTGATTTTGAACATTCTCAACATATACACAAAACGCATTCTGAGGTGCTGAGTGTATCACATACCTTCTTGGTGATTATTGTTTCACAATGTACCTGCATGTCAATAATAGTATGTTGTATATCTTATATACATACAGTTTTTATTTACCAAGGGAAGCTTACCAAAGTTGAAAAAGCATACAAAAGATGATCAGGAACTTTCCATTATTCAAAGGGTGGTCACATGTGAAAAACCATTATAATTTGCAAAAAAAGAGTAACAAATTCAAAGAGCAATCAAACGTCACAAAGCCACACCCACCATCATAGCACAGTTAAATTAACAGAGTCAAGAGCCAGAGGGGATGTGGAACAATACAGTGTGTAAGAGGACAAAGTCACACAACCACCCTGGAAACTCTGTGACAAGAAATCTTCTGACTCAGTCGACTGGTGACCTGGGTTCCACTCTTGGCTGATTATCAACACAATAAGAAAGAGCAGCTGCTTTTATGTTAGCGAGAGGCACAAAAGACCGAGACAACAGCAACCACAATCACTGTGCTATAATATAAAAACCTCAAACCAACCCCATACTCAGCAATAGTAGAACCAAACAGTGGCAGGCAGTGCACTCACTCAACAGAGCAGTAGGAAGATAAAGGACATCTCCTCCAATAACCAACTACATGCAACAACTGTTTCCTCAATGTATGAGGAAAGCAAAGGACAGAGGAAGTTTGATTCTCTTTGACAAAGCTAAAAGATAGGTCCAAACTGATAATGATTTCATTTGGTATGACAAGGCAGGAGAAAGGTTCCAGGGTCCCTTGCTGTGATATTTGGTAATTTGGGGTGGTGGCACATGGATGAATTAACTCTCTGAAATTATTCCTGTTGGAGATGACTTGGTGGGTAAATTCCTTTCTGTAGAATCATGAGAGGTTTGAATCCCCCAACACCCTTGTGAAAACCTGGGCACTGAAACACAAATCTGTCATCCCAGAGCTAGGGAACTGGAGTCAGGAGTGCTCCTGGAGCTCCCTGGCCAGTCAGCATGGCAGAATTGGTGAGTTGTGTGCTCAGCAAGAGACCCTGTTTGAAAACATCAGGTAAGAATTAATTGAGGAAGATATCTAATGTCAGCGCCTAGCTTTCACATGCATGTGCAGAGAGAGAGAGAGAGAGAGAGAGATAGTCAAGTGAAAATTAGCAATAAAATTATTCCTTGCACAGTTTTGTGTGTTTGTGTGTGTGTGCGTGTGTGTGTGTGTGTGTGTGCTATTCTTTGATGAAAGTACATGTTTACTGGATTTATAGCTGACATAGTGTAACAGGTGATTTTTATCATCTTTACATTATGGTTTAATATGTCTTTCAAATCTAAAATGTTTAAGTATTTGAGAGTTTCCCACATTTTCCAACGACTTTGATGAAATGCCTTCTTAATCTGACTTCCCCTTTTCGCACATTTGCCCTAAAACCACCGTGTTTCCACTTATTTCTGAGGTGTGTTATTCAGTTTTCTTGCCTCTGGTCTTAGAGATTATTCACCAAATATCATTAAAATTTTTGGTTCCCAAGAGAATCTTTTAACTTTGCAGTAGTTGGTCTTGGTAGCCCTTCAGAATCATTAAAACAAACAAACAAAAGAATGCAAACAACAAACAAGATTCCCATGAACTGCACACTCCTGTGGAACAGAAGCAATTGCTTGGTGAAAGAAACCAGATGCAAGAAGTTATGAATTACATGACTGCATTGCTGTGAAGCACTCAGAACAGCGGATCTATAGAGGCAGGGCCCAGAGCACTTACTGCCAAGGGCTAAGAAGAAGGCAGACAAAGAGCAATTATGTTCTTATGGGCTGAAAAGTTACCAAACTCATTAAAATAGTTATGTCAAGTCCCAGAATATAAAACCTGGAGACACAATACTTAAAAAGGTGGTCAAGTTTTTTTAAAAAAGACTTCTCTAGTCCAACACGATTGACATTCAGGAGGAAGTGTGGATATGCACTTGAACAGAGCAAAGGCCACAGGAAAGAACAGCCAGAAGACAACCAGCTACACACACAGACCTGGAAGACATCTCCTTCTTATATCCCTTTGAAGAAACCAACCATGCTGTCACCTTGATCTTAGACATCCATCCTCCAAAACACAAGAAAATAAATTTCTACTGTTTCATCTTGTCTCTTGCCTTTTGTCATAGTCTTGTCCTAGCAGGCTGATACTGGGGTTCACATTGTTGTGGTAGAAGTGACTCAGAATGAGGTACAGGTGGTGGATACACAGAACTGTGACTGTATCAGACACTATATTTTTAAATTGTTCATTTTGTGCCATTTGAATTTTATCTCAATGTATTTTTAAAAATTAGACATTTCAGGCCTCTGGATAAGTATCCAGACAATTCTGCCCTGCACATGGAAGTAAACCCCAGGGAAGTTAAAACAAAGATACTGTACATCCTTTCCATTTAAAAGATCAGGAATAATTGCCAAACTAATTGATCATTAAGTGGTAAATTACATAAACGTATAGTCGAATTACATTGAAGACTGGTTGGTGTGTCTAAAATTTTATGGGCTGAACTGCAATCCAACTCAAGAAAGCATTTCTGTGACCTCCTAATGCCTAGGGCTTCAGAACATGATTTTCCCAGGTCCTCCTTTCCTGGTTTTCCCATTCTCTTTTACTATATTCATGCTCTTGAGCTTGTGTATGTGTGTGTCCATCTGTAGCAGACAGAGTTCTCCATAATGGGGGAGGCTGCATCTCCTCTCCACTTTGCCCCAGTGACTGTGTTGCTGCCTGTGACAAATGATTGTTAAATAGTATTTTTAACTATTTAGGTGCTTTATACACAATATTTATGTCCTTTTGTCTCATGTGTGTGTGTGTGTCTGTGTGTGTGTGTGTGTGTGTGTGTGTGTGTGTGAGAAAGAGAGAGAGAGAGAGAGAGAGAGAGAGAGAGAGAGAGAGAGAGAGAGA
>OU015743.1:120019341-120036118 GCA_907169655.1 Acomys percivali
AGAGAGAGAGAGAGAGAGAGAGAGAGAGAGAGAGAGAGAGAGAGAGAAATATCACTGTAGGAGAAGGCAACAGGGTAAGGAATAAATTTGAAAAAGTACTTTGGAAATTAATCTGGCCCCTTCTCAGAATACTGGGAATAGGGCTACCTCAAGACCCACTCCTTGAATTATACCCAGAAGATGTTCTACCACATAACAATGACATATGCTCAACCATGTTCATAGCAGCCTTATTCATAATAGCCAGAAACTGGAAACAACCTAAATGTCCCTCAGTTGAAGAATGGATAAAGAAACTGAGGTACCGGAGTTCCAAGATGGTGGAGCCTATCACGCATTGTATCTGATCTACTGCACGGAGACCAAGGACCTGACTGGAGCTAAGGACAGCTAGAACTAGAGGACACTAGGTGAGTGGGATCCCGCATAGTGCAGACCACAGGCGGGCCTGGAACTGTGTCAAGCAACAGCCCAAGGAGGTCCTGAACCCACTTTCCAGATGCTGGAACAGAACCCACGCGCAGACTGTAGTGGCCTATAAAGCCCGAACTCAGTGTGGGATGGGGGAACACTGGAGCTCCTGGCCTGGAGAAGTCTGGGTAAATGGGTAAATATGCCCTAGGTCACCTGCAGCAGCCCCATGCCAGTTTGCAGAGGGCCCTGGGGCTACGTGGAAGCCCAGGTGGCAGGGACCACCTAACCCAGCTAGAGCGCATCCCACAGTTGGAATTGGTCCAAATCAGAGCCTGCAAATTTGGGCAGATGGAATGCAGCTTGGACAGTTATCACAGCCCGGCAGGATCTGCCACGCTCTCTGGAGAGGCTGGACAGCCCTGAGGTGTCTATACTCTGGTCTGAAAAGTGGCCACAACTTAGTAGGTCAGATCTGGGAAGGGACTTGGTGGCAGGGCCACAGGGAAGCGCAGGCAGCTGGGAGCAACTTACCCAGCCTGAGTGCATGCCGCCTGTGGTCTGGGCCACAATACACATCTGAATCACAGCAGTAGCATGTAAGGGACCAGGCAGAAGACTACCTCTGCTGATCCAGTCCAGAGCCTAAGTTGTAGAGCAAACTCTCCGGGAGCGGAAACCAGGTCACCTGCCTGTTCCAGGGAAGAACTCCCTGATACCCACAGTCAAGGGTATGCAACCTATAATCACTCACTAACTATCCACTCTCAACAACCAGTGAAGGACACCAGAAGCTACCTCCTAACATCAGAGACAGCAAAATGACTAAAGGACAGTGTAAGAATGCAAACAACATTGGCATCTTCAGATCCCAGTTATCCCAAAGAAAGCAACCCTGAGAACCCAAACACAATCAAAATACAAGAAAACTACCTTAAATCCTTAGTAATGAAGATGATAATGGAAGAAATGAATAAAATCTGTAAACAAATGCAGGAAGATGCAAGCAAACAGGTTGAAGACATAAAAGAGAACTATAGAGAGGCACTGGAAGAATTTCAGGAAAATACAAACATATGAAGGAAATCAATAAAACATTTCAAGAGCTGAAGATGAAAATGGAAACTATGATAAAGGCACAGGCAGAAGAAAAACGGGATAGAGAGGCCTTAGAAAGAAAGAAAGCAACACAGAGGTGACCTTCTCTAACAGAATCCAAGAAATGGAGGAACAAATCTCAGGACTTGGAGATACAATCATAGAACTCAAAACAACCATCAAAGAAAATGCTAAATCTGAAAAATTCCTGACACAAAACATCCAAGAATCAAAGACACCATGAAAAGAAGAAACCTGAGAATAACAGGCATTGAGTAAAGAGAAGAAATCTGACTCCAAGGCCCAGAAAATATCTTCAAAAGAATCATAGAAGAAAATTTCCCCAATTTGAAGAAGGAGATGCACATAAACATACAAGAGGCCTACAGAACACCAAATAGAATAGACCAGAAAAGAAAATCTTTCTGACACATAAGACTAAAAACACAAAATATACAGAAGAAAAATATTAAAAGTGGCAAGAGAAAAAGGCAGAGTAACATAAAATGGCAAACCTATCAGAATTACATGGACTTCTCAGCAGAGACGATAAAGGCCAAAAGGGCCTGCAGAGAAGTACTGCAAACCCTAAGAGGCCACAGATGCCAGACCAGACTACTATACCCAGTGAAACTATCAATAACCATTGATGGCAAAAACAAATTAGTCCATGAAAAAACCAAATTCAAACAGTACCTATCCATAAATCTAGCATTACAGGAGTTACTAGAAGGAAAATGTCACCCCAAAGGAACAAGTTAAAACCAAAACTACACAGGACATTGGTAACTACACCATTGCAAAAACACAACCACACAAACTTTCTACTGTAACCAACATAAAAAATTAAGGAAATTAACAGTCACTGGTCATTAATATCTCTCAACATCAATGGTCCAAATTCTCCAATAAAAAGACACAGACAAACTGAATGGATGCATAAACAAGATCAAACATTATACTGCATTCAAGAAACACATCTCACCCACAAGGACAGACATTACCTCAGGGTGAAAGGCTAGAAAAAATATTCCAAGCAAACAGTCAGAAGAAGCAAGCTGGTGTAGCTGTTTTAATATCAACCAAAATTAATCAAAAGGGATGAGGAAGGACACTTTTTACTCATCAAGGGCAAAATCAACCAAGATGACATCACAATTCTGAACATCTATGCTTCAAATACAAGGGCAACCACATTTGTAAAAGAACTATTAACAAAGCTATTAAACCACACATCGATCCTCACACATTACTGGTGGGAGACTTCAACACCCCACTTTCACTGAAGGATAGGTCATTGAAACAGAAACTAAGCCAAGAAATAACATCATTAAGCAACATCATGAATCAAATGGATATAGCAGATATTTACAGAGCTTTTCAACCAAACACAAAGGATTATAACTTCTTCTCAGCACCCCATGGAACCTTCTCCAAAATTGATCACATAGTAGGTCAAAAAGCAAGCCTCAACAGATACAAAAAGATTGAAATAATACCTTGCATCCTATCTGATCACCATGGTCTAAGGCTGGAATTCAACAACAACAGAAATAACAAAAAGCCTACACACACATGGAAACTAAACAACTCTCTACTTAAGGACACCTGTGTCAGGAAAGAAATAAAGAAAGAAACTAAAGATTTCCTCAAATTCAAAGAAAATGAAAAAACAGCATACCAAATTTGTGGGACACATTGAATGCAGTGCTGAGAGGAAAATTCATAGCACTAAGTGCCTTTATAAAGAAATTGGAAACATCTCACATAAGCAACTTAATGACACATCTGGAAGCCCTAGGAAAAAAGAAGCAGAAATGCCTAAGAGGAGCAGAAATCTGGAAATAATCAAAGTCAGGACTGAAATCAATAAATTAAAAACAAAGAGAACAATTCAAAGAATTAATAAAATCAGGAGATTTTTTTTGAGGAAATCAACAAGATAGACAAACTGTAAGCCAAACTAACTAAAAGGTAGAGAAACACTATCCAAGTCAGCAAAATCAGAAATGAAAAGGGATATATAGCAACAGGCACTGAAGAAATACAAAGACCCAGAAATGGATCCATACACATATGGTCACTTGATTTTTGACAAAGAAGCCAAATCTATTCAATGGAAAAAGGATAGCATCTTCAACAAATGGTGCTAGTCTAACTGGAAGTCTAGGAAAATGTAGGAAAATGCAATTTGACTCATATTTGTCACCATACACAAAACTCAAGTCCAAGTGGATTAAAGACCTTAACATAAAACCAGAGACACTAAATCGGTTAGAAGAAAAAGTGAGTAAGAACCTGGAACACATTGGCACAGGAGACATCTTCCTGAACAGAACACCAAGAGCCCAGGCCTTAAGGTCAAAATTAATAAATGGGACCTCATGATGCTGAGAAGCTTCTGTAAGGCAGGACACACTGTCAACAGAACAAAGTGACAGCCTACAGATTAGGAAAAGAACTTCACCAACCCTTCATCTGACAAAGGTCTAATATCCAAAATATATAAAAAACTCAAGAAATTAAACACCACCAAAACAAATAATGCAATTAAGAAATGGGGCTTGGAACTAAACAGAGAATTCTCAACAGAGGAATATCGAATGCCTGAGAAACACTTAAAGAAATGCTCAACATCTTTAATCATCAGAGAAATGCAAATCAAAACAACTCTGAGATTCCACCTTTAATCCATCAGATTGGCTATGATCAGAAATTCAAGTGACAGCACATGCTGGCTAGGATGTGGAGAAAGAGGAAAACTCCTTTATTGCTGGTAGGAATGCAAACTTGTACAGCCACTTTGAAAATCTATCTGGCATTTTCTTAGAAAACTGGGAATAGGGCTTCCTCAAGACACAGCTATTCCACTCCATGGAGTATACCCAGAGGATGCTCCACCACACAAAGACATATGCTCAATCATGTTCATAGCTGCCTTATTCATCATAGCCAGAACATGGAAACAGCCAAAATGTCTCTCAGTTAAAGAATGGATAAAGAAATAGTGGTACATTTACATTATGGAATACTACTCAGCTATTGAAAAAAAAAAAAAAAAAACAAGGAAATCCTGAAATCTGTGGGCAAATGGATGGAACTAGAAACAATCATACTGAGTGAGTTAACCCAGAAACAGAAAGACTCACATGGTATATACTCACTTATAATTGGGCACTATGCCAAAAGGCATGTCCCATGAAAGTCTTCACTTACCAGGAGATTGGGATAGATGTGAGGACATCCTACTGGGACCCTAGATAAGAAAAATATGGGAAATGGGGAAATAGAAGGATACAGAGGGTCTTAGAAACCTACAAGAAGAACATTGTGATGGGTGTATCAGGGCCCGGGGGGGTCTGCTCAAACTATTGCACTAATCAAAGACAATACAAGTAGCAAACATTGAACCCCTACTCTGATCTAGGCAATGGACAGGACATTCTTCACAGTTATGTGGAAAGTAGGGACTAACTCTGACATGAACTCTAGTGCCCCATATTTGATGACCTCCCCTTGTTGGAGAGGCCTGGTGGCACTCAACGAAAGAATAAACAGGCTACCAAGATGAGACTTGACCATATAGAGGGGGAGTAGGTTCCCCTTAGTCTTAGACCTAGGGGAGGGAAGTAAGGTGAAACTGGGACGGGGGGGGGGGGAACAGGAGGATACAAGTGATGGAATAACACTTGAGCTGTAATCTGGATAAATTAATTTTAAAAAATAAAAAAATAAAATTGTTTCCTAATAAAAGAATCATTCCTTTATATTTATGGTTGTGAGCCTAGCCTTTAACGGCTGAGCCATCGAGTGGAGAGAGGGATTTGACTTTCTCAAGTACTCTGGTGCCTCACATTTGACTATGTCCCCTGGCAGGGGACACCTAGTGGCACTCAGAAGAAGGACAGCAGGTCACTGAGAAGAGACTTGATACCCTATGAGCATATACAGGGGGAGGTAATCCCTCTGAGGAATAGTCATAGGGGAGGGGAATAAGGGGAAAATGGGAGGGAGGGGAGAATGGGAGGTTACAAGGGATGGGATAACCATAGAGATGTAACAAGAATAAATTAATTTAAAAAAAAATAAAAATATTTGTTGAGGACTGGAAAAAAAAAAAAAAAGAATCATTCACAAATGTTATTTACTCAATTTGAATAGCAGCAAGACTTCTGATGCATTATCAAGCTATATTACTTATTGTGAAAATCCTTGCCTAAAACTTCTTTTCTCAACTTTATGAACAAATTTGTATGTTTTGATATGTATATATCAGGGCTGGAGAGATGGGTCAATGGTTAAGAGCACTGTCTACTCTTCCAAAGGACCTGAGTTCAATTCCCAGCACACACTTGGCAGCTTATAACTGTCTATAATTCCAGTTTCAATGGATCTGACACCCTCACACCAATGCACATAAAATAAAATAAATTACTGACATAAAATAAAATAAAACATATATTTCAATTTTTAAAAAAAAAAAGAAAAAACTGGTACATTTACACTATGGAATACCACTCAGCTATTAAAAACAAGGAAATCCTGAAGTTTGTGGGCAAATGGATAGAAGTAGAAATGATCATACTGAGTGAGTGAACCCAGAAGCAGAAAGACTCACATGGTATATACTCATTTATAATTGGACACTAGCCCAACAGAGATGTCCAATGAAAGTCTTCATTTACGAGGAGATTGGGATAGATGCAGGGACCTCCTATTGGGATTCTAGGTGAGAGAAATATGGGAGAATGGGGAAATAGAAGGATCTAGAAGGTCCTAAAAACCTACAAGAAGAACATCTGGACTCTGGGGTGTCTGCTCAAACTACTGCACCAATCAAGAACAATACATGCTGTAAATATTGAACCTCTACTCAGATCTAGCCATGGGACAGGATATTATCTACAGTTGTGTAGAAAGAGGGGACTGACTCTGATGTGAACTCTGGTACCCCATGTTTAACCATTTCCCCTGGTGGACAGGCCTGGTAGCACTCAGAGAAAGAATAGGAAGGCTACCAAGACGAGACTTGATAGGCTGTGACCATATGGTGGGGGAGGAGGTCCCCTTCTGTCACAAACTTAGGGGCAGGAAATAGGGTGAAAGAGGGAGGGAGGGAGGGAGGAATGGGAGGAGACAGCAAGGGGATAAAAATTTAGATGTAATCTGAATACATTAATAAAAAAAAGAAAAAGTATCATATGCTTGTCTGAAGATATTACAATGAAACCCATTACTTTGTAAACTAACTAATTTTTTACACTAACTTTAAAAAATAATTTTTAAAAGGTAAGAAAATCACCAAAATCAATGAATTAAGGATTTCCTCCCTCCCTTATTTTCTCCCTCCCTTCCTTCTGAGTCCTGGTTGGTAGGTTTGTACCACCACCATAGTACCAAATTCAAATCATCAGGAAGTTACCTTTTTCTCAGAAAAACAAGAACCTCAGGAGTCAGCCACTGGAATTGTCCCTGCCAAGATTCCTTACTATATCCTGGTTCTGTTCTTGTTTGCCATATCACCATTGCCCCTTGAGAACTTTCTAGTATCAAATAGGAAGAGCCACGGCCTGAGTCACAGTAGGGCACTTAAGTGAGTTCCTGTGAGAGTCCGACTCTACAGAGGAGTCGGTGGAGAAGGCGGCCTGCAGTTCCAGTGAGGAGATCTCTGGACCAGGGCCTTTGAAGCTTCTGACTGCCATGCTGGCAACATTGTCTTGGCTGCCACAGGCTGGCCAGACCCTCAGCTTTTTTGTGTGTCAGGCCAGGAGCAGCAGGCGCTGAGCCACTGTAAATGTTTGCTGGAGATGGGGCAACCTGGCCTGGTCACAGCTGCAGCTTTGATTGCTGCCAGAGCCTTTGCTGGCTCTGAGCTGGTGGGATCGTTGGTGGAATGGGAAAAGCAAAGCCTGGTAGAGCCTCCCAGTGTGAGGCTGGTCTGCTAGTCAAGCTGGGGGCATTTGTGCCCCTTACCTGGGAAACAGATCATACTCATTAAAGGCCAGAAGTAATTGAAGATACTATCATGATCCCCTGCCTGGAACCACTGCCATTACTGGGATAGAAGAAGCCTGCCTGACCAGAACTACAAAAATATTTACTCTTCCCTGAACAGGACAAGGCAAATCAAAACCATAGCAGTTCTTTATCACACACTGAACTGCCAAATGGTGATGCCAACCACACACATTCCAACACATCACCTTCATTTTCTCACCCACCTTCAGAGTTAACGTTATAATCTCTGCCTTACAGAGGAAGAGAAGAAGCTGAGGAGAGTATGTGGACAAAGTTCTTCAATGAACGTTGTCATTAGAGCCTTGGTTCCAACTCAAGAAGTTCCTCGGTCTCTTACATCCCCTGAATGGGGAGACCTGGTGGCACTCAGAGGAAGAAACTTGATACCCTATAAGCATATACGGGGGAGGAAGTCCCCCTCAGTCACAGTCATAGGGGAGGGGAGTAAGGGGAAAATGGGAGGGAGGGAGGAATGGGAGGATACCATTGAGATGTTATATGAATAAATTAATAAAATTAACTTAAAAAAAAAAAGTTCCTCGGTCTCTTTTTGCTATACTATACAGCCCTTTCCAACTCCTGTCAACCTTTGATCCAAAATAGCTTAGCGCCCTAACATTAATAAATGCCTGCTGTTTACTCTCTGCCTTGTCTCACCTTCCCTGTTTGGATACACTGTAGGCACTGCCATGAGAAAATGCTGTCCAGATGTAGATCTGAATACACAGAAACAGAGATATGGAGCAGTGGATTCAGGGATCTCTATAGACTTGGATAAAGATTGACACAGACACAGACACAGACACTGACTCATGTATAGATGGCTAGTGTGTATGTGTGTGTGTGTATGTGTGTGTGATGTGTGTAGTGTATTTGAGATTAGAGGGGATACATTTGCAGACACAAGTAGAGGATATCAGCTGTCCTGCCTATCATTCCACCTTACTGCTGTGAAACGAGGTGTCTTGCTGAATCTGGAACTCGACTAATGGCCAGCAAGCCCCAGTAATTTTTTGTCTACGCTCCACTTCCCACAGAGGTCACAGACTCATGAAGTACCATGTTCTTTAATATCTAAATCAGGTCTACGTGCTTGTATGGAAAGCACTCTTACATCCTGAGCCATCTTCCCAGCTCTGGGTTTTTCCCAGGAGACTCAAGAGTGCAGCAAACATATCTTGTTCTTTCAATGTCTCTAGAAACTATTTGGAGGACCTGGCTCAGAGCAAGATCTCTGAAAATATTGGTGGAATTAAACTGAGTGGACCTTTATCCCCCAAAGCAAAATATCAGTGCCTCCTGCCCAAGGACAGAGTGGGTTCAGAGCTCTCAGCATTTGGAGCTCTTCACTGTCTGTTTCCACCTGACCTTCTCCGGCCTAACTGCAGCCAGCCTGCGTGCTAAGCATACTTGACTCCTCCACCCTCTCTAAATCCCTCTTGAACTTTCTTACCTCAAGGCCATCAGTCACCCTACATCTGCAGTGCCCTCTCTGTCCCCGCCCTCTCTTTGGAAAAATATCATGGCCTATTTTAAATACCACTTCCTCCTGCGCATGCCTCTTTTATCCCTTTTCAGAAATGTGATGTTTCTCTCCTCTGTACTCCATACAACTGTGTGTTTCTATGGTCTAACTTCTCTCTACCTTAAATTTTAATCACTGAAGGAATAACTGCCCCAGCCTGAAATGGCTTTCATCTCTTGTTTCTTGGATTCATCATCTGGTCTAATTTTACCTCCTCAGGAAATTCTTTCCAGCTGCTCCAGGACAGTTCTATCACTACATTTCCAAAGGATCTAAGTCTTCTCCATGAGAACTTCCATCCTTCCCTGTATGCGGCCACAGAGACACCTGCACATCCGTCTTTATTACTCCTGCGTGTGCTTACTACCAGGGAAATGGAAAAACCTGAGTGTCCATCGGCAGATGGATGAGTAATGCAAATGTGACACACAAAGACAGAAGAACTTCATTTTTGTCATAATTAAAAATGAAGCTATCAGTCACAGACATAGGGGAGGGGAGTAGTGAAAATGTGGGAGGGAGGGAGGGAGGGAGAATACAGGGGATGGGCTAGCAACTGAGATGTAATATGAATAAATTAATAAAATATTAAAAAAATAACAATGAAGCTATGAAACTTGCAGGAAAATGGATAAATTTGGAAATTATTATATTAAACAAACAAAACTAGACACAGAAAGACAAATACTGTCTGTACATTGTCCTGTGAGGATCCTTTCTCTAATTCTTCTATGTGTGAATGAATGTGGGTATAAGTAATGAAACTAGAAAAGAACCATGAGTGAGGAGTAGGGAGTTTTAAGAAAGATGTGTGTGTGTGTGTGTGCATATATGTGCATGTTTGTGTGTGGTTGGGGGGGTTACATGCACATATGTGACATGGTAGTAGAAAAGATATACTCAGAATAAAAGGATAGAATCTGGGGTGAGGTAAGAAAATGAGGGAAATATATATGAAAATGTAGTAAGGAATCCTCTTACTTTATACGCCAATTAAAAGCAGTAGTAACAACAACAATAATGTCAGTTCTCAGTGTTCTAAACCATCTCTTTCCTCGACACAAGGTGCCTTCTTGGCCTTTGCCTTTATGGCTCTCAGCACAGTGACAGTGATCATTGCTAAATGACCAAGTAAAAGATGGCTGTAGAATTAATAACTGAAAGATAAGAGAGATGCTGTCCCCTCTCTCTGTCTCAGCACTCACTGCCTCCTTTCTCTACCATGCTACTTGCTCTTCTTCCTGTCATCATGATGTCTCACTCACAGGATCCCATCTGTATCCACAAGAGGCAAGAGGAGAAACATGAACCAGCATCCAAAGCTATAGAAAGACATACTGTATTGTTTGATATAGGAACACAAAAGTCAGACCATCAGTCAAAAAAATTACTTCCCTCAAATGCATCACTGAAAGTGTCTTACACTAATTAATGGGGAGGGAGAGTCCTTTTTTGACCAGGGTTTCTCTGTGTAGCCTTGGCTGTCCTGGAAACTCACTCTAGACCAGGTTGGCCTTGAACTCATAAAGATCCACCTGCCTCTGCCTCCCAAGTGCTGGGATTAAAGGTGTATGCTGCAGGGAGAGTTCTAGTGGTGCTCTAAACCAAACCTATTAAAACATTGTAGTGACTTTATAATGTAACAAAGGGAATAAGGGCATATTGAATGTATTAGGTGGGTTCTTTAAAAAGAACATCTCAACTTTTTTGAAAGGAAGCTTTTCAAGGTAGAAAGAAAGAAGAATCTATCATTTGGAAGGCTATCAGAAGAGGAACACAAAGACTTTATGGTGCAGACTATATTTCTGTAACCTTGCCTCCCACTACTTGAGGCAACATGTTTTCTTGACCCATTAGTGACAGGATATTTAAAGATCAAAAACTTAATACACAAATTCAACGAGACAAAACAGGCTAAGCACTGTGTCCTCACTGTTCCTTGGTCTCTATTGAAGAACCCACAACCTTTCAGATAAGCTGGCCATTGCAGCAGCATGGAGATATTTCCCTGTTCCCCTTGTTTCTGTCTGTAGCATGAGCTACTTCTCCCAACTTTCCTGCGAAACATTAGCTAAATCCTCCTTAAAAGTCTTTTTGTGGTTGGCATTGCCCTCCCCATTTTACAGGAGACCATCAGGATGATGTGATCATAAAACTGTTAAGAAAGTCAAAAGCCTCAGCCCATTTTCAGGATGGGTACATCTACCACCTACTTCCTGTTTAAAAAAAAACTCAGCCCCAAAGTCAAACTCAAGGGCTTCTGCAGAAAGAAGATCTGCCACGCCCTACTCCTCTCCTCAGGATATCTGCAGACCACATCTACAGTATTTTATACAAACATCATAGACTTCTTGTCCCAGAAGCCCAAGAGATGCCAGGTTCCTGGGGGCAGACCTTCACTACTCTTCTATCCTTTCTCCACCCATTCTGCATCTTCCCTTAGAGCTTCATTGCAAGTGTTGAAGGAAATCATAGGAGCTGTGGGTTTCTTTTAGCATTTAAAGCCTCAAGCCATAATTTCATTATTTAAACTGCATGAAAGTGAAAGATACCAAGTACTTTATATATGTAAACGGAATCATCTTGCCAAAGGAAAGAACTGGCTGATACCGAACTGATGAAAGAAATCCAGGACCCATCATAGCTAAACTATGTAAACTGTGGCACACACCGAGATGGCGGTCCAAGCTAAGGGTTTCATCCCCTAACTTCACTTAGCCACTAGCCTGCAGTCATTTTGAAATATTTATTTGGTAGTTGAATGAATGGGTGTGGTTGAAAATAAAACTATTAAAATGTGAAAGAGAAAAGATTGCATGAACAAACAAACACAGTCTCATTTCTTCTTTCATTACTAATGATTTTTGAAAAATACTAATGATCATGTTTTAAATCACACAAAGTAATCCAAACAGTGGCATCCTCAGCAAGCAGTCTACAAACAAAGTACAGCTCTCATGATCTCTTTGATTCTGTTTTGACAGCACAGTTACTGTGTCAAAAACAGCTACAATCTTTTGTTTACAACTCTATCTTAACTATATGATTTCAATGAATAGAGATTGCTTTTAAATTTTCCTAGAGTTATTTAAATGAGTGTCCCAATTTTCCTGAATTGTACAAAAGTAATTTGGAAGATTAATTTCTGAAAATACCTGGTGAAATTTGCATACATGAAGCATAATTATTATTGATATTTACATAGTTCTCCCTGCCACATGCATGCACTATTACCAATTGGTTCACAAGCCATGAAATTACTGAAGAGCCTCCTGTTAGTACAATATGGATTTGTCAACAAATATTCAGCCTCAAGAAAAAAAATGAAAAAAAAAAACTTTAGTGTTCTGCAGCAGAGATGTGGTGCTGTTTTAATTTATTTTCTTGGAACCAAATCTAAAAAGATAAATCTATACCAAAAGAATGTGGCAGTCTTGCAATAAACCTTAGTATGGTTGCAAAGAAACTAAGATTCCTGGGGTTCGAGAGATGGCTCAACAGTTACAAGCCCTTGTTGTTCCTATAGAACAGAGTAGTGGGGTTCAATTCCCAGCACCCACATGCTGGATCTCATCCATCTAGAACTCCAGTCCCAGAGGACCTGATACCCTTTTCTGATCTCTGAATGCACCAGGCATGTATGTGATGCCCATCCAGTCATGCGGGCAAGACACTCACACACTTAGAATTATAAAATAAACAAATTTTAAAAATAGATTTATGAGAAATTTAAAACGTTAGTGAAAATGATAGAGAGGCAAGAATGGAGAATGGTGATGGGAGAAAGAAGTAAATAAATATACGCTGCAGAGGGACGGTACACAGTGCAGTAGTCAGAGTTCTGCCGCTCAGGGTTAAGCAGAAGATCCGACTGTGGGCTTTGAAATGTTTAGCAACTGTACCATTAGGCTGTGCTTAGGACACAGAAGATATTTTTGAGCCACAGTTGGTAGCACCATCTCTAATCCCAAACCTTCGGAGTCAGAGGCAGGTGGATCTCTGTGAGTTTGAGGCCATCCTGGTCTATATTGAGAGCCTCAGGTCATCCATGTCTACGAAGTGAGACTCTGTCTCAAAAAACAAACAAACAGAAACCAAGCAACAAAACAAACAAACAAAAATGCGTTTCCCTTCTTTAATTCACTTAAATGACCAAAGCAAAACTAGAAAAGAAGGCTGGATAGGAGGTACAGAGAAAATAATAGCCAATATTCACATAGTATCTGTTATGTTTATGGCACATTATTAAAAGAGATGTGTTTACCTACTTAATTTTTAAAATGAATATATCCATTTATTTAGCCGTCCAACAACTGCTGGACCATTTCTTGTATTTTTCATGGTGTAAGGGAACACAAGGAGTTACAAAGACAGCAGATCAAGAACTTATTCCAAGGACCTCATATTATGTGACACAAATGAAACACATAGGGTATATTTTTTATAAATCTGCATATTATTAGCCCAGAGAGAGAAGGAGCTATGTTTGCTTGGACTGGAGTAAGGTTTTCAGAGACAATTTGGAAGAATAAGGAAGTATTTTTTATTAGAAACTGAAGAGAACATTGGTATGTTGAGCATCATGCATAAAAGTCATGTTGCTCTGGAACTGCAGAGTTTGCTTTTAACACCATAAATGTGTCTGCTTGTTCATAACAATGTAAGACAATGCCCAAGGTCTTCATGGTCAGTGTGTAACCCAGAGTCATTGGAAGATTTTAAGCAATTAAATTGCATGAAGGGACTCCATCTTCATCTGTTCTCTTCAGAGACTCCATAGGGATTGGTTTCATATTGCTAATTATAGAGAAAGGTGAGTTACTGTGGTGGGGAAGCTGACTAGGGAGTTTAGTAACCATAGTAAGAGTATGAATCCCAAAATGAGACAGGTCAAGAATATTGGGCAAACATAATTAATGAAATAGCTCTACTGATGTGATAGAATGCATATTGTGTAAAAGTTAGCAGGTAGTCAAGAGCATATATCACAAAATATCTACATATTTTAGGAATGCTTTATCATGAAGAAATGCACTTTTAATCTTGAGGTCTTTGACTATATTGTAAAATGAGCTGTTCCCAGGCTTTTTAACTGTTCGTTTATACCAGTAGTTGTTAAGTTGTGGCTGGCAACCCCTTTGGGGGGGTCAAACACATAAGAACATTATAAAATATATAAATTTACATTACAATTCATAATAGTAGCAAAAGTACAGTTATGAAGTAGGAACATAAGTAATTTTATGGCTGCGATCACCACAACACTAAGAAATGCATTAAATGGTGGTAGCAGTAGGAAGGTTGAGAACCACTAGTTTATAATATTATAAAATGGAATTAACTTCAAATACCTATATTGTCTAATTTGTTTATATGTAATATAGCTATATCTCATAAATAGTTGTTGGCTGATATCAGTAAAAGTTTCATCATAAATGATAATGGATAGAAATTCAAATTTCAAAATATTTATTTAATCAATATGTAATTTCCACACAACTTATCCAGAACGGACCCCACTGTCCCTTTGCCCCCATGCTCCCATGGTCCATCTCATGCTCTCAGAGGAAGCTGTCTGTACACCTGAAACTCTTCATAGACACCTACTTCTGTTCATTTCCTAGCGTCTAGTCACTCACAATAGCTCTCTGGACCTTCTGAACAGTTTGCTTATCAGTAACATTTTTTTTAATCCTTCACCAGTTGTATGGTTTTAGTTAAATTACAGCCCTGGTTAAAACATTAATTTTATTCTGAATGCAATGTGACCTTATACAAGAGTTTTTTCAGCATAGGCTTACTTTTCTCATATGTATAATGGGATAACAGTTTATTTTAAAGAAATACTACAAAAGCCAAGTAAATAATGTGTACTGTATTTCATGTTGTGTTGGAAAATGGCAAGCAAATAACCATGTAAGGTATGTTTTTACTTGGTATCTTTATGGTTAGTCTTGGTAACAAGTCTCTATCTAGCTGTATTATTAATTCATCCATCATTGGCTGTATCTAAAACAAAACTTTGACCAAACCATTCTTATGCCAAAGCAAAGATGTATTTCTCATCAACTACAAAGCCAGTCCAAACACATGACAAAGCCAAAAAGGCTCTGAGTATGGATAGCCCTGTGTTTGTATTTCCAATCCTGTTTGACCACTCCGTACTGTGTCCTCTATTTAATAGATGTACTGAAATGCTTACATCACTTTATGTAGGGCAAGTTAGCTCAGTCTCTCCTACAGGACTTCATATTTCTGTTCAAACACACAGTGTTCCCCTTTCCTCCATCCCCATTTCTCTAGTAATGAAGATCATGTTGTACGTCCACTGAATTCCTTTGCTCACTCAGTGAGAATGGAGTTTATCACTTCCACCATGTATGAGCCCAACGTCCCACCCTTATTCCATGGTCAGAATTCTCTGAATTGTGATCATCTTTTCCATCACAGCCCACAATATCTTGAACTATAATTACATAAAAAGCCATCTGTTTCACTAGATGGTGCACTCCTTGATGAAAGAGCTATGTCTGACTTTATCTGAAGCCTTAGGATGCAATGGACACCTACCATGTTGAACAGAGGCTCTAGAAAACCTTGAATGTTTCTCCAAAACTGCATTTTTGGTGATTTCTATGCTTCTATGTCTATGTAAATTTTTCCCAAGGAACTTCCAGGCCTCCTAAGGTCTCATATCTATGAGATGCCCTTGGTTTTTGTATTTTAAGGGATCTAGACCTAGTAGGAGCTGAGGTGGGCAAAGTTCACCTCTATGATATAACTAGAGGGATAGAAAATGAGTTAGATAGTTGAAAACATAGACAAAGGACTCTGACAGACTTCCTTCAAATGTAACTTCTGGCAATTTTTAGCTGTTTGATTTTTTTTAGCAGTTATTCTGTTTTTCTTTTGTTTTCCCTTGTGTCATATAGAAATGAAAAACAAGCCATACTCGTTGTTTTGAAAATTCAATGGGGGCCGGAGCAATGGTTCAGCAGTTAAGAACACTGGGTATTCTTCTAGAGGATCCAGGTTTAATTCCTTCTATTCATGTGTCAGCTCAGAAGCGTCTATTACTCCAGTCTTAGAAGGATCTAACAACCTCTTCTGTTTTCCAGGGGCACTACATGCATGTGGCACACACATGCACACATGCACATGTGCATGAGTACACACACATACACTCACATGCATGGAAATACAAAATAGCAATATAAAATAAAATACTAGAAAAGAAAATTTACTTATCTGCTTTAGATCCAGATCACTGCCCCTCCCTCCTCTCCTCCCAACCCTCCCTCCCTCTTCCCCCTATCCCCACCCCCCTACTCCTAAGAAAAGGAGATCCCACTCCTACCAACCCATCTGAGTGCATCAAGTCAAATCAGGACTGAGACATCCTCTCTCCCTATGGCCTGATGATGCAGCCCAGCCAGGTGGGAGTGATCAAAAAGGAGGCAACAGACTCCATGTCAGAGACAGCCTCTGCTCCCCTAACTAGGGGACCCACATGAACTCTGAGGTGTCCATAGGCTACATCTGTGTAAGGGGCCTAGGTTCAGACAATGCATAGTCCTTGGTTGGTGCTTCAGTCTCTGCAAGCCCCTCTGGGCCCTGGTTAGTTGGCCCTGCTGGTCTTCTTGTGGAGCTCCTGTCACCTCCAGGTCCTTCTATCATTCACACACACACACACACACACACACACACACACACACACACACACAC
>OU015743.1:120036128-120067849 GCA_907169655.1 Acomys percivali
CACACACACACACACACACACACACACACACACACACACACACACACTTTTCTACAGACTGCCTCCCCTTTGCCCGATGCTTGACTATGAATCTCAGCATCTGTTTCAAACCACTGCTAGATGGAGACTCTCAGAGGACAACTATGCTTGGCTCCTGTCTGTGGTATGTGAGCATAGCAGAATACTGTTAATAGTGTCAGAGGCCGGCTTTCTCCCATGGGGTGGGTCTCAAGTTGGGCCAGGCAGTGGCTGGACATTCCCTCTATCTCTGCTCTTTCTTTATCCCTGCACATCTTGCAGACAGGGTATATTTTGGGTTGACTTTTTTGTGGGTGGGTTGGTGCTCCCCTCCCTCCACCAGGAGTCCTATCTAGTTAGAGGATGGCTTCTTCAGTCTTTATGGCCCCTGCTCCTAGGAGTCTCAGCTAGAGTCACACCCATATCCTTACAGGAGACTACTCTGTCACAGACAGAATACATTACTTGGTACAGTGCATCAATTTACTAATTGATGAGCAACTCTAGTTCTCATTTTTAAGTATTTTATTTTATTTTATGTGTGTGCTCCTGAGTATATGTCTGTGTAACATATATATGTAGGAATTCACAGAGATTAGAAGAGGTTCCTGATCCCCTGGAACTAGAGCTACACACAGTGTGAGCAACCATGTGGGTTTTGGGAACACATTATTTCATGCCCATTATTATGACTATTTTAAAAATACAACAGAAAACAAGTGTCAATAAAGGTATGCAGATATTGGAATTTTGATGTGTTGCTGATGGGAATGCAAAATCGTATAGCTACTGTGGGAAATCATGCAGCATCTATAAAACAGACAAAGAAAATCACCATATTATCTTGTAATGCTACTTCTGAGTACGACCTTACACAGCTAAAAGGAGGATCCCAAACCCGTGTTTGTATACAAATGTTCATAAGTAGAATACTCACAATAGCCAAAAAGCCGAACCCACCCAAATGAAATGGAGTGGGGACTGGACACAGAGAGTGAGATGCATGCATACAAGGGGGTTTCCACTCGACCTGGTAAAGGAAGAAAAATGGTGAGCCTTAGACATGTGCTAAGTACAATGAGTTAGACACAGTGGGACAACAACTATGTGAAGTCACTTATATGGAGTTCCTGTACTAATCAACTTCACAGAGACAGAAAGTGAAATGGGCAAGTGGAAGAGGTATTTTTAAGCATAGGGTTTCACTTTGGCAATGACAACTTGTTTTATAGGGATAGCAAAGTGTGCATGTACTAATGCCATTGAATGGTACACTTAATTTAAAATAATTAAAATGGTAAATTTTATGCTATTCAACCACAAGAGAGCATTCACTAAGCAAGTTTTTAATCTGTTCTGCCAGGATTATTAAGCAGCTAGAGTAAAGCCAACACTATAGGTTAACTGCTCAGAGGGCCATCAGAACACTGATTCCATGTTCTTTCAGATTTCTTTCACCCAGAGTGGTGCTGAGATCCTGAAAGCTTTAATTTCCCATGGCCAGGCAAGCATGCATGCACAAACACAGAGTCTCTGGGGCCCATGGAGACACAACCTGGAAACTGGGCTTGCCAGGATTAGCCAGCCAGAGCCAGCCCATGTATCACTCACCCAGAAGACAGCCCTCCATGGAGAAAAAGAACCTCCCAGTCCCCTAACAAAGAGGATAATAAATTCCGATTAGCCAAGGAAGCTCTGAGTCTAAATACCAGCTAGGCTCAGCCCCTGCGAGTGGGGACGAATTATCTGAAAGGTCATCCTAGAGACACTGAACAAAGAGCCTCGAGCAGCTGGGTCCCTTAATTTGAGGAAACAGTGAAGCCTTTAAAGAAGCCAGAGCTGAAGAGACAAGAACGTGGAGAGGCCTTCTAAGCACAGGGAGGATTTAACAGGAAGGGGAACACAGAGACTCGGCAGGAAGCGCTGGACCCGGGCAGGAGCCATGGCTCATCCACTGGCAAAAAGGCCTCGGGAAGGAGCTGCCACCGCCAGCACTAGGCTGGGGTGGCTCTTTTTGGCACTATAATAAGACAGAATGGCTGTGATCTCAGCGATTAAAGCTTTAAACCACAAGCCTCTGGGACAGAGGAGGCTCAGAGTTACAGCCGCCATCGCCTCTTCTTCACTCCTCTCCAGGCTATGGGCTGCTGACAGTGCCAGGTCTGTCTCCAAAACATTCCAGGGGTCTCCCAGGAATCTATGGCCGGGTTCATCCAGTAGCCTCTCTTGTCACAGCTCCAGGGATGGTAAGATGGAAAGCTCCCTGGGAGGCCCATGTGGCAGCCAGGAAGTGGTGTGCTGGCCTGAAGCCATTCCTTGCTTCCAATAACCTCTCTTGTCTAGAAAATCCAAGGAAAAGAGAGTGTAGGAGCCATGCCGCTTAGACTGGAAACCTGAGCAATTGGCCATACCTGACAACGAAGCCACTCCATCCCTAAAATATCCTTTACTTTGGATGGAGAGATGGCTCAGTGAATAGCAGCACTGGCTGTTCTTGCAGAGGTCCTGTGTTCAATTCCCAGCAACCACATGGTGGCTCACAGCCAACTATAATATGATCTGATGCCCTCTTCTGGTGTTCATGCAGACAGAGCACTCATATACATAAAATGAATAAATAAATAATCTTTTTTTAAAAAGAGTGTACTTGAACAAAAATATCCTTCACTGTACAACTGTTAATTGCAAGCACAGTGCTACTGCAAGCCACTGAGTCAAATTCCCCAGTCTCTCAAATGACTGTGCTAACCAGAAACAGTCACGGGCCTAGTGTTTCATGAAGGCTGTCTTTCTCTTGAACTTGAATCTTAGAGCAGCTTTACAAAGTAGGGGTAATGACCACACTTTTAGCAAAAGAAAATGGCAGAGCTGAACACTGTCCCTACCTCCGCAAGCTTCTCGACTGAATCATGCTATCTGCAAAGCAAGCCCTTCGTACCTAAGAGCTTCCTGTACCTGCAAACAGATTCTAATCCACGCATTTGAGGCTCAGAGACATTTGCAGTCTTGCCAGATGTAACACTGTTAGTGAGTTACACAACTGGGACTGAGGGTCACTTCTGATGGAGTCCAAAGCCAATGTTTTTCCTCCATGCTTCATGTATCCTTAGTTAAGATAAAATAATACTGTGTCGCTTGACAATCAGCAAACACTTTGTTCCTTCAATCTTGAAGCTTAAGCCCTTAAAGAATAGCATGGTAATTATACTGCCCTGGTGCCCCGGAAACCACAATTTACTGCAGAATGAGGTGACACGAAACAAAACAGACACATCTCCCAGGCCCATGAGGGACTGTCTGGATTGCACAAGCCTGATGACTTTTGTTGAGAAGATTTGAAGCTCACTTTAAAAAAAATATGGTAGAGAAAATTGGCATTGTGTGTGTGTGTGTGTGTGTGTGTGTGTGTGTGTGTGTGTGTGTGTTGTGTTCAGTTCCCTGTCTGGTTAATAATTCCAGTCTTCATTAAACCAAGTAAGCTTAAGGAATGGAAATGACTATTTATTGATTAAATGATCATTTATTGAAGAAGAATTCTGTCATTACCCAAAGCAATGAAAGCAGTGCTCTCTTCCACAATTGATAGGATTCAGGAAATACAAGACAAGTATCTTTTTTTCCCCTTCAGAACCAGATTCTCAAAGTAACTGTCATGTACGTAAGAGCATTCACATCTGATTCAGCCTGATGCAGATTCACATCGGATACATTCAGATCCATCTTTTTTTTTCCTCTGTGAGAAATGTTGCCAAGTGCAGAAACATACACGTGGAGGGAAATGTAAACCAATTTTTATACTACCTATAGCCTAGTAACTCAGTTAAGATGACAGAGACCACTTTAAGGATTACTTATGCCTAATAGGCAGGAAATAGTTAAATCACAATGGCTTGGCTGAGACCTGCATGTTGTAAAAGAGTAGACCCAGGGCCACTCAGCTCCCTTGAGTAGCATCCTTACAGCCGAAACTTGCATACTAAAGAAGCACTAAAGATGGGGTTACCTTTAGCAAGAAATGGGAGAAAATCTTTTCTTATGAGAGCTGTAGTCTCAGACTCATACACAGTAGACACCCTGAAAAATATGCCCAAGTGGGAGATCACACCAAACAACCTCCCCATTGGATGGACAGCTGAGCTCACATGCAAGTGAAATCCCCAGAATTCAGCAATCCAAAATGAATCTCAAAAGCAAGGCTGTAGCAATGTCTGTTGTCCATGGAGGTTCCCCGGGGGGGAACCTGGGGGCAGGAATGGTCACTGTCAATAATCTCCCAGGTTTTAGTGTTCCTGCTTTGATAGGAAGTGACTCTTGGGCTTAATCACATTGCAGAACATTGTAACTTACATATAATTTGCATAAAACCACATCAACAAAGAGTAACAGGTGAAATAAAAAGATAAACCAAAAATGATCTGGCCATTCTTGGGAAGACAATAAGTAAGCTCATGTATCTATCTATCTATCTATCTATCTATCTATCTATCTATCTATCTATCATCTGTCTATCTATCATTTCTTTTATTTTTATTATTTAAAACAAATTTTAAATTTAAACATATTTAATCGTATTTTTCTCCTCCCCTAAGTCCTTCCAGGTCCTCCCAACTCCCTACCTACCCAACCTTAAGTTCTTTTTCAAAAACACACAAAAACTCAATGAACAAGAACAATAAAACCATTCCCTTTTTTAAAATGAACTTTACATCTTAAATATATTTTATTAATTTGTTCATATTACATCTCAATTGTGGTCCCATCCCTAGTATCCTCCCATTCCTCCCTCCCTCCCATTTTCTGCCTACTCCCCTCCCCTATGACTATGACTGAGGGGGACCTCATCCCCTTGTATATACTCATAGGGTATCAAATCTCTTCTTGGTAACCTGCTATCCTTCCTCTGAGTGCCACCAGGCCTCCCCATCTAGGGGACATAGTCAAATATGGGGCACCAGAGTTCATGTAAAAGTCAATCCCCACTCTCCACTGAACTGTGGAGAATGTCCATTGGCTAGATCTGAGTAGTTCAAAGTTTACTGCACATATTGTCCTTGGCTGGTGCCATAGTTTGAGCAGAACCCCTGGGCCCAGATCTCCCCATCATAATGTTCTTCTTGTAGGTTTCTAGGACCCTCTGGATCCTTCTATTTCCCCATTCTCCCTTGCTTCTCTCACCTAGAGTCCCAATAGGAAGTCTTCCCTTCTGTCTCACTTTCCTGGTACATGAAGACTTTCATGGGGTATGCCCCTTGGGCTAGAGTTCAGATACAAGTGAGTATATATCATTTGACTCTTTCCGCTTCTGGGTTACTCACTCATTATAATCATTTCTAGTTCAATCCATTTGTCCACAAATTTTGGGGATTCCTTGTTTTAATAGCTGAGTAGTATTCCATAGTGTCAATGTACCACAGTTTCTTTATCCATTTTTCTACTGAGGGACACTTAGGCTGTTTCCATGTTCTGGCTATTATGAATAAGGCTGCTATGAACATGGTTGAGCAAATTTTCTTGCTGTGTGCTGGTGCATCTTCTGGGTATATTCCAAGGAGTGGAATAGCTGGGTCTTGAGGAAGCCCTATTCCCAGTTTTCTGAGATAGCACCAGATAGATTTCCAATGTGGCTGTACTAGTTTGCATTCCCACCAGCAATGAAGGAGTGTTCCTCTCTCTCCACATCCTCACCAGCATGTGGTGTCACTTGAGTTTTTGATCTTAGCCATTCTGATGGGTGTAAGATGGAATCTCAGAGTTGTTTTGATTTGCATTTCTCTAATAATTAAAGATGTTGAGCATTTCTTTAAGTGTTTCTCAGGCATTCAATATTACTCTGTTGAGAATTCTCTATTTAGTTCTGAGCCCCATTTCTCAATTGGGTTATTTGGTTTGGTGATGTTTATTTTCTTGAGTTCTGTATATATTTTGAATATTAGACCTTTGTCAGATGTAGGGTTGCTGAAGATCTTTTCCCAGTCTGTAGGCTGTCACTTTGTTCTGTTGACAGTGTCTCCTGCCTTACAGAAGCTTCTCAGCATCATGAGGTCCTGTTTATTAATTGTTGACCTTAAGGCCTGGGCTGTTGGTGTCCTGTTCAGGAAGTTTTCTCCTGTGCTAATATGTTCCAGGCTCTTCCCCACTTTTTCTTCTAACCGATTTAGTGTCTCTGGTTTTATGTTAAGGTCTTTAATCCACTTGGGCTAGAGTTTTGTGCATGGTGACAAATATGGGTCTAATTGTATTTTTTTACACATAGACATCCAGTTAGACCAGCACCATTTGTTGAAGATCCTATCCTTTTTCCATTGAATAGATTTGGTTTCTTTGTAAAAAATCAAGTGACCATATGTGTGTGTGGATACATTTCTGGATCTTTGATTCAATTCCACTGATCAACCAGCCTGTTGCTGTGCCAGTACCATGCTGTTTTAATTACTGTTGCTTTATAGTACAGCTTGAGATCAGGTATGGAGATTCCTCTGGAGGATCTTTAATGTAGAAAATTGTTTTAGCTATTCTGGGTTTTTTGTCTTTCCATATGAAGTTCAGAATTGAACTTTCAATGTCCTTAAAAAATGTGTAGGTATTTTTATAGGGATTGCATTGAATCTGTAAATTGCTTTGGGGTAAAATGGCCATTTTTACTATGTTAATTCTCTTGATCCACGAGCAAGGAAGATCATTCCATCTTCTCATGTCGTCTTCAATCTTTCTTCAGAGTTTTAAAATTTTTTTCAAACAAATCCTTTACTTACATGGTTAGAGTAATCCTAAATATTTTATTTTGCTTGTGGCTAACGTGAAGGGTGTAGTTTTCCTAATTTCTTCCTCTGCATGATTGTCATTTGTATATAGGAAGGCTACTGACTTTTTGGGTTAATTTGTATCTAGCCAATTTGCTGAAGATGTTTTTCAGCTGTAGGGGTTCTCTGGTGGAATTTTGAGGGTCACTTATATACACTATCATACCATTTGCAAATAGGATAATTTGACTTCCTCCTTTCCCATTTGGATCCCCTTGATCTCCTTTTGTTGTCTTATTGCTCTGGCTAGAACTCCCCATACTATATTGAAGGGATATGGAGAGAGTGGGCAGCCTTGCCTAGTTCCCGATTTTAGTGGAATTTCCTTGAGTATCTCACCATTTAATTTGATCTTGGCTATTGGCTTGCTGTATATAGCCTTTATTATGTTGAGATATGTGCCTTGTATCCCTGATCTCTCCAAAACTTTACACATGAATGGATGTTGGATTTTATCAAATGCTTTCTCTGGATCTAAGGAGATGATTATGCGGTTTTTTTATTTTCAGTTTGTTTATATGGTGGATTACATTAATGGATTTCCATATATTAAACCATCCCTGCATGCCTGGAATGAAGCCTACCTGGTCACGGTGAATGATGTCTTTGATGTTAAAACCATTCTCTAAAAAGGAAAACAAACAAACTCCAAAAAAATTGCCACAGATCCAGCAAACTAGCCAACACACACGAAAAAATGTAGAGTCCATTTTACATTGGCCAACTACTCCTGACCATGACACCTGGCCTGGAGTAGTTGATATGCCCAGTGTCACTCTATTGGAGAACACTACTTTTCCCTCTTCCAGCAAATATAAATGACAGTTGCTTGTTAATTTTTACCCTAGTGTCTAGGTTCTTACTCATTCATACATTCATTGTTTCCTTTTTAATATAAAAATGAAATATAATATTACATAACAAAATCTATCACTTTGGAGTATAGATTTGGAGTCCCAATCTATTCATTTGTACAAGACAAATTAATAGAATGCAAAAAACCCAAGAGAAGACATAAGAATCAAAGACCCAATTGTTGGCACACTCAAGAATCCCATAAAAACACTAATGCATATGCAGAAGACCTGGGGCAGACCTACGCAGGCCCTGTGCATGCTGCCTCAGTCTCTGTGAGTTCATAGGAGCTTTGTTCGTGTTAACTTAGAGTATCTTTTGTGTGTGTGTGTGTCCTCCTTTGCCTCTAGCTCTTACACTATTTCTGCCTCCTTTTTCCGTGTAGTTTTCTGAACTTGGAAGGGAAGGATTTGATGGAGACATCCCATTTAAGGCTGAGTGTTCCAAGGTCTCTCTGTGTAATGTCTGTTGTCTCTGTTCCTGCTCCCATCTGTGTCACAAGGAGGCTTCTCTGCTAGTAGCTGAAGAAGGCACTGGTCTCTCTCTGAGTACAACAGAATATCATTAGGAATCATGTTATCATAAACATTTTTACCATTTTAAGCCAGTATTATTTGCTTTTCCCCTAGATCCCTGGGCTATCTAGTCTCAGGTTCTTGGTCACCCAAGCAGTGTTAGGAGGTATGGGTTGCATCTTGCAGAGTGGACCTTAAGTCAAATTAGTTATTGGTCAGTTATTCCCACAAGCTCTGTGCCACCTAGCATATCTTACAATAAGTACATCATTGTAAATAAAGGATTTATGGCTGGCTTGGTGTTTATGTTTCTCTTTTCACAGCATACAGAGTACATTCCTATACTACAGATATTGGAGCATAAAGGTATGCTGGCACCAGCTTTACTTGCTAATGTTCAATAGAGGGGTTGTCTTCAGCAATGGGGGCTTGCTGTCAGTTTATAGAGAGAAGCTATAGTCTTGGCAACAGCCTGGATTGTTTAAGGATTCCCAGGGACCTCTTTGACCAATAACTCAATTAGATGTAACCCAGTCCTGGTACTGCAAGCTTCACTGGGTGACAAGCGATGGCTAATTAGGATCCTGTCTCTCCATTGTTTGGCTGTTTTGTTTAGATTGCCATGATATGTGTGCATACTTAAGAAGCATCTACTTTTCCCATACTATTCCTCAAACGCCCCTTAATTTTAGCTATCACTGCCTGTATTCCTTGCCACAAAACCATCTCCCATTCTCCTCCCCACTTGATGCTTCCATTTCTGCTCCACATTCCATCCATATCTATCAGTTTTATTTCCTGATCCTAAGGAGAACTATGTGTTCCCTCTAATCCCTTACTCTATACCTATCCTCTGTGGCTCTACAGATTATAGCTTGGTTATCACTGACTTACCAGTGAATACCCACACCAGATATATACCATATTTGTATTTCTGGATCTGGGTTACCTCATTCAAGATAATTTTTCCTAGTTCCATCCATTTGCCTGTGAATTTCATGATGTCATGTTTTTTTAACTTCTGAGTAATACTCCATTATGTAAATGTACCACATTTTCTTTACTCATTCTTCTGTTGAGGGACATCTAGGTTGTGTCCAGCTTCTGGCTATTATGAAGAGAGCAGCAGTGAGCATAGTTGAATTTCTGTGATAGAAGGAAGTGTCCTTTGAATGTATGCCTAAGAGTGATGTAACTGGATCTTGAAGCCAATTGATTCCCATCTTCCTGAGGACCCACCACAATGATTCCATAGTGGCTATATGAAGTTGCACTCCACCAGTCATTTATGAATTTTCCTCTTACTCCACATCCTCAGCAACATGAGGTTCAGCTATGTCATTTGGGTTGCAGGTGAGAGACTGATGCCCTAAAATGTATAGCCAATAATTTGTGCTTGGGTTGAACTTCAGCTCAAATTTATACCCTTATGTTCCCATAGCCTGGGAAGTGGAATATTTTATAAAATAGATGGTAGGCTTCTAATATACCTAGAACTTTAAAGGAAGCAAATATCACCACTCATATGTGAAAATATTTTAGATCAAATGTGAGCATGATTCTCACATTAAAGACTCACGCAAGTTGAACTATTGGTGTGATTTTTAAAAAAAAGAATCATGATGATTAAGCAATTTCACAGAAACTATGAGAGCATATTAAATTGTTTAATAGTATATAAAGAGCTATTTTTTAAAAAAACATTGGTAAAAGTTAGATACTTTTAAAAGAATGAGCTAGAACTTCTAGAGATGAAAAATATAGTCATTAAAATAAAAAATTCAACAGGAGATAGACGTGATGGTGCACACTTGTAATCCCAACACTCTGGGAGGCAAAGGCAGATGGATCTCTATGTGTTTGAGGCCAGTCTGGTCTACAAAGTAAGTCTAGGACAGCCAAGGCTACACAGAGGAACCCTGTCTTGAAAAACCAAACCAAACCAACCAGCAAAATCAACAGACAGTTGATAGTTGAATAAAAGCCTTATGACCTACATGTTGTATTCAATGTCATAGGCTGAAGAAACCACCTGACATCATGGAAAGAAAGTGGGACTTTAGACAGGGAGGACAGAATTGTACAAAATGGATAGCACAGCTATGATGCATTAAATTAAAAATAAACACTAGTACTTATGAACTGCTTCATATGGATAAGACACCATCATAAATGCATATTATGTCATAATCCTTGTAATAACTCTATAAGGTAGGATCAAGTCTCTCTGTTAGTAAAGAAACAGAGGTAGGAAGGTCTCTCTCTCTCTCTCTCTCTCTCTCTCTCTCTCTCTCTCTCTCTCTCTCTCTCTCTCTCCACTGACTGTCTGGGAATCAACTCCAGTCAGTTGACTCATTGAGGTAAAATCTAATTTTAATCAGGTTCATAAAAACTTACATGGCCTGACCATTGAGAGAATATTTCCATCCTTATAGAAGTCTGGATGGAGCCCTTTGCAAATATATCTTACAGCTCTCTTTCGTGGCAATATTTGATCTACAGCTCAGGCTGTAGCAGAGGATTGAGGAAGGCATGAAGGATTAGACATGTATCTGATGTCAGAATGTACCTTTGGCAAATCCAGATGTTCTCTAAATCTGGGAGACTCAGGCAGATGTTAGTGATCTGACCTGTCATGGAAGAGTCTGGAAGGACAGAAAAATGCTTGAGGGTTCAGATGACTAGCAAGGCATCTGACTGTAATGGCTGGGGGGCTTAGGAGAGGTCAGCATCACCATGGTGCAATCTGAATGGACTCTGACTCTTGAGAAAGAAATCCTTTTTTCTTTATTTATTCTCTAATATTTCCAACTGAGGACCAGTAGCCTACAGGAAGTCTAGAAAGTAAACATGCATTTGCCTCTGACTAGAGCAATAGAGAAGAGGCCGGAAAGTCATCAGGCTCCTCTCATGATGTGCCCAGCCCAGATTATATTACCAGAAGATGGCAATAGGTAATAAATTACTAATACCTATAGAGGTAACAGAAATAGTAAAATAGTTATGCAAATGTGAAAGCTTACTAGAAGCCTTTCAAAGAATAAGTGCTTCCTATCCCATGGCTACTTTCTCAAAAACAAACAAACAAACAAACACTGGACAAGTGCTAGGTAGCTTGCAGGAAATGATTATATTCAGTAACTTATGTGTAGTGTGCATGAACAAAAGTAAAAATATGTAAGAACAGTCCAACAGTGGTGACACATGACTTTAATCCCAGCACTTGGGAGGCAGAGGCAGGTGGATCTCTGTGAGTTCAAGGCCAGCCTTATCTACAAAGTGAGTTTCAGGATAGCCCAAGCTACACAGAGAAACCCTATCTCACGAATCCAATAATAATAATAACTTATGCCAGTCAGCATTCCAGTGTGTATTGGGGGTGGGTGCACACCAGCACCCATTCATAGCCAAAGGGCTATTGACACTTGATGGCTGTGAGGTAAGAAGTGTCAGTTTTCTTCAGGAGTGTGGTCCCTACTGGGTTGACCATGTCCTACATTCATGGGTTATGGGTGGTAATCAGACTTAGTAGGTTAGGTTTTTGGGTTTTTTGTTTTGTTTTGTTTTGTTTTGTTTTTTTTAAGGACATGAAGTTGAGAAGTAAGCATGGAGGAGATCTGAGAAGAGTTGAAAAGGGAAGTGGGAGTGAATGTAATTGAAATTCCTTCTGTGCATGTATGAAATTCTCAGAGAATAAGCAATACTATTTTAATGAAAATTGGTATTAGGGGGCTGGAGCTATGGCTTAGAGGTTATGAGAATGTGGGGCCCTTGCAGAGAACCCAGATTCCATTCCTAGCACCTACATAGTGGCTCACAAAACACCAGTTCCAGGAGATCTGATGCCCTCTTGTGGTTCCTATAGGCACCACATGCAAGTGATGCCCATATCTACAATATGGAAAATATACACAAAAAATAAAGCAAATCAGTGGAAATGTATTTTTTTCTGACTGGATATTGGATCTTGGATGATCAAAAATGATGATAATATTTATGATTATTTTTATTTAATTAATTTATTCAGATTACATCTATATGGTTATCCCCTCACTTATATCCTCCCTCCCTTCCTCTTTCACTCTACTCCCCTCTCCTATGTCTGCGACAGAAGGGGACCTCCTTCTCCACCATATGGTCACAGCCTATCAAGTCTCATCCTGGTAGCCTGCTTATCCTTTCTCTGAGTGCCACCAGGCCTCCCCACCACAGGGAAGTGGTCATATATGGGACACCAGAGTTCATGTCAGAGATAGTCCTCACTCTCACACTATTTATGATTATTTTTAAAGTCTTTTTTAAAAATGTTCAGAGTTTTCTAGAGTTGCTCCCACTAACCTCAATTTACAAGTGAGAAAACTGAGGCAATAATAATGAATGGTGATTGTTTAATCTCAAAGAACTTATTAGCTGACAGCCAGTTTCTAAATTCAGAGTCTTCTGATTCCATTAAGCCTCCTAATAGCTGTTGGTACCAAGTGGGTAGTTGACTTGAAGAAAGCAAATACATAAGGTATGGTTTAGGTGAATCTAATATCGTGAAGTTAATAAAGGATACATTTAAGGTCTTGCTTGAGTTTATGCTCAAAATACTACTATCAAATAAGCTTAGGAAAATTCTCCCATTCCTTCACTGGGAAAAGACTGATGAGGACCAACATAAATCAAACTATGGGACATGAGCCACAAAACCCAGCATTTTGGTGGTCTGATGTGATATGAAGACAAGGGATGATTTACGGAATATTTTGCTTTACTTGGGAATACATGTGGTAGGAAGATATACGTGAAATGAGAAATGCTCCCCCAACCCAGGAAGTAACAAGCTACTAAGGTGTCACATGGCCACCAGACAGACAAAGGATTAAGAACTCAACTTCAGTTTAGAGAACCCTCCACATGAATGCAAGATATTTCTACTACCAGGTAAATGGAGAAATCCAAGGACATTAAGAAATAATAGTATCAAGTTCCAATGTAACATGGTGATTAAAATAGTGGATGGTTGAATCATGCCTGCTGGATTTTAATCTAGGTTAAACCGGTTAATAGTCATATGACCCCAGACAACTACCCTGAGATTTCTGGGCCTCAGTGACTTTATCAAGAAAACTGAGCTAGAATATTACCTCTCCATAGGAGTATTTTAAGGCTCAATTGTATTTAATAAAGTCATAAATTTAACACATTATTGGCTTAATAATCTTTCTTTTATTTTTTCTTTGTTTTGTTTTATTTTGTTGAGGCAGGGTTTTTCTATGTATCCCTAGCTGTCCTGAAACTCCCTCTGTTGACCAGGCTGGCCTTAAACTCAGAGATCCACCTTTCTCTGATTCCCAAGTGTTGGAGTTAAAGATGTGTGCCTCCACCACTCAGCTCCCATTAATAATTATTTTTCAAATAGGTTGCTTGTATTATCTCTCTAATGAAGAAATCCATGATCAGCCACGGAAAGAGTCAGTCTAACAGATTTTTCTCTAGTTTCTAAACACTTGGAAACTCACTCTCAGTTTGAGTGAATCTTCATTTGTATGAAAGACTTTCCATTCCTGAAACATTTTGATGAACATCCAAACTATCCTAGAGGCCTAGTGATGCCTTCAGATACAGGCCCCTGATAGCAGCCTTCTATTTCCTAGCCGCGTCATACAGAGTAAATTACTTGTATCTTAGAGCCTTCTGCCTCCTTGATGATGTATGAGTATATATCTATGCCTATCCCCACTATTGTGCCTGGTACAAGGACAAGCATTTAGGAGATGTTAACACACACACACACACACACACACACACACACACACACACACACACTCCCCATAACTTAAGAGAAGAAGCTGTGGCAATGGAACCTGTTTCTGGAATATATTCATTGAGTCCACCTACCCTAAGCATCAAAGCTCTATGAATAAAGATGAGTCGAGTATGACCTCCATCTGAAAAGTGCTCATGGTCTGAATGAAGAGATAATAAATAAGCAAATAAGGTCATACTGTTGAGTGTGGCAGTAGCCAGTGACCTCAGTAAAGTCACAGATGGAGCAAAGGGCACCATCCACACTGTAGTGATTTGAGAAGCAAACAGAGGTTGAGAGGCAAGGAGACGGCAGGTAGAGACCACTCCGAAGAAACTTCCATGGCCTCTATTTTCATTTACTAAAGTGAGAAAGCAAAACACAAAGAAGGAGACAGGCATCTGGGACTATCAGAGCTGTTTGTGTGACCTCTTTTCCTTGAGACCATGTTTATAACCAGGAAAAAAAAAGATCCAATAAAAGGAAACAATTAAACATCAGTGTAGCAAAGGCAGCCACTAAGGCACACTAACGGAAAGGGACTTGGCCATCCCTGCTTTCTAGCACAGAGTCTCATCGGATATAGGGACAAAGGGACAGATCCAGAAGTTCCTATTCTGGGGACACAAGCTCGCAGCAGCACCACAGGGACTGAAGTTATTCAGAGCTCAACTGTCACCCACAAAGACAACAGGGGCCCTCAAACTTGTCACTTTTGGAGTTGGGAGTGCCCGGAGGAACACTCAACAAGCCGACATCAAATTTGTTTCTTGCTTCCTTTTTGTTTTGTTTTGTTTTGTTGCTTCTTGGGAACAGGCAGAATCTGCATTGAGGTTTGCACAAAGCCAAACAGCTCCAGTGTCAAATGGAAATCCAGCAGGCTCTTCCAAGATGTACTGCTCCTTTTGTACAGGCTGGCGACTTGGGAGAGGGGGCCCAGGACATAATGACTGTGTCTCTTGGGAAGCACATGCAGACAATGGTCTGTGTGTGAAAAGGGGAGCAGATTAACCAGGACCGGCCTATCTCCCACTTGCTTTTCTTAAAGAAAGACTCTATTACCAGGAAGCAAAGCACACACAAAAACAATACCTAAGCTAACAGAGTACTGGCTTTCATATACTCAGAAATAACAGAACACGGACAAGCTACAACTTTCCAAATCCCCTCGAAAATCCTTTTCGGGAGCAGAGATGGTGTGTCACATCTACACTCTTTGTTTAATGCATTTGTCCTTTTGTTTGATCAAGGGGGGGCAGCAGTCTAACTCATTATATTGGGGGAGCTGCATTCATTCCTTTGTGCTTCTTTTTCTTCTTCTAATCTTTATTAAAATCAAAAGAGGAGCCCCTCTCATCCTTCACATGATAATTTATTTCTCAACCTACAAAGTCAGCATCTTCTCTATTATTTTAAAAACAAATCAATGCAATGATTTTAATTAAAAATGAAATAGAATGAACCAAAAAACAGCACACATGAACAAAAAAAATATCCAGGCATTTGTTAGATCAACACACAAATTTGTTTACAATTTAATAGGCACCAGAGCTCCTAGTAACAAAGGGTTTTAATGCACTAGAATGTTTCAGTGTAGTTGGTAAATTCTCTGGACTTTCATTTGAGTCTTTGGAGGAAACAACACATCTTGAAGTCTCCTAATGAAACGCCCTGACCCTGGGAAATTTTATGCTTCCAATGTGCTTCTGCCCATCCCCCAGCCTCCATCTCTGCCAGCCGCCTCCTTGGCTAGAAGATTCAGTGGCTTCTATTTTAGCTGGGGTTATTCATCTCAGATAGCAAAGCAGGTTTGGTTTCTGAGCAAGGAGAAAAAAAGACCCTGTGTTAAGGACCCGGGCTTTGGCCTGCCCTTGGTAGGTGGAGTTGGTGAAATTGGAGGATGATCTTCAGAAAAGCAGGCAGAAGAGGAACCCACTTTGAATAGAAGATGGGTACCTTTCCTCCTCTCAGAGTGACTTTATGAAGATGCACTTGCTTGGAAATGTAACTTGAATATTTACATTCATTCAATGTTTGTCTGTTTGTTTATTGAGAAGCTACTGAGTTCCAACAACAAGGCTCAGAGATTAGATTTCAATGAGTTGACCAGAGTTCAGTTGTCACCCAGCAACACCCTCCCCTGCTGTGGGGCAGGCCTGCACGGTTCAGTGGAGGAGGCAATTGATGTGATAAAGGCAGTGGCAGGCATGGATGCTAACTGCCATTGAAAGGGACACCCCAGGAGAGGAATCTTGCTTTGAGGGACCTCCACCTGAATAAGAATGGTCCTCACAGGCTCCTGTACTGGAATGTTTGGTCACTAAGGAGTGGAGCATTTGACAGAATAGGAGATGAGAAGGTGTGTGTGTCACTCGGATGGGCTTTGGGGGTTCAAATGTTTAAGCCAGGCCCATTCTTGCTTGCTGCTGCCTGCGGATCCAGATATAAAACTCTCAGCTATCTTCCCAGATCCTTGTCTGCCTGTGTGCCACCATGTTTCCTGCCATGACAATGAGGGACTAAACCTTTGAAATTATCAGCCAGCTCCAAGGAAATGTTTTCCTTTAAAAGATTTGCCTGCTAATCTTCTCTGTATCATTCCAATTTTAGTATATGTGCTGCCTAAGCGAGGCCTGGTGGCACTCAGAGGAAGAGTAGCAGGCTAGCAAGAAGAGATTTGATACCCTATGAGCATATACAGGGGGAGGAGGTCCCCCTCAGTCACAGTCATAGGGGAGGGGAGTAAGAGGAAAATGGGAGGGAGGGAGGAATGGGAGATTACAAGGGAGGGGATAACAATTTAGATGTAATATGAATAAATTAATAAAATATATTTTAAAATAGCAGAAAAAAAATATTTGCCAAGGGTCATGGTGTCTCTTCACAGCAACAGAACACTGACTAAGACGGCATCTAAGTCCAAGGGACTCTTCTACTTTGCATGTCCCTCCTTGTTTTCCTTCATCTGTTTGCAGATCCACAATGCCTGGAGAGGAGGGTGCCAGCTTCAGACGCTCAGACGTCCAGAACTAAATTAGAATGAGAAATTAAGACACTATTGTATGGCTGTAAAAAAAACAAAACAAAATGCACGTGAGTTCAGTGACTTCACCCTCACACTCTTTCTGGACCCACCTGCAGTCCAGATGCCCCTTCGGGAATAAAGAATGCACCTCAGCCTAAAGTGATTTCTGTTGACCCAAGAGCCCAAGTCTATCTCAGCAAGATTGAACCTGAGACAAGGTCCAAAGTACCTATCCTGGCTGACTAGGGCTTCTCAACTGAATGTGGCAAAGCTCTCTGAAAGCACCACCTATTTTTATAACTCTCTGTAGAATGGGTAAACAATAGCACAGCTTCTCCCACTATCCAACTGTATTTTTGTCTCTTCTCTTCCAAAGGTGTTAACCCAAGAGGTTTCTTCTATGCTGCTCCCTCTGTCCAAGTCTCCTTCTGAGATTACTCTGTTTTCTACAGTCTCTTGCAAGACCAGCCTCAGGTTAGCGATGACTGACCTATCACCAACACAGCGACGGTTCCCAGGTTACTAATAAACCTGCAAGTCACCAGCTAGACGAACAAACAGAGCAGAATTAGCAAAATGAAACATGTCATTCAGTTCAGCTAACTTTGTACTTCCACAGTATTCGAGACACAATAAAATGTATCACAGATCTTCTGGAGAGCACTTCAATGACACACATCAAAAATGGCAGACCAGCACACAGAATTCTGCCTAAAAATGGGCAAGCTTGGATGCAGGCAGGGATGAAGGTCAAACTCTGCCAAGACAGGGTAAGCAAGTCCTCAATAGTTCCTGCCTCACAAATATTTATGTTAGATATATTGGGCCAGAAGGCTGAAGATGGTGCTCTAACGTTATAGAGAGTTTTGGGTGACTGTTCAGGCAGTATACTGTCTCTGTCACTTTCAGTACACTCAGGTAATTAAGTTTTATTCCTTCTCAAGTCTCTGATGGGGTTGAAGGCCAGATCGTTTCGTCTTACAATTAAGCTTAGTTGTTTAGGGGTTAAGATGTTTTTAGGTCTAGATAGATGTTTTAAGTTAATAGAGATGAGATATTATGGATATTGATTTACATTCAGAATTTTAGACTCAACAAGATAGGAAAGATATTTTCTTCAAGTCTGCCAAACCCAAATAGCCAAATCACTATGAATATAACATTTATAAAATTCCTGGTTGTTTCACGGTTCTTCTTGTTATATGTAGTTTATTTTGTTTATGTGTAATAATATAAATATATATGAAAAAAGAAATATAATAAAAAATTTTATGACATATCTTCCTGAAATAGCAGTTTACCCCAAAGAAATTATAGGGAGGATACATTTTGTTGATAATGCTTTGGCAGCATCCACTGGAGAAAATGGAAATGTCTTTCAGCCTACCTGCTCAGTGTTAAGGGAGCTGAAGACTACGGCAAAATCCACAACCATGAAGGCTAAAAGAAATGATGAGGCATGGTATACCATTTTAGTTCAAAGGAGCAAAATTTTTAAAATCCATTTTGAAGATGGCTACCTAAAATTGAAGTGGATGCAAAATAAAGGTAAAAGAAAAGAACCCCAAATGGTTTGTCTTGATGAGAGTTTTTCTGAATTTCATTCAGTGTCTTTATAACTTCATCTTTTCATCATTTAAGGAGTGCTTAGATTATTGGACACCCAGCTTTCTCTCCCTGAAGACAGGAGAAAGAATCCACAGTGGTGTCGGCCTACATCTGGGTGGGACCTTCTGCTGCCTACAGCCTTCCGAAGGAGGTCTGGGTTGTGAAGTGGACAGACACCATGTGACTGAGCCTGGTTTCCAGAAAAAAAGACCAACTCATCCAATTCTTAAGGGGCATTTATGGCTTATTACAATACGTAAGTTTGGGTTATCAGCATCCTGGGGCCAGAGCAAGCAGCCATGCCACATGTTCTCCTGAATATAACACTCTAGCAATCCTGTTGACCACAAAAGCAGCACCCCAGTCTGCCTAAGTGCCTTTCAGAAACCCCCTTCCCTATGCTCAGTCACAGATCTGTTGCCATGTTAGACAAAAGCCACCCTTCTCCTCCTTCCCTTGAAGGCCATTTTAGGACAGTCTTCTCAGTCATTTCTCTTTAAAAGCCTCTATGTTTCTTGGAGATGCAATTCCTGCCTAGCAAAGCACTTGTATTAAATATGTATCACACGGCTTAGCTTGTCCTAGAAATAAGTAGCTAGACTTTCCTTCCTCTCTCTGTGTCTATACAAGAAGATTAGTGACCCCCAGCAGGTGTATGATAAAGGGCAGGGAAGAGGACGAGCCAAACTCGGGGAAAACTCTGTGGAGATGACTCCAGCTTGTGTCTTCAGAAATTGAGAACAATCTTGTGTGGAATTTGACCTGTGAAGACACAGCTAACAGCGCTGTCTGTTTAGTCCTTTCTGGCCCCCATGTAGCTGCATCAGACAATTATCATAGGTTAATCAGGTCAACAAACTCACTGAGCACTGACAAGCTGGGCAGCCTCAGGTTTGCTCCCAGTGGGTGAGGCCAGGAAGGCTGCCTGACTTCTCAGACACAAAGCAGCAGAGCACAGTTGGTCTGCTGAGAAATCTGTAGGATCATGTCATCAGTCTACTGGGAAAAGATACCCTCCCCTGTCTCTCCTCCCCTTCTCCTTCTCCTCCCTGCTCTCTCATGCTCCCTCCAATCCATGACATACATGAGCCCTTACTCTCTCTCTCTCTAAAATTCATGATTTCTCTTTCTAACTTGTGTTGTTGTGTTGTGTTGTGTTGTGTTGTGTGTTGTTTCCCTAAATACATACATGCAAAGTGTTCATATAATGTTACCTGTATGTGGATGATTTCAGGGCTGATCACTTGGTATTAGATAACCAGTTCAGTTGGCTGTTTCCTGGGAAAAACTATTTCTCTTCTCTTAACATTCTTTAGTTGCCTATAGTTTTTTGTCTGCAGTTGGGGGTCCCGTGAACCTTCCACCATGTGTGTTTTCATATTTATTTGTGACTTTCTTGTTCCAGTCCTGTGTAGGCAGCATGTTGATGAGACTTCATAGGTGTTGTCGATTTCTTGACATTTCTAGGAGATGCAATCTCACAGCCTACTTCCTATTCCTCCAGCTCTTACAAGCCTTCTGCCTCCTTTACCTCAATGCTCCCTGAGCCTTAGGTGCAGGAACTGTATTGTAGGCATCTCACTTGGGACTGAGCACCATATAGTCATCTATTATCTGCATTTTTATTGGCTGTGTTTCTTCAATGTTCCCATCATCATGTTGCAAAGAAAATTTTCTTTGATGAAGAGGTGAGAGCTATACTTATCTGTGGATATAAGGACAAATATTTAGAATACAGTTAGGAAGCAGGCCATGGTGGCACACACTTTTATTCCCAGCACTGGGGAGGCAGAGGCAGGAGGATGACTGTGAGTCCGAGGATGGCCTGGTCTACAAAGTGAGTCCAGGAGAGCCAGGCCTACACAGAGAAATCCTGTCTCAAAAAAACCAAAGGGAAAAAAATAGAATACAGTTAGGAATTATTCTCATTTAGAAAAGTGATATCCTGCTTAGTTTATAGTACCAAACATGATATCCCTATTTTTGCGCTCCCTATTTTGAGTTCCTTATTTTTTTTACTAATTTATTCTTGTTACATCTCAATGGTTATCCCATCCCTTGTATCCTCCCATTCTTCCCTCCCTCCCATTTTTCCCTTATTCCCCTCCCCTATGACTGTGCCTGAGGGGGACTTCCTCCCCCTGTATATGCTCATAGGGTATCAAGTCTCTTCTTGGTAACCTGTTATCCTTCCTCTGAGTGCCACCAGGTCTCCCCCTCCAGAGGACATGGTCAAATATGAGGCACCAGAGTACATGAGAAAGTCATATCCCACTCTCCACTCAACTGTGAAGAATGTTCTGCCCATTCGCTAGATCTGGGTAGGGGTTTAAAGTTTACCGCCTGTATTGTCCTTGGCTGATGCCTTAGTTTGAGCAGGAACCCTTGGCCCAAATCTGTCTATCATAATGTTCTACTTGTAGGTTTCTAGGACCCACTGGATCCTTCTATTTTGCTATTCTCCCATGCTTCTCTCATCTAGAGTCCCAATAGGATATCCTCCACTCTGTCCCAGTTTCCTGGTAAGTGAAGGCTTTTGTGGGACATGCCCCTTGGGCTAGTATGCAGATATAAGTGAGTATATACCATTTGAGTCTTTCTGCTTCTGGGTTAACTCACTCATTATGATCATTTCTAGCTCAATCCATTAATCCACAAATTTTGGGAATTCCTTGTTTTTAATAGCTGAGTAGTATTCCATAGTGTATATGTACCAGTTTCTTTATCCATTCTACTACTGAGGGACACGCAGGCTGATTTCATGTTCTGGTTATTATGAATAAGGCTGCTATGAACATGGTTGACCAAATTTTCTTGTTGTGTGCTAGAGCATCTTTTGAGTATATTCCAAGGAGTGGAATAGCTGGGTCTTGAGGAAGCCCTATTCCCAATTTTCTGAGATAGCACCAGATAGATTTCCAAAGTGGCTGTACTAGTTTGCATTCCCACCAGCAATGAAGGAGTGTTCCTCTCTCCCCACATTTTCACCAGCATGTGGTGTCACTAGAGTTTTTGATCTTAGCCATTCTGATGGGTGTAAGATGGAATCTCAGATTTGTTTTGATTTGCATTTCTCTGATGATAAAAGATCTTGAGCATTTCTTTAAGTGTTTCTCAGCCATTTGATATTCCTCTGTTGAGATGTCTCTGTTTAGTTCTCAGCCCCATTTCTCAATTGGGTTATTTGGTTTGGTGGTGTTTAATTTCTTGAGTTCTTTATATATTTTGGATAGTAGACCTTTGTCAGATGTAGGGTTGGTGAAGATCTTTTCCCAGTCTGTAGGCTGTCACTTTGTTCTCTTGACAGTGTCTCCAACCTTACAGAAGCTTCTCAGCCTCATGATGTCCCATTTATTAATTGTTGACATTAAGGCCTGGGCTGTTGGTGTCCTGTTCAGGAAGTTGTCTCCTGTGCCAATATGTTCCAGGCTCTTCCCCACTTTTTTTTCTAAGTGACATAGCGTCTCTGGTTTTATGTTGAGGTCTTTAATTCACTTGGATTTGAGTTTTGTGCAAGGTGACAAATATGGGTCCAGTTGCATTTTTTTACACATAGACATCCAGTTAGACCAGCACCATTTGATGAAGATGCTATCCTTTTTCCATTGAATGGATTTTGCTTCTTTGTCAAAAATCAAATGACCATATGTGTGTGGATTCATATCTGGGTCTTTGATTCAATTCCACTGATCAACCAGCCTGTTACTGTGCCAGTACCATGCTGTTTTAATTACTATTTCTTTATAGTACAGTTTGACATCAGGTATGGAGATTCCTCCAGAGCACCTTTTATTGTACAAAATTGTTTTAGTTCAGAATTGAACTTTCAATGTCTTTAAAAAATTGTGTAAGTATTTTGATAGGGATTGCATTGAATCTGTAGATTGCTTTTGGTAGGATGGCCATTTTTACTATGTTAATTCTCCCAATCCATGAGCAAGGAAGATCCTTCCATCTTCTCATGTCATCTTCAATCTCTTTCTTCACAATTTTGAAATTTTTTTCAAACAAGTCCTTCACTTGCTTAGTTAGAGTAACTCCTAAATATTTTATATTGCTTGTGGCTAATGTGAAGGGTGTGACTTTCCTAATTTCTTCCTCTACAAGCTTGTCATTTGTGTATAGGAAGGCTACAGACTTTTTTGAGTTAATTTTTTATCCAGCCAATTTGCTGAAGGTGTTTATCAGCTGTACGAGTTCTCTGGTGGAATTTTGAGGGTCACTTATGTACAGTATAATATCATCTGCAAATAGGTACTGTTCTAATTTGTTTTTTTCATGGAATATTTTGTTTTCTCCATCAATGGTTACTGATAGTTTTGTTGGGTAAAGTAGTCTGGCCTGGCATCTGTGGTCTCTCAGGGTTTGCAGGATCTCTGTCCAGGCCCTTCTGGCTTTTATGGTCTCTGCTGAGAAGTCTGGTTTAATTTTGATAGGTTTGCCATTAAATGTTTTTTTGGCCCTTTTCCCTTGCAGCTTTTAATATTTTTTCTTTGTTCTGTATGTTTTGTGTTTTGATTATTATGTGACAGACAGTTTTTCTTTTCTGGTCAATTCTATTTGGTGTTCTGTAGGCCTCTTGTATGTTTATAGGCATCTCTTTCTTTCGATTGGGGAAATTTTCTTCCATGACGTTGTTGAGAATAGTTTCTGGGCCTTGGAGTCTGATATCTTCTCTTTCTTCAATGTCTATTATCCTCAAATTACTTCTTTTCGTGGTGTCCTTAATTTCTTGGATGTGTTCTGTCAGGAGTTTTCCAGATTTGACATTTTCTTTAGTGGTTGCTTCAAGATCTGTGATTGTATCTTCTAGACCTGAGATTCGTTCTTCCATCTCTTGTATTCTGTTAGAAAAGTTCACCTCTATGTTGCTTGCCTTCTTCTCTGAGGTCTCACATTCTCGTTTTTCTGCTATCTGTGTGTTTATCATTGAATCCATTTTCATCTTCAGATCTTGAACTGATTTTTTTTTATTTCTTTCATATGATTGTTTGTATATTCCTGAGTTTCTTCCATTGCCTCTTTATAGGTCTTCAGAGCTTGAACCATTTTATTTATTTCTTTCATCTGGTTGTTTGCATTTTCCTGAAATTTTTCCAGTTCCACTCTATGTGCTTCTTTTATGTCTCTCACCTGTTTGGCTGTGTCTTCCTGCATTTGATTATGAATTTTATTTGTTTCCTTCATTATCATCCTCATTACTAAGGATTTGAGGTCATTTTCTTATATTTCCATTGTATTTGAGTTCTCTGGGTTGTTTTCTTTGGAATAGCTGGAAACTGGAGATGCCATGTTGTTTGGGCTTTTTTGCGTATGCTTTTATGCTGTCCTTTAGACATCTTGCCATCTCTGTTTTTGTTGGGTAGCTTCCAGCGTTGGATGGAGGGAGTCTGATGATAGATTCACTTGTTTTCTCACAATTTTCATAGGCTCGAAGCTCTGATGCTTCACTGGTGTGGATGGCAGGAGGCTAGCCCTGTCGTTTTGGACTCTCATAGCCAGTGATCCTCAGCTCCCCTGTTCTGTGGGTCCTGCAACTGTTCTGGGTCTCTGACTGAGCATTGAATCAGGCCAAGGTATCCACAGCCTTCTGGGCCCCCTGCCAAGTCCATCCAGGGACACTGGGCCCAAACCACGCGCCGAGTTTAGCTATATTCTCAGGGCCCAAACCATCTGCTGAGCTCAACCAGGAATTCTGGATTCAAACTTCACACTGTGTCCAACCAGAGTCTTAGAGCCGGGACTGTGACAAAAGCTCAGCTAGAGTCTCTAGGCCCAATCTGTCTGCCAAGCACAGTTAGGGACTCTGGCCCCAAACTGCACACTGAGCTCCACCGGAGTTTCTGGGGTGGAATTGTGCACAAACTCAGCCAGGGACTCTGGACCCACACTGCACACTGAGTTCAGCCCGGGACTCCAGGCCTAAACTGCGTGGATAGTCCAGCCAGAGTCTTAGGGCCTCCGAGCCTGTGCGCACAGCTCAGCTAGAGTCTCTGGGCCTAATCTGCCCGGCAAGTCCAGCTAGGGACTCTGGGCTGAATTTGGGTGCTGACCTCAGCCTGTGTCAACACCCCAGAACTGCTCACTGAGCTAAGCTAGTGTCTTGGGCAGAACTGCTCACTGAGCTGAGCTAGTGCCTCGGGTGGAACTGAGCGCTCTGCCCAGCCTGCATCCCAGCAGGGGAGCTGTGGCTGAGCTGAGCTAGCGCCTTGGGTGGAACTGAGCACTCTGCCCAGCCTGCATCCCAGCAGGGGAGCTGCCGCTGAGCTGAGCTAGCACCTCCGGTGGAACTGAGCACTCTGCCCAGCCTGTGTCACAGCAGGAGAACTGCGGCTGCCCTGAGCTAGCACCTCGGGTGGAACTGAGCACTCTGCCCAGCCTGCATCAAAGCCAGGGAGCTGCCACTGAGATGAGCTAGCGCCTTGGGTGGAGCTGAGCGCTCTGCCCAGCCTTCGTCACAGCATGGGAGCTGTGGCTGAGCTGAGCTGGTGCCTAGAGTGGAACTGAGTGCTCCACTCAGCCTGCATCACAGCAGGGGAGCTGTGGCTGAGCTGAGCTAGCACCTCATGCAGAATTGCTTGCTGAGCTGAGCCAGCGTCTCCACAGCACTGTACACTGAGCTGAACCTGGGACGTTGGGGCTGAACTGTCCGCCGAGTCCAGTTATGGTCTCAAGGCACCACGCAACCCAAATCCTGCCCAGAGTCCCCTCTCCTGTGGCAACTCCCACCGGCCACCACACCAATCGCCTCCACCGGAAGGCTCTGAGCTGCAAACCTCAGCCACCACCGCTGCTGCTGCCTCTGCCACTGCTGCTCTGATCCGAGAAAATTCGAGCTCCTCCCATGTGCAGGGGCATGCAAGTCCTCCGCACCCTGGTCCCTCCGAACCGTGGAGTACTCCTGCTGGCATGGTGTGGGGACCTCGGTGTTCCTAGCTCAGAAATCTGTGCAATTCCCTGAATTGTTCACTGGAGCTTCCAAACATGGTCCACACTGCTCGCCGCCATCTTGGATCTCCGAGTTCCTTATTTTTGAGTGGACCAATTAGAGAACTATTGTTTACGTCCAATAGGGAGTGCCACTAATCCCGTGTTGCATCATGGTTGTTGTAGTTCATAGGTTTCACAGTTCAGTAGGACTGTTAGTTGCTTCCTTATCTTAGATGATTACATGCCACTTTTTAGTACCATGAAAGCTAGTCCTCAGGGACTAAAGGCTTTCAGGCCAGCTCAATTTCAGATCCTCCATGTCCTGTGTCCAAAGTGCACAGCATCTTTAGCAATACAGACTTACCTTCAGCCCTGTATCCAAGGGCAACAGCAATTAACTGACCGCCCAAAAGGGTGCTACTCATGTTTGGTATTGGGGATTTTGTTAGTGTATGGCTCTTGTAGAAGCATTACCAGCCCAAGTGAGAAATGTTAATTAATACTGTTTTTATATGTATGTGCATAAACTTGCATGTAATTTTAGATAGATAATAATATGATTCCTTATGACTTTTCAGAAACTATTATTGTTATTTTACCCTCATCACTGCCTTTCCTATTGACCTCTATTCCCTCTCTAATCAAGCACACAGACAAACACACACATGTGCGCGCGTGTGCGCGCGCACACACACACACATACAAATCATTAGCACCTTGCTTTGCCCTCTCCATTGGTCCCATACCCCATGCCCCTTTCTGTTTTCCTGGTTTCTGTGGTTACTCCAGGTTACACACTCACATCTGGAGATCTGGAGTTACTAAGCAGAGAACATGTGATGTTTGTCTTTCTAGGACTGATTACCTCACTGCTATATTTTCTAGTTCCATCCTTTTCCTACAATTTTTCTGATTTTATTTTTCTTTACAGCTGTGCCACCTTTATTTTTGAGAGTCTTAGAGAGGCTTCTTTAAACTCTTCATGTAGCTAAGCACGTCCTTGTATGTCTAATCTTCCTGCCTCTATTCCTCCAAATGTCAGGATTACAGGCATTCCCAGAATTCTTCTTTACCTTTTACTTTCCATGATAATATTTTCATCAACTTTCCCTAATATAGAGGAAAAAACTCAGCATTAAGAGTGTGGACAGGAATTTAAATCTTTGTTGGGAGACTATGGGAGCAATAGTTAACCCATAAATTGAACACTGGAGATAATTATATCCACCGCACAGAGATGATGTGTGAAAAATTGAGGGATATCCTCTCACATTAATATATTCCATTGATATTCATTTCCCATTCTTTTCCTCATTGGTATTCCATCCTAACCTTGGTTTGCATCACTGCCGGTAGGAGCACCAACTGCCTTATGTACATACAGTCATAAGAATATTCGAACACCACTAAATTAGAAGCAATGGGAAACTGGTGGGTAGGGTACTTTGGGGAAGTTGGGTTTTGTCAGCATGTGCTAAATTCCTTGCAGTTGTGCACATCAGTCATGCTTAAGACTTTCAGATACCCGGAACCTCTCTGTCTACTAAACAGAATGGAGCTATTAATGTCCCTCATAGAAGAAGAAAGAATAGGCTTCTCTGAATGTGGGTCAGGAAGCACCAGGGAGGTAATGACTTGGTCTTCTCTGTGTTCTCTGGCCCTCCTTGGTCCTTCCATGAAAGCGTTCTGTCAGGAACCCTGCCTGGCCATGGCGTGATCGCTCTTTTGTTCTATGAATTCCTTGCTATGACTCACTCACAGAACCATTGAAACATGTCTCTCTTCATGTTCACAGGAATCTTCCTGACAGAGCAGTCCTTATTCCGAGGCAATCACATTCCTCCTTGACTTCTCTCAGCTTGTTGCCCAACACCACAGTCTTCACAACATCCAGGCAAGTCCGGCTGCTAATCCCCAGAGGCAAGCCCAAATGCAGAGGCAACATGAGGCCACAAACATGAACGTATCCTCCATCCTGCCTCTCTGCTCCGAGTAAGGTGGAGTCCTTAAAGTTAGCACTAGTGCCCAGTTGAAATCAGCATGAGTTTGTGGGAGCTTTTATGGGAAGAGCATAGCAGACTCTCTAATCCTGTGTCTCAGCAATTTGGCTTCTAGGGATTTCTTCTTAGGGGATCGTTGGGAAGGGTTTGGTCATTTGTCCAGCTGCCACTGAGTACAGCCTACCTGTTGACATTGCTCTAATTACTGCAAATATATTGAGTTGTTTAAATATCAACTGTTTTGTGTATGAAGCAGTATTGGCCCCATCTTGAAGATAAGGAAAGCAAAGAATAAAAGGCTGTCATGGCCATGATCATGTCGCTTCTATGAAATGAGCAGCAAGCCCACAGTGGGGGTGGGGGTGGGGCAGATGCTATGATCTTTACCTTTGATGTCTATCTTGGCAGTGGCTAAGTTTACAGAGCTCGGCACAAACAGAAGAGGAGGAAGGAACCTGAGGGAGGAGAAGTGTGGCAGGAGCTAAGAGGGAGACCAGGAAAGGGAGAAGGAGAAATCTTCAGAAAGACATTTTTAAAATAAGAATAACTTTTGCTTGTGATAGTAAAACGTCTGAGCCAGCCAGGCACAACAGAACATGTCTCTCATCCCAGGGTTTGGGAAGCAGAGGCAGGAGGATCTCTGTTTCAGGCCAGCCAGGGCTACGTGGAGAGTCCTTGTCTCAAAAAAGCACCCTGAGTCAAAGCATCAGCGTACTCCTGAGTGGAGCAGTGTGTGCAAAGACAGAAGTGTGAGCCCTGGGGAACCAGCTGCTCACCCACTGAGGGAGAGTACTCAGAAAGTAAGGCCAGGAAATCTGCAGGCTGCTCACTCCAGGGAAAATACATTCTGCCCTTGAGTCTTACTGGAATTAAATGACTGCTACTCTTCCCTTTTCCCTAAATGCTTTCATCTAGCCAGTTACTATGTCAACTTCGGAAAGTGTTACTAAGTACCTTCCCACATCATCTTTAAACATGCATGAGTATGTGTGTTTACATACATGCACACACACACACACACACACACACACACACACACACACTGCTTTGTGTAATTTTTAATAAAACACCATGGTTTTATGTTTGGAGCATGAAAAGTCCCACAGTTAACACTTTCAGAAGCTGGGCACACAGTTTCATGTCTATAAACCCAGCAATCAGGAGGCTAAAGGGAGAAAATTGGTGGGAGTTTGTAGTTAGTGTGCTCTACAGAGGAAGAAAAGGCCTCAGACAGGAAAATGGAGAACGAAGAGGTAAGAAAGGTGCAGCACCCCAGTGTCTCAAAGGGCAGTAGGGCTAGGGGTTTTCATCTAAAAAAAATCTCAGTGCTGTAAGCTAACTAAACAGGGTCAAGAGGCTTATTCTCAGAAGAGCAAACCCATGTTCCTTAATATAAGGAACAAATGTCCATAGTTCAAAATCATAGTGTCTGTTCTCTTCATAGGATGACATGTGGTCATTCAAAGTGAAAATTTCAGAGGCACTGTTGCAATGTGTGAAAATGTTTATTATTTAGCAAAATACTGAAAGAACACAAAATGTCTTTTTTAAAAAAGTCAGTATCAAATGAAATCCGTTCTTACACATAGACAAGGACTAGGAGGTTGTCCAAGGTTAAAACTGGTTTTAAGATGAAGGGTAGTATTATTTTTACATAAGCTTTTCAATAATAATATTAAATATTTAATACTAAAAGAGCAGAAATTGAAATGAATACAGCACAGACAGACATCTGGTTAGGAAGGTCTTGCCCTGTCAGGTATGAGACTCTAGAGACGAAGTGGTATGGATTCCACAGATAAGATACAGTGAATGGGAGTGGGTGTAAAATGATGAAATTTGTAATTTGAGCCTGAAAGGAGACAAAGGCAGATACTAGACCAGAAAAAAATTTCATAGACCTTGTCCAGAGAGGTGCCAAAAAGACATACTTTTTTTGGCTATATTCAATTGGAAACTGGAATGGAAGTTTGGGACTCACCATAGAATGTGCCCTTGGTCCCCAGGTAGTTGTATGTCAAGAGGATGTTAGAATAGCCATAAGTCAATCAGAGCTTGAAGAAATGTAGCCCTTCATATGCAAAGTGTGGATCTTGGACCCACATTTCAGTGGTCAGGACTCACCTTAGTGATTATCAAACTTGGACTTCGGTATTTGTTTTCATTTTCACTTCACAGTCACATTCCAAGACTGAGCAACTTAAACCATCTACCATCTTTCAGTTTCTGTGGGTCAGAGATCCACATCATTTTTGCCAGCTGTTTGTGATTCAGCACCTCATAAGTGGTACAATCAAGACATCAGTTGACACAAGGCTCATTTGGAGGAGGAACCATGAGCAAAGGAGCTCACAGAGCCGCTGGATATCCTCATGTTACTGTTAGTCAGTGACTTCGTTTTCTTGCCTTGTACACTTCTCTCTTGAACAATTTAAAGCAAAGGTGGTAGGAGGAGGGATATAGAAAGAAAGAAGAGGGAGCAGGGGAAGGAGTGTTACACTTTTGTATACAATAATCCTGAAAATAAAATCCCACCACTTCTCTATTTTACGTGTCAGAAGTACTGTACCTTTTGGACCATAGGATGCACATCAACCTCCAAATATGTAGGGGAAATCAGGGTGTATCTTATGGTCCAATTGCTGTCCATCAGGCACCAACAAAGAGGCCACTTACTGGTGTCTTCAGTGTGCCAGTCGAAGAAACTATAAAAGTGCTTGAGTCTCTAAGTCTTTCCTGCTATTGAGTTAACACTTTCATATTACCATATTGTGTTATTTTTTTAAAAAAATATTTTATTATACTAGTACTAATTTGGTTCAGAATATTTTTTCTTGCTTTACTGCTCTAAAAACTGGGTGCATCTTATGATCAGGTGCATCTTATTGTCCAAAAAATATGGTAAAAGGATAAATACAATCTACAGTCAAGGGAGAGAATCATACAAGTCCACGAATAAAGGAAGAATCATGGCGGGAGGGGGGCACATGTGAAAGGCTGCCTACTATAACCTGTGTGGTAGACTATACGATATTCCCTACCATGACTACTCTGCCATCTGTGCCTTATTTACTGCTTCTACATTAGGACAATGTGGTTGATTTGCTGTATAGTGCCACAGAATTTCAGATTTTGGAGGTCTCTTTCAAGTGCTCCAACTCAGAAACAGTAAGTTCAGTATGTCAATAACGTTCCCCTTTGTGATGGTTCGAATGAGAATGGCCCTCATAGGCTCATATATGCAAATGGTTTGGTCCCTGGTTGGTGGAACTGTTTGGGAAGTATTAAGAGGTGTGGCCCTGTTGGAGGTATGTCAGTGGTCTGTGTGTGTGTGTGTGTGTGTGTGTGTGTGTGTGTGTGTGTGTGTGTATGCGCGCACGTGTCTTATGCTTACAGATATAAGCTTTCAGCTACTGTTACAGGACCAAGTTTGCCTGCCTGCTGCCATGCTCCTTGCTGTGATGACCATGGATTCACCCTCTGAAACTGTAAACCCCAATAAATCCTTTCCTCTGTGAATTAGTTGCCTTGGTTAAGAAACCTTCCTTCCTCTTCCTTTTGACCAGACTTACTTAGTCATTCAATCTCTCCTCCCAAATGCATACTAGACATGACTAATCCTTCAAAAACATTTTCCTACTCAACCAGGATTTTCTCTCAGAATTTTTCTCTCCAAAATCTTCCAGCAAAGTCCTCAGGCACTGCAATCTACTGTTTGTTGCTGATCTAATCCAATTCTGTCACTTTATGGTGAAAAATAGAAGGTCATAAAGGTAGATATGAAGCACAATTTTTTTGTTTTTTTATTGATAATATTCATATTACATCTCAACTGTTATCCCATTCCTTGTATCCTCCCATTCCTCCCTCCCTCCTGCTTTCACCCTATTCCCCTCTCCTATGACTGTGACTGAGGGGACCTTCTCCCTCTGTATATGCTCATAGGGTATCAAGTCTCTTCTTGGTAGCTGGAAGCACAAATTGTAATTATGAAAGGGACCAATGTCAGATCTTTCCCTCGTGTTCCCTGACTGTCTTTCAACAAGGTATTTTTCAGATCTATTTACTGCCTATGTAATATGGCTTAACAATTCTAACAGTTGTCTGCTTGTGCATGGATGTATGTATGTCCGTGTGTGTGTGTGTGTGTGTGTGTGTGTGTGTGTGTGTGTGTGTGTG
>OU015743.1:120081924-120110902 GCA_907169655.1 Acomys percivali
TGTGTGTGTGTGTGTGTGTGTGTGTGTGTGTGTGTGTGTGTGTGTGTCACACAGACAGACAGACAGAAGCAGAAAGTAAACAGCGAGAGAATGACATAGAGACAGACAATTGCAGGAATGAGCTAACAGAGAGGAAATGGAAGGGAGTGGCACGGTGCTGAGATGCTGCTGTCTTGGTGTACCACAAATAAAATGCCAAGAGAAATCCTATCATGGTGATGACTTCCCGTGAGGGACTGAAGCACAAGCAGGCCTTCTAGAACTTTCCTGAGATGCCTTGCTGCTTCCTTGTAAACAGCCTGCTGGAGAAAGCCCAGGTGCATTGGAGGTAACAAGCACAAAGTAGTCATGTCACTGGGAGCAGGAGCTGGGGCTGCCACCTCATTCTCTTTCCCATGGGAAAGGGCACGTCATCCCCGGCTTTGAGGAGCCTGCGTGACCTTCTGTGCCTGCCTTCCTGTACCGTCTCCCCAAGATGCATTTCTAACCTAATGACTCTTCTCCTTCCATGAATCGAAGAGCTCCACTCCTCTCAGCCCCATTCCAATCAGTAAGAATTTGTCAGTGTGGGCCCCGACAAGGGTAGGCGGTGAGGATATATGAAAGAGGAGGTAACCAGAGTGCCCTAGATTCTCAGCCTCCAATATAATAAATAACGTGTGAGACGGGGTTGGGGTGGGCAGGGAAAAGATGCATCATCCACTCTCACGGAGGTCGCACTGCCCTTCTCTTTTCAGAGAAAAGCCTTTTTTATACATGCACGCCACACTCACTCTCGCATGCACATTCCCTGTGAGGAGCCAACAAAGCGTTCTGGTCATGTATAGGCCACTCAGCTCCTTCAGAGTTGAGTAAGATTAAAACACCCGACATCTCCAATCTTCCTCAGCCGACAGTTCATGCACTTGCATAGGCAGATGAAAGGGGGCTTTGGGGATGTATTAAAAAACATGTATGGAGATGATGGATGAGGAGAGAAAGCTGGTGTGTGCAAGAATGTGATAGAAACTAATGCCTTTCTGTTTGGTTTTTTTTTTTTTTTTTTTTTTTTTTTTGGTCTTTTGTTTCGGGGCCCATAGTGGTAGTGCGTTGGAAGGGTTCTGGAATTTCAGGACACAAAGTAGCAGTTTTAAATAATGAGAGAAGATTCCACATGGAACGCTCATCTGGCTGTGGCAGCCTGTGACTGAATGAGAGAAAAGTGCCCTAGAAGCTATTCATTACGAATTCACTGGAAGCTCTCAAACGAGGCTGGCAGAAGCTGAAATTGAAGTGGTCTCTGACCTAATTTTCTTCTGCATGAAACATCTGCATCAAGGCTCGCTTTGATGTATTCCACTTGGCTCTGTCTACAGGATTGTATCACATGGGCCTCCGTGTTGCCTTCTTATTGAAAGACATTTTCAGCCTGAGCAAGGTAATGCACACTGTTACCCTAACCCAAAGTAATCACTCAGTGGGCTCCTAAAATAGAAACAATAGCAATTCAGAGACACTGTTGTCTGCTGGCTCTTCCTGCAGCTTGGGCTCCTGGTTTTCCAACTTAGATTGCTGGCATTTGCCTCATGTAATTCCAAAACAAAGGACAGAGAAGACAGACGAAGCAGTGCAAGATAATGTGGGGACCAGGAGCTCACTGAACGCCATGTCCCCCTTGTTTGAGCCTTCAAACCATTGGCTAGGATTCTGAATCCATTTCAAACCACCCAGAGCAGAGAGGAAAGGTCTTGGAGCGGGGCGGAGGCTTTCTTAATTTAGGTGTTGCATTTTTTTCTAAATGCTGATTGACAGAGAGAAAGTGGTATGTGTGTGCTGAATGTTGACTGTTGTGTCTTTCTTAGTGATCTGTGGAGTACTTGTAAAAAATATTCTCTCCCTTTTTAAGCTCTCCCAACTTAGGTAGAATGCAGGAGTGAATTTTAAAGAGAAATAATGATAATAATCTTTTTTAAAGCCACCATAATGAGGCTCCTTTATGCTGGCAGAATAGCTCTTGCCTTTGCTCATAGAGGCTTGCAGTGCATCTTGTTAATGGTCCACTCTTTTTCCCACTGTCCCAGGATTATGTGAATAACCATGGTGTTTTTTGTGTCCCACCCCCTGAAGAAGAAACCTTTGAAATTCTAAATGACTGTGTGGTGGGGTTTAATGCCTGCCTCTGAGAGCTTGAGGCGCACTCAGTGAGACAGCCTGCCTTTGAAAAGCCTGTGATTTCTCAGTCCTACAACTTCGGATGACGGTGTAGCCTTGTCCAGGCTCCTTCAGTTCCCCTTCTTTCCAGAAGAACTCCAGAAATGATCAACAGTCCTGCTTTGTCCAAATATTGATATTCTCAAGGACAAATATTGCCCACTCCCTTCCTCTGTGATGCTTATGAAGCAAAACCATCAGCTAGGCAGCATGTTGGTCCTGGTGGGGACTCCGGCATCTGAGGGCTGTCCATTTCTCTTCTCTGGTAGCAGGTGTGTAACATACACGACACAGTGGGTAACACAACAGATGCACATCATGAATCTTTACAGAGAGCTGGGGTGCATTAGAGCTGGAGCCCCGCTCTGTAGACACCCTTCGTCATCACTAACAATCAGACCAGAAAGTCCCTTCCTCCAGGAAGCCTTCCTTCCACAAACATCATGTACTGCATCCTTGAAAGATGTCAGCATGCCAGAACAACTGTATTTCTCAATCAAAGCCCTTAGGATTTCATATTCTCTGTCCCCTCTGTCAGGCAGGCATGGTATCTATCTCTGTAGTTACCTAGGCCAGAGCCATACATCCCAATTTGCCCAACTTTCCTGATTTCAGGATAGAAATTGCAGGGTCTTAGAAATCCCCCATACCTATCAAACCACCCATGCACAGTAGATGCCCAATAAATATGCTATGAACGTCAAACAATTATCACATCATCATTACCCTATAGATATTCAATTCTAGGACTGTAGGGGCTGTCTCTCTACTAAGGCAATGGTAAAGGGCTCGGCAAAGGCCCAGCCTATGGGTCTGCAGTTAGGAAATCTGGACTGAGCAGCTGCTGCCTGTTGTGAATGCTACCCTGTGTTCTGCTTCCTTGAGGAGGAAGAGGAAGGAAGGGAAGAGGAAGGGAGGCAGAGAAGAGAAGAGGGAGCGAGTCAAGAAAATAGAAGTGATGAGAAAAAGGGAGAGGAAAAGAGATAGAGTGGAAAAGAGGAGTAATAGGAAGTAGGAGGAGGAAGGGAAGGCTAGAGAGCAGGTAACAAGACAGGAGAGTGGAGGGAAGGGGAAAGGGCCTTCCTGGTGCTCAGCCTTTAAGGTGACCACCCCGGTTTTACATTGTCTATCTAGCCTTTCTTTCTCGCCTCACTCCCTCTAGCTCTCCCTCCCCTTCAGTGACTGCCCTTTCAACCAGAGAGGCCCCTGCCACTCCCCAGACATGTCCTTACCTCTTGTCATGTCCACTGCTCTCGCCTGCCTGGTGTCTTCATCTCTGAGTGTTCATGACGCTGGCTCCCCTCTTCCTTTAGACAGCCTAGTCCTCCACCCTGCACAAAGGGCCCCTTCTTTTCCTTTCTCTGTTCATCCTCTCACCTGGCCTTAATTGTCTTCATAAGTGTCATTACTGCCACCTACAACATTGCGACGTCTTTGAAAATTATTGCCCAAAGCCAGATTCACTCATATTTTTAAAAAGACGATGTTTTTGACATGACTGTTTTCTCAGAGCTTCCTTTTCTAATATTTTGCTTCGATTTGTTTGATGCCCTTTTAGAAAGAATATAACATTCATTCCTTGTCTTGGTTCCGAAAGTATTTATTGAATTAAATGTAATGCTAATCATTCTGCTTGGTACTAACAGTGTATGTCACAAAATGGGAAAAAAATTAAAATAGCTTTTAAAACAATACCAGAAAACACACATTAAGCACTCAGCAAATATGAGTGGTGGGTACAGTTATTGTTGCAATTACATGAACTTTATGGTTGTTTCGAGGAGAGATACAAGATCCAACATATATTTGATCAGAATTCTCTCTAGTAAAGAGATACAACAATAAGACAAAGTATAACCTGCAGTTACCCCAGGGGCAGTGGAGAAAGCTAGACATTGAAGTGGCCCTATGTCTGGCTTTTGGGATCTAGGATTTCTGGTCCTAACTGTAGAAGTAATGAGACTCTTATTCTAGAATACTGTTGAGTGGGTCCCAAGTAGACGTTTATGAAAAGTATAGTCAGACCTCTTAAAAGGATGGAAAGCTATGATTTCATCTTGTTAAGTGACCTTCTTTGTTTGTTTGTTTGTTTGTTTGTTTGTTTTTGCCTGCTGGATAATGAAAGTTTATTAAATATCTATTGATTTGGGGGGAAATTTACCCCCAGATAAAGTATGTGATAGAGTCCCTGAGGTTGGGGCCACTTTGCATTAGTCAAGGAGGCTGCTGCTAGTAGGAGCTATTCTTTGATGACAAGTGGGCATGCAGCCAATAATCTGAAGGGCTTAATTGCAGTCAGCAGCTGCTCACTGGGAACCCACTTGGTGCAAAGAGAATACTGGGGACAATGGGAAGCCAAGAGGCAGGTAAGCTGAGTGTCTACCTCCAACCACTGCAGATTGCCGGGGACACAAGATGTGCCCACCAACACTATGAAGGCAAAGGCTAATCCTAGTGAGAGAATAGGGAAGAGTCTTGCTGGCTGCCTTCCTCGTTTTCATCTTTCTCTTCCTTCTCCCTTCCCCCCTCTACACAGCAAACCTTTGCCCTGGGCCTCCCCCAAGGACAATAGAAGAGCTGCCCTTGATGAACAGAAGAGGATTCTTCTTGCCTGACTCCCAGCGTACATACGGCTGCCTAGCTTTGACTTTGCCTTGTGGAGAATAAATCACAGCCACTCCACTCCTCCCCCCCCTCTCCCCCTCACCCCCGTGAAGGTCCCCAGGGAGCTGAGACCTCACCTCCTCCTCCCGGAGAGCCTGCCTGTGACATGGGATTGTCAGGTACAAAGAGAGGAAACCTTCAGAGGCCCACACCCCTGTCTGGAGAGCAAGGAGGGTCAAGGGGAATAATTGCTAGCTAGTGAGCAACTGCAGAGGGATTGGAAGGAAAAAGGTTTCAGGAAGGGAAGAAAGGGAAAGAGGAAAAGAAAAGCCTGCATTCCCCCTCCCCTGCCTTCTCTCCCAAACTCCATAGTCTATGCACAGAGGACTGCATGGTGGTCTGGGTCCTTGTAGAACATTTGTGTGCCGGACAATAGCACAGCCTGGCTTCAGATCATCAGCTGCTGGTTTCTGGTTCGCTCTCCCTTTATGTGAGAGCACAATGCGAGCCTTCAGTCACACTGACTCTTGAGAAATACATCTGGTTTTTTCTTTCAGACGCTCTGAAAAGGTCAGCCTGTTCGTTTCTTAGACGCGAGACACCACATATTTTTTTTCTCCCTCTGAACTGGAAAGACAGACCTACACCTTTTCTTGCCTCCTGGTACATAATTAGACATGGTGCAGCTCTCACAGCCAGCCAGCCCATCCCGTGCACTTTGCAGAGACACAGCCCAGCATCCCTGGCTGCTGAACTCCTGGGCTGATCACAAAGGCTCTATACAGTTTCTCGCTTCCCCTCTAGGAGACCATGGGATTCTCTTGCTGGTTGTTTTGTTAATTATGACAAGGACTCCCCCCCAGCCTGCTCCCCCAACACAGTGCATGACCAGTGATGCCGTCTGTGGCAGAAGGAAGGCTGCAGAATTTTTGCACACACAAAACAAAACACACACACACACACACACACACACACACACACACACCAGAAAAAAGAAAAAAGAAAAGAAACACATTTTAATCATTTTCACTCCAGTAATGGTTAAGATTCTCCATGCGCATTGTAACATAATAATAAATGTGCCCATGAGGGAAGAATGCTCAGCAGCTGGTGTCTGACAGATTATCTCATTCCAGACAGGCAAACGGTCCATGGTTTAAGGAGAGGCTGGAGCCTGAAGGGGCAATTTGGCACACATTGGGGTCTCACCTCTCAGATGACAGAGGTCCATGCGGCCCACCACGTTGGGTCTGTGCCCCTCAGAGTTTCTCTTTGGCTCATCACCTCCCAGAGTTCCTGACAGCCATAGAAAAGGGGATTATTCTGTGAGCTAAGCCAGCCCATCTCTCACCCCCTCCTCTAGGGCACTCATATTCTAACCTGAAGAAGCAATTATGGTCCCCACCCCACTCCCAGCCTCCCAGCATGAGCTCTGCTCTTTCAGGCATGGTACAAGCTATTTCCTCTCCTCCTGATGCCTTCACCTCCATAGCATATTCTTGTGTTCTAAACCCATCTAGATTCCTTCTCTCTTTGGCAGAAGAAAGCTAGTCGCTGACATCCAGGAGCTTCTAGAACCTTTATCGCGTTATTTTTATTAATAGTATTCACTCTTGCAGTCATTTGTTTTCTATGAACTTTTGGACAGTAGCTAGCAATGTATAGATAATGAAGCCCAAATGTGGGGTATCATAAATGTTTTTCTTCGATTACGCACTTGCTTAATCGTCATAACCCTGAAAAAAGGGAGGAACTTCACAATAAGAAATGATGTTTTTTTTTTTAATGTTACATCCTGGCCCCAGTAGAATCCCCTGCAGCACAGTGGTGGGGCTGGGAAAACCCTGTCTCACCTCTGTTACTGAATTCAAAGCACCCCGTGGACCTGCTGGCCTCTTAGTGCCCATTGCCATATCACATGAAATGCTGGGAACCTACCTCGCTAGGTGACCATTCTGAGGTTTCAAGGCAATAGGCTTTATCTGTGTGGTTCTTAACACAGTCCCCCTCTGCAGGTTTATTTTTGAACACCAGTTTCCTTCCCAAGTGGACACTTCAGAGTTGACGGCACTGCCTGCCTTGTTCACACCTATCTTCCCAGTTTCTAGAACACTACTTGTCACCCTGTAGGGGTTCAGTCAATTTTTGATGAGTATATAATGAATGAATTGAGCAATAGCAAGCTATGAGGCCACAGTCTATGTTTAACCTGGGTCATGACTGCAGCCAACATCCTGTGAGATTCTGCTTGGAGCAAAGACAGCAACCACTGAGAGCTAAACACCTTTCAACAATTATCTCTGGGGCTGCTGGCTTAGATGGAGCAGCCCAAGGCCGTCTTCAAAATCATCCCCCTGCTCAGAGTTGCTGTTGGTACAAGGGGCAACACAAGAGCAGCCCTCCCACCACTGAGGCAACATGAGGGCAGCCCTCCCACCACTGAGGCAGGACACTGAGGAAGCATTCGGTCTTCTCAAAGAAACAACTTCAGAGAATCAAGTCTGAGAATCACCTTAGCGAGTCAGCAGCTGTGATAGGCGTCTTTACTGTGTGTTGGCTAGGTATAGACACTGGCGAAATGGTCTCATGGTTGAATATGCAGACCGTGCCTCATGCAAACATGTGTAGAGGTAGTGACGGGGCCTAGAATGTTACAGAAGACAAAATGAAAAAGCTCCAAGTGACTCTCCAGCCTGAACCAAACTTGCTTTTAAAGACCAGCTCAGAAGCTTGAGGGCCTGTGATACAGAGAAACGAGCTACAGGGAATACAATAAATTCTTGAAACACTGTCAAGCGAGAGAAGTCGTGAGATCTCGGCGATAGTGATGAGCATAGCTGAGAAGCTTCAGGTTAACATCTTCACCTCTGCAAAACAGAACAGAGCAGAAAACTGATCAGTGCCAATGGCTTCAGTGGTCAATACTGCTTCATTCTCAGTCTCGGGCAGGTTGCTGACAAGCTGTGTGCTTATGCCAAGTATCTGTAGGCCGAGACTGGCTTATACCCTGACTTTTCCTCCTTTTACAGCAGGAGGGAAAACAGAGGCATTCCTAGCTGCAATACCACTAAACTAGGACTCCAAAAGAGTGGCCTCTCCTGGTTTAGCACTTGGAGCTGAGGATTAAGACCTGGCTTTGGAGCAGGGTGTGGCTTTTGGAGTGGGGGTGTGGCATAATTGTTAAGAGTGTTTGCATTCTTGAGGTTCTGGATTCCATCCTCAGCACCTTGTAAACTGGGTGTGGCATCTCCTGTAGCATTCAGGAGGCAGAAGCAGGAAGATCAGGAGTCCAAAGCCATCCTTGGCTGCACAGCAAACTCAAGACTACATGGCATTCTGACTCAGAAAACAAGCACTCTAAAATATGCATTTTTGCAGTTCATCCTTTCTCTTGCTTATGTCTGTGCTTATGTTAAAGCATAAAAGACTCACATTCATCTATTATCTTCCAGGTTTAAAAAAACAGCCATATCTGTTCTTGCCTTTCAAGAAGTAGAGACGATAAAAGGGAAGGAAAAAAATCATTTCTGGCATTCAATTTCTTGACTGGTTAGCAGCAAATTCTGTCATTTTTTTAAACAATAAATCTGAGGGAAGTCACCTGACCCACAACTATATATTGTGAATAGTGTAGCCTGAGGACCCAGAATGGGAGTTGAAATCTTCACTACATTCCCCACTCCCAGGGGGGTACAACCAAGCTGTTGACTTGATGAGCGAGCAGATGCTCTTCTGGAATTCTGGGTTTGCAGCTAAATAAAGTGAGGGCCTCCTTTCCACACATGCAAGCATACACATGCGTACACACACACACACACACACACACACACACACACACACACGCACGCGCGCGCGCGCGCGCGATATTCTCTGGTGTTCCCCACATTGGCTAATTTGACCATTATTATAGAAAGGACTTTTCTGTTTGTGCATAATGACAACTCTGGGACTCCAGTGCTGTTTTATATGAAGATGATGAGAAAAATGAAGATGAACCAGTTATTTAAAAAGTAAGTTAAAAAATAAACAGGAAGTATGATTCATTTTAGTAATATATTTTATTTGAATGCATATATCATCAATCTTACCCCAACAGAATCAAAATACAAAAACCATTTATACTATTCTTTATACTTCTTCCCCTCACATCCAACTAAGTATCTAAAATCCAGTGTATATACTTAGAGCAAAGATAGGCCTGGACTAGTCTCTCTTCACAACATCAAAAGCCATATGTAGCTAGTGGTCACTACGGAGGACAGGACAGCACTGTTGTATGTTGGGAGCTTGGCTTAGTTGGGGGTTTCTGTTGCTGTGAAAAGACACACTACAACTGTAACAACTCCTATAAAGTAAAACATTTAATTGGAGTTGTTTTACAGTTTCCGAGATGTCTAGTGCATTGTCTTCATGGTGGGAAGCATGGCACCATGCAGAAAGACTTGCCACTGGAGAAGGAGCTGAGAGTCCTACATCTTCATGCAGCAGGAAGAGAGTGACACAGTGGGCCTGGCTTGAGCATCTGAGACCTCAAAGCCCACCCACAGTGACACGCTCCCTCGAACAATGACACACCTACTCCATCAAGGCCACACCTCCTAAGAGTGCCACTCCTTATGAACCTATGGGGGCCATTTTTATTCAAACCACCATAGAGTTTTACATTCCCATTTACTGTCTGTGGTTGCAAAGATATTTTTTTCATCTTGCCCAAATTTTGATGAAATCTGACTCACATCATTCCAAAAGCAACCAGGGTACCATCAACCAAACCACCCAAAGAGATGTATCAGAATAATGGCTGTTCTTAAACTCCAGAACTTTGTCCAGCACAATGGCTTTGACCTACTAATCACTGCATTTGCTATTGCCTCATTGAACACAATAACACCCAAAAGATTCCATTCCATAGATTCCCTATCTAACGTGTTGTGGATGGTGGTGCTCATGGTGGTAGTTGGTTGCTTGTATCAAGACAGGATGACAATTTCAAGATAAAAAGGATCTATGGAATACTACTCAGCTATTAAAAACAAGGAATTCCTGAAATTTGTGGACAAATGGATTGAACTAGAAATTATCATAATAAGTGAGCTAACCCAGAAGCAGAAAGAGTCAAATGGTATATACTCACTTATATCTGGACACTAGCCCAAGGGGCATGTCCCATGAAAGTCTTCACTTACCAGGAAAGTGAGACAGAGGGGAGGACATCCTATTGGGACTCTAGGTGAGAGAAGCAAGGGAGAATGGGGAAATAGAAGGATCCAGAGGGTCCTAGAAACCTACAAGAAGAACATTATGATGAGCAGATCTGGACCCAGGGGTCCTGCCCAAACTATGGCACCAGCCAAGGACAATATGTGCAGTAAACTTCAAACTCCTACCCAGATCTAGCCAATGAACAAGACATTCTCCACAGTTGAGTGGAAAGTGGGGACTGACTTTCACACGAACTCTGGTGCCCCATATTTGACCACGTCCCCTGGATGGGGAGGCCTGGTGGCACTCAGAGGAAGCCTAGCAGGCTACCAAGAAGAGACTTGATACCCTAGGATCATATACAGAGGGAGGAGGTCCCCCTCAGTCACAGTCATAGGGGAGGGGAGTAAGGGGAAAATGGGAGAGAGGGTGGAATGGGAGGATACAAGGGATGAGACAACAATTGAGATGTAATATGAATAAATTAATAAAATGTATATTTTAAAAAGATATTTATTTATAAGATTTATTTTTGTTTCCAGGCATGTGTGGGCATGTGCAAGTGTGAGTGCTGGTACCCTCAGAGTCCAGAAGAGAGTGTTAGATGCCCTGGAGATAGAGTTACAGACTATTGTGAGACACCTAATTTGGGTACTGGAAACCAAACTCAGTGGTCTGCAAGAGTAGACTTTATTCTTAACTATTGAATTATCTCATCAAGCACTCCTTTAATGGATTGATTCATTTGGCAACTTCTTTTTCTCTTCCTTTGTTTGCTGTATGGTGATGATGATGTCAAGGCCCTTCCGGTGCGATTTATGAGGCTCCGTGCCTCTCCTTGTCCTGGAGCGTGCCAGATGCAGGCTGTCCAATAGATCACCACTGAGCTGCATTTCACCCCAGTGCCAGCAAGTAGCGAGAGGACAGGGTGAAACTCAAGACAGAAAGACGTTGATTTGAGCAATGAGATGTGCTGGGAATCAGGGGATAGAAATCCCATAGACATAAAATGACAGGAAGCGAAGAAGAACAGAGAACAAAGAGGTCTGTAGAGATCACAGAACGTGACTGGTGATTACAGGCAGGACAGTATTCTAAATCTGGCGGGACAATCAGCATGTGTGGATTGTAAAGGTTAAGCGAAATGTTTATTTGATTCCTTTCTCTTCTCCAGTCTGCCTGACTGAATACGATTAACAGAGACACGGCACTTGCTGCATACTAACAGGAGATGTTAGTTTGACTTCGCCAGCATCCCTGCACAGAAGCCTCTTAAACATAAGCGCCTTTCTCATGGGCTCAGTCACCTTACACATCTGCCCTCACAGTTGAATGCTGAAAGCAGCATGGAGTCTTTGGTTTCACTAAGTGAGTGATATATCCAATTAGAGGCCTCAGAACTGAATCAGGTCCTTGCTCCAGTTTGTGAATTTGAGCAAGCCTATTGACCTCACCTAGGCACAATTCCTCATATTCTCTATTTACCTTACAAGGATTTGGGAGAAAACAAGTCTATGTAGGGAACCACTTGGACTCTCTTGTCTTACCCAGAAAGACTGTGGTAATTATATTTCTGTTGTCTTGTGTGTCTAAATACTTGTCAAGGTGCTTCCAGTTTACAAAGGGAAAAATAGAGGCCCAGGCAAGCAATCCTGGCTCACCTAGCGTACCTCCAGAGGCCAGCAGCATGAGATGCAAGCTTGGTCTGTGGCCTTTCAGTTCCAATCTGCATCCCCAAACCTTGCTGTCCTCACTTCGATCCTATTCTAGCATAATGGCTGTTCAGGCAGCAAGAAAGACCCAGAGTGCTTTTCAAAATTAGAACAGAAACAGCTGCCTTTAGTGATGCCTCAAAAGGTTGGTGTTGGAACAATTTTCCTGCCCCGAATTTTTTCTCTGTCATCATTTTTTGTCTATTATGTTCTTTCTACTTAAAAAAAGCAAGCATTCTGGGAGTTTGGGGTATAAAAATGGCTAAAACATGCATCTTTAATCTTTTTATTAAACACAATGATAGCAGGAATACATAGAATTCTTACACTTGCTAAATAGTCTCACAAATAAATTCTTTCTAAATAGGTAGTACCACAAATAAATAGTTCTTTAATAAATTAGTTTTCAGAAATAATTCATTTTAATGCCTCAGTTATGGCTTACATATGCAAAGCCAACGCCATGTTTATATTTACACCCGCTGTGGCTAAAAACAGTTCATATCACTTAAATATGTGTTCCTCACACTGGACTTCATTTGATTACATGCAATGAAGGTAACACAGCTCAACATCATAGTGGGTCAGGTCCCAAAAGTGCTTTTAGTAGTGAGACACTGGGCACATCACTCTCACCAACTTCTGTTGCATCATTGATAAAGCAGAAATTACGTCACCTGAGTTACATAAGTCTTTGGAGAAAGTAAGGAAACAATTCCTACATAGCAGTTTTGAGGAGTCCAAAGTAGTGTGGACATTTTCTATTTTTCTCATAATTCTTTCAAGTGGAAGTTCTGAGTACACAGCACTTGATTCGTGTGCTGCTTTCCTCAAGGATTCATCTTCCTTTGTGCTGAAAAGCAATAGGAAGGATAAAAACCCATGTCGAAAAAGAGGGTGGCAGACCACCCTGAATAGGGTGGGTCCCTCAAACTAAGAAGTGTGACTTGTGGTGCTCAGCACAGAAGGTCTTGGGAAAAGCTGTAATCTATCTCCTTACTCCTCTGTGTGGGAAAACAGCTGTTTTCAGTTGATCAAGAAAATGCAAACCCAGACCTGAAATAAGGCCACTAGCTTTTTTTCTACTGCTAGCTATTTCCCTGCACTGTCCTGGCTCCTTTATGAGGAGCTACTTTGTCTGGGAGGTGGCAAGACACCTGGGTTGTGTAGCATTAGGGAGGTCACTTAAGGAATCTCAGAGATGGGATGGTACAACTGGCTTTATCATTCGATCTAGCAAGCTGGTTCACTTCTCCAACTCCTGCCCACTATTTTCTTCAGGACATAGAGCTGGTGTCCTGGTGCCCACCAGGTCCTCCTGGTGGAACTTTCAACCATATGCTTTTGCATAATATAGGTGTGTCTCTGCAGGAAGCTTCAAGCTTTCCTTTCTCCTAGGTAACTGAGACCCAGGTTGCCAGGGTAGAAACATCTAGCCAATATGTTCACTGGACTTTCAGCATCATAGACTCATCTAGGCTTGCCCTGGAGTATGATGTCCGTGGGAAGGAAAAGCCACAAAGTCTTTGTACAATTAGTTCTTAGAGCTGTGAAATAAAGGCATCAGGTGTAACCTGATGTAACCCACGTGTAACCTTGGGATCATGCTCAGTCTGTTAGGACAGAGCTGGCCAAGGCCATGGGGCTGACTGGGAGTTGAAGAATGAGTGGACAGGGGTCCCCAGAAATTAGATGAGCATGAAAGGCCATAGATTCAGATTCTCAGAACTCACATAAAAGCCAGAAACAAAAGCACAAACATCTGAAATCCCAGTACTCCTACAACAAGATGGGAGCCAGATAGAAAAATCCCCAGAAGCCTCTGTGCCAGTGATCCTGATGTGAACAGCAGAAAAGATACAATGAAAACCTTGAAAGAAAGGGCCTACAAAGAGCTAGGGAGTAGAGTGGCAGACCAGGACAGCTCTATGCGCCATGCCCCTTTGTCTTTCAGTCTACAGTTCCTCCAAAGCAGGGTGCCTAAGAAAAAGCAAAAGGCTCTGAACTTTAACTCTATAATGGACACAGACTCCAGCTACAAATTACTGTAAAACTTTATGGTACTTACATACTGTGAGTCATCTATAACTGATGTCAGTGGTAGTACCCATTCATGGTCTCTAGAAGATTAAATGCAGTCATAGACACAGCTTTTGTAAAATAGTGTTTGACACATAATAGGTATAAGACACAGGTATCCCAATAGCCCAAAACAATACCCTGGCTCCTCCTAGATTTCCTCTAACTATTGCACTGAGATGCTCACAGGCCAGAAGAGATCCAGGCATCAATGCTAATCTGAGAACATCAGAGTCCAGAGGAACTTCTAGAGCAGATGGTCTGGGCAACAGTGATCAGGTCCCGGTTTGGCCACTATTCCTGGTTGCTGGCCAGTGGCTGCCCAGGAGGAATGGCATCAGCTGCAGCAGCATCTTCCTGATATTTGGCTAGTTCTTAGTTGTAGGTCTATTGTGGTCTACCTGTTGGTATTACCTCTGATAAATTGGTGTGTTCAAATCTTAACTCCAGAGACTGAGGAGATGGCTCTATAGGTAAAAACATTTGCCATTCAAGTGTGAAGATCTGGATCCAAATTTGTGCACCTCAAAATCTGCTTTCAGTTGCACACATATCTACAATATCAGCACTCCTGTGGTGAGATGGGAGATGAAGATGGAGAACTCTCAGGAGTCTTGTGGGTCAACTAGCCTGGGACCTAGAGGCAAAAAACAGACCCTATCTCAAATAAGAAGATGAGAACCAACATCCAAGAGTGTCATCTAACCTTCACATGTACACTATGGCACCTACACGCATGCATATGAATGCCGGTATGCACACAAGCACACATACTGTACACACACAGACAGGCACACATTCCATTTAAAAATTAAAAAGAAACTTATAGCTTCTAGTGTGATGGCATTAGGAGACTTTGGCTTTTTGTGGGGCTGACACATTTGTGAGACCTTACCCTCCTGAGTGAGATCAATGCCCTGGAGATTAGGGTCCAACAGAACTTATCTTCTTTCTACCAGGTGAGATCACAGGGAGAAAGGACCATCTATGATCCAAGAACTTGATCCTCAAAAAAACACCCAAATTCATTAGGACCTTGACCGAGGACATACTGACCTCCATCTGACTTTCTGTTATCTAGAAATAGTAGCATGAGTAGGTTTAGGCAGAGCCCAGGGATGTCAAGAGATCACATCCCTGTAGCTTCTTACTCCTTGAAGTTCCCCAAGCTCTCTGATGCTCCAGTGCATCTCCTAGACTCACATTTGGATTAGACTGTCTGCTGACTCTTGCTCCCTGGTCTATGTGCTTGATACTGTCTCCTTCCTGATGTGGAGCTCCTCATTCTGCTCTCTCCATAGACACCACTACAAATAAAGTTTTGGGCCCTTAAGAGCACTTCCTGCTTTTAGTATTCTTGTTATGGCTATATGGTGTCTTGTCCTCTTAGCCACCGACAGCCTTAGAGATCTTAAAATAGTGATCTTGTGACAATGCTGTAGGTGAAGGGCACTGTCACCCATTAGACAGAATTAGAGCTGGCCCTATCATTTATTAATTATGCCAGTTAGTAAACCTCAGTCAATCTTAACTTCTGTCTAGTAGAATGAATATCCACCATTTAAGATCATGATGCAGACAGGATGGGAACTGGATGTGTGTTTTCCAAACACAACAACTGTAACACAGCAAATCTTTGCTAGCTATTGTTTTTCTTTCCTTCCTTCTTGTTATATTTTGTCCTTTCCAAGCTATCACGTCCACTCTCCTTTACAAGTATGTTTCTTTTTATAATATTCCAATAAGACCTCAGTCTGTAATAATTTATACAGATTACTTGCAAAAGAGGATGCCATGTTTACACCACATTGTGGTCATATGAGCACACTGAAATAAACGATAATTATTCACTAAATCCACGTTTTATAATGCTCATTAATCCTTTTAAACATCCAAGCCCCGCTATGGTGGCCATTGCTATGCTGGTCCTTCTGCCCAGATTCCTCTTCCTCTCACACTTCTGCTGGCTCTGCCTTTCTATTCTCAGCGACTTCCCTAGATAAGCCTTCTCTTACAACTCCATCTAAACTAGGTCTCTATTATCTGTCTCCTTATACTCTGTTATTTTCCCTACTGGAACTTACTGTACTTTAAAAAGTGACTTCCTATTCCCATGGTTACAACCGTTTAATGTCTACTCTCTCAAAAGACATGAAACTCCAAAAGGGCAGAAAGCATACCGCATCTAGAGCAGACAGAAAGCAGGAGATGGCTCAGTACCTGCTGGATGAACATGTGATCTGTATCTCTGCACGCGAACCAAGATTACACACTTGGCTTTTGGCAAGCTCTCAGCAGGGAGATCTATATTCAGTTCACCATCATTGAGGTTGTTGTTTTCAACATGCAAAAAAAAAATTTTAAGAAAAGTAAGATCCAGGGTTAGTTTTTGTAGACATAGCTGTTCCTTCTGCTTCTGACATGCTCCAACTTCTGGCACTTAGGATGGATATAGGGTTTGGAGTGGCTCTGTGAGGTTTCTGGACCCTTTTGAGAACCAGACAGGAGCATGGCGCTACCACCCTTGGTAAACTCCAGGGCTAGCTAGACAAAGGTGATGATCACACCCCTAAGCCTCAAAGATGTGACGTCATTCCTGCTTCTACCTGCTGTGTGCACCTTCAGCTTAGGCACTTCCAAACTCCTCACATCATCTGTGACCTTTTCCACAAGCACAGCTGTTTTGTCCTTTTGGCCAGGGAAGCTTCATCTTTTGGATCATCCAAGATAGGGACAGAGGTGGACAGTTAGTATGACTCATAAGTAACCTTTTTAGCACAACCTGATTGAGGGGAGAGTTGCTTTGTCTGGCCAGAAACCAGTACAGTTTTGACTAGGAGTCTCAGGTAGCTGTCCTGGAACTTGTGTGACTTGTGCCAAAGCTTTTCGTCCTTGTTGTGACAAATGTCAACATACATGATGGCGCCTCCTGCTCAGCCAGATCCAGCAAAGCTCACCACCATTCTTAAAGGTTTCTTTTCCATACCTGCTGCAAGTCTGTTGAATGACTTATCTAAGAACTCATGGATGCACATATGCACATGCATGCATGTTTCACACAAATAGAAATATTACTCGGATAAACAATGAGTTTTTAAATCATGAAAGAGAGATGGTATGTATAAGAAAAAAGGATGATATTGGCAGAGAGCCCTGAATAAAATCATGGAATACTTGAGTGTCACCATGAGACACTGGATAATATCTCATGTGCAGTGATATACTAAAAGCATTATTCATTAAAGATCAGGCAACCAGAACCAAAGCAAAGAAACCATAGGGAATATCCCAAAGCCACCATCAACAAGAAAGCTTGAGCACAGGGAAACAAAGGATTTAAAATACAGAAGGCAGATCTGGACCCAGGGGTTCTGCTCAATCTATGGCACCAACCAAAGACAATATGTGCAGTCATCATCAAATCCCTACCCAGACCTAGCCAAGGGACAGAATATTCTCCACAGTTAAGTGGAGACTGGGGACTGACTTTCACACAAACTCTGGTGTCCCTTATTTGGCCATGTCCCCTTGATGGGGAGGCCTGATGGCACTTGGAGGAAGAATAGCAGACTACCAAGAAGAAACTTGATACCCTAGCATCATATTCAAGGGGAGGAGGTCCCCATTAGTCACAGTCATAGGGAAGGAGAATGGGGTGAAAGCGGGAGGGAGGGAGGAATGGGAGGATGCACAGGATAGGATAGCAATTGAGATGTAATATGAATGATTTTATTTTTCAATAAAAAAAATTAAAAATACAGAGGGTTGGGGAAATAGAATGAGAGAGGACTGGGAGACACAACTGGAATTGGTATCATTTCTAGGGTGACATAGAAGCCTAGTGCAATGGAAACTCCCAGGAATCTAAAAAGATGACTTCAGTTAATGGCCTGAATGACCATCTTCTGTAACCAGGCAAGGCTTCCAGTGAGGTTCTGTGACACCAACCCAGCACAAACCTTCAACCTACAATTTGTCCTACCTGCAAGATGTTCTGGAGTACAGGTGGCACAAAACTTAAGGGAGTTGCCAACCAATGACTGGTCCAACTTGAGACCCATGCCACTAGAGACAGGCCATGTTTGACACTGTCTAGAGGGCCAGGAACCAGAGGCTGTATAGCTCAGAGACCTAGGATAGAAACTAACAGGATGAGCAAAAAAGTCAGTGAAATGATTCCTAATGTTACTCTGCTCTACTTGTAGACCAGAGCCTGGCAGAGAGGTTGCATCCAGAAACTGATGGGTACAGATGCAGAGACCCATGGCCAAACATGTGGAGCTCAGGGAATCCTGTGGAAGATGGGGAGGATGGATGTAGGATCCAGAGGTGTCAAAGACACCACAAGAAAACAGCAAACGAAACCAACTGACAGTGGCTCATTGGGCTCCTAGAGACTGAGCTGACAGGGGCCTGTATGAGTCTGACCTAGGTCCTCTGCATATTTGTTATGGCTGTGTAGCTTGGTGTTCTTGATGGACACCTAACAGTGGGAGCAGAGGCTCTAACTCCTTTGCCTGCTTTTGGGATCCTTTTCTTCCTATTGGGTTGTCTCACCCAGCCTTCATATGAGATATGTTCTTAGTCTTATTGCAACTTAATATGCCATGTTTGGTTGATATCCCTGGGAGGCCTGCCCTTTCCTAAGGGAAATGGAGGAGTGGATATGGGAGAGAGGGTAAGTGGGGAAAGGCACTGAGAGGAGAGGAGAGAAGGGAAACTGCAATCGAGATGGAATGTATGAGAGACAAATAAATAAATAAATAAATAAACACATACATGTAAATAAATGTGTATGTATGAGGCAGAAGAAAGACTATTGGGAGAAAGAATAGGGTACTGATGGAAACTGATGGAGGGACAAGAAAGAGTAATAGAGAGGTGAATATGAGTGAAGCCAGTGTGAAATTCAGTATCTAGTATGTCAAATAAACATATTAATAGCTTTAAAAAGAGAAATGGAGACAGAAATGGGGTCTTGTGGTCAGGCCTTATCTTTGAACAATGAAAATCACTGGATGTATTATAGAAAGATTCCATTGAGACCTAGAGTAGACAGGACAGTGGGTGCTGAGCCTGGAACACCAAACTTTGAGATAACAATTTGTGCTGGAGGCAGAATGTCTTTTTTATATATATAAAAGTCCACTATTGGACAAATTTTGAAAACATATACAACATGAATGAATTAGAGGACAAATCAAAACCTTGACCTCAAAGGAAGAACAACCATAAAGGAAGAAAGAGAATGAAAGGCCAGGAAGGGAAGTTGCCAGTGAGAATTTGTTAATTCCTTAACTGTTACAGATAAAATGAGCAGGTTTGGGATGTAAGCCTAAGGTATAGAGTTTAAGAAGTTCCTGATCTTGGGTGAAGAGATTTAAAAGATGGCAGAGGAACCATAACCATATAGTGAGCGAGTGATGCCCATATGAGAGTAGTATGGCTTAAACGTGAATGTCTCCATAGGCTGTGGCATTTACATACTTGATCCTCAGTTAGTGGCACTGTTTGGGGAGGCTGAGGAGGTGTGGCCTAGCTGGAGGAAGTACATCACTGGTGGTGAGATTTGAGGGTTCAAAGCCACGTACAATTCCCGGTCTGTTCTCTCTGCTCCTTGTCTGTGACTGAGCTATAAGCCTTCAATGCTCAGATTCCAGTTCCAACTGCCATGTGTGCTGCGTACTCTCATGCAGTCCCTGTCATTATAGGCCCCAACCCTCTGGTACCCTAATCCCTAGATAAATTCTTCCTCTTATAACTTGCCTTGATCATGCTGATTTTACCACAGAAATAAAAAAAAATAAAATAAAACAACACAGAGAGTAAGGGTGTAAAAGCAGATACATGCTGTGAACTGGCGGCAACCATGGCTGGGCTGTGAGTCCCTCTAATCACCCTTATTAACCTCTTGTAACCTTCCTCATGCTCTTCCGCAGTTTCAGTAAGATAGACCTTCACTGCACTGACTTTTCATGCTTCCTTTGGTTCATGCTTTTTCTTCTGTCCTGCTGTAACCCTCCTTTATTGAGGATTTCCCCTTAGACTTTCTACAGGTTTCCTCCAAAACCTGCCTGTTTGAGAATTGCTTCATCATCCCTTCTCATTTCTCATTTCTATACTGTAAAATCATTATTAGTGCTTCTTTAAGATCTTTAGAGTTATTTACACCAAAGTCCAGAGCCACAAATATGTATTTCTTTAAGTGCATGTATAAGTGAAATATTGGACATAAATATCAACAACATATTTAAATATTTGTTGACTGCTAACTCCTTCCCTATAAAATGATCTTGCATCTTTGAAAAAAAATCATCATACATTATGGTTAACATAAATACTCTCACGCAGAGACTCTGGAGAATGATGCCCTGCCATCTTATATGAAGGAACAAGGAACCTGGCATCTATTCAACTAACTTTGGTAAATATGTTTATCTGAAAGGTAGAAGGATGTATAAACTGTAAGTAATCAGCAATGCAGAAGGTTCTCGCTTCCCGAAGATGTCTTCTTTCCAGAATTCCTGGGAATGTCTACCATGTAGAACAGCTGGAGTCTTGTCTGTACCTTTTCCTGGGTCATCTTAATAAAATCTTCAGCTGTTAGTGTCAATATAACTTTGGGAAGGGTCATGTTAAACTAATAAGTATCAAGAGCTTCCTGATAGTTGTGAGTTTGTTTACTTCTTTAGATTTATGGGAATGTTTCAATGCAGAGGGAAGAGCTACACCAGGTATCATGACTAGTAACAGCCCAAAGAAGTGACTGCAAAGACCATCAACTGATAAATGGATAGTACTAATGAACTATAAGTTATTCAACCACATGAAGAAAGAAAATACTTATTCATACTACTACATAGATGAGCCTTTGAATTATTACACTTAGTAACAGAACCACCCAGAAAATTTCATGTATTATATTTGTGATGGTTACTATTAAATATCGACTTGACCGAAATTGGAATCAAATGAAAAATGGGCCTCTGAACACAACTATGGGGATTTTCCTTGATTATATTAATTAAGATGGGAAGATCTGCTTATCATGAGTAGCATGGTTTCCTAAGCAAGGACAAGAGTAACGAAAGTTGGCTGAGCTAGGGGGTGATTGAGACATGCTTTTAATCCCAGCACTTGGGAGCTGAGACAGATAGATCTGTGATTCAAGGCCAGCCTGGTTTACAGAGTGAGTTTCAGGATAGCTAGGGCTATGCAGAGAAACCCTGTAACAAAGCAACAACAAGGACATCAGCTTTGTAGTAGCACACATGAACTTATTGGTACCTTCTTCTGACTGTGGATGCAGTGTAATTCACTCCCACAAGCTTCTGATGCCTTGAGTTCCTCTCCATGATGAACTGTAACCTGGAACAGTGAGCTACAGCAAACTCTTTACTCCTCAAGTTGCCTTATGTCTGTGTGTTTTATCACACCAAAAGAAAGGAAACTAGGACAATAGTATTCTAGTATGTAGACTGTGATCACTAAGTCATATGGGCCTTGGGAGAAGAAACGGGTCCCATGAGAAAAACACAGTTCTGGAATTAAATGAAACAAATGGTTCCAGTTGTGCAATTTCATGCGTATACAAAAACCCACAAAGCTATCCACTTTGAGGTGGTTTTCATGTGTCATTCATACGCTATGTGAATTGCACCTCAGTTTAGAAGTATGAAGGAAAAGGAAAGGGGGACCAGAATGAAGAGGAAGAGGAGTAAAGCAAATGGAAAAATGATTTCCAAGAATATGAAAACCAGGATAAGTTGGTCTTGCCAATGGTGAGTAGGTTGATTAAAACTCTAGATTCCTAGGGATTAAGATGTTTTTAGGTCTGGATAGATGTCTTTAGGTTGATAGAGATGAGATATAATATTTATTTACATTCAAAATTCTAGACTCACTAAGATATGAAAGATGCTTTCTCCAAGGTTGCCAAATACAAATAGCCAAAACACCATAAGTGTAACAATTTTTAAGTTTATTTATTTTTTTAATTATTTTATTTTTGTACATATACATTTATATTATTACACATATATACAATAGATTACCTATAACAAGAAGAACTGTGACACAATCAGGAATTATATAAGTGTTACATTTTTAGTGTTTTGGCTATTTGTATTTGGCAGCCTTGAAGAAGATATCTTTCCTATCTTGGTGCATCTAAACTTCTGAATGTAAATCAATCTCCATTACATATTGTCATTATCAACTTAGAACACCTATCTAGACCTAAATTCATCTTAAACCCTAAACAATTAAGCTTCATTGTAAAACAAAGCTACCTGGTTTTCAACTCCCTCAGAGACTTGAGAAGAAGTAAACTTGATTATCTGAATATGCTGGTAGTGCAGGTTAGTAGCTTTTTAAATGAAAATATGGCAGAGACATTTTTCTACCTGAATAGTCACCCAAAACTCTCTATAATATTGGAGCATCTTCTTCAGCCCTCTGGCATAATATATCTGACAGACATATTTGTGAGGCAGGAATTATTGAGGACTTCCTTACTCTGTCTTGGCAGAGTTTGGCTGTCGATTCTGCCTGCATTCAAAATTGCTCTTTTTTTAGGCAGAATTCTGTCTGTGGTAGAAATAAAGAACTTTTGCCCAGTGGCTGGTTTGCCACATTTGAAGCCATCTCCATAAGGAGGTTATTTGATGCTTATTATCTTCTTTGAGGTAGGCTAGGTGTTGCAAGGAGTTAACCTATTTCATTGTCAATGCATCTTTAAAGTAGTCAAAAACCTTTTTAAATGCCATATTCTGCATGTCTCTGGGGTTTTTGAAGACTACGTCTTTCTATAGAGTCATATCTATCTGTTGTACCTGACATGTATATTCTTGTGATAAAAGTAGACTTGCAATTGACATGACCATGATTTAATCTACTAACACTTAATTTGTATAACTTATTTCTCCTAAACAGCTTGATAGCACTTTCAAAGCATTGGAAGTAAACCTTGTATTGTAATTGAGTTATATTAGAGTAGAAATATATATATATATATATGTGTATGTATATATAATGTGTATGAAGAATAATCTTACACTTGAATTTTATACCACTGTATCTAGAACTTATTTTTCATCTATATACAAAATTCTATATCAGTGAATTAAAAATATCTTGTGAGTGACAACTGATGCATTAAGTTGAGGAGTAGATTCGCTAATCCACTTTTTGTTCTATCTTCCCTGTACATTTCTATATTCCCCCCTTCCTTCTTTTTAACCACTTTCTCCAAACAGGATGTCAATGTCCAGTATTCTGTGAGGAATGCATCCCATCAGGTCTGATCCAATGTCAGTGTCTGGTTATTTTGTTCTGAAAACATATAATTTCTCACAAGCATTATACAGCCCTAAAATTATAAATGTATAAAAGGTGTACATGGTGCATGGAACAATTAAGGCTAGATGTCTGCTCTTTGTATGAGCAGGAAAAGAAGACATCTGTAAATCTTCGTTTATGTCATATGAAGAATGGCATCTAATAGTAATTCATAGGGGTTCTTTAGTCAACAAGAATCATTGTCTACAAATGATCATAATGAGTGAGTTAACCCAGAAGTAGAAAGAGTCAAATGGTATATACTCACTTATATCTGCATACTAGCCCAAGGGGCATGTCCCATGAAAGTCTTCACTTACCAGGAAACTGAGATAGAGGGGAGGACATCCTATTGGGACTCTAGATTAGAGAAGCATGGGAGAATGGCAAAGTAGAAGGATCCAGAGGATCCTAGAAACCTACAAGAAGAACATTATGATAGGCAGATTTGTGCCCTGGGGTCCCGCTCAAACTATGGCACCAGCCAAGGACAATACATGCAGTAAACATCAAACCCCTACCTATATCTAGCCAATGGACAGGACATTCTCCACAGTTGAGTGGAGAGTGGGGTCTGACCTTCACACGTACTCTGGTGCCTCATATTTGACCACGTCCCTTGAATGGGGAGACCTGGTGGCACTCAGAGGAAGGATAGCAGGTTTCCAAGAAGAGACTTGATACCCTATGAGCATATACAGGAGGAGGAAGTCCCCCTCAGTCACAGTCATAGGGGAGGGGAGTAGGGGGAAAATGGGAGGGAGGGAGGAATGGGAGGATACAAGGGAGGGGATAACCATTGAGATGTAATATAAATAAATTAATAAAATAAATTTTTTTAAAAGAATCATTGTCTATGCCTGGACATTCATGTTTCAGCCAGACTCAGACCTAGTCCCATATGGTGGGATTAGCAATATTATTTACCTGCTTGTTCTGCAGTTTAAATTCTTCACATCCTGATTGTAGCCCCCTCCCTCATCCCTCTCCCTCCATCCCCTAGTGAATGTAACATTTATATAATTCCTAATTATTTCCTGGTCCTTCTTGCTGAATGTAGTTTATTGTATATATGTGTGAGAATATAAATGTATATGTAAAAGTAAAAAAATAATAAAATAGTTCCTTTAAAATAAAAACAAAACATGAACAAACAAACAAAAAAACCTTGTAGATTCCACAGGTCTGTCAGTTCTCCACCAGATGGCCAGGGGCAGGGGCATATCTCACACTGGCCTCATCAACCGGAGCATCATAAGCAGCATATGTAGCATTAGCTTCTGAACATACATTTGGGTAAATAGTTTATGTGTCCAAAACAGCATAGAATGGGCTGGAAAGGCATTTTTATATTGCAGTTCAGATCTGTAAAGGATTCCAAAGACTACCGTCATCTTAACAAAATAACAATCAAACTTGATATAGGATAAAATATACTTTCAGGGGGCTGTAGTGACCTCTCTTCTGAGCTCCTCTGACTTTGAATTTCATCTCATTTGGTCCCTTTATTATGCTTTATCTTGTATGATGTAACTTCACATCTGGATGGATTGCAAACTCTTCAGGGCAACAGCACCTCTACATTCCTCATGCTTGGCACAAGGTCAGCAAATCATATCCTGGGCTTAGATGGTGTCTGTTAGTGGACAACCAACAAGTCTCATGATTTGAATACAAAAGTGGCCCAAAGGCTCATGTGTCAAAGGCTTAGTTGCCAGCTGAAGAGCTTTGTGAAAATTGAATCATGAAGGTACTAACTTCTTTAGTGGATTAATGCACTGATGAGCTCATAGTTGAATAGGCTATTGAGATCTGTGGCCTAACTGGAGAAAGTAGATCATAGGGACCATGGCCCCTCCCTCTCTCTTCCTCTTTCTCTTTCTTCCTCTTTCCTTTCTCTGACTTCTCTCTGCCTCCTACCCTCCATGAAATGAGCCAGTGTGCATTAACAAGAGCTCCCAGCCATGTGTGATCGTCTATCACTCACAGCCAGAAAGCAACGGGACCATCCAGCCTCTGGACATGACTAAAAGGAACTCTTTCTTGCCAGATATGGTGCCACAATCTTGTGATCCCAGCACTTGGGGGGGGCGGGGGAGAAGGCAGGAAGATCAGGGATTCAAGTTCATTTTCAGCTACATAGTGAGTTCAAGACTAGCCTGGGCTATGAGAGGCCCCACCTTAAAGAAATACAAAAAAAGCAAAACAAAGGTACAATTTTAAAAATATCTTTTCCCCTTTAAGTTGATTTGCTCTGGCATTTCATCATAGTTACAAGAAATAATGTAAGTCTCCAAATCCATCTGTATCTGAAAAAATAACCACACACATGTTGGGAATTTTAAAACAAAATAATAATAATAATAATAATAATAATAATAATAATAATAATAATAATGCAGAATACTGTTTGTATCAGAGGCAGAGAGATTTTGCAGCCTGTGGCTGCTCTGACTCTCTCAAATTGGGTTTATTTTCCCCAGTGACACAGGCTCCAACTCTATCTTGTCTTGAAATGGCATCTGTTTATGCTGTTTATGTTTTTGAGCATCTGTAAGAAGAGAGACAACTGAATCACTGGTCTCTTTAAAGCATGGGTAGGTTTCAGAACCCATAGAAAAGTCTGGCTGGGCTTCCCAGCTCTCTGGAAGCAGTTCCTTCCCTCTATAGATGTTCTTTGAAATCCCAATGAATCCAGAATTCTGAATGCAGATCAGTAATTTCCGTTCTGGATCTCCTGTGGCCTCCCAGGAGCACCCCTTCTGAGGCTACCACACACCCCAGTAGCAGAACTCTTGATGGCTGCTGGCAGAGCAGTGCTTTCAAGGGAGTCCTGTGGGGAGTGAGTTGTTCATTGGAAAAATACTGCTTTGTATAGGATTTAAAGAGCCCCAGAGATCTGTGAAGACCGTCTGTCACGAATGCCTTCATGGGCTTTCATTTGCTCCCACCCCACAGCAGACAGAAAACATTTTCAGAAATTTTGTTTCTGTTTGAAAATTTGATTTGTATTTTGATTTTAGAGAAAAGAACTCAGAATCCTGTGGAAGAATTAAGTATCTATCCAGTGCATATTTTGATGCCTTTAGAAATCGAATGTCTATCAGGTTATGGAAAGAATTATGGCTTTGACAGAATTTGGCTTGCCCGTCATCTATCACACTGGCTGTTTTTCTTTAGTCGCAATAATAAACTCAAATCACTCTCAGGTTCACAAAGCTCTTCTGCAGCCTGCCTGCATCTGCTCACGAATGATTATGACCCTAGTTTTAAAGAAGGCGTCGGGGCTGAGAGGGCAGAGGCATGACAAACACACGGAGGCAATAACAGAATAAACACTCCAAAGGCAGCCACTGGGCTCAGATTTGTTCATCTTTATTCAGGATCTCACCTTATCCCATTTGTCTGTAGACATATGAAGACCAGACTCCAGAGGAAGACAACCAGAACAATTGGAGGGTATAGCTTTTTAAAATTAATATTGACAAGGGAAAAAAAGAAGCCTTAAGACCTAGAGATGATGCCCTTGGTTCTCTTTTCTCCTTCCGCATTGCCATGCAGATGCTGCTCTTGCCCCAGAGTGAATTTATAGATAATACGAACCTCAACTCCTGGTCTGGGATTCAGACAAACATTCAGCAAAGCAGAAGTTCACTGTGTTACATGCTGGCATAAAATGGAAATGCTATCACGTTCCCATATGCAAACAACTTGCCAAAAGAATGTAGTGCTTCAAAAGCCATGTACTGGATGGAGACAAGATCTCAGTACAAGCAGTGGGAGTGGGGTGAATCTATGAAGCAGAAAGTATGGGCTGAGGAAGAGATCAGCCCAGTGACAGTTTACTGGCCTTGCTGTTCTCTTAAGAGGCACTAATGGTAGTGGACTGGTGCCGTGGAAGAAAAGCCAGCTTCATTTAAAGCACTAGCATGAAATTGGCTGCAATAAAATTATGCATTAAGTGTGCATTATGTTTAATAAGACTGGATTGTACTTCCCATGTTTACTCTGTGACTATTGAGGCTGATCCAATTTTCTCAAGTTCTCCAATTGGTTCACGATCGAGTTTCTGGCCAGAAGGTCAAATTTCCCTTGCTGTTATTGTATGTCTCTATTACTTTACTATGGCATTTACACTTTATATTCATTACTTTTTTTTTTCCTATCTCCTGAACCTTCCCCATTCCAAAATGTTCCCCGTAGATGGCCCGTTTGACACAAATTAGAACAACCTTGATAGCTGTCAACTGGAGACTATCTGAGAACAAAAGGACATTATTGCGAGCCAGCACTGGAGGTAATTTCATGTGCTTTCTCTGAAGGCTTCTTAATAGCCTCTGAGAAATAATACAATTCAGATCTGCAGCCAGGAGACAAAGAATGGATGTCGGACAGCATGACTAGCCTGTGACTTGGTCTTTAGACTCTACTGTCCTGGGGTAAGAAGGATTATCATCAGAAAATAGAGATATCCAGCCCCATTTCACCCATGTACATTGCCATTAATTCATCTAACTAGCAAACACTCTGTGGGAGCCTACTGTGTGCCAGACACTGTGAATGTGATGATGCTCTGAATAGCAGGGTCCTGCTGTGACTTCCTAGCACAGTAAAGATGGGAAAGAGTGATGTTGGGCCGTAAACACACATTCTCATTCATGAAGGAAATAAATGAAGATGATGTGAGAAAAACTATTCATTTCTAATTAAAAAAAAAAAGAAAAACCACAGGGGTAGTTTAAGGGGAAAGTAAGACAGCTCTCTTGCAGGTGGGAAAAATGAGGCATAATCAGTACTGCAGGAGAGAACAGTATAGGGAGAACATGGAAGTATGAGAGAAGCCAGAGATAGAAAACAAGGTGGGAACATCAAGGATGCAAGGGTTATGAGACGACCCAAAGTGTCAGGAAATGAGGCCAGAGGACAAAGAGAGCTCTGCACAAAGCCGTCAGAGATTTAGAGATAACCCACTGTCATAGAGAAATAATAAGAAAAGTCTCCCAATCTATGGTATAAGGCTTAATCTTTTACTTCTACAGATGGGCTCAGTTGGATGGAGAACAGAGACGTCTCCTTCAAAGCATCTCTCTGTATTCTCTCACATGCTGAGACAAATATAAAATGATGCATTTATGTATGTGTTTGTCTGTCATATCTGTACATACTGGTACATACATAGCTTATCCATGGTGCTTCCGGCCCTGACCCCTACAGTGGGTGCCTGTCATTGCAAATGGTACTGTACCTTTTATGTCCTAAGGCTATCCTATACACACATACTTATGGAAACCATACTAAGCAATTAACAAAAGACATGGTTTTTGGGTCTTGGTAACCTTGGCTTGGGCATGTTTTAATATTTTTTTCTTTTTTTTTATTTCCTTATTGGAATCTTTTAACTTTTCACTTATGTGAGCAATTTGTGACTTTTCTCTAGTTTATCTTAATTTCCAGATTTTTTTGTTTCTGTACTTTGGGAAATTACTAAGTAAACAATGAGTTTAAGTTTGCTTGAATACAATAGGTACAATACAGTTACAGGTTATTTAATAACCAAGATGACTCCTAGGTACTATGGAACATGGATATGCCAAACAAGGAATGTTTTTCATTAATTTCCTTGAATTGTCCATGAATTTCCTTAAGTTTTTAGCAATATAGTTCTCTATATATGAGTAGGGAAAGATTGAAGCAGGCCTGGAGGAAACAGCTACTTGCAAAGTATGAGTTGATCAGAAATCACAGAACTCACGTAAGGCTGACAGACATTGGGCTTGTAGCCAGCACAAGTGGACTGTGCTCAGCTCCGCTCTCCTCCATGTGTCCAGAAATGGCACTTGATGGCACGGGAC
>OU015743.1:120130807-120153212 GCA_907169655.1 Acomys percivali
CACACACACACACACACACACACACACACACACACACACACACACACTACAAACACACACATATAAACTTTCCTTCTGTTCTGAGCTTCTCTCAAGAATTGTATTCTCAAAGTTGGTATACACAAACTGTATAATATGTATACTATACATATTACATATATACATATGTATACATATATACAAACCCAGTGCACCACAACTAGAGATGTCTCAGCAATTAAAAGTGCTTGATGTTCTTCTAGGGTACCTGAACTCAGTCCCCAGCACTCATGTCAGGCAGCTCACAATTGCCTGTAACTATAGCACTAGGTGGGATCCAATGCCCTCTGCTAGCTTCTGTAGGCATACACACTCACATACATGCATGTGGATGTGTGCACCATACAAACACACACAAATAAAAACAAACAAATAAATATTAAATGGTGTACCCATCTAACTTACACTGTGTCATTGGGATACAGGACTGCGCTACCAGGCCCAGATACTTTTCAAATCTTGGTTAAGTCATTTTTATCTCTTACAAAGAAATGAGCTTGTGATCTTTTTCCAGTTTATTTCTAATGAATAATTTTTATTGAATTATAAGAAATATAAACCTAAGAAACTGGAACATCAGTATGTCACACGTGCTGCATTGGTTTTATTCCCCTAGGGAGCATGCCATTTGTTATAGTATCTTTCAAGCCTTTCTACTCTACAATATTTTTAAAATCAAGATGGTTTCTTCCGCACAGTCTGCTGAAATGACGGATGTTACCAAAAGATGTGTTTGCGCAACTTCTCCCGGAAGTTTCTGCTTCTCATCCTAAGGGAGGGTATAGTGCTTCTTGTACTGTGAGTCATTTAAGTTACCAAAAAAGCTGACTGACCTCTGGAAGTCATTGACTTATTTCCCAGATCCCGCCAACAAAGGTATGCTCTCTGTCTGACCGTTGTCCTGACTGCCTTTAAGTCTTTTACTATGAGAGAAAAGCTGAGAGAATCCTAAAGTAAAACGTTTTCCTCAGTTACTTTGAATTCACACACAACACACAACACACACACACACACACACACACACATACACACATCAGCAAACAAAGCATGGATTTTGGAAGAAATCTGTAGACATCATGTTAGAGAGCTTGGTACCCTCAGGCATTTGAATCCTAAGTCCTATAGGGAAGTGAAGCATCCTAAGGAAGGAGGGAGGGTTTCTGTCAGTTAGGCAGACACCCTGACAACTTGCTTTGTCCTGCACCAGCAGAGACAAAGGTCACACATAGTCATGGTATTAAAAACGGTGCCACGTTTCTGTTCTGATCCACACTTGTAGAGTAGGACACAAAAAAGAAGCCTGGCCACATTGTCCTTGACTGTTCATTGAGAAATCGTTTGGCATCAATCTCTTTCATTCTTCATCTAAAACAGCATCATAAGTACAGAGCAGGGAAGGCAACATTTTTTTCCCAGGTCATGGCAAGTGCCAAAGCCTAGGTTCCAGCAGCTTGCATATCTGTGGCATGTAAAGCACTCAGAGTGGCTCCTGTTGCCTGATTATAGACCAATTTTAATTACAGGCAAAAAGAGTGGTTTCTAGGAGACATTTCACTCTAGTTCACTTATTCCTTCTGGTTGTCCATATTTGCACACAATATGAAACATGGTGAGTTGTATAGGCCTTGGCTTTTCTAGCCTAAGCAGAGACCAGGTGAGGTAGAGTAAAAGATCATCTCTATTTGTTGGTACTGTCCCCCTTAGAGTGCTGAAAGCCTACGATCCCCAGGAAGCATTCCATTCCAGGATCACTAACACTCAGCCACTGTGGGTCTACTCAGCTGATTCCTCATTTAGGTCTAGGCTTAAAGATAAGAGGGATTTTACGATATACTATTAGGATCACCAACACTGGGAGATGTTTGGGCATGATGAGCCAAGCCATGCTCTCAGAACACAGAACACACTTGTGAGGTCACTGCCCGGTCTGTCATCTCCTGACTGCCTGACTCTATCGTTTCGAGAAAGGTAGGTGAGCCACTGGTACAATAATCTTTGTTGACACTTACCAATGATTACTAAGTTGTGATAACTTTCTTATTCTTGTGAGATATAGATACTGTTTGCCATAAGCATGGATGAGGAAGCAGGCTCAATAAGCATTTGACATGCCCAGAGTTATTTGGCTAACAATTGGTAGCAACAGAATTTGAACTCAGGTCTTCTGACCTCATTTTCCATATGTCACAAAGTACCATGAGGTGTCCTTTCTGTTCTGTTACTGGTGTGAGTCTGTCAGTACAGCCTTAGAATCTGGTCCCAAAAGACTGGAGAAAAAGAACACAAATGACATCTATCGGTACTATGTACTTCACACTTCAATTTTCCTTCTGTTTTCTTTTTTTAAGATTTTTTTATTAATTTATTCATATTACATCTCGATTGTTAGCCCTTCCCTTGTTTCCTCCTATTCCTCCCTCCCTCCCACTTCCCCCCTTCTCCCCTCCCCTATGACTGTGATTGAGGGAGACCTCCTCCCCCTATATATGCTCTTAGAGTATCGAGTCTCTTCTTGGTAACTTGCTATCCCTCCTCTGAGTGCCGCCAGGCCTCCCCATCCAGGGGACATAGTCAGAAAAGGGGCACCAGAGTTAGTGTGAGAGTCAGATCTCACTCTCCACTCAATGGTGGAGAATATCCTGTTCGTCAGCTAAGTCTTGGTAGGGATTCAAAGTTTACTTCCTATATTCTCCTTGGCTGGTGTCTTAGTTTGAGGAGGACCCCAGGACCCAGATCTGCCTGTCATAAAGTTCTTCTTGTAGGTTTCCAGGACCCTGTGGGTCCTACTATTTCCCCATTTTTCCATGCTACTCTCACCTAAAGTCTCAATAGGATGTCCTCTCCTCTTACCCACTTTCCTGGTAAGTAAAGTTTTTCATGGGTCATATCCCTTGGACTAGTTTCTTGATATAAGTGAGTATATACCGTTTGTCTCTTTTTGCTTCTGGGTGAACTCACTCATTATGATAATTTCTAGATCAATCCATTTATCCACAAATTTTGGGAATTCCTTGTTTTTAATAGCTGAGTAATATTCCATAGTGTAAATGTACCACAGTTTCTTAGCCCATTCTTCTACTGAGGGACACTTAGGCTGTTTCCATGTTCTGCCTATTATGTATAAAGCAGCTATGAACATGGTTGAGGATATGTCCCTGTTGTGTGGTAGGTCATTTTCTGGGTATATTCCAAGGAGTGGGATAGCTGGTTCCTTCTGTTTTCTACTGTCACCAAAAGAACCTGGGAAGCCATTGGTGTTGGTATCATCTATGTGTATAAGGTTTATGTCACATTTAGGTACGTGGGGGACACCTGTGTATGGCATGTGATACAAGTCCCTTCTAAACACCAGTCAGTTCTGTAAAGATCAATTAGTCCTGACTGGGTTTGTTATCTAGATTGAGGCAATCTGTTCAACTTCATTTCCTTCAATTTTCTATCGTCCTCATGAGTCTATAAGCTTCCAGGTGGAGGGATGTCCAAATGTCCGTCTATTAATCTCTGTGTCACCTGAGCCTGACACATAAGTTCCCAGTACATTTTTGGTGAATAAATGAACAGCCTCCTCATACCTTCTCTTCATTTGAAGGAATCTACTGATCTTTACATTTTATCATAACCTGGGAACAGATACTTCCTCTCTGAACTAGCATGAATTACTCAACCCCAGGGGTTGCCTCTGTGCCCTGTCGAGTGGCCTTCGTTGGTCACTGTGGTCCAGAACAGCTTCCAGTCTGGCAGTTTATAGACCTTCTGAACCAGCACCAATGCCCAGGACCTCTTTCATGTGACACCCAGCAATGAACAGACCCGGCAGTCCTGACTCCACATCATAGATTTTAGGACTTCACTGAGTCCAGAGAGTTGGAGAAGAGACAGGAGATTATGCCTCAGGTGTAGTGAGAATTTTGGTTTCTTTGAAAAACACAGAAATAATATGGGAACATGTTTCTGTTGTAATCTTAAGTGTGGTATATGGGGCTGCTTCAGACTGTCAACAGCAGTTGACTATGATTTGTGTCATGCTCTAGCAGGGATGTGATCTTGCCAGCTGTAGATAGCTTCTGCGATTGTGTGATATTTGAGATTCTGGGGACTTTTCAGAAGGCATATAAATTCCTAGGGCCCCAAGAAAGGTGGTCGGTTGTTGGCTGGTTGTTGGTTGCTGGTTGGTTGCCGTTGGTAACACTTTGTAAGTAGTCATGTGCAAAGAAGAAACAATAATAAGAAACTAGATATCCTGGCAGCAAAGATCAAATACGCCCGAAGAACTGAACACTCCTGATCAGCAGGAAGTCATCTAATGATAATGTTATCCCCTTTCCCTTCTATTCTTTTTTCTCTCCTGTTAGGAGGGCAAAAGGGTGGGAAAGGGAAGAGAAGGATGGAAAAAAGAAGAACCCACAAAGTAGCCAAAGTCTGACTACACTCAGGACTTTTAACCCATGACTCAGAAGGAGTCTAGCAGCAGTCTTGGCAGGCTGTATCAGTTATAAAGAGTGAGATATGGATTGAGTGGTCCAAATGTATCCTCTACATCTTTAAGCCAGAATATGGCGTGAGATCCATCATAAAGGCTTGTTGGCTTATCGTTCTTTCTTATTACAGTAGAATTGTTGGCTTTCATGTGCTCTTTCTCTATGCCTCTCTGTCTCACAGGGTTGTGCAAAGCCCAGGCAAGGCTAAAATTTGCTACCAGCTTGGGTTTCAATTCTTGATCCTCCTGCCTGTACCTCCTAAGGACTCAGGTTACATTTTACCATTATTCTTAGTTTATGGGGTAATGAGGATTGAACCTAGGACTTTGTACAAGCTACCCAAGCCTGCTACTGAGCTCCCTACTGGCACAGCCCCAGATAAAGATTGATGCATCTGCTTATGTCTCCTATGGGGTCAGGTCCATGGGATCCTCTCTTTATTAAAGAGTTTAAAAAACAGACTTTTATTGTTATTTTATCCAATTAACAGGTTGGGGAAAACTTCTGATCTAATGTACTATTAGGCCTTGAGATTTCCTTTCTGCTATTGTTTTTCTTTAATTAAAATAAAAAAAAAAACCCAAGTACTACTTTCTCCTGAAACATGGACATCAAAAGAATCACTAAGCAACTTGAAACTGTCTCATTCAGACCAGTGTTTGCTTTTGAGGAATATTGTGAGACTTTGGAGCTTCGTTTTTGGTCATACTGTAAGTGCCATGTGATGCTTCCAATAAAGTTCATCAAACCAGGGCAAGACAAACCCATAATCACAGGACCACAGTAGAGACATCTGAAGCCATTAGTAATTTATACACTGATGGGGAAATTCACACTTTAATGTTTTTTGTTATTGTTGTTATGGCAATGGTTTGCTGCAATGGGATTTCTTATAATAAGGAATAACTGTCATTTTGCTAAAAAAATATGTGGGGAATTTGGTTTTCATATCAATTCAAAACAGCAATAATAAAAAAACTAGATCCACTCTTACTTTACCACAAAACCAAAATGTGGATTCATAGTGTCCTTCCCAAGTGTCTTCCTTCTCCATAGTTGGTAAAGATCGTATTCCCCATCCTTGGTCCTGCTGATTGCCCACATGTCATTATTGAGGCAAGGAGGTCAAGTGGGAGGAAGTGAAAGAAACCTGCACGGATACTTCTTAATGACGTGACCTTGGGCAACTTCCTTATCTTCTCTGGGACTGTTTTCCCACAAATCAAATGACAATAAGGGAGGGTTGTGAATTGAAACCTGTTACCTCCTGCCCAGTGCAGGGTGGGCACCATTTCTTATAGGCAGGGACAGAGGCTTTGAGTCTGACACACAAGTTTTTATTCTGGTCATGCTTCCCTCCTGTGACATCTTAGAGAAGTCATGTTCTCAGAGCAAAAGCAGGCACCACTTCTTCATTGGGGGCTCCTTCCACTTTCCTTCACTATGTTTCTGCTTTTGCTTCTTTACCCAGTGACCCTTCGTGGAGTCTCATAGTGCTCTCTACATGATTCTCTTCCCCAGCACAGAGGAAAACGAAGGTCAGTGTGCTCATCCATGGGGATAGCAGTGGGGATAAAATGGGGTAGCCTGTGCTCACCATGAAGGCTATTGTGTAGCTGTCTTCACTGATGTATGTGAAGCATCAGGAGCCTTGCCTAGGGAAAAGCCCACCCTACTGTGGATTCTGTCATGTTCCTTGTTGCTAACATCATTCTGCATCCAAAGACATGTTTTCCTTCCACAGATATATATTAAGTGCTGCCTACATGACATGTTCTGCTAGACCAGTGGTTCTCAACCTTCCTAACACTATGATCCTGTAACACGGTTCCTGGTGTTGTGGTGACTCTCAACCATAAAACTATTTTTGCTGCTACTTCATAACTGTAATTCTGCTACTGTTATGAATCATAATGTAAATAAATGTGTTTTCTGATGGTCTTAGAAGACTCTCATGAAAGGGCCATTTGACCTCCAAAGGGGTCATGACCCACAGGTTGAGAGCCACTTTGATAGACATTATACAAACAAGATGAGTTAAACATGGTGTTAATAGGTCATGACTTGATTGTCTGGCATTGGGTGCCTAAATAAATTAATAACAGTAGCAAAAAAAAAACCTGAGTATACAAATAGAACTACCATATGACCAAGAAATACCACTCTTGGTGGTTACATATGTATATCTAGAGGCTTCTAAGTCAGTAAAAAACGGGAACACTTGTACATCCATGTGCAAAGCTGCATTCTTACAAAAGTCGATGAACAAAGCTAACATAGATGTCCATCATCAGATGACTCAATAAAGGAAATAGCTCACACACACCCAACAGAATAATTTTGTGCAGACATTTAAAAAATGAAATCATGACATTTTCAAGAAACTGGAAATAATTATGTTAAGTAAATTTGTCAGAAAGACAAATACCATGTGTTTCTCTGCTATGTGACACCTAGATTAAAAATTCCCTCTGTGTGTCTCTGTGTCTTTGGCTTTGTGTCTGTGTTTCTATCTTTGTGTCTCTGCTTTTCTGTCCTCTTTGTTCCCCCTCCCCCTTTGTGTGTGTGTGTATTTACACGTATATGTTCCTAAGTCATGAAACTAAAGAGCAGATTATGTGAGGAGATCATAAGAGAGGTGGGAAGTAGGGCAATGTGAGCGATATATTAAAAAAAAAAGCAGAAATGATAACTAATTGGGGGAAGAAAGAAAACCAACTGGTGGCAAGAGGGTGCTTTTAGGATAATGGGGAAGGGGAAAGCAGAGTATAATGGTGTATATACAAATATGAATTGATGAGACCCATTACATTGATTACTACCTTTAAAACTTAATAAGAAACTATACAATGAAGAATCATGCAGTGGAGAATTAGACCACATCGTCAGGCTGTTGAAAATCCTTTGTCTCACTGACTCTGACCTCTTACTGCATGAAACTCCCAGCTTCGTGAGATTCTGCTTGGAGTTGACCATGTTTTCCCAGATTCCCAGTGACTCAATACATACAATATGGAGGACTATAACAGTCAAGGTGCTGTGCCATCTGGTTCTAATTTGCCCAACTCCCCTCACTTCTCTCAGGACTATAAAAATTTTCACTTTCTTGCCATTCTTTGCCCTGGGCCTTTGCCTGTACCCTCTTGTCTCTTGGAGGGAACTTTTCATTCTCTGGTGTGTACGTCTCGCTCACTCTCATCACCTTCATGAATTCATTATTCATTTATTACTGTCAAAAGTGGTCTCTTGCTTGTTGCAAGAGCATAGTATTGACACTCGCCAACTTGTATCATGAGATGTATGTGCACCTTGCCTGCCTCCCTCAAGGCAGGAAGCCACAATGCAGGCATCATAAAGTGAGTAGTTAGAGGTTGGCTGGGAAGAATAGCCACGGGCAAAAGAGGAAATGACTCTCATGGAAAAGCAAAGGGAGAGAGTGATATTTGGGAACAAAATGAAAGCAAAGAGTATCAAGAAACTTGTTCCATGTTCTTATCTCTTGCAACTCTTATATTAGTTTATCTAGAAGAGCCATGGGCCCCAAACAGCGAAGCAGCTATGCCGGTATAAATCAGAGATTGCTAGCAGAAGGGAGAAGAAGAGAGGACTGTGACATGGGGCTCAGAGAGATGAACAGAAGGGAAATGTGGGCCATGGGATTCCTTCCTGCCTCTGTGATTAGGTGTGCTCACAGCTCTCAGAAGGTCCTGGATGGAGCATGAGAAGATAGCCATCAGGAAGGACCATCCTGCCTGGGAGATTCTGATGCATGCTCCTTGCTTCAGGGTAATTACTAATAATGTCTCTTTTACTGTCGAAAGTTTCTCAATTTGAATGAATTTATGTTTGCTCTACAGTGAAGACAGCCTTTTCCAGAGTGTTTTAAGATAAGAAAGAGGTTGGTAGTCTGAGTCATGTGCATGATGTGTGTGTGTGTGTGTGTGTGTGTGTGTGCATGCATGCATGTGTGTGTACGTGTGTGTGTCTGTGTCTGTGTCTATGTCTGTGTGTCTGTGTGTCTGTGTCTGCCAGCCTGCTTGCCTGTCTGCCTGCTTGCCTGTCTGTCTATCTGTCTGTCTTAACCCTTAACCAGTCATGATTCAGGAAGGAACAAAAGCTTAGTGTTTATAGCTAAGATTAATGACATCCAAAGTCCAAGATAACCTACAAACCCTCACTGATACTGCTTACGGCTTAATTTACATTTTATTATATCTCCTGGTAATTTAATTTCCTATGATGATTTGCATGTCAGAGAGATTATTCTGCATGGCGGAGTCTTCTGAGATTTCTAGAAAGATCAGATCATCACCCAAACTATCCGCTGTATTTACATTTTAGCTAGTCACATAAAAATCACATGGGAATGGTAGTGCAGTGATGGGACCTTCCACAGTATTTTATTTTCCACATACCTTATGATTGATAACTCTCAGAAGCTCCACGAAAATGCATTTTATACATGTGAAAACGTGTGGCAAGAGGCTGAGTGGCTTGGGAAGGGCACGTTGGTGGTAAGTTGGAGAGAGAATGGCAGTGAAGCCTCTCTGCTGGCTCTTGGTCTCAGTCCCCTTGAGTGGAACATATGAAGACAGAGGAAAACCTTCTGCAGAGGCTCTGCAAGGCCTTCTGGGTAGGATGCTAAACTGCCTTGGGAGCTGACATACCCTGAAAGTCTCAGCCAATGTCTACATCTTTAATGAGCACCATGTACTAATAGCTTTCCATCAGTTAGGAATGGAGGATAAAGAGGAAGAGTGATGAACTGAGACTAGATTTGAGGCAGAAGGAAAGCAGAGAGGAGAACAATACAGTGTGAGAAGAAGTGACTGTGAGGTAGCCAAATGGGTGGACACTCATCAGACAACCATGCTGACTTAGAAACCAGAAACTCAAATGAAGTGAGAGATAGCATTAGGTGATGACTAACACAGGGGGATGTGGGAGTGAATTCATTTATTGAGGTTCAAACCAGCTGAAGGAAGAAGAGGAGTTGGCTAGGAAGCAGACAGTGGGAAGACGGCATGGCATTCACACGGAGTTGTTTGCTTTCTCAGCAACTGCAAATATCACCCACTGAGAGTCCATCAGTCTAGTTGTGTCAGGCTGAAGATGGGAAAAGCATTGGGAAGCTACAGACATTATACAATTCAACTCTGAAGATTGGCAGGTTTTTGAAAGCACTGTTTTTGCTGTCTTTGTAGCTGAGTTGAGATGTAGTGTGCTGAATCTCAGCGACTATATAATCTGATGGACAAACAACCAAAGCTGGGAAAACAGAACAGCAGAACAGGTGAGTTTCCCACTTTGGTAATGACATGGACACAAACATGTCCATAAAAAGAGAAAGATGCTGCTTCCTCAGACTTGCTGACTACGCTATAGTGAGCTCATTCTTCTGACTAGAGACCCTCGACCTTAACACACTTGCTGTCTTTTGAACAGCTCTTGTCAGGATGCTCAGAAGTAGTGCAAAAGGTGATCCATAGATCAATTCTGTATGTAAGAAGCAAGGCATGCATACATATTGCTACAAATCTTTATGCATCTTGGCTCACCCAACATTATCCTCATCACTATCTCCTTCCTGCCTCCCAAATGCCAGATCAGTGTCAGGATGCTTGGAGAAGTAGCAGGTAGGTAAATTCTCTCTCATCAGCAATAGCACAGAGCCTCTCACATACTCCACATTTGCTGCAAGCTGAGCTCCACTTTGGATGAATAGGACTTAAGTGCGTGCTAGGAAACTACATTATGCAACAGCGACCATCACTGTGTCTCAGAGAGGAGAATTCAGCCTTAAATGATGGGTTCAGAAGTCACAGTTGGGAGTTTCCAATTGTTCTGTCTTCAGACCTGAAAAATCTTACAACTGTTGTAAGGAGCTCTCTCCAAAGGCAAGTGAGACTTTTTCTCTTTTTTTTTCTTTTCTTTTTTTTAACTTAAGAATTCTTTTTCTGGTAAATCCAAAGTGCATGAAAATGAGGAAGACGAAATAGAAAGGAGGCTTCAGTAGTTTATCTGTGTTTGTTTCCAGGCATCATGAAATGGATATGTGTCTGGATGTCTGAACGTGCAAGTCAGAGTAGCTGGTGTGATCTGAGCTTGTGGGTTTTATATTTTATGAATCTCAAGAAGGAGCTAGGCTGGACATCATCTGGAAATCCATCCACTGCTAAGAGCTCAATGTATAGGAAAGGGTCTGTGGGTATGAGATGATGACTTGGAATGAGGAGTTGCATCACGGCTGCTCCTGAATCAGTCTATTATCCTGAAAGAGGAGTTCATGGACTCAGTGGTACGCATGAAACCATAGATGGTGAAGAAGTCTCTTCGCTCGTGCTTGGCTCGTACATTCTGGACTGGCTTTTGCTGTCCACAGACATTCCAGTCTCTGCCAACTTCTTAGCTTTGTTGAAGCTCTTCCTGGTCTTGGCTTCCAGTTCTTCATCTGGTGACATGTCATTAGAGAAGAACAATCTAATCAAATTAGCAGCATCCCTCCAGTGTCTCCATCTAATCATTCTTGGGTACCTAGTCCTGCTTTGTATTCCAACAACACTCAGGCTATCTTGTCCTATTTATTTGTTTGCATAGACTTAGTATTTCTCCCTCTTCACTGGGATGTAGGATTCTTTGTATCAGGCTCCTCATTAGTATTGCCAAGCACTATATCCCAGCACTCAGAACAATAAATTCTTTTTAATGAATGAATGAATGAATGAATGAATGATATCACAAATAAAATACTGATACTTGCTATTCTTAGTGGGACTTTATTGTGCTATGTACCTTTCAATTTATTGAAGAAAAGTATGTATGATGGTTAATGTTCACTCTCGGTGTGGTAGAATCTAGAATCACCTGAAGCTGTGCGTGCCTGTATGGTATTATTATGTTAACTGATGTGTGAGGACCTGTCTTGATTGTGGGCAGGACCTTTCCCTGGGGAGGGATCCTGAAGTTGATACAAGAGAAAATTACCTGTACTACACTTCTGAACTATGAGCCAGAATAAGCCCCTTTCTAATTAAGTAGCTTTTGTCAGAGTACATATCACAGCAACAAGAAAAGAAGCAAAGGCAATGTGTTTCTATTTGTCTGGGGACCAACCCACCATCAGAGAGAGTACCTTTCATGGGTCATGTTCATCACACCTGCTAACTAATGTGACTGATACAGGTGGAGGCATGCAGGCATAGACACAGACCTAGAAAGAATATGGAGTGTTGTGAGCATTCGGATTGCTTTCTCATGCAAACAGAAGGCTAATGATAGAGGCTAAGCACAGTTATAAGAATTTGGTTAATGGTCCTGTTTTACAAAGACCATAGAAAGATTTAGTAGTTTGCAAGAAGTAACTTCAACAAAGAGTATCAGGCTAGCTCCAAAGTCCGTGTTCCCTATCGCTGGAATATAGAGGAATTTGCCGTGTTCTCGAGGACAGATGATAGGAAGTCTCAGGGGAGGCTGTAGTAACCTTTCAGGATGTATAGCAATCTTGATCAGGCTATTTTCACTGAGAACATCTGCTTCTTCCTCCCAGCATGCTTTGCTCTCTCTTCCTGCTAACTGACATTCACAGAGCTATGACCGAAATCCACATGTTCTTGGAAATGTTGTTGCCTCTACATTCTGGGTAAATGGCAGGATAAAGATTGCTTCTCTTTGAGCCAGTCCACCTTTGCTCTCCTGGAGACAGATTCATTAAATTCTAAACACTGATGCTCTGAAGTGTGTGTGTGGCTGGGGGGGCCTCATTTGGGGGGATTCTTCTCCATAATGATTGGAGATGGTATCCACTGAAGAGGTTCTGAGTCTGGGTCGCTATTCATCCACATTACTTCTGTAAATATTAAATAGCCACACAACAGCCTCTGGGTGCTGATAGGCTCACACCCCAGTGCCATGTAATCATATCTAATCCCATTGAGCTCTGCTCAAAATAGCTGTAATTGGTGGTTTTATCCAAATCAATAAAGACAGCTTCTACATATTGATTATCATCCAGGGTATAAAATCATCACCAGCTACCTGGAAAAGAGAAGCAGCCTGCCAAAGGAAAAGGTCAGATATTCCATCTAAACAGGGGAGGGCAGGGGGAGGTACAACCAGTGAGTTTTAAGGTAATAGTATCAAATTATCTGAAAATGCACACGGTATATTCTTGTAATTTGCAACAACAGAGAGCCCAGAAATAGGTCAATCATTTAAGTGAGCCGTCAAGTCTTTTCTCTATGATTCAGTGAGCTTGCTGGCATTAGCTGTCTTAAAGGGGCTGGAGCTAACCAATAAAGATCACCACAAAGCCTCTTTCTTCTGCATTCACAGCCCAATCATTGTACACAGAGTTTCAGTCCAAAAGATGGCTCAGGCTGATGCATTGACTCTAAATAAGAGTCCATAGAGATCCTCATCCCCGTCATGAGTAATGGTGAAAAACATAGGAAGCGAAGTCCAGAGCCCCTCAGAACCCAACACATGGAGCATAAAGGCATTTTCCACAGAAGTGTCAGAAAGAAGAGATGGCCTCATGCTAAATCTTACATTTTTAACCACAAGATTTAGAATGAACTGGGCTTTCATTTACTGTGAGGAGCAGTTCATTATTTCATTCCTTCCAGCAAATACTGAAAACTATAGAAAGCATTCAACACCATTGATAGAAAACACAGTAAGAAGAAGACAGCCCATTCAGCATGGTTTCAACCCCACATATTAACAGTGATCTGGGGCTATTCCCAATTCCTGCTTCATATTCTGTAAAAGACATTGGTGGTAGTGACAACTTACATCATATCAGTCATTTACGAGGCATTCACAACCCCTCCTTCCTAGGAACTCAAAAGATAATTACAGAACTTGACTTTGTTCAATGTCTTTATAAGAGTGCCTCAAAGACATTGTCCATATAGCCACAGCATTTTGATATTGTTATGATTGTTACAGAAATGCAATTAAATAGCTTCTTTAGCTTTTTTTCTTCTTAAGCATGCCATTTTAGAGTCATAAAAGTTATTTCGTTCATCCCTTGTTAAGAGTTTTACCTTTCTAGGGTAGATAATATTTCAATGAATGTGTTTGGCATACACATTATTACCTAAAGATTTTATACCTGTATTTTTAGTTGCATTTATGTGTGTGTGTGCCTGATTGTAACTTTATGCATGTGAATGCAGTATCAATGGATGCCAGAAGAGGGTGTCAGACCCCCAGAAGCTAGAGTTACAGCAGTTGCCATCAATGCTGGGACTCAAACTCTGGCTCTTTGCAAGAGTGGGAAGTGCTCTTTACCACTGAGCCACCTCTCTGGTCTCCACAGTTTATTGTTTCTTTTCAATACTTTTATGAATAAAATGAGGGGAAATGGAGATTTTCTTTTCCTTTTTGGTGTGTGGGCCATCAGATGTGTTGTGTTACCACAGCTAATGGAAGCAGAGAGGTACATCCTGACTAGAAAGCAAGACCGATGGTTCTAATGGCAAGATTAGTTATCAGAAGGCCAATAGTAGTGTGGTTCCTTTTCTAGATGAAAACTAGAATGTAGAGAGAATGTTTGTGATGGTTAATATTGGTTGTCAACTTAATGACTCCAGAATCACCAAAGAGAGGCAAACCTCTTGGTTCTAGATTGGTTCTACTGGTCTGGGAGAGCTCACACAAGCATCTCTCTTTGCTTCCTGAGCACGGAAGCAATGAGACCAGATGCTTCATGCTCTGCCTGGTCAGTGCCTTCCTTGCCAATGTTATGTTTAAAGCGTAAACTCTGAGCTGAAATAAGCTCTTTCTTCCTTAAGTTTCTATTGTTTCCATTTTGTTTCAGCAATGTTAAGTGGCAAATATAGGATTATGCAATTGAAACAGTCCGTCTGAATGGGAAAATTGTAGCGTTCTTGTTTTATACGATGGTTGCATAGGAACCCTCTCAAATAGAGACTTCAACTGTGTTTCTGTGGTATAAATGTGCCTGTGTGGATGTCAAAAGACAACCTTAGGTGTCAGTCCTCACCTTCTGCCTTTTTAGAGACAAGATCACTTTGTTTGTTTGTTTGTTTGTTTGTTTCTTTGTTTGTTTGTTTTTGCTGCTGCATAGGTGATGTTCTGACATTTTCCAAGGGATGCTCCTGTCTCTGTCTCCCATCTTAACTATAGAAGAGCTGGGACTACAGATGTTCATGCCACATACCTTGTGTTTTACATAGATTCTGGAGCCTCAATGTCATGTCCTTACACTTGTGCAGCAACCTGTTCCATCCGCTGAGTTATCTCCCCGGGTCAAGGATTTTTGTTTGTATGTTTTCTTTCATGAACTTGGGAAGAAGAGACAGATTTTAATCTCTTGAGAAACTTACTTTAACATAATTATTATATTTTAATTTTTAATGAACTCCTGGGGATATTTGGTATATAAATAATGACTATATTGATATGACATACTGACATGGCAAATACTAAAGAAGATAACATTAGGATAATAAACAAGTGAAACGGAGTCACTGAAGTTCTGTAGAGTTTGTTTTTTAATTATTACTGGGCTGGAGAGATGACTCAGCAGTTAAGAGCACTTCTTGTTCTTGTGGAAGACCCAGGTTTGTTTCCCAGCACACAAACCCTATAGCCCCAGTTCCAGGGGATCTGGCACTGTTCTCTGACCTCCACTGGCAGTGCACACATGGTGCACAAATTTACACACAAATATACACACGTTAAATAAATAAGTTATTACTATTACCCTTCAAAACCATAGATTCTGTTGCTTTTTTTTTTGTAAACTTAAATGTTTCTGTACTGTAACATTCAAAATGAACCTAGGAAGTCTATAGCCTTCTGTATGGATGGCTATCAGGAAATAGGATAAGTAGCCAAAACACTAAGAATGTAACATTTATATAATTCCTGATTGTGTCACAGTTCTTCTTGCCATAGGTAATCTAATGTATATATGTGTATTGTATATATGTGTAATAATATAAAATAATTTTTAAAAGAGAAATAGGATAAAGGTGAATCTGGTGGACTGTTCTATGAGGACCCGAACTCTATCCTTGGGTCCTATCTTTATTCCACACACTTACTCTGGGTTGTGAATCAATGTCTATGACATTGTTTCCTGTCTTTCTATGGATAACTCCAGTACCAACTCCTGTAGTAAAGGCTTCCCTTAGTTTCCAGACTGGTAGACATAGAGGTCTGCCAGACCTATCCAGGTGGACACCCTTTGAGCATCTATTATTAAATTTCACTTTTGTCTTTCTACACATCTTTCTTTTTTAAAATTAAAAGTAGATTTTTTAAATACAGTATATTTTGGTTACCATTTCCTATCTACCAACTCCTTCCTACCTCCCAAATCCATACTATTTCTTGCTCTCTCATTAGAAAGCAATTGGGCATCTAAGAACAATAATAAAATAAGATAAAATAAAAACAAATAAATCAGAATAGGAAACTACAAAAATAAATAAATAAAACATATAAAAGAGCCCCCAAAAGTACAAAAAACACATATAGATGCAGAGACTCAAACATTTGCACACACAGAAAACTCACAAAAACAAATCAGAAAATGTAATATACAAACAAAAGGCCTGTAAAGATAAAAACAAACAGGTAGCCCTGGACAAAGCATTATGATACAAAAAAAAACCCACCTCTCTAAAAATATTATTGAGTTTGCTCTGTGCTGGCCATCTACTGCTGGGCATGGGACCTCCTCTTACGTGTGGCTTGTACACCCAGTGAGACTTAACTGGAGAAAACCACCTTTGTAGCTGGCAGTGGCTGTCAGCTGGAGATAGCTTCTGGGGGCTTGTGTCCACTTCCCCACTCTGCTTCCACCTGGCTTAGACCTGTTCAGGCCCTGTGCATGCTGCCCCAGGCTCTGTGTGTTCTAAGTGTGTCAGACCTGTTGTGTCTGGAGGCCTTATCTCCTTGGAATTCTCCATCTCTTCTGGCTCTTGCACTCTTTCTGTCTCTTCTGTAGAGTTCCCTGAACCCTGAGGGGAGGGATTTGATGGAGACATCATATTTAGGGCTGAGTGCTCTGAGGCCTGAAGTGTCTGGTTGCTGGTCTTTGTCTTCCCCACCTGTTCACAAATGCATTCCAGGGTGTTCCTTTTTCCTCCTCTGACTTTGAAGTCTCTGCCAGGAGCTCCTTTGTCCAATCAGGAAGGAGATTTATTTTTTTCTCTTTCATTCCTCCTCTGTCTCTTGCCTAATCAGACATCCAATGTACCCACCTTTACTTTCTAAGAACTACTGTAATACGTCCCCTCTTCCGCACCTTCATAATGTCTTCTATTCCTTTATTATTAATAGCCAGGACCACAGCCACTCCTGTGGCCTCCTTATTCCAGCCTTGACTCACCTCAGTCTACCTTCATTTTGCTACCAACAAATGTGATCATGTGATTTATTTCTAGAAACCTTTCGGGAGACCTGGCACAGTGTGCTATGAATATATCTGTGTGTGTGTGTGGATATGATACGTATAAGAGCCTTCTCAAATGTTTTTGTCTACAAGTTCACTCATGATCTTAGTCTGCCTGCATATATGACCTTCCAATAGCTTCTAACTCCCTGTTTCATAAACTAATCTATCCACAAGCGCGCTGTTTTGCTTCACGTTTCTGAGAAGGCCTCATTTCCTTTATTTGGATAAGTTTTAATGCTCACTGGGTGAGCTTAGGTGTCATTTCCTCTGGCTCACTTCTAATTTATTTCTCCCAAATGTTTAATTATCCTGCTGTATGTCAGGAACAGCGGTAGGCACTGAGCATACAATGGCAAATTAGACCATCATTGTCCTGCAGGGTAGGTGAAAAGACAGAGAGGGAAATGGTTAGGTCTTGTACACTAAAATAAGGATAACAGTAGATGCAGGATGCATGACCATAGTAACTGTGGAGAAGAACAACAGAAACCTTGAATGATGGATTCTGCCTGTACAGGTTAGGGTTCCTGGGGAAAGAATTCTAAACAAAGGACCTATGTCTATAAATCCCTGCAAGTATGGAAGAGATTGAAAATGTGATGCTAGTGGTTGAACTGTGTTCCTCCAAACTTTGTATGTGAAATATTTAATCCTTCCTCAGTTGCAAAGAATGTAAGGCCATGTTCATATGGGCTCCAACCAGAGGGAGCTGGGTGAAAAGTGAGTTCGTTAGGCTGCGTGGTCATCCGACCTAACCTGCGTCCTGCTCAGTGAGCTCACTTATTTGTGTTGAAGAGTGAAAGAGGCCAACAATGACAACTAAATAACCTGTAATGGAGTTTTAGGAAACCCAATTGCTGGAGGTGGAGATGCTCAGAGGTAGGTTGGCGACCTGGAGGCTGAGGCAATAGTTCAGGTGGGAGAGCTTTTTAGTTCAGTCAAATGCAGTCACAGGGTAGTTAGGGAGGATGAAGTAAACATGAAAAATATTTGAGAAGGAATATTGGCAGCACAAGGCAAGATGAATGGATGTGACCATGGATGGTAAAGCCAAATTGCCTTTACTCGGTATTATGTGCAGCTAGATGGGCCTACATAGTTCTCAGAAAGAGAAGGGGGGGGAAAGATCAAAAAAGATGAGACCAATCATAGAAGAAACTGACTTAGATAATGAGATATTTCCTTCTAAAGTGCCTCCAGTCACACCTCAAGGCATAGCCCAGACAGTTATGTGCTTCACTATTTATAAACACAATTAAAATGTATTAAAGTTAATTGTTTATAAAGCTCACCAGCAAATGCAATGATTTTACTTCCTGGGCCAACAAAATAATACAAATAAGAAAAACTCCAATAGCTGTCCTTTTGTAAACAGACAGCAGAGAACACAACATGGCCATGGTTAATGTGATGTGTTAATTTGATTGGTTCTTGGGCTTACCTCTTGAACGAAAAAGAGAATCCAGCTAAGTGAAAGTCTCCAGTTGCCAGCCTGTATCCACAAATGTGTGTAAAAGCTCCATGAAAGTGCATGGAGAAATCCCACTCCAGTGATCATAAGGCACTGGTGCAGGCAAGAGACTAGTGTATTACTCTGTCAAACTCCTTATACGGAAAAACAACCAAGACTTGGAGAGTGGAGAGGAGACCATTTTCTCAGGCACCATTAAACAGCTCATTGACTCTCGAGGAAGCCCATCCCTGTAACAATCTCAAGCTCACCTGAGCAACAAGTTTGGTTCTTCTATTCTGGGTGTGGGAACCCTAAGTATAGATGGTGTTGTCCTGATACAAGACATCTGGATAACAAATGTCCTGCTTTGATAATAAACTGTTAGTATGTTATTCCAAATACAGCATAAAGGTGGAATATCAAAAGTATTCATTTTTATTAAAAATTCACATTTAACTAGGCTTTCTATTTTTATTACTGTTTTTGTTATTACTTTCTTTTAAACTCTGGTAATACTAATTGTAGGATTGTCTTCTCTTTTCCCTTCTTTGCACTGACTGTTAAGACACTTAAAGTCAAATGCATCATCATCAGTTCCTAGTAAGATTTTACATTCTATCTTACTTTATCTTTCCTGTTTGTTTATATTCCTTTTTATTTCTTTCCTTACTAAAATTTTTATCTGTTCTAAGTACCTCAATAAGCCTCACTAAAAATATTGCTTGCATATTAATTTTTATAGAAGGACTGGGTGTATAGTAGAGCATGTGCCTAATGTGCATAAGGCCCTGAGGTCGATTCCCTGAACAACTAAAAAATAAATAAATAAATAACATTTGAGTATTTGTTAAAGGATACTTAGTCTCAAAGAGGTAAATATGAGTGATGCTGGATTTTGGGTCTCAAAAGCCATACTTTAACTGAACAAATAGCCACTTCTAGTAATCAGAATTCAGAGAGATGAACAATATGGTTTAATGTCATATAAGTAGTTACTGGCATAACTAAGTCCTGATTCATTACATTGCATCCAGTATAGCCTGCAGCTCCTTTTTATGTACTTCTACCTGGATGCCTAAGGGGCAGTGCAGTGGGCATTGGTTGGCCTCCCTGTCACTTCATTCCTGACTGTAGGACTGACTGTCCCTTCTCTGATTAAGGGGTTGTCTTATTAATTAAACCTTCCATTCACAGTACTTTTCCACAGTTAGCTGTGTCCAAAGCTGTGCAAAGTCCTGCTCTTGGGCTTATCATATCAGACTATGAGAGAAGATTTCGCTCCTTGGTGTCAAAGACAAGGGTGTAGCCAACAGGCAAATGCCCTGGGGTACGGAGGAAGCAAGGCGAAGTGCAGGGAGGGATGTACAGATAGCAGCAGAGGTCCACACACTTTCCTAGTCTCTACTTCAGCTGTTGTCAGAATTCAGCTGCAAGTGTCTTGTTCCCCTTAGCCTAAACAGATTTTATTTATTTATGTTCAAATCTTTTTTTAAAACATTTACATATTTACTTACACTACTGTGTTTTGTTTTTAATTTAAAACTATTTTTAATTTAAAAAAAATAGCTTAGAAGCCGGGCTCAGTGGTGCACATCTGTAATCCCAGAACTCAGGGAGGTAGAGGCAAGGACATCTCTGTGAGTTTGAGGCTAGCCTGGTCTACGAAGGCAGTCCAGGCAGGACAGCCAAGGATATACAAAGAAACCCTGTCTTGAAAAACAAAACAAAGCAAAACAAAACAAAAAGCTTAGAGAGAAAAAAGTTTTCTTATGCTATTTTTATAATACTTCATTCTGGTTGATTCTCCCCTATCTATCCCCCTCCTCCTCCATCTTCCTGCCCTCCGCTTCCCATTCTAGATGTCTACACCCAGTATTCCCCCCTCCACTTCTGTTCTAATCTGTTCTCTGTTAGATTTTCCAGTACCCTTCTCTAATGGCTCCTTTCCTATCTCATAGTCCTTTTCCTTATTCCTTCCCCTTCTTTACATCTATTCCCACCCAGACACACATATGAAACACTCAGAAACTAGGATGGGCACATGAGAGAGAACGTGACTTTTGTCTTCTGGAGGATGCATTACATCTCTTACCAGCATGTTTTCCAGTTGTATCCATTTTCTGGTGAGCTTCATAATTTCGTGTTTCTTTACAGTTGAATGTGATTCCAGTGTGTGTATGTATATTTTTAGTATACATCATCTGTTGATGGACACCTAGACTGGTTCCATTTCCTGTATATAGTAAAGAGGAACAAGAAACAAGGGTGTCCATGTGTCACTGTGGGAGGACATACAGTCTCTTGGCTATATGCCCACAATTAGTCTCCAAAATGACTTGTATTTCTGTCACCTGGTTAACAGAAATAGTCAAAGATAAATTTTCAGTAATATGGTTTTCCAACTGATAAGCCATAAGAGTTGCCAAGTCAAGTCTTTGGAGTTCTGTGGCCAACAGACCCACTCACACAAAATTGTTGATTCTGCCACCAAACAATGCAGACAAGCTCTTGCCCTCTTCAGGGGATCATTACAGTCAATATTTTTGTTCCTCATTTGAGACAGGGTTTTTCTGTGTGCCCTGGCTGTCCCAGACTTGCTCTGTAGACTAGGTTGACCTCGAAGTCACAGAGTTTGACCTGCCTCTGCCTCCCGAGTACTGGGCTTAAAGTCAATATTTTCCTTCTTTGTGGGTCTGGAGAGATGGTTCAGCAGGTAAAAGTGTCTGCTGTTCTGTAAGAGGTCCAGATATGGTTCCCATTGTCTACATTAGGTGGCTTGCAACTGCCTTTACTTTAGTTCCAGGGGATCTGAAGTTCTCGTCTGATTTTTATGGAAACTGCACTCATGTGCATATGTGCATGCACATGTGCACATACACACAAAAATAAGTAAAAATAAAAACCTTAATTTAAAAAATAGACTGTCTTTGATGTATGTTATGTACTTATTCACAATTTTATGCATGTACGCATGTATCTGGATTGTAGTACCCCTAATTTACTCCCTCTTCACATCTTGTCTGTTTTTTCTTGTTGTCATTGGCGTCATTGCTGTCATCATCATTATTATTGTTTAGTATTTTTTGTGACCCACTGAGTCCAATTAGTGCTGCCTGTTGGAGCATTCACTGATCATGGCTTGATCTTGAGTGTAATGACTACTTCATGTCTAGAAGACAGCATTTCACCGTACTATTCTCTATCCTGTGGCTCTAACATTCTTTACATTCTTCTTTCCCATAATGGTCCCTGAGCTTTGGTTTAGGGTGGGAGAGAGGTTGATATAGACATCCTATTTAGGTCTGAGTACTCTACAGTCACTTATTATCAGCACTTTGACCCCTTGTGTCTCTCAGCATTAACTTCTGACCATGGCAGAGAGAAGCTTCCCTGACCAAGGTTAAGGGCACTAATCTATGTGCATAGGCATAAATGTTTAGAAGCTTAGAAACTCAATATTTTCAGGAGCTGCTTCCAAAATACTATCAAACTGTCTTTACTTATGACAGGTTTAAATCTAGAAAAATCAAATAGCATTTTGGTGGTAGGGTAATGCCAATTAAACAAGATGATCTCAAAGTCTCCAAATAAGCTTTACTCTGTTAGTGTAATTGTTGTCGTTTCTAAGACTTGAAAAGTGAAACCCAGAGTTATAAAGTAGGTTACCCACCTTCAAACACATCTGGTCAAGTTCACCCTGTATCTCTTGTCATCCCGAATATTAATTACTCTTTCCAACATACTTCCTCTTAACAGCTGGTATCATTTATTGGTGGATCATCTGTGTAGAATGAAAATATTGAGATGAACATAGAACAAGGAGACTCTCACATTAGCCACTTTTGTGTGGAAATTAATCACTCATGTGGGGAAGAGAAACTGGAGAATGTTGTTCCAGCTTATAGACACTTGAGCTTTCTCCTTTTGGTTACACACATGCCCACGCGCGCGCGCGCACACACACACACACACACACACACACACACACACACACACACACAC
>OU015743.1:120153222-120201630 GCA_907169655.1 Acomys percivali
ACACTCCTACTTGGTCAAACTATTTGGGAGACATGAACCAGGTTTTCACAAACTTAAAAAGTTCCAAGGATGAAGTAGGTTGACTTGATTTAAAGACCAAAATTTGGGGTCACTAAGGTAGATTTTTGTTTATTTATGTACGTCAGTAGCCATTTTATTAACAACAAGTAGAAAAAAAATATACCTCTTCTCTATATCAATTTGAAGTCGGCACAATCGTTCAAACTACTAATATAGGTCCACTACTTAAGCAACATTATATCCCATGGCTTACCTACTTTTATCTAATTGTCTGTAAGTTGTTATCTTCTGTGCCTGGTACATGGGTGAGAGATAGTTCTGGTGGAGACGAAGGAACCCTGAGGGAGGGATGATATGCACACACATGAAATTTGAGTGAAACTGTGGCTAGTGTCTCAGAAAAAAAAGCTGGTTCAAATCAGAAAGGGCTTGCTGGAAAACAACTTGAACTTATACTTATCCAACAGGAGACTAGTCAACTTCAGCAGAAGAACGGAAAAACAGACAGCGTCCAATGAGGAATCAGAAGACATCAATAATACCGATAGTAACAATAATACTTGGGAACATGTTTTAAGTATTATATGTCAGCTATTGTCACAAGGGCTTTCACATGGACATGCATGTGGTTCCTTCAAAGACTCTCAATTACAGATAGGTTTGATAATTTGCCAAAAGCCATATACTAAACGACAGGGAGAGGTTATATTTTTAATGGTATTTGTTGAATGAATATTTTATGTTTGTTTTCCCATTTCTCTCTCACTCCCTCTTTCCTTCTATGTGTATGGCACCTACATGTATACTTGACTTCATGTGTGGGTGTATGTGACATCAGGTTGCCCTCCACCTTATTCAACAAGGCGGGCATCTCTCCATCACACCCAGAGCTGCCTGATGTGGCTGCTCTCACTTACCCGGTTTGCTCTATGGATCCCCTGTCTACATCTTCAAAGACTAGAACTACAGGAAGGCTGCTCTGGCCACCCAGCATGTACACAGGATCCAGAAACCTCAATTGCAGCCCTTGTGTTCGTGCAGCAAGCACGGTGACCACTCAGCCATCTCCCCAGCCCTCGAATGACTGTTTTAGTCAGTATTTGCATTAAAAAAAAAAAAATGAAGCGATGCAGGTTTAGAGAAATCTGACCCAGATAACTCAGCTGGTGAAAGCAGTGGCAGAACTGCAGTCATTTGGATACACTCTCCACTATGCCAGACATGCCACGTGGAGCTGAAGGAGAAGAAAATCCCACCACGTCATTTCCTGTTAGCGGAAACTTATTTAGAAAAAAACTGTGCTCCCTTGAAATGTAAACCCAGAGCTGACCTCTAGCCAAGATGTAGTTCTTGAAGGCACAAGGACAAGCTACAAGAGGGAGGAAGCAAAGCAAAGAGGAGTGGAAGTGGGGCAGATTTCACCTATAAAATGTTTTCATCTGTAAAATGATGCGCTTTGGTGAAGTCTCCAACTATTCTTTTATTTGGGCTATTCTTGTGATCTCAGACCGAGCTCAAAAGAGAGTTTATGTCTCTATATGTCTCAATATTGGGTGGACTGGAACCCAGCCCACCATGAATAATCCTGGAGTAGTAAGCCCACTCCTAGAGGCCAGGAAACAGCTGTTAGATAAATGGAAAAGGAAGCACGCTTTGATTGAGTCCCGAGTCTTCACTTACTACTCCAGGGGCTGCTGAGAAAGCTGTCTGATGCATTTATGGAAACCTCCAGGACCTAATCAATTTCCTCCTTCTAAGAGAAAGGTCTTAGCAGGAGAGAACATCACTTTCCACGATGCTGCCAAGTGGAGAAAAGACAGAGCAACCCACAGCGACAGCCACTTGGACTCTTCTGGTCCATTGCTGGTTGTTTCTTCTGAGATAAGCACAGCCTGCCTGACCTGAGTGAAATGCCCTCCTTGTGTTAATGGGAAAGACAGATTCATGTGCATAGCCTCTGTCATGTTGCATTTCTTAAGTCTGAAAAAAATGTGAAATGTGGAAGTTGGGGGTTTGTAATTCATTGTGACTGATGCCACTGGATCTATCTCATGTAATATTTAGCTGCCGTGTCTGTTTGGAGCACTGAGAATAGCAACACTCCTCAAAATCAGGCTCCAACCATGCTAGAACAAAACAGATGGGGACATTTTTTTCCACATAGCAACAATGATTGGGTTTCTGTAGCATCTGTCCTTGGAGAACCTCTGAGAGATGTTGAGAGTCCTTTTTTAGTCCTCACTATAAGTGGTTTATGAGGAGCCTGTGAGATGGCTCCAGGGGTGGATATGCTTTCAATATGAGCCTGACAACCTGAGCTCAACCTTCAGAACCCACATAAAAAAAATAGCCAGATGCATCAGCACACATCTGTAATCCTGGAACCCACTCCAACAGGGAGATGGGAGGTGAAGAGTAGAATCTACCAGAAGCTTATAGGCCAGCTACCCTAATGTATGCAGGGCAGCAGCAACAAAAGAGAATCTGTCTCAACAAGTTTGAAGGAAAGGACTGGCTACTAAATGTCGTCTGTGACCTCTACGTGCCTATACTCACACATCACATACCACACAGAGGGGGGGGGGAGCCAGGGGGGCGTTGGCATGGGAGACAGGCAAAAAGACAGAAGGACAGAAGGACAGACACACACATATGCTACACATCTCCACACTCCCTCTACATGACACACAAATACAACACCTCTCCACATACATTTCACCCACATCCCTCATACTCCCCAACACACATAACACAGCCCATCCCCAACCCTTCCCCTTACATGAATCACACATAAACTTCCTCCACACACATTACACACACAAACACACACACACACATACACACACACACCACACACACACACACACTTTTAAACAAAAGAAGCCAATGAGAGTAGTTAAAGGGATTTTTTCACTGCCAGTATTCATCACATAAAAAGGCACAAACTAGTCCCCTGAGATAATGACTTCTTTAGTTTCACTGCTAAAGCCAAGGTTGTCCCTGATTCAGGGACCAAAGAAGACCCTTGGATAAGAACCTGCAATCTGAACACACTGGGAGCTCTCTAGTGTATGAAAAGCAAGAAAGGGCTTCTGCAATTTGTTAAAATACCATAGCATATTGAGCACAATCAGAAAAGAGACTTAGATGTGGAAAGATAAGTTTAAAAAAAAACCCTACTGTATCAGACTGAAATTGGACATAGATAATAAACTCACAGCATTGTTTATAAATGAATGTATGTGGATGTAGAACTAATCACACATGCATATAGATCTGTATATGTCTGTGAAGTCATGTCTCTGTACATTCTCAACTGCTTCTCGTCACTGTCTGCAGAAGACATCTAGAATCAATGCTGTTCTCAGCTGTAGAATTTTTCCACTGATGGGAACCAAGGCTTCATGGAGAAAGGGTTGATTCCAAAGCAGAACGAGTTCAAGATAAGTGCCCAAAGCCTTGGCACCATAAAGCAGGAAAATGCTGAGAGAATAAAGAAAAGTCAAAAAAGGCTTCTCGGCTTGAAAACATTCCTGCTTGGGCAAATGCAGGAGGACTTAAATGTCAAAAAAATTGATGATTCTAACAAATTACTATCTGTTCTCTACAAATGAGATCCTTGCATGTATACTGAAGAAAAAGGAGAACAGAGAAGGAGGAGAAAACGAGAGGAAGAAAGAGGGAGGAGAAGGTGAGGGAGAGAGAGAACCCTTTATTTTGATGAAATGCCAGCTAACAAATATAGGGACACATTGAAGATAGAATTACTTCACAACCATCATAGTGGTAGTGGCTTCAGGTGAGGACTGTTAATAGATGCTAGGAGAGGTGACAGGTGTCTTGTTGAAGTATATTATACTAGTTACTTTGGACATTGTACAAAACAGATGCAAAAAATAATGATTTATACAGTGGAGAAATGTAGCACAAAACAATTGACAAGGGGTTAAAGATTTGGTACTACTACACATCTGAGACAGTGCTATTTTGGTGGCTCACTACAGACTGCCTTGAGAGAAATGCAATGTTTACTTTGGTGATGTATCTGGCAAGAACACATTGCCTGGGTTCAGTCACAAGGAGATATAAAATGAATACAGGTTGGGGGGTAGCATGGCTTGAATATGAAGTGTCCCTCCCTGGCTCATGTTTTGAATACATGGTCCTCAGCTGGTAAAGCTGTTCTGAGAATTTGTGGGACCTGTAGAGGAAGAGACTTAGTAGCAGGAAGTTGTTCACTAGGGGAGGGTCCATGGCTATATATTATCCTTGTTCACTTCCTGTCTCATGCTCTGCTTCTTGCTCCACCATGATGTGCAGAGCTTCTCCCACTTATCTCAGTGCCATGAGTGAGCTGTCCGATCATGCTTTCCCTGTTATGATGGCTGAAACCGAAAGCCAAAGTAAGTCATTTTGTTTTTTGTTTTTTGTTTTTTGTTTTTTGTTTTTTTTTTGTTTTTGTTTTTGTTTTCATTTAAGTTGCTTGTGACAGACATGGTTCGAGCAAAGCAAAAGAAAAAAGTACCCAGGAAAACCTGCAGCCTGACACTGTCAAGGGCGATAAAAATTAAGAAAGACTGAGGAGCTCAAGAGACTTGAATTTTGGAATGCTGTAGCAAGAAGGTTACAAGTTCAAGGTCAGCCTGGGAAAGTTTGTGGGACCGTGTCTCTAAATAAAAAATGAAAAGAGGCTAGGGATGTAGTTCATTGGTAGAGTAGTTACATGGCACACATGAATTCAACTGATGCAGCTTCAATTCCCAGCAAAACGTACGTACGTACGTACATACATACATACATACATACATACATACATACATACACACACATAGAGAGCACAGTACTGTGTTTATGAATATATGCAGAAACATTTGAAATAGCAAAAGAATAGATACATACTATATCAGTGACTTTCTTATACATCTGACAAAGCAACTTAAGAGAAGAGGGATTTAGTGTGAGTGACGGTCCATGCTGGGGAGGCAGTGGGGGAGCATGGTGGCAGGAGGGGGAGGTGTTTGCTCAGACCTGGCTGGGTCAGGAAGCAGAGATGGCCTGCCTGTAAACCACTTCTGCTGCTAGGTCCTACTTGCCGAAGTTCCACAACTTCCCAAAACAGCACCACCATTTGGGGATCAAGTGTTCAAATATCTTTTACATCTCAAGGATGTACCTTTTATATAACAAACATAGTTTCTGTTAAGTGCTCATCAATTACAAAGCATTCAATAAATCACCACACAATGAGGCACACAATGCTAGATACGCTAACACTATTAAGGCATAAGCCTGTATGTACTAGTAATTATTTTTAATTTTTTATCACATTTTTTCACACAATGTATTTTAACAATATTGCTTCCCCTCGCCCACCTCCTCTTAGATCCTCCCCACTTCCTTACCATATAAAATAATAATCTTTCTCTCTCTGATAGATAAATGTCCCAGTATTTAGCCAGAAAACATATAAAAGGCTGTAGTGATATAGTCTCATTTGCAAAAAAACATGGAGAATGCACGAATGGATATCAAAAGAGATAGATGCTATATTTGGACAAGCTTGTAACTAGGGAATTCTAAGGAACACACAAATGTATATCAGATGTTTACTTTTAAATTTACTTAGTTTTTTATTTTATTCTTACATGTGGATAACCTATATGTGTCGTTGTGGAGCATGTATGTGCAGTAACCAGAGAGGCCAGAAGAAGAAGGCAAGTCCCATGGAACTGGACTTACAGATGGTTGTGAGCCCCCATAGGTGCTGTGAATCAAACTTTGGTCCTCTGGAAGAGAAGCCAGTCCACTGAGACCTCTCTTAAGCCTCTGTAAAAGTTACCTTTTACAAAGAGGATGGAGGTCATTGTGACACAGAGACTTCCTTCTACGTTATAATACTCAAATTGTTAAAAAAAAAAAAAACAGAAAACAAAAACTTCTCTTCTGAAGGTATTGGATAGCAGGAAGAGTCAGCCTCTGTGCTGCATTCACTCGTTTTGATTAATAAAATCTGTCTGTAAAAGCACCAGTCTCGTGTGTCTTGTTGTGTGTTCTTTACTTGTCCACCATCTACCCAGCATCCTCATAGTGTAATACATGTCTGACACTGGAAGACCCAGTTGTGCCATGTCTAAAGCATGGGTTAATCTCACTCTATGCAGTGGAGCTGAGCTGCCAACCCAGCTTCTGCTGTACCCCTTCTTCTCATGACTCCCAACATTACAGATGATGAGCTGGAATCCAGAGAAGAGGACAAGCTGTGCTTTGTTTAAAATCACACCAGCGGACAGTAGGACTATGAGAATAGCTTCTTCCCTCTAGTCTTGTTTCTGTCTCAGAATACTTGAGACGTGAGAAGAAACACTAACCCAATGGGTAACTGAACTGTGGAATGCATATTGAGTGTCCTTTCTTTAAAGAGTCATTGCTTCATGACATTCTTCAGTCCAAGAACAGGCCTCCACAGAGAAAAACTAGAATAATGATGGTGCTTCCTTCGTTGGTCTCCAGAGGAATCAGTAGGGTCAGAAAACTCAGTGTTATGGTAAAGGTGGTGTGGCTAGTAAGTGTGCTGAAGAAACCAAGATTAGCCATCACATCTAGACTCCACCACTTGCTTGGTCTGTGTCTAAAGAGAATTAAGTAGTTCAATGTCCTGAACCTGTCACTTTCTCTATAAAGCAATAGCAGTCCCTCACAGGGTGACTATGGGACTCAGACAGAATCATGAAAGAGACCTTGCAAGCTATTAAACTATAAATGTGAAACTTGAAACACTTCACAGAGCTAGCACATCTACTTGGATTCATTGAAATGGTAATACTTTGAGCCTTTAGAAAGGCCCCTTGCTATCCCTAGGCTAACCTTTCCCTTTCCCTACAGTGGCTCTTTAAGACTTTGGAAGACTTCACAACATTTAAAACAGAAATTCCAGACTTTTGTTTAAAGTTAGGTAAATTTCTCAACTTCAGGCCCAGTTCTAGATGGTTTTAGTGAACTGAAATTTGGTAGCAAGATCTCTTTTAGATGGGAAATCAACAGCTGGCCACAGTCCTCACTCACTCTACTGGTCAACCTTCTTCATGCACACCTTCTGTCTTTAAGCCTTTGAATTGTGACCTGTAGCTACCATGCCCTGATGAACATCACCCAAGAAGAACTTAGACCCTCCAATTTCTGCTCTGGAGCTTACTTACTTCATTGATCTTGCTATGACAAAATACCTTGATAAACGGCAACTTAGAAGGAAGGGCATAATTTCAGCTCACCATCTGTCCACAATAGAAAAGAAGTCCCAGTTCATGAGGGCTTGGAGAAGCTATTCACATCCACAGCCAATGGCAGAGGGGAAAGAATGCCTATGTGCTTAGTGCACAGCTAGCTTTATCTAACATGGCCCCGGGCCTCAAACCAAGGAATGGTGCCATCCACCTTCAGGTTGGATCTTCCCACATCAATTAGGGTGATCAAGACAATCCTCCATAAATACACTCTGACCTAGACAATCCTCACTGAAACTCCAATTGATTCTAAGTTGTGCCAAAGGGAAAATTTAATCTCACCATCACAGAGCCTCTTGCTCTATAACTCACATGTGCCTCACATAGCACGTGCGGAATGGCAGGCCCATAGCTAAGCCTATTTGTTTTCTACCAAGCTGAAAAGCAGAGACTTTTATTTTTCCTTATTAGGAAAAGCAAAATTTCAAAAAAAAAAAAAATTAAAGCCTCTCTTCCCCTCCACCCCCTGGATTCTTTAGGTGGTTCTTCTTTCTCTGTAACCGTTAGTGCTGCTCATGAACCCTCATAATTGTGTGAAACACCACCTGATTGGGGGTAATATCACAGAGCAGCATATCCCACAAAAGCCATTCTGCTGTAAATAGAAATCTAGATAAGGCTCAGGGGAGCTTTGAGAAGACACTCGTGAGCTGGACTCTTCACTACCTCATTGGAAGGATTCTGTGTGTGTGCGTGTGCGTGTGCATGTGTGTGTGTGCGTGTGTGTATGAAAGGAAAGAGAGAGAAAGAGAGAGAGAGAGCATTGCATAGTAAGTAAATGGCATAAATCACACCACAAATGGCAATACTTGACAAATCTGACAAATAAAATGTTGAGATAAATGGATTGATAGGCATTGAAAATAGAAACCAGTAATATATGAATCCATTCACTTACTTATTTTTCCATTCAATAAATATCACTGCGAGAATGTTAATGTTCTTAGCATTTATAAAAACTCTAAGATAAAAGAAGTTAATTCATTACTTAACAATAATCAAGCCCATTTTCTGGGCCCAAGTGGCTTGCCTGACTCTACAATTGTTTGTGTAGTGAAATAGCTTGGCCTACACTCTCTTTCCATATCAATTCTTTCAGCTTTAAAATTGGAAGAATGAGGATCCAGAGAATCCTAGAAACCTAAAAGAAGAACATTATGACAGGCAGATCTGGGCCCAGGGGTCCTGCTCAAACTATGACACCAGCCAAGGACAATACATGCAGTAAACTTCGAACCCCTACTCAGATCTAGGCAATGGACAAGACATTCTCCACAGTTGAGTGGAGAGTGGGGTCTGACTTTCACACAAATTCTGGTGCCCCATATTTTTCCATGTCCCCTGGATGGGGAGGCCTGGTGGCACTCAGAGGAAGGATAGCAGGCTACCAAGAAGAGACTTGATACACTATGAGCATATACGGGGGAGAAGGTCCCCCTTAGTCATAGTCATAGGAGAAAGGAGTAAGGGGAAAATGGGGGGAAGGGAGGAATGGGAGGATACAAGGGATGGAATAACAATTGAGATGTAATATGAATAAATTAATAAAATATATTTAAAAATAAATAAAATAAAATAAAATTGGAATAATGGGCCAGTAAGATGGCTCACTTGGCAAAGGTGCCTGCTGCCAAGCCTAATGACCTGAGTTCAGTCCCTGGGATCCACATGATGGGAGGAGAGAACCAATTCCCTCAAGTTGACTTCTGACTTCCACACACATACCCAATAAAAAATAAAATAAAGATAATACCTCTTTGAGTTTCATAACCTGTAGCTACCATTCCCTGAGGAAAATCACCTAGGAATAGCTCAGACCCTCCAATTTCTGCTAATTATCTTCATTGCTCTTGCTATTCTTGCTTTTGAATACTTATATTAAACCCGAGACAATGCTGTTCTTGAGTCCCAGGGACATCTGGCACTATCTAGAAAGAGTGGCTACTGACATACAATAGTATGTAGAGGTTCTGGGCAGCATCAGCCATTTTACAATGCAAAGGACAGATCACCTGATAGAGATACAATGATTGAGTTCAACGTATTCAGTATGCTGCTTCAGCAATGTGCAGCAAAAAGAAATTGCCAACCCATGAGATGCCCCACATGTGTGGGTTTTTTTTGTTTGTTTGTTTTGTTTGTTTTGTCTTCTTGCTCTTCCTTTGAGTGAGCCCAGTGGTTTGGTTTTCTTTTTTTGTTTTGGTTTTGTCTTCTAGTCTTTCACCCACCTGGACAAGTATACTAGTTTCTCTAGACCTGTGGGCCAGAAGCTGTGTGTGAGCATTTATGAGTGCAGCCGGATTTGCTGGACCAACTTGTTAGAGACTGAATGAGAAGTCCCTTCCACAAAAGCAGAAGGGTCCCTGTGGCTTTGCCTAGCTTCCGAGACCTTGTTCTGACTCCACGTGAAATCCAGTGATTTCTATAAGGCAGCCCTCACTTAAAAGACCTGTCTCCTTTTCAAGGTTCAGCAGGAGATGGGGAAGCAGGGAGAGGTGAGAGAACATAGTATTTTCTCTACCTGGGGACCAGTCATAACAATGTAGACACACATGAAACTCCTTCTCTTTTCTGCTAGTCACCTATTAATTTTCAATGGAGAATCTTCTCATGTGTTGATTTTTTTAAAATAAATTTCTTAAATGAAAAGAACGAAGATTGAAGACTCCAAGGTTTTGTTTTAAGAAGCAGAACAAAGAGCAGTAGTCAAAACAGCATTTGTACAACTCTTGTAGGAGACGCCTTGACAAATAGCTCGTCTTTAGTTTGGCACATTTCCCATTACCCATCTAGGCTGTGAGTGACATCCTTTTGGCTTAGAATTACTGAAAAACATCTGGTCTGCCCTGTCATGGACTAGCCCTACTGGGGACTCTCTCTTGCGGTACAACACCAAGACAGAAGATAATCAAGTGATGGTAGGGAGAATGTAGGTACAGAAACCAGTCAGGGGCTTCTGGAAAGTCAACAGTCCAGTTCCAAGTGGACTAGGTAACTCCTGAGTCCTCATTCCAAAATCCATACCTGGAGTTGGATTAAAAAGTGAAATAGTAAAAATGAATGAATTTGTGAGTGAATAAATAAATCACGACCATTCTTTGGGGAAGATCTGTTGCCCATTTTGTGATCATGGAAATCAAGGACTTGCCTCAAATTACAGAATAGCTAAAGGACTAAACAAGGGAATGAGCTATGGGTCACCTGATTCACTTGATTGTAAACAACTTACCTAGACTCGACATCCCCTGAACTTCAGCCTATCTTAATGAGCTACAAAGTGATCTAGCTGGGATATCAGTTGGACCAACAGCGATGAGCCCTGATGACAGCAGGTAAGTTAGAGAATGCTGTCAGGAAGATATTTAAATGGTTTCTTTATTGTGAGGATTACTACACTTCTTAGTTTCCCAATACATGGCAAAATAGAATGCATTCCTCAAACCTTGGCTAGGTACACATTTTGGGGAGTGCACAATACCAACACGCTCCTATGCTTTCTTTCAGGAGTATGTGGTAGTCATTTTCACCTGTCTTGTCTCAGCTACCTGATTGGATGGCAGCCATAACTGAGAAATCATCTTGCTTTATCTTCAGAACCACCCACATGGTTGATGTATTAATAGCTTTCTCCCATCATCTCCAGTGTAGAGAATTGGTAAGAGGACCTGGCTCCATGATTATGCCACAGTAGCTAGAAGGAGTTAAACACCAAAGAAAGAAATTGTCAGTTGCTTCAGTCAACCCTACTTAGAAAGAAAGCAATTTTCTGCAAACAGCGCTTCCAGAATGCAAACATCCCCCGTACTCATACTGGCAGTTACTTCAAGAAAAATAAAAATAGATAAGTAATTAGATAAATGAAACCTGATAGAATACATAGGAACAAGTAAAAATTGGAACCATTGCTCTTTTCTCTTAAGAAAGAAGTGTGCCGAGCTCACTGTCAAGACAATGCATGCAGGCCCATGGCATGCGAACATGGGGCATTGCTTTGAGCTCAATTACTTCATCACTGGTATGTCCAAAGGTCAACTGTTAATAGATAGGAAAATGAAACTGATATGATGTTCCTATCGTGCCTTCCTACTTAGCCTTAGGACACGCAAGAATAAAAAAAAAAATGACATTCCATGAAGTTTTGATTTTCATCTTGAAACTGAAGGCAGGGAGCAAACTATCCTGTAGCATCTATGGCCTGTTTCTTCTCTTTATAAAGTTGTATGTGAACATTGTGTCATCTAGTCTTATTTGAAGTTATCGGGTTATTATGCTTTATAGGCTCTAGAGGAAAGTAGTTAAGACACAATCATCTAGCCACTAAAGTAACGCTGACAATGCCTCAAATGCATAAAACCACCGCAGGGTGAAAATGACCATCAAAATGGCATGGAAAACAGGAAAGCAGCAAGGTGTACAGGTGTCACGTAGCTGTAATCCAGCCATTGGAGTGTAGGCAGGAGGGTATGTCCAAGGCTAGCCTTACCACATGTTAAGCTCCAGCAAGCATGGGCTACCAGAAAAGAAGTGGGGACAAGGCAGAGGGAAGGAGAGAAGGGAAGCAGGGTAGAGGAAAGAGGTAGGGAGGAGAGGAAAAGGAACCGGAAGGGAGGGGAAAGGAGGGGAGGCAGCTTGTATGAGTATAAAATCAATGAAATGTTTTTCTGGCTTGCTTTCCTCCTTGTGCTACCACATGTAGTGTGACGCTGAAGAGTGCACATCTTGGGAGCTCAGCTAATCCATTTAAAACCCAACTTAGGGTCAGTGAGATGATCAACTGGGTTTGCTTGCTGTGTATGCCTGATGACCTGAGTTCAACCCCTGAATTCCAGACTATAAGAATCAAGCTGACGACACCCTGCCCCCAACAAAGCTGTCCTCTGATCTCCACACCCAGGCCATGGCATGTGTGTGCATACATGTATATACCCAAACATATATATACAATAAGTAAACAAAATTAAAGTGTATAAAACAAAACCCAACTCTGTCATGTATAAAGTTGAACAAGGCATTTGAACTTTCTGTTCCTCAGTTTCCACTCTGCAAAATGGGGTAAAACTGGACGTTTCCTCTCACGCATAAAGCATAAAGTGCACAGGACCATAATTGGCCCAAGGCAAGCCTTTGATGAATATTGGCAATCGTGAGGACTCCCACCTGTGTGACCAGGAAAACTCACATTTTCTCCATCTATAAAACTGGCTTCATCATCATCAGTTTAGAATACACCATGGAAGACCAAGTTGGACAAAGGACGGAGCTGAAGTAGAACATCATAAACACTAGGAAGCCATTTTCTTTCCCGGTATAATCACTGTGCCTCTCAATGGAAGGCATTTTCTTCTCATCCCAATGGCCCTGAATTCACTTTTGAGAGACTGAGTATTCTAGTGTACAGTAGAGTATGTGCCTGTCCTGCACGCTGAATGAGGAAGTCTTGGTTCTCATGGGCTCTTCCTACCCTGGTGAATGGTTCCATGTGCCACCCAGTGACTGAAGCAAGAGTCAATGTGCTGTGGTGACTATGCGACCTTTGACCTGTCAATAGACACTTTTCTTGATCTACTCACCACAGATACCTAACACCTGCAACCCGCCGTTTCCGTTTTCACAGCTACCACACTAATTCATGGGAGTATCACTTCTTGCCAGAAACGGCTTTTACACTCACCCATCCACCCTTGTCTAGTCAGATGCAACTCCTCCAAAATACAGGTGCAGAAACTGTTTACATTGTAATGACTCTCGTGTCCAGCCCCACTCCAAATTCCTCTCACCCCATCTCTCAGTGCTGCCACACAGGTCTCCTAGGAAATCGCACTAGTGTGTCTAGGAGTTCTTGCCTGCTCTGGGCTTGGAATTCATCTTTCTCATTCAGGACTGTCATTCTCCCCTCTCCCCAGCACCCCTTCAGCTCCACATTTCCATGTTTGTATTCAACACATCCCTGCTTGTGCAAGAAAAGCAAAGGATCCCACTAAACTCCTTTCTTTATCCTCTTTCCAGAAAAATGGGCCAATTCACAGCTGCAATCGTTGGGAGGATTTCCTGTCTGGGAGCCTGGAAACTGCCAAGAGCGGAAAGCAGCAGCCAGCCGGCGGCCTCTGTTGTCATTGGCCCAAACAACAATAAAAACAACCAGTAACACAACAAAACACGCCACGTGTGCACAGGCACCCACGAACACGCCCACAGAACCCAAACAAACTGCACAGAGAGCACTGGGCCGCTTCTTGCCCTGCCAGGCATAACCCTTGGCGTCTGGCCACGGCAGTCTCGTTCCCACCCCCACCCTCACCATCTGTCACCACCACGCTCTGGCTCCTGTAAGTGTGGCGACACAGTCCACAGAGGCTAACAAGTAGCAAATGGAAGGGAAGAAAAGAAAACAAAGCCACTGCAGTCAGTGGGAGGAGGCGGCTCCGGCTTTGACAACCCGACTGACAAAAAGCCGGGAAATTCAAACTGAAGGCTTGCCCTGAAGACCTTCAGCTGTGAGGTTTGAGCTGCTGGGCAGGGTGTGTGCTGACCCAAGCTGGCAGGGGCGACCTGAGAAAAGCCTGGTGAGGTAGAGTTCAGTAGGCTGGCTTTTTGCAAACTCGATCCAAGTGAGACTCTAACATCCACGCTGGCATAACGAGTTGCCCGACAGGGTTTCCCACTGGGAAAACTAGGGAAGAAAAAAAAAATGAAAAAAGAATTTTCTCCACTGAAATTTCTGAAGGAAGCATTTAATCAAAGCATTACACGTAATGTAAGCCAAGGTGGACCGCATTGCCCTAGTTAAAGCCAGGGGATGCTGTCACTTAAGTCTTTGGAGATCAGGACTGGAGGATTTATTTTTATAAATCTATTTGTCTAGCAAAAAGTGAATCAAGAAAGGAAGACAGTAGACAGGACGGGCACTCGCTGCCAGATCTGAAACTCTTGATGTGATCTTGGGTACTTTAGTTAGATGATCATCTTGTGGATTTCATTGTCATTAAATGCACGGGTTGCTTCCTTTATTAAAACCTTCAAACTGTGGATCTGTGTTCTCAGACATTTGACAACTACCACACATGTCCTGAATCACTTTCTCTATGTGAGATAGAAACTGAGCCTAGAAATCGGGGGTGGGGGAGGTAATAATGCCTGCCTGCCAGGCATGTCCCACATGCAACCCAAGGGCCTCATGTACCCCAGGAATGCCATATACTCAACAGATTAAATCATATCCTTGCTTGAAACATTACGCAATATATGTGTGTACATATATTTTTTTCACTCAATTGCATGATCCTCAGGCATGAATTTTGAGGATGTCAACATCATGTCGCAAAGTCAAAATACTGGACTCACCTGCCCAGGTGGAATCCTAGCCCTTAAGAGGCAGAGACAGGAGAATCACAGGTTCAAACCTGCCTGAACTCCATAGTGACAATTCATCTAAAAAAAAAAAAGACAAAAACAACAATAATATCAAGAGAGGGGAGATGGCTCGGTAGGCAAAGTGCTCACTGCAATAGCATTAGGGCCTGAGCCTGAATAAAGGCGAAGGAGCTGAAGCGAGTCTGCAATGCAGAGCAACTGTGGTAAGAGGAGAAGCTAAAGTGCTGTCTCAAACACGGTAAAAGGCAAGACCTACAGCCAACGTTATACCCTCTGACTGCCGTACTGCAGTGCAGCGGCATGCAAGAGTGCCCACACACACACACACACGCTTGGGAACATGGCTACATACATACATGCACATAAAGGCATCATACACACAACCTTTTAGGTTTGGATTTTAATTTTTATTAATTTTTTTGAGAATTTCACACAATGTATTTTGATCATACTAACCCCCAACTCCTCTAATAGCCGTTTTCAGATATATCCTTATCTCACTACCCCAAGACACTTCTCTCTCTCTCTCTTTCTCTCTCTCTCTCTCTCCCTCCCTCCCTCCTTCCCTCCCTTCCTCCCTCCCCTTTCTCTCCTCATCAAGTTCAGTTTGTGCTCATGGGTGTTCACACTCATGGGTGTGAAGTCATGGTTGACCTATCAAGGGACACACCCTTAAAGAAACCGACTCACTCTATCCCAGAAGTTGTTATCAACTCTCAGTGGCTCCTCCTCAGCTGGTCAGGAGCTCAGGAGCCGCTTTCTATTCGTGCCGAAGTGTTCGCTGGCTTGCTCTTGACACACAAAGACTTTACTTTTTAAAGAAGAGAAAGGAATAGAGGAGTACTGGGGGTGGGGCAGCAGCATAGTGTGGAAAGAGTCCGATATTAGGGGAGTTTGGAACACCCAAAGTGAAAATGGCCAGTCTTCAAGATCTTGAGCCTGGGGTCTAAGGTCCTCCTGTCTTACACGGTGTGGCTCTGCCAAGCTGCGGCCGCCTCATGTTGCCTTTTACCTCTTACCACAAAACCACAATTGCTGTAAATTCTCGCTCCCCACTCTTCAAAAGTTATTAATTAAGCAGGCAAAAATCACAGTGCATTTTAATCAAGATAGGCAGAAACAAAGCAGCTTCCATTCTGCTCATTTGTTGATTGAGAATTGCCATTCGATCATCCTTTTTATAATAGTATGATTGCTAAAAAGTAAAAAATAAATAAACTCTGGAAAAGAAGTTACGATCCCCCAAACAATGCTGACTGACAGCGTGATAGCTTAGCTCATTATCCCTAATCGCTAGAGTAAACATATATTTACAAATAAAAACACACACCAGATGTATTTCCATCCACAAGGTGATGCTGTCAACTAAAATAGAGAGTGTGTACTGAAGTACAGCATCCATCACTTTAAAGACAGATCCACCATCGGCCCCCATTGGTGAGTCACAGATGAAAGCCTATGTGTGCAGATGGCTGTGTTACTTACTGCCCCACGTGGGAGAAAAGGGTGAAGTGCTTGGGATAACATGGACTCCAGGGTCCAAGCACAGGCTCTGCCTGACAGCCTGGTTCCTCAGTGTTTTCATCTGCAAACTGGGGGCAATTACAGCATCTGCAGAACTGTCTTGTATTAAATGAGATGGTGACCATGAAAGCATTTTCTATGTACTATTTCTACATTCTACACAAGAATGTGGCTCCTTTTTCCCCACGCCCATCCCTTCCATGCAGAGACCAGTGTATTTTTCCCAGAATGATCAGTGTTTAAAGAGACACCGAATTCCTCTTCTCTCATCCTCTTCAGGAGGTAAAAGTCAATTTGATGGAATTCATAATATTTTGCAGACCAGTCTGACCCTTTGCATCAAAGCCCCACTTGGGATTTCTCCTGTAATGAGAGGAATGCACCACAGACAGCTTTGATTACTTTTTTTTTCCTGTGGAATCAGACAACATCTTCAAAAAAATCTCAACACACACGGCTCCACTAGGAGTGGCTTTAAAATCATGAACTGGGCTTCATCCATCGCTATGAGCAAACAGTGTAAATTGATGCCTCATACCAATGCCCATAACAGTCATTCATTTGCCAATTCAGCGAGTGTCCTGACTTCATCAAGCACATGGTGACAGCAGGGAGCAGACAGACTTGGCGCAGGCAAGAAATGCGGGTGTGGCAGCAGATTTTCCTGCAGAGTAAAGAAATGCTTTGTTTTTAAAAATTGGTTTTCAATTTTTAGGATGTTTCTGAACTTTAAGAAGAATTGGCTCTTGTGAATGAATAACCAAAAAAAAATTTTAAATAGTAAATTAAAAAGAGGCCTGGGGATCACCTTCTTTTCCTATCTCAATGCAGACAGTCATAGCGGGTCTTATTCAAGACTTTCAACCAAATATAGTCTCTGCACGAAGTAGGTTACATTTTAGCCTGGACTGCATTGCACTGGAAGCAGCCTGAATGCATCCTGCTCTGAGACCAGCCACATCATCAGATGGTATAAGGAAGTTCAGTCCCACATAGAAGTGAGGCCCAAAAAATAGACAGGCCCGGTTCTGAGGGCCTCTCTAAAGCTTGCCCACTTGCTGGTATGTGAAGACACTATTCATCTCTGTCCACAGTTTGAGCTGTCTGGCTCACTCTGAATTATTCATCAATTCACACTCTCCTTTGCTGTGGATTCATTCAGCTCCCAACCTCAGTACTTACTCTTTGTTCCGTCATCCTCTGGGCTTGATGATGGAAACTACAGTCAGAGCAGGATCTCATTCCATAAGACTCGCCTCACACAGATATACTGCCGTGGGCCCTGCTGGTTGAAAGTGGCCTTGGCCTCCATCCACATGAGCTCTGCTACTAAGGGTCCCCCACTCACTCATCAGTTTTATCTGACATCTTTGAACAGTTCCTGGGAATGATCACCAACACGGATGAAACGAGAGTGGCTAGATTCAGATGGCTGATAGATCTTTGCAAGACTCCTCAGGAAGTATGGAACACTATACATATAGGTGAGGTATATAGGTAGCTACAAGTATAGATGAGGGATAGTAGGTTCCATCTACATGACATGAGTCTAGAACTTGAGTTCTTGTTCCAGATGGGGGTAGAAGTTGAACAATATCAATGTCCTAATGCCTCTAGGCATCTTGCAGGCACATGAGAGGAAAGAGCTGTTAGGACCCATTAAAAGATCTGCATCTTTATCTCCAGGATGCATAGTGCTAACCCATAGTTCAGTTCATGAATCCAATATACCATCTCTGAAGAAATCCACTCCTCTCACTTTGCATTTTCCTGCCAGTGGCCAGCCTAACTCACCTGGCCCTCACAGATTATATTTACACAGGCCTTGGAAACTGCAGAGTTTGAAAACATTGTGGGCCAGGCTCTATACATGCAATGAAGATCTCCACGTGAAACAGGCAACAGAAGGGCTGTCAATGCAGGAACAAGTGAGTTGGTAAAGACAGTAGGGCAGTATAGGGTAAGGGGACAAGAGAAGGAAGGAGTCACAAATAAATCAGGGAAGAGTTAAGAGTATGCCTTTCTTAGTAAGGTGCTTGCCTGACATGCATGAGGCTCTAGACTTCCTGCCCTGGAGTACATAATCTCTGGGTAGCAGCACATACCTCCACCCCAGTACTCTTAAGTGACATAGAAGGATCAATAAGTCAAGGTCATCCTGAACTGCAAAGTAACTTTGAGACCAGCCTGAGATACATGGGATTCTGGGATAAATAAACAAACAAACAAATAATGTAAGTAAGTGAGCTAGATAAACTAGCATTTCCTAGAGTCACAATAAGGATGAAAGAAGAAATGTATTAGTAAACTCTTTCAGACTTCTCTCAGATTCAACATGAAGGATAAAGGATTGAGGCCAGATATCAACTTTTCAAACAGAACTACTAGATAGCGGTTGGGCCATCATCGGCAATGGCTGAATGCTGAGCACTAACAGGAGAGAGGCTACACCTGCTTCATGCCATAAACATCATGTCAGGTTTGTCTCTAGAGGAAAGAGATGTGAGGTGGCAGAGTGGCCTAGAGGAGACTTCTGGGGGCTACATTTCCTAGAGTCATCCCATTGTAGGCAGAACTACCCCTCTCTGGGCAAGTGTTTCTCCCAGTGTCAAGCCAACAGAGTGCCAACTTCCAAAACAGTTGTGCTTCTTTCTTCGTCTACTGTCTATCATCTACCATCTACCATCTACTAGGTTCAAAGCTCGGATGGTGTTTTTAAAGGAACAGAGGCATTTGGGTGGTGAAACCCTCATTTGAGAATGCCCAACTGAGTGCCATTTTCTTCTTTCTCCCTATTTCTGGTTTTGGAAAGAGTCTTCTTACACACTTAAACTCTTTGTTTACAGATGAGAAAACTAAGGTCATGATCACAGAAGCATTTGTTCAAGCCTGCATGGATGAATTAAAAACAAAAAAGCCACGATCAGAACCAAGTTCTTAGAATTTAGGAAAATGGTTTTTCAAACTTAGCCCAATTTAAGAAGATTCTGCTTCAGGCCCCAAAAGCAGCCATCACAGGAAGCTGTGATCATATAGAGTCATAGTCTCTTGACGGGTGTGACACACAGCGCACTTCACAAATATATTGAATTATTACACATCAGCTTAAAACACTTCTAAGTTTGAAAAAGCAGTTGAAAATATTTCCCTTTGGATGATATTATATCTTGTTTTGAGACAAGGGCTGGTGGAGGTCATGCTATATACCCAAGGATAATCTTCAATTTCTTGTCGTCCTGTCTCCATTCCCATGAGTGCTGAGACTACAGGTATGCACCACTATGCCCAATTTATGCAGCACTTGAAGGGTTAAACCCAAACCTACATGTATGCTAGGCAAGTACTCTACTAACTGAACCACATTCCCAGGCCTGGCATTGTAATTTATATCAAGTGTGTCATTTGTCATAGCATCTGGTTCGCTTCTATCTTCATCTCACCAGTACTCAGGAATGTACACTATGGGCTAGCACCGATTTAGAGACTTAAGGGTGGCTAATGGTGGTGTGCATGGCTTCTGTCCTGGTGCTCAGCTTAGCAAAGGATTTAGACAATGGTTTTCAAAAGCCAATTCACTTTATCTTTCCAAAATCCCTGGGTCTGTGACAGCCTTTCCCAGCTCCCTACCACAATGCTGTATTTGAAAACAGAGGACACATACTTGATCCAAATTTCACCCTTAGCCAACTCTCTCATGGTAAAACAGCTCTACTATCTCAGAAAACAAAGCCAAAGGAAGTTAACAAGCCCTAGCTGTCAGGAACATACGGAAACTGCCCCCAAGCAGGAAAGAGATGTGGCCAAGGCTTATTTGTTTTTCACCAGATGGGGAAAATATTTTCATCTCGCAATAATGTAACTTAGGGAAATTGAGGTTTGATCTCACAGGCTCACTCCTTCTCCCCAACTCTATTGCATGCAAGGAATTGGGGGAGGTGGTTGCAAAGGCTTGCCTCTGTCCTGGCTAGTGGTAGAGTTTAAATGTCCATTTCCTATGGCTCTGAGATAGGAAGGAAAGCTTCACAATCCATTTTGTTTCCCAGACTCACTTGAGCCAGGCTTTGTTTGAAAGTCTCTGAGACCAAAGGTGAAGATAAAGAACATGAACCTCGAAAATGAAGTCAGCCCCCAGATTTATTTTATCTCCATAGATTCATCACAGCCCCAGCTGCCTCTTGGTCAACCAGAGACCCTGAGGCCTAGTGACTGCAAAGAAGCCACATCCCAAAGAAACGGCAGGAACTCTGCTAACACATGAATGGGCTTGTGACTTCCAGCTGGCAAAATCATAATGCCTGGTTAGGCAGCTTTACCAGACTATACCTTCACGTTCTCTAGGCTCTGGTTTCTCCTTTCAGCCCCTCAGCTGTGTAGAACCATAATGCAATTTTGCAGAAACTGAGCAAAAGAGGAATACATTAGTCTAGTCACTTAGAACTGCTGCCAAAGGAATAGCATCTTCCACTGATTGCCAGCCAAGTCCCTCCTGAGACTGCATAGACTCTTACAATATTGCTTGGGGAACAAAACAAAGAGGAAGGGAAAGAGGAGGATCGTGCTTGTAATTTACAGTTTGTGGTTATGGGAAACTCTTTGCTTTACCAGAAAGCTAGTGTCTGGGGTTTTCCTCTGCCTCAGAGAAGATGAACATGGGAATGGAGAGCATGGGGTTATCTTACCGATAGTTTGCAGCCAAAATTATCATCAAGGCCAAATTCTTTCCTAAGAATGTCAGTGGTAAAATTTAGACAGTGACCACCAGCCCAGCAACTCCCAGCCCTAGGTCATTAGCTAGTATCCTCCTGGCCATTCAATAATAATGTCATCCCATCCATCCCTAGGGAATACAGAAACCTCAGGACCTGTTGCCTTAAACACACCATAAAGAGAAGAGTCTAGAAAGAAAGCCAAGGGTTCTACATTTGCCTGTAGGGGTTGAGCCCATGGCCATTGTGGCTTCTAACCAGTTTTACTCTCCTCGTCCTTCTCTTAGGTTCAGGTATTATGTTTGAATTTCTCTAACTCAATTGGCTTCTGTGGAGAAGAAAACATGACATGGTGTGGTCTGATGACTTATGGTATGGTATGATGTAGTATGGTTTGGTATGGTATAGTATAATGCAGTGCATCTTAGTGGAGTATGATACAGTGTGGGATGGCATGGGATGGTGCGGGATGGTGTAATTTGGGGTGGTATAGTATGTATGGTGTATTGTGGTGTGGTTTAGGATACTACAGTATAGTGTGATATGGTTCAGTGTGTTAGATATGGCATGGTGTGTTCAATCTTCCCATTGTTACAAATTCTGCCAGACTTCTTGATCACACTCAACTATTAGATCTGACCTCATAGTGGAACAAAATGTGACATTGGGCATCACCCTCCATCGGGGTAAGTAGATGGTTATATATGAATGGACCAAGGCTAGGAACCCCATATTATTCATCTTAGAGTTCAAGATCCACAACCTAGTCCAGGATAACAAAAACAGCGTTGAGTCCATGGCACCATGAAACACAGTGAAAAAGAAGCCAAACACTTCTCTTGGTCTACTAACTCAGAACTCACAGACTAGATAACTATATATTGGTGAGACCACACCCTAGCATGTAAACAAAAAGGTTGCTTCTAGCAAATGATTTTTTAAAAATGACTCTTGTGTGGCAAGTTGGTCTAGAGTGAAAAAATGAAGGGAAAAGTGGCCTCCTGTCCTGGTTTGAATGTGCCCTCCAAAACTCATATTGAAATTTGATTGCTATGATAATGGTATTAAAAGGTGAGTTCTTTAAGAAGTGCATAAGTCATTTGGCCACTGACTTTATAGCAGATTAAACCTGTTATGGCAGGGTGGGTTAGGAATAAGAATGGCTCTCTTCTTGCACAGACTCTCTATGAGAAGTCTTCTGCTTTGTTGTGAGGGGCAGCTGGTGGACGAGCATCACTATCTATAGTTCCTCTGGTTCAGACCTCCAACACTCCAGACATGCTGGCCAAATCAACTTCTCTGATTTTTTTAAGTCACTCAGTCTATGGTATCTTGTCCTAGTGACAGATAATGGACTCAGATAACCCTAGCGCAGGCAAACACTATTATGACGATGGTACCCGATGAGCATGTCATAACACTATGCTATGGTCCTCCAACTAGCCTGGCCAGTTTATCTATTCATCTGTACTCCACATGGTTATCCCTCCAATCCCATCCATGTGTAGAGCCCTCATTAAGTGGCTCTCATGGCTCGCAAAGCTGGCCTCCTCCACCCCCACCCCACATACCAGTTGTCACCTATCTACCCACAGGAGAAAGTGCATGACCTAACAACAACGGAGAGATGCTAACATCAAGATGCCCTTGAAGCAATCTTAATGTGATCACTTGGACATTCCATGTGTGTGCTTTCTCACTAACAGCTAGATTGGCCTACGTGCCTCATCCCCACACTCCCTCCCTCCTCAACTCCTTCTGGCACATAGCTGCTGAGGCATGGGTCTCCATCAGTGAAGTGTCTGTCTTTCTAATGTGCTTTGTTCACCTTCCTTCTACCCAGCTTCAGAACCTTGGCCCCTGCTCTTCCGTTCTGGCACAGCCCCTGGCCCTTGGACTATTTAATGGAATATTGTCCTTTCCTTCACTCAAACTGTCAGCATGTCCTAGGAATCTTGGCTTGGACTCGCTTTCTGTTAAGTCCTTCCTTCCTCTTCTTTTTAAAAAGATGAATCTTCCCTCCCCATCACCCCACCCTCCCTCTCCAGATCAATACCCCAGTGCTAGCAAAGGCGGGGGGGGGGGGGGCAGGCATCTAAGGAACCTTGGGTGACCTAGAGGAAGCAGGGTCTGGAGACCACAGCTGTCACTCTAGGACAGTGTCTGTTCTCATTACAGGAGTAAAGGAATTTGAAAGGTCGTCCACGTTTCCAGCTCTGATTGCATCAAAATATTAGCCATTAAGGAAGGATTAGCATTCCATGGCGTCCTTGGAGATCCCTGGAGTGGATCTCAGGGTTTCTCTTCCTAATGCATTCCAGCAGTTCATCGCCCTCGGAGATTTTCTTCATGCCGAACCTAAATCCTGCTGGAAGCAATTTAAGCCATTCCCCCTTTGCCCTGTCTCCTCCGTGTGGAAAGAGGAAAGCTCTTTGCCACTGGCCCTGCAAGGTCCTTTCACAGATCCCTTGGCCCCAACAGGCATTTCATTTACTGATTAAAAAAGAAAGCAAAGCATGAACTGGGAAAGCAGGAGATGATGGAGAGAGAGAGAGGGAGAGGTCACAGAGATGAGCCCACCCACCCCTGCCTGCTCACTGTTCAGAAGAAACACCCAGAGCTCTGGGCCCCAGGCTTAACCTGGCTCTTGGTTCGCATTCTCTTCTCTTAGCCTTAGTCCCCTTCTGCAGCCTTTCCACTACCTTCATCTCCAATGACTTTCTCCGCTTGAAGCGCACATCTAACATGCAGCCAGACCCGGGGTGACTCAGCTGACTGCACAGCTGTTTCCACCTTTCCCTCGTCTCCTGGTGATACGAAGGAAGGGATAAAGACAGTCAGGTGTTCTGCTGGTCAGATTGCTTTTCTTGCCTGGCAAACGAGCATCTAGGAGACAAGATGTATTCTTCTATGGAAGAGAGTAAATAAAAGGATGTCGTGGGCGTGCGGGACGCTCGGAACATTTCATTTTTATAATCATGCTTTCTGGGCTCAAAAGCCACCGAGCTCAAAGCCACCACAAACGATCAGTTTGGGAGATTTGAGGAGGTTTGTGATATTATTCGGGGGATTGTTAGGCAGCCTAGGTTTCTGTTCCCAGTTTTTCCATTCTTCTTCAAGTTCTAGATGAAGGCCCCCGAGATTCCGGAACACCGAAGCAGAGGCAGCTGGCAACATTTTCCCACAATGAGCAATAGGATGTGCATTGGCCAGGGACATCGATCTGTAGGGAGCTTAGAAGGCTTCTTCATGCATTTTCCCACCTGTTCTGCTCCCTGGACCAGGTGACCAAAGGGCTGCCGTGAGCCACCGGAAGCAAAGATGTAGAATAAATATCATGCTTTCTTGCCTGGGAGTTTTTAATATCACGCCCTTTTATTTTCAAAATTCTTTTCTTTCCTCGTTTTTCCCCTTTCTCTCTTTTTTCCCTCCTCTGGTATCTCTGTTTACACAGTTTTGGAGCTGGGAACATTTTGGTCGTTTTCCAGCTGCTTATGCACAAGTGTAATTGAGTCATTTATTTTTAGTGATGTCAAGACTTTGAGAACAGAAATAAAAGGAACATTACACACTGACTAACTAAAATGTAAGAGAGTCCTCATTTGGAAGATGAAGATACAGTGGATGTGATTATTTTCAAATTGGAGGCTCTTCACTCCTCATTTCAAAACCAGATTTGCAACTGAATTTGTTTTCTTTTCAGCTGGTGGGGTCTCCAGTCTCAAGGAAAATAATTCCAAGCCCTTCCAGGGTTGCTAGCTGCCTGGCAGCTTCTCCTTTTCTTTCCCTTTAAGTGAGAGCCTTGCCTGGATTATTTCCTGAATGGAAAGGATGAGGCTGAAATCAAGGACCTGTGGAATACCTTGAGAGCCTCATAGGAAAAGGTCGTGGAGTATCACCTGCCATGTGAAACAAAACAATTAAAGAAGCATAACCGCCTATGTGTTTGCAGAACTGCATATTCTAGCACATTCAGGTCCCTCCTTCTCTATGCACCCAGATTTATTTTGAAGGCAAAGCAACCTCTGAATAAGAGAGAATGCCCCATTCTTACAAAGACGACAGAAGGTGCTAATGGGACTGGCACAGGTAATTGATATGATCGTTTCAAGATGTGTATGCTGGTGTGTGCATAGGCATGTGCACCACGGTGTACACGTAGAAATCAGTTCTCCCCTTCCACCTTTTTTTCTCCCCACAATGGTGTCTCTCTTGTTCCTGCTGCTGTTCTGTGTAAGCAAGCCTGCTCTGTGGATGATCTTGCCATAGGATTTCTGGGATTACAGATGATGCTTTAGGCTTTTTACATAGGTGTTAGGGGTGGATCTCGGGTTATTAGGCATGGACACTAACTGATTTTATCTGCTGAACCATCTCCTCAGCTCCATTGCTTTTCTTTGTTTTATTCTCCCACAATGAGACTATCCTAAAAGATATGACAATGATTAAATCTTGGCATCATATAGTATAGGAAATTTGAAAATATAATTCTACCTAATAAGCTGGTGAATACTAGTTGAGTGCATATGCTATTCCAGACACTATTCCAAACATACATATCAAGCAGTAGCCTATCATAGCAGCTGAAAGAAAGGATATTGCACCCATGGTACAGACCTAAAGGGGGCTGTAGTCTCTTTGGTTATAATCCCCATGTAGAGACTAGAGAGATAACTCAACAGTTAAGAGCAATTTTTGCCCTTGCAGAAGGCCTGGTATCCACATGGCAGTTCACAATTATCCATAAGTCCAATTCCAGGGAGTCTGATGTTGCATTCTGACCTCCGAGGGCACCAAGCAAGCTTTTGGTACACAGACACACATGCAAGAAAAACATCCATACACATAACATAAATTAATCTAAAAGAAGACACCATCCAAGGACAATACTTGCAGCAAACATCGAACCCCTTCTCAGATCTAGCCAATGGACAAGACATTCTCCATAGTTGAGTGGAGAGTGGGGACTGACTCAGATGTGAACTCTGGTGCCTTATATTTGACCACTTCCCTGTGGTGGGGAGGCCTGGTGGCACTCAGAGAAAGAATAAGCAGGCTACCAAGATGAGACTTGATAGCCTATGACCATATAGTGAGGGAGGAGGTTCCCCTTGGTCACAGACATAGGGGAGGGGAATAGCATGAAAGCAAGAAGGAGGGAGGAATGGGAGGATACAAGAGATGGGATAACAATTGAGATGTAATCTGAATAAATTCATTAAATTAAAAAATTAAAAATAAAATACAATAAAGAAGACAGTAAACAGTGGGTGGGGCTGGAAAAGAGAGAATAATAGGGGCTGAATATGACTACAGCACATTATGTAAATGTACTTAATATCACAATAAAAGCCATTATTTTGTATAATTAATATACACTGATTTTTGAATGATTAAGCTAATTGAGGTCTACAACAGAGAAAATAACTAGCGAATTAATGAATTGTTCTTTGTTCATATTTTAATCCTCAAATGCTTAATCAATTTTCTTTTTTATTAAAAGTAAGCAAAAAGTAAAAAAGAATTTCAAATAAAAAATGTTTACAATTTATCATTAAATGAAAGACTTTTTGTTTAATAAATGTTTGGTTTTAGTTCACCGTTAGTAAAAATATGTCAGTGTAGTAAAAGAATACAGAAAAAAAAAGCAAAGGTTGTCTGTTGTCATGAGTCTTTATTTTCAATAGAAATGTATTAATTTATAATAGATCATTGATAAAAATTAATATTGGAATAATACAAGTATGCCTCAATAACTGTAACTCATAAAGTTTTGCAAACTACATTTGAGCTCTGACTTTCACAATGAATGTCCTGACAAAGCAAACAGTAAATAGAGTGAACCATTTTTTAATAGGAAGAGAATATAAATCAATCTCTCTCAATCACTCTCTCTCCCTCTCTTCCTCCCCCAGCACCTATCTTTAATCTATTTCTTCTTCAAGGCAGAGTCTCAATTATATAACTCTGTCTGTTCTGGAAGTCATTATTAGATTAGGCTGGCCTTGAACTCACAGAGATCTGCCTGCTTCTGCCTCCTAAATGTTGGGATTAAAGGTATGCCTGGCTTGTTTTTGTTATTAAAAAGAGAGTCTCCAAGGAGCATGCATAAATCTCACTCAGAAGGGGAAATAGGATAGACAGAGGTAATGGTTGAAGAGAGTGAACAAGGTAGAGGAGAGAGAACAGAGAGAACTGAGGGTGGAGATCAAACCTGGGGAGAGTCGGAGAAGGAGGACAGAAAGGCTGCAGAGAAAAGAGACACTGTGGGTAGGGACATCTCTGTGACAAGCTGGAGACCCAAGTCAGAAAAAGCTTCTTGGAGGATATGAGGGAGACCATAGCTGAGACTCCTAGTAGCAGGTGCCATGGATACTGAAGAGGACACCTTCTAACTAGACAAGATTTCCAGTGGAGGGAAAAGAACACCAATCCACCCACAAAAACTTTGATCCAAAATTTACCCTGCCTACAAGAAGTGCAGGGATAAAGATAGAACACATAGAGCAGAGATTAAGAGAATGTCCAAGCAATGCCTGACAATACCCAAGACCCAACTCATGGAAGAGCGCTAACTCCTGACACTATTAATGATACTCTGCTATGCTTGCAGACAGGAGCCAATCAGAGTTGTCCACTGAGAGGTTATACCCAGCAGCTGTCCAAAACAGATGTAGAGACTCACAGCTAAACATTTGATGACACAAAAGAGTCAACTGGAAAAGTAGGGGAAGGATAAAAGGACCTAAAGGTGACAAAATCTCCACAATAAAACCAAACGAGCCAACTAACTAGGGTCCAGAGGGACCTTAGGAGTCTGAAGCACCAACCAAAGACCATGCATGGACTGGACCTAGGTCCTCTACATAGATGTAGCTGATGGGCAGCTCAGGCTTTGTGTGGGTCCACTAGTAAGGGGAACAGAAACTGTCTCTGAAATGAACTCTGTTGCCTGCTTTTTGATCATTTCCCCCTGACAAAACTGCTTTGCCAGGGTCCTAAGGGAAAAGAATGAACTCAGTCCTAATGCAACTTAATAAGCTGAGATGGGTGGGTAGGGAGGCTCCCCTTTTTTGAGGAATGGAGGAGGGGTGGGGAGGGAGGGTAAGACTGGGAGGAGAGGAGGGAGGGGGCTACAACTGGGATGTAAAGTGAATAATAAATTAATAATAACAAAGAGGGTCTCATGTAGCCCACATTGGCCTTGAATTCACTATGTGGTAAAGTCCATCCTTGAATTCCTAATTCTCCCTCCTCCGCCCCTCAACGGCTGGGATTATACGTGTGTGCCATTACACCTGGCACAAATTGATCTTTTAGAAACCTTTTTCTGAAATTAAATTGTAAGTTGGCCTTCAAAAAGGCCAAATTGCCTAGAATGGACATGAATTCTGAATGACATAGTAGATATATGTTCTCTTTGCTTCTTCAGAAAATACAGACATGTTCAAATGGACAAGTTTGCAGCAGCCACATAAGTAGTGATTGCTGAACAAATAGCAATCCATAAAAGGCATCTTTATAGAAAAGTACAGCTTAAGGCAGTGAACTTTTCCCCCTGAAATACACAGCCCCTTAAAGTCCAAGAATGGAGCCTAAGGAACCTTAAATAACACTCTTGGGTGTCCTCACTAAAGTCAGTAATAATGCAATAAATAACCATCTATGTACACAAACACTATAAGATTGCAAGGATGAAATTTATAAGACTTTGAATCTTTCAGAATTCTAAAGTAAAAAGTTTTCTTTTATAACATGGATTTGGCCTAAGATTCAAGTAACAGGTGCTGGAGAGATTACTCAGTGGTTAAGAGCACCGTATGTTCTTTCAAAGGACCTGGGTTCAATCCCCAGCACCTACATGGCAGCTCATAACTGTCTGTAACTCCAGTTCTGAGGGATCTGACACCTACATACTAGTGCACATAAAATAAAATAAAATAAATTTTTAAAAAGATTCAAGTAACAAAGTTATAATTTAAAGGGGTTTCAGTCCATTATTTTCCCCAAAACCATATTAGCTTACTTCAAAGGTGGGAAGGACCAATGGGCGAGAAGATCATTAGTTTGAAAGGTCTTTGGGGTTTCTGTTAACTGGAGGTAACTGAGCTGTGGGGCCTCTCAACAGATGTGTATATGGACAAGTCAAAATTTGCATAAGATTGAAGGCATTCAAGATGGCCTTCACACATGTCCTGGACTCACAAGAATACCTCAGTTAGTTTAACTATGTTTTCCTGAAAGCAGCTGACAGCAAGTATGCCATTCTGCCTGCTTGAACAATATGTCTTACTTTTGCAAAATAACTCATCCAAGATCAAGCAAATTAAATGGCAGCTCTGGAATAGAAATCAGTCTGCTATCTCCCAGGACAGCCTTCTTTCTCCTAATGTTTTTTTTTTTTTTTAACTTATATTGTAAAATTTTTCCAGCCTTCCTTTCACCTAAAGCCCCTGCAGGAATCAGCTTCTCCTGGGAACATGGCATCAAGGAAACACTGAAGTAGAGTTAAGCCAAGAAATAGTTAAGGTCACGGAGCTTTCAATTGCCAGAGCTTGTCTTGCCATTGTGTCTAGTGTGGGCAGTGCTCCTTTAGTGATCCCCAGGCTATCTTCTGAACATGTGATGGTCAAGGACATGTGCCTGCTTGTTTTGGAAAGCAGCTGTGAATCAAAGCTCTCCAGCCACCCTAGAAATAAGAATAATGACATACCTGAAAATACGAGCCTGGGGCAGGAGCATCAACAATACAGAAGCCTGGAGACTCATTTCCATGACAGTAAGCAATCATTATTTTCCTTATTTGTCATGAGGAATATGTGACTCATGGGCAAAGAGGACAGTAGGATGCTTTGGTGTCTGAGGACACAGACAGAAAATTTAGCTCTTCCCTGTTATTCAGCCATTGAAAATCATGTGCCTACCCACCAACTGTTTGGTATGTCTCCACACTGACTGTTACCTCTTTGTTACCCTGTGTATTGGCATCCAGCTCTTCCTCTAAGGTCTACTCCACATCTCAGACACCCATTGAGACCTCACTGGTTAGCCTAGCCTGGCTCAGTCTCTTCCTAAAAGTCCCAAGAGTACTCTCTGTAAGGCAAAATTCAGCAACACTTACACTGCTCCATAGATCTTACAAACTGGTTTATGAGTCTAGTTTCTTAAGGCAGATTGTAAGTTAATCAAAGGCCAGGGTCATGGTTCCCTTGCTGTTTGCTATTGAGCACACTGTCGGTATTCTTAAAAGATTGTTGATTGACTGATTGGAATGAGAAAATGACCGTATTGCAGTTGAATCCAGGCCAGTAGCATTCTCAGGAGAGAATAATGCTTTTCTTTCTGAAAAAAAAATTAAAAATAGCCTCTTTATTCTTCAAGATGTAGCTCAAAATGTCACCTCTTCTGCCATGTGCCAAGTGACTGAAGCGCTCTCAGAATTCCTGGGCCAAACCAAATACCATAGCATGAGATGATATTTGCAGATGGAAAGATGACATGTTGTCCTCAGGCCTTGAGAGGACATTTGTAATCAAGATGTGCATTTTAGACAGCAATGAACATTATCCTTCTTGTCTTTGCTTGAGATGATGAAATCAGTGTAGATCCTCAGCATAATGAGTTGAGAAGAACCTTGATCATCATTTTAATCAAATAATGGTCTATCTTTATAATAGAATACTATGCAACTATTCAAATTATGTAGAATGATGTCTAAAATTCTATTCTACATGAAAAATAAAGTTGCTCATCAATAATAGTAATAAATAATTCATTTGTGTAGTGGCATGAATTTGGACAAATATATAATCATGTATGTTCTATATGCATACAGAAGACATGGAGAAACACTCAAGACAAAAGACTACCACCAATAGTATTCTCTCTGGGAGCAATATTTGGAGACTGGAAGAAGAGCTAGAGTTTGAATAATTTTTTCCAAGCCTTGCAGATCTTACAGTTAAAACAAAACTATCTTCATTACTTATGTCACTTTAAAAATCAACATTGTTGAATGTTCTAGAAAATCACCAGCACAAGTCTTTGTTTCTCTCTCATTGCCCTGCCTCTGGGGTCTCTCTCTGGAGTGGTTCTGCCTTTCCCAGTACTTTGGTCAGTGCTCTCTCTTCAGCAGGAAATGTCCAACCCTCTCATTTCTCTAATGAAGTTGAGAAATTGCCTCTCAGAAACCACTGAAAGTCATCGCTGCTCTCTGGTACCCCTAAAATGAGTTATTTGTTTGCAACATTGATTTCCTGTAAGCAGTGCTCATGCATGTCTACTACAGACACACATATAGTCACAGAGTGATAGGTGAAGAAGCCACCTGTCTGCCCACTAGAAGAGACTTCAAGGCAGACACCATCTGCATTCTGTTCCTCACTGGCAAGGCCTTCAGCACCTGGCCCCATGCCTGAGACACAATGTGTACTTAGACAAGAGTGTAGCTAATGCAAAAACTAATGCTTCTGAGATGGCTTCCCTAAAACCCACACCCTCCTAAAGTTGGTACAACTCAAGGAGCAATCTCATTTTAGATATTTGCAATCAACTGCTATCTATGCTTCTTAGTCAAAAGTCAGATACCCACCTTTATCTTATCTAAAAGCCAGACACAGTTTGATGTTGGGGCTTGTTCTGGGCCAGGGGTTTTCAATCTTCCTAATGTTGCAACCCTTTAAATACAGTTGCTTATGTGGTAACCCCCAACCATAAAATTATTTTCACTACTACTTCATAGCTGTAATTTTGCTACGGCTATGAATTGTAATGTAAATGTCTAATATGCAGGACATTTGATATACAACCCCTGGGAAAGGATCACTCGACATCCCCCACCACCATCTCCGAAAGAGTCATAACCCAGAGGTTGAGAACTGCTGTTCTAGCCTAACCAGAGGCAAATCTTTTGATTGAATTAAGGAATTAAAAGCAAAATAAAAGTTTTGTGTGAAAGAAAGAGCTTATATAGAGGATCCCAGCCAGCCTTTTAGGCTTCTTGGGTCAAGTTGGCAGAAAACTAAGGTGTGTCATGTGTTGTCTGTGTGTGGAAACTGTCTTTCCAGGTCAATATTCAGTAATTGGCCCAACTCAAAGAGTTTCCATGTTAAAATCCATCAGCCATGTGGTTCCAACCTAAAGCACAGACACAGACACACACACACAGACACACACAGACACACACACACAGACACACACACACACACACACACACACACACTCACACACACACATCCAATTTCGAATCAATAACCTCTCAGTCATGAGGGATTTATTTTTGTTACAGTAGCCACAGATCTTTCTCCATCTTCTATCAACTATTCATCTGAATGTTTATTCATTAAATATTCGATAAGCACCAATAATGTATCAGACATCAGAACAAGTGCTTGAAATGAATTTCAAGAGATAAATAACATTTCCTAGAAATCCCAAGTCATGCCCATTGATACCTCAGGATAAGAACTGAAAAGTAAGGTTACTTTATATGAGAGCAATTTTCTTTTTTCCTTCTTTTTTTTTTTGAGACAGGGTTTCTCTGTGTAGCCTGGCCATTGTAGACTCACTTTGCAGACCAGACTGGCCTCGAACTCACAGCGATCTGCCTGCCTCTGCCTTCTGAGTGCTGGAATTAAGGGCATATGCCACCACGCCAGGCCTCAGAGCAATTTTCTATAAAGAAAATGACTGCTATGGCTACATGAATATTAGTAACAGCCAGCATTGACTAGCACTGGCTGCTTCTGGATCCCTGTTGAAGAATTTCTCATATACTAATCCACTTAACCCACCATAATACTGGAAGTGAAATAAATATCATGCTACCATGTTACAAATAAGGAGACTGGGGTGCGGAGAACTATGTTACCCAAAGTCAGACAGCTAAAAAATGACAACCTCAAGATGACAGTCCAAGGACATTCTCCACAGTTATGTGGAGAGCAGGGACTAACTCTGACATGAACTCTGGTGCCCCATATTTGACCACCTCCCCTTGGTGAGAGCCCTGGTGGCACTCAAAAGAAGAATAAACAGGCTACCAAGATGAGACTTGATAGCCTATGCCCATAAAGTGGGGGAGGAGATCCCCCTCGGTCATAGACCTAGGGGAGGGGAATAAGGTGAAAGTGGGAGGGAGGGAGGAATAGGAGGATACAAGTGATGGGCTAACAATTGAGTTGTAATCCGAATAAATTAATTAAATAAAAATTTTTAAAAGGATGACAGTCCCAGCAGCATGAACAGATTTGTCCCGAACATTCTTATGTAATATTTTCTCTAAATAAATATTTTTATTTCCTCTATGGCTGCACCACAAGGTAATGTGTGCATCAATTATCACCATATCCTTTCCAAGTGACCATGCAAATCTGCTCTCCTTTTCTAACATGGGGAAAAATTTCTAATATATCATTTAGTCATATCTTAAAGCAAAGTATATACTGTACCTATAGCATTCCTTAATTATGCACCAAATCTATGGATATAAATCATATCTGCAATATTACTCAATTTTGTATCATATCTATGACTATAGAGGAAATGCAGCATCCTACTGAAGGCACAAGGAGCCTTCACGAACCTTAAAGAACTATCTGGAAGCTGCACTCAATATGATTCTTCCTTATATTTGAGAAGAAACTCAAGTTACAAGAGATAATAATAAATTTTCTTTAACTAGCTATATTCAAAAAAATTTAAGTAGTCCATGAGATATTTGTCAAATTAAAAGAGAAAAAAATCCCATGTCCAGACTATCCCTGTGTCAGATACATAACATCTGTGTGTTTGCCTGTCTGTCTGTCTATCTGACTGTGGTACTGGGATTGAACCATGGGCCTTGTTCATGCCAGACAAGCATTGGATCAGTAAGTTCCATCTCTCGCTCCCTGGTGTCTCTTTTAATCTTCGTCAACACTCTGCAAAGGATGTATCAGCAATCTCTACCCAGAAAGAGGGAGCTGCAGTACAGTCATTTGCCTTGATTCACTTGCCTTGTAAGAAGTGAAACTGGGATCTGAACAGGGGTCTATGAGTTCAAATCTCACAGCCTGGATGTATGTCAGCTAAATTCTAATCTGTGACTATACTAGAATTAAGGTAATGAAAAGCTTATGTTGTAGGCTGCACAAGAAAGATCCTTTAGGGATGAATTAGGATGAAACACAACGTCTAATTAGTAGATCATAAGGATGTGGAAACCTGCTTGCCTGTCTCCGTTCAACTGTGACTTGAAGACAGTGAAGCCATTTGTCTCTCACAATTTTGAATAGGCAGAGGGGTGTGTGTGTGTGTGTGTGTGTGTGTGTGTGTGTGTGTGTGTGTGTGTTAAAGATTTATGTATTTGTGTGTATATGTGCATATTTATGAGCATGTAGGCATGGGTGCTCATTTGCCCAGAAGAGGGAATTGAACATCCTGAAACTAGAGTTACAGGCAATTGTGGGCTGGTCAATATGGGTGCTAGGAACTGCACTCCACTCCTCTACAGGAACTGCAAGTGCTCTTAATCAGTGAGCGAGCCATCTCGCCCGCCCCCATGGTAGATGCTTTCTACGAGCCTACCCTCAAATATGACTTATGGGACCATGAGCAGTAATTCTAGGTTTAACTTCCATTTCTAACTGGAATGCTATAAAATCTGCAGGTTGTTCAACAGTAATAATATAGTAATGAGACTACTAACTCTGGAGCCAGAATCTTAACTTTTGCTTATGAGTATCCCAGAACAAACTGCCATGTATCTTTTCAGTGCCCTAGCTTCCCCACCTAAAATGGGAATAAAGGGAGCCAGAGATATGTCTCACCAGTGAAGAGCAAGAGTGTAGTTCCAAGCACCTACGTGGGTCTGTTCACAAGCTTTATAACTCCAGCTCTAGAAGAGCCAATGACCTCTTCTAAGCTGTGTACACACCACACACACACACACACACACACACACACACACACACTTTAAAATGTTAAAATGGGAATAAAAATGGCAATTCCTTCATACAGTTACTACAAAGACATGGGAAGTTAATCCATGAAAGTGAATGAAGTCAAGGCTAGAGCCCATAGCTCAGTCTGACAAGTGCTTGCCTCACAGGCAGGAGGACCTGAGTTTGCACCCCAGAACTTAGCTAAAGGATCCAGGTATGGAGTTTAATAAACCAGTATAATCCATAATGACACTCTATATATTTGTCCTTATACCCTCAGGTATATAAAGAACCTTCTGTCACCAACAACAGATGGAGATCACTACAGAAAGTCACAACTGATCAAATGCAGGGTTGTAGAGGCCAGTCCCCGAGAGGACATCTACAAAGCACTCCCGCACCCAAGGCTCAGGGATCATTTTGGAAATGGGTGGGAAAATCCTAAGACTCGCTGCAAGTTGGTGTCTCTTAACAGCTACACCCATAGTCTCACCAACACGCTGCCTACACATGACCTGAATAAAAATGACACCAGTCAACAAGTGAACATGCAAGGGGGAATCTCAGGACTACAGGCAACTAACGAATGCTGGGAGCGGGAGAAATTTTCTTTCTCAGAGAAGAGCACATCAATTGCCTATCCAATACCAAATGGTAAATTACTTTTAATAAGATGTTATTGCCTTAGTACATGGGACTCACTGGTTCAGAACAGCAATTCACTTAGTATTATTAAGAAAAAAATTGTTTAATGAATGAATAAGTGAATGAAAAATGTCCATTATAGTTTTATTCCATTATGCAACTTCAAAAGGATAACAGGTATTTAAACTAAAGTAGCTAAAAGAAGCTAATGTAACTAAAAAGTATTAATGTAGAAAGGTTCCTGGGCTACCTACTTAAAAACATGAGCGAAGCTAAGCATTTGCCTGTGAACACATCTCTGGAGAGTGCCTTTTGTGAAATACAGTAAGTAATCTATCACACCATGTTATTTAAGAATAACACTGTTCCCCCACACAATGCAATCTCACCGACTAAAAAAGCTTCCAAAACATCTTTACGCTAACCAATGCTAAATTGGCTTTTACCGAGGAAAACTTCAAACCATGTGGACTCAGGAAAGAAAACTGACATGCCAGCCTCTGCCCATTCTGGCTGTAGAAAGAGCTTAGGTGGGCTAAATGCCTCTCCATATGCACTGAGTCACTGATGGAGGTGCCTCTCCATATGCACTGAGTCACTGATGGAGGTCTAGGGAGTGAGTCCCTCTACTCTTGCGGACAATGGTTTCAGCACTTACAGGCATCTGCTATGTCCCTCCCTTCAGCCTCTCCCAGAGTAGCACTCTCATCTCTTTTGATTATATTTTTTCTCCCATGGAGTGTGTATGAATGTGTTGTTCCTGTGTGGGCACACATGCATGTGCAAATCAGAAGGCAACTTCATTTTCCACTATCGTTCATCACTCACTGTTCATTTCTTCCTTCCTTCCTCCTTTTTTTCTTTCTTTCTTTCTTTATTTCTTTCTTTATTTATTTCTAGAACTCACCAAGTAGGCTAAGATGACTTGGAGATTAGCTGATCAGTTCACCTGTCTCCTCATATGGCTTAGGGAGTGGCCTTTTGAAGTCTGAGGACTGAACCTAGGCTCTTATGCTTGTAGGGAGGGGTAAGCCCTTCCTTGACTGAACTACCCACCCACCCCCAAAAAAATGCTCTCTTGAGCACTTCTTATTGCAGAACTTCTGACACATCTGCTACCATGGTGCTTTTTTTCTGGACTGTCTCCTGTTTAATCTTTTCTTGTCTTCTATGGAGATTTCCCAAAATGGGCGTGATACTTGAGCATGATCACAGTAATTCTTAAGATATGACTGTGGTCACGAGCTTTCCATTCCTGTGACGAAATATCTGAGGTAACTTAACAAGAGAAACAATTCCTCTTGCTTCCTAGTTTTAGGTGTCAGTCCACATTCGTTTGGCTGCAATGCTGGGTCCATGGTGAGGCAGGACATCAGAGTGGAGGACATATGCTAGAACAGACACTCAGATCATGAGAGACAGAAGACAGATATGGGGTAAGAGAGGAAGAGTCCAGACCTACTTCCTCTAATAAAACCTCACCTATTAAAAATCTCATTTCAGCTATGAACATATTAGTGAACTCATGTACTCATGATCCAGTTTTCTCTTAATGGTGCCACCATCAAGGAATGAATTCTTCAATCAGTCTTTTAGGAGCATTTCCCATCAATCCATAACAAATGTCTTGCTTGTTTGGCATGCAAGACTATTCTGAATATTTTGGTGCTCTTTTGACTTCTTCTAAGTTTAGAAAAGCCCCTCCAACTCTTCCTTTTTCTTCTTATTTTTGAAAAGAAATGGAAGTCTATTTTTCGGGATTCTGCAGAGAAACAGAAGCAATGGGCTGTGTGTGTATCTGTGTATGTCTTTGTATGTGTGCCTGCATCTGTGAATGTGTGAATGTAGAGATAATGAAATACACTGGCTGAAAGAATAGATTTATATGAGTATGGAAGCTGGAAAATTCAGGCCAGAAAAGCAAAATGCATAGAAATCAATCTTAGTCTGAAGTCCTAGATCAAGACTCATTGATGTAAATCAGAATCATAATACCAGGGGAAATATCAGTGTAAGTTCATATGAATCTAAGGGTGAGAGCAGAATGACCTCCCACCTCAAAGACCACCTAGCAGAGAGAACCACTCCCCTTTTCTGACTTAGCCTTTTATTCTGTAAAGCCATCACTGGATTGGATGGGGCTCGGTCACACTGGGGAAGAAACTTTATTCAGTCTACTGAATCAGATGTTAATCTCACCCAGAAACCTTCAGAAATGGTGTTTAATCAGTCATCTGTGCACCCCTGGCCAAGTCACCTTGACGTATGAATTAATCATTGGGAGCTGCTTTGTGCTAGAATGGTCACATGAGTCCCACCTTCCACCTTGGATGCCCCCTCCTTACCGCTATTTCATTTGCATGTGCTTTAAGTATTTCTCTGCATTTCTTTCGATTTTTTTTCCTTATGGTTTCAGATTTGGGGGATGTCAGATACTGATTCCCAGAGCTCTATATTAGGCATTCCTCCAAAATTGCCATATACAGCATTGTTCTAATGTTTTCTAATACAAAATACTCAATCACCATGAAGAGCATCATCGGCAATGCTTGGTTTTATCCTGCCATTAATCCATTCTCTCTAAGTGTGGCTATTTATTTGCTACTATCTATTTAACAGTACCATCAGTAACCACTGTGTTCCATAGCCTACAGAGTTTTAGAATGAAATCCTGCCAATCATTCCTGCAAGACTCCTCTGTCTTCACACACCCTCTTTAGATGCATTTGCAAAGAATGGAACCCAGGCACTGTGGCATTTTCCTTATTGACCAGTCTATCAACCTCCTTGAAAAGAAGTTAATCTAGCATGCTCAGTTTGCTCTGTGGACCCATCATACCTCCCAAGCTTTTAATCCATCTCTTTAATGTTCTTCTCAAGATCTTTGCCCAGGGACAAACTTTCAAGCCATCAATGAATTAAACCTACTTTCTTCTTATAGATATATGTGCTGCAAAATTGAATCAAAAGTGGATTAACTGATTATTACATCTCCTTCCAGAGTAAAATCAGACAGTATATATAGAACACTGATTTTCTTGGTTAAGGGCTAGTCCTGCTCCATGGGCTTGGAAAAGTTGATTTTTCTGACAATTGTCTCAAACTTGATACTTCCTAGCCATTAATATAATCATCTATATATTTTCTATCACACAGCCAATTGCAGAGGACTGTAACAAGTAACCATTGTGTCCTTCTTTGCAAGGTCCAGAGTTTGGAAGTCTTCCTTTGGGGTGGCATTCAAGGCACTTGTCTAAGGATTGTTAAGGTTAGTCTTCTTACTCTGTAATCCATGATAAGCATAGCCATCGCCAACATCCGTGCATATAAACCTGACTTGTCCAGACAGTAAGATTTGAAAGACAGAATGAACCAATACATTTAAAAGTAGGTTTTGCAAACACAAAATTTCTCCCATCAAGAGGTTTCTGATACTGTTGAAAACCAAAAATGCAGAGCAAGCAAGAACTTTAAAATATGCTGTGACTCAAATGCAATTTGCTCTTTGGTGTCCTTTGGCTAGAGTCCTTGATTGCAGCTCTCTTCCTGCTTCAGAACTGGTCTTAATAATCCCCTATATTCCTTCCCTTTGGTTGGTTAAAGGTTCTTGGCATGCTGGCACAATTCTTTTGTTCCCTAGTTGATTTTCCAGCTCATAAAGTGTGCTCCCTTCAGTTGGATTCTGGTTGACTTGATTGCTCTCCTCAAGGGCTTGACAGATACCTTCCACTAGGAAGGAAAAGCATGGCCCTTCCCCCTACACACACACACACACACACACACACACACACACACACACACACACACACACACACACACTACCCCACCCCAGAGACTCAGTACCTCACTCTTTGAGCCAATAACCAGGGACATAAATGTCTGCACTACCTCCCCCTGCTATGGTTTCCATATTTAGAAATCCATCTCCTGTTCTACATCTTTGCAAATGAATTGGCAAAACTCTTCAGTTCAAACAAAAAGAAGACTTATAGTAAATTCAACTGTGACCTAATCTCAGCCGACCTGATCCATCTAGATGCACCAAGGGAGGACCGAGTGGGTGATGATTCAGTGTGACCTTGTTGACTAAATGCCAGATCCTTGGAATGAATCTCTGGTCTATTCTCCATGAACTCAGCAAGTCATTATTCTCCCCAAGACACAGTTTTATCATTTACATAAAAGATACTTTGACCATAAAGTTCCCAAGGATCCCATCACCTCTCATATTCTCTGGATCTCTGAGTCTATTGTAAAGTTAGCTGTGATTATTTCACAATATTTTTCTGTCAAACCCCACCCAGCTATTAGCCGTAGGAAGATGCAATCACAAATTGGGAGGCGACCAAGCGATGGTAGCTGATGTAGTTGACAAAGGAATCAAACCAGTTTCCTTTTGTCCTCTCTATTGCTCATGAGTGGTCCTTTAATTCCCAAACCTTAACGGGATGGAACAAGGAGTGCTGGAAATATTGTGCCAACGCCAGTCCTCAATTGACCCAACTCCAATTTGTTAATGCAAGAACTTCATCTGCTCATCTTACCTTCTGGGTGCTTGGCCAAACCTCCGAGCTATTTTCCTTACATGTTCTTGTAAACATAATGGAGATTTCCTTCTTCTTTCTGCCTCAAAAGATCTTGGAACATGGGGGTAAAACCAACCCATGAATGCAAATACTGTCTCACATCTAATACATGTATGTAAAACATGTGCTAATAACCACTGAAACCTAAACGTGACAGCATGTGCCTTCTAAAACACTAGGAGGAGGTCAGTGTCTAAGACACTAGGAATGCTAATTTAAAAGAGTGTGTAATGATAAGGTTTCTAGGAGCCTATTGCTCTGATCTAATGAAGACTTTGGCTACAGTGGCCCTTGCATGGTTTCGCCCAGATTTTTTCAGTGTTGTCTTTATTTATGTGCTGTGTTTGAATAGTGAAGACAGTTTGGCAGAGTGCGGGATAAGGAATTTAATTGCCATATATATTTAAATGCTAACAGCTCTCACTATTTTTTCCAAACTACATGATATATTTATGAGACTTGAAGGAGTAGAGGTCTGTGGGCATGAAAACCAGAAGATGAAACAAAAGAACTAGAGCCTTCATGAGACAAAAAAAAGAAAGAAAGAAAGAAAGAAAGAAAGAAAGAAAGAAAGAAAGAAAGAATTAGAATTCTCAATTGCATTATGCTCTGAAAACACCAGTTAGAGTTCCAGAATATGATGTAACTGAAATGTTTAAACAACATGCTGGTTCCATTCTTGTTTATACACTCTTTCTGAAGTATATTATGTACAAGGCCGATATACAACAGCAAGTGGAAAAGTATTGAAGGCACAGTTTATCCTTTATAATCTAATTGTCTAATGAGGAGATATAATAACTATAAATGTGGTACAAACCATCCCTTCATGTTGATTATTAAAATGATTTATTAAGAGAGAGGCATTTAAAAGTATACATTAGGATATAAGGGAACAGAATCTTTGGAAGACAGAAGAGCAAAAATGTACATGCAGAAAATATGAGGGAAGAAGAAAGGAGTTCAGTGGGAGAGAAGAGGGGGATGATAAGGACAAAATTACTAAATATATTGTATGTGTGTGTGAAATTGTCAAAGAGTTATTTTTTTAGAATGTGTATGTAAGATCCTGGTGGCACTCAGAGGAAGGATAGCAGGCTACCAAGAAGAGACTTGGTACCCTAGGATCATATACAGGGGAAGGAGGTCCCCCTCAGTCACAGTCATAAGGGAGGGGAATAGGGTGAAAGCGGGAGTGAGGGAGGGAGGGAGGAATGGGAGGATACAAGGGATAGGATAACAATTGAGATGTAATATAAATGAATTAATAAAAAATGCAAAAAAAAAAGAATGTGTATATAAGAATGTACAAAGCGATTTTAGAAAATGACTGAGTCATTGTGGTTGGGTGGCCAAGGAGTAAGAGGGAAGGTTTGGGGAAAGCGTGAGTAGGCTGAGCCAAGTTAGGAATGGCTGTAAATCTCACAATGACAAGTCTAGACTTTATGTACTAGAAACAAGAAGTCTATAGTGATTTTGAGTAGGAAATGACAGGAACAGAATGTAGCTTTCCGAAGACTACACTCAGGGAAAAAAAAAAAAAAACACAAGAGAAGCTGCCATGATGCTGAGCAAAATTATGTGCCCTCTCTGATGAGTCAGTGTCTGGAGATCATGGTCTCACCCCAGTGGATAGAGGCTAAAGAGTAACAAATTTAATAATCATCAGAGCTGGTGTGGAGGAATGGGGCATTGTGCCTGTGAAGTGAGAAAACAGAATTTGTAGGGGATTCTAGAATTGTTAAACCAAAATGGCAGAAACAATGCGGTGTCTCCTGAGGGACAGCAAGCATATGGGGGATGGTGACAAATTCACTCCTAAACACTCAGGGGGCTAGAAAACACCTACCTACCTAGGAGCCATGTTTATTTTCAAACTTAGATTTGAATCATGAGGGGATGAAATCCAGTGCCACTTTTTAGAGCTGTTTTATAACCCCATTTTTAATTCCGAAGAAGAGGGAAGGGCACACACTTCGTGTCTTCCTTGTCTAATCACCAGTAAAAGTGATCACCCAGCACTCTTCTGTTCACTAGTATTTCCTTATCCACATGGTTGGTGATCATAAAAAACAAACCATAAAATGTGTTCAGGAAGGCTAGACCACCCCGGCTTCTACAAAGCTACAAGTGACAGCTTGGGAATAACCAACGATTGGAGAAAATGTACCCAGTCTGCCCTGAGAAGCCATTAGCATCAAGCCCAGGAAGGGACTTTCTATTATCAGCAATGATGGGAATAAATGGCTCCCCGAGGAAATGGTGTGTTCCCTTAATAGCTCACGAATTATCCAGGTTAGTTTGATCAGGTGAAGCAGAGTAGAGATACACATTACATAAATGGTGACAAAGGCAAAGTTTTTGTGGAAAAGTTTGGGTGAAAGGAAATTAAGTATTCGCTTTTTTAATAGCTAGGAGGGGACTTCGAGCTCGAAATGTATTTATTTGTGCTTTTTCTCTTTTGCAATATTCAATTTCCTGAAGAGAAGTGGGAGGAGAATTTGATTTTCTTTTTAAAAGTAAGCACAAGGACTGGGGAGATGGCTCCGTAAGTAAAGTATTGCAGTGTAAGCACATGGGGACCTGAGCACCCATGTGAAAAGCTGGGTGTGGTGGCACACACCTGTAATCCTAGTGCTAGGAAGACAGAGCCATGAGCTCACCGGCCAATTAGTCCTGCCTAGTCAGTGGTAAGAGGTTTGGTGAAAGATCTCATTTCAAAACGCAAGATGAAAAGTAATGCAAGAAAACACCTGACAGCAACCTCTAGCCTCCACACACGTACCCATAATACCACTGAGTCACACCTCAGCCTCTTTACATTCTCTACCTAGTTTGCACCAATGTCCATCTTCAGGGCAGAGTTCTTAGTGCATACATCTGTAAAAACAAGAATATTAGGACAAACCCAGTTGGTGACCTACAGGTTTGATGACAGATCCTGTCTCAAAAGACAGGTGTAAAGTACTGGAGGAAAAACAGGGACAGTGAGGAATCCTCCTGCCTCTTTCACTTGCTTTCTTTTGCAAACATGGTCCTAGGAGGGTCTTAAATATGCAGCCCCTCTATTGTTTGGAGTTGATGGCAGAAAAGAATCTGCATACATAAGCAAACTGCAACTCAAGCACACACTTCTTCTTTGGTCTCGGTGAACAGGGAGGCAGGGAGGAGCACGCTCTGCTCTCATGTGATATTGCCCAGGAGTGATTCCAGAATAACCACAAATGGTTCTAGACAATGACTAGTGTGGTTTGCAGAGGAATTGCTGTCCTCCCACCCCAATAGATGAAAGTGGTTGAATGCTTGGCTCATAAGGAGTGGCACTATTTGGAGGTGTGGTCTTGTTGGAGTAGGTGTGGTCTTGTTGGAGGAAGTATGTTATTATGGAGGTGGGCTTTGAGGGCTCCTATATTCAATCTATGCCCAGTGTGGCACACAGTCACCTTCTGATGCCTGGAGATCAAGATGTAGAACTCTCAGCTCCTCCTCTGGCACCATGTCTGCCAGGATACTGCCATGCTTCCCACCATGATGATAATAGACTAAACTTCTGAAATTGTCAGTCAGCCACAGTGAAATGTTTTCCTTTATAAGAGTTGCTATGGCCATGATGTCTCAATAATAAAACCCTATGACAACTTGAATCCATACTTTCCCTGTCCTTCTGATGACCTCTGAAGATGGATTCCCTCCAGCTCTGATAGGAGATAGCTGAGCAATACCTGGAACCACTTGAAATCAATGAGCCTTATGATCATGAGCATCAGAATGAAAGAGCTGGCCAATCAGTCTATACAATCAGCATAAATAAGGACACCAGTCTCTGCTCATATAAGTTGGAACTCACATTTTTATTCCAAGTTAGGATGGACAGAGCATTCCCACAGACATTGTCAGCCACATATGCAATGCCTGAATTTTCTGTTGATGGTATCTTCCTTTACACAGGTGGAAACTGTGGCTCAGAAAAATTTACTGTTTGACCAGAAGCTTCACAGCTCCTATGAGGCAGAGCTGGAACCTTAACCCAAATCTTCTGAGTTCGAATTGCTTGGATTTTTCCCCTCACTGCCTCACCCACTCATCAAGGGTTACCTATACCAATTGGTATGTGCATCAAACTTAAAATCTCATCTACCTCTCAAGTGTCCCAAACACATACTCACCACCAGTCTAGTTCCATGAGGAAGATAAACAGAGGTGTTCACCCTTCAAAACACCCAGAAATGTATTTCCATCAACAGAGGTGTCTCCTCATTTTTCCTTTGTGTGCATCTTGATGACCCACTTATCCAGGACCTTTAGGACCTACTTATTTGAGTTCCCTAGAAAAGGAGAACTTGTGTTGCACAAGTCAATTATACACACAAGAGGCTGATTAATGGGCAGCATGCCCTGTGGAGATGTTTGGGAATGGTGGCCCACCATGGGACAGGGAAACTGGCTCATCAAAAACGCTACTCTTGTGTCCAGGCTGTCCTTGAAGATGTGCAGGGACCTTCTTCCAACATGCCTAATGATCAGCCCTGTTACAAGCAGGGAATCTGTGGAAGGAAGGGTAGATGTTACCTCCAGACATGGCACTAGGACCAACAGCTCTGTTAGGATACCCAGGTGTCACTGGGAGGGTCCTTTTCTCTGAGCACAGATGGGAATTTAGAATGTTCTTCCAACTGTGAGAAATCACTCAGCTTGAAATGGGGAGTTTTGGGTTCAGACATAGCTCTTTCATTGAAATAAAAATAGCCATAGTTGAGTCATTAAAGCCATCAATGTCTCAGTTTTCTCCTCTGTGAAATGGGAATATTGACAGTATTCTTACAATGCAGAGATAATGTGCCATAGTCACCTTTTAGAGAGGCCCCCATGGTACATGAGAACTGGCTCCACTCTGTCCTCCTCGTGGGGTCTGTGAGCATGGTGAGGCCACAGCCATGTAGCATAGCATACGGCCTCTGCTCCTTGTATGGCAACTGAGGAGTCCTCGGGTGACACAAGAATGTTTGGGCAGAAATCCTGCACAGTATCCCTTGTCCTATTTTGCTTGCCTGTCCTGTCACCCCATTTAAAGCAAGCCTAGAACCAACTGCTGATTTACTGGGGAACATCAGGGTGTATTTGAAAGGACCATCATGTACCCCAGTTTACAAATTGCCTGGTCAGAGAACTGTTTTGAGCCCATTGGATACAAAACCGCTAAATACCAAACATGGACACAATCAGGCAGCTAGCTCCCATCCCCCTGGCTTAAAGGTGATCCTTGAATTCTGTTAGACACATGAAATTTCAGCTAAAAGATAGCAAAATGTTGAATGTGACTTAATGTTGAGTCCAAGTACAAATTAGCAAAGTTAAGACTAGATGGAGTCATTGCAAGTCCCTATCAATAGCCCCAGTGTGAGAAGGCTCAGAGAGCCTGATTTCAAGCTTGAGCTGCCAGAAAAACAGTTTCTAATTCTAGAAATATTAAATAACTGATAATGACAAGACCTTGTTAAAGAACTGTGCTGGGGGCTGGGGGTGGCAAGACACTGCTTAAAATAGCACACGCTCTTCCAGCTGAAGGTACTAGGTAACATATGGATTCTCAGGCAAAATGTGGGCTCTCGGAACGACACTCCCATTGCTACCACATGTGGCAAGGCCAAGGCTCCGTATGTCCTGGAAGACATCCAGCAAGGGGGGCGGCGGGGGGGGGGGCAGGGGGAGCTTGCAGCACCCTTAAGACATCAGAGAAGACAGAGCACGGAGAAATCAAAGAGAACTAGAAGATAATCCTTGTTCTCAGGGGGCTTAGAGTCAAGTCATCTTTCTAACGGAGATTCCTAGGCATCCGGTGTTTAATATGTGAGACCTAAGTGTTGAGACCCAGCTCACAGTGCCTGGGAACATCTGAAAGCCTTGCAGCTGGTCTCCTGTGAAACAAGAATCTGAAACACAAAGCCAAATAAAGTCTGCAGGATGCATGCACTCTGAAGAGAAGAATGGAGGCTATGACCCGCCCCCTCCCCCCCCCCCAGGAAGGTGGACAGAACCACCGACAGCTCCCTCAGCCCGCCCAGTGCCTCAGACGCACACCTCTAAGGCTTGGCTACCTCAAGGATCATTAAATGCTTTTAGCAAAGCTGTCTCAGAGGAGCAACCGGCTTTGAAAGCCAAATTGAAAAAGGTCCATCTGATCGTGTAATTGGAGAGAAAGTCGGATCTGTGCCACGATCCCACATTAGAGGCGTTTGGAGATGAAAGAAAGGAAGGGGCAGTCTCATAATTAACAGGGGGCTGGGAGCACAGAGAAGTGGTTCTTCTGGAAGCAACGCTGGGATACTGGGATTCAGTTATCAAATGCCACCACCCACATTGCAGCAATCACCTCGTGTACACGCACGGACGCACACGCAAGCACGCACACACATGCAGAGGGTGATGGGGAAACCACAGCACAAAAAGATTTTGCTGAGTTGCTGCGCACACCTTGCCTGAACCTCATCTGTGTTTCTCTGTGTCTCTTTGCCACACCAAGCAGAAACAACTGTCAACAGAGGGTGGTTTTTTCTCCATTCGGCAAAGTCTAGGAACAGTTTTGGTCTTCGTTATTGGAAAAGGCTTTTCTCCTGGCATCTGAATGGATGGAGGCCAGGGAAGGTGTTGAACAAGCTATCGTGTGAGAGAGACCCTTAAAACAAAGAACTGTTTGGTCAATTATGCTAAAAATAGAAAAAATGCTGCTGTAAAGGCGACATGGTAGCTCGTGCCTGCCATTTCAGTACTGAGGAGTAAGGAGGCTGTAGCAGGAGGATTGTCATGAATTTAAGGTCAGTTCAGGCTACATAGTGTATTCTAGAAAGGAAGGGAAGGAGAGAGGGAGGGAAGGAGAGAGAAGGAGAAAGGGAGGAGAAAGAAAGAAAAAAGAGAAGAAAGAAAGCTTTTTGTTAAAACAGTAATTTTTTTTGAACAGTTCATCCTCGATAAGCTTTTTTTTTTTTAATACCCTGACCGAAAACACATTCTCCCTTCAGAAAAACAACAAACAAACAAACAAAAACCATTAGTTTTCATGACCATTGCAGTGATGGTACTGAAAAATCCCCATCAATTAAGATGTTCCTACGGTATATATTCTTTTCCACTCAAGGGCTTCTATTCTAGACAGAGAGGTTGATGAGGAAGGAGAGACCTTGAGCCAAGTAATTTGCATTCCCTTGGAGTCTTGTGTCTGAATCCATAGAAGTCCATGCCACACATTTCCCTAGGACCACGTACCTAGAAAGATCTCAGAAAAGCCACATCGAGGTTGCATAATTCCCTTTTCGCTGAGAACAGGTGGGATCACACTGTTGCCCATAAAGACAGATCGTGTGCCTTTCGTGTGGCTCCTCATGCTGTAGAACTGAGCCCTCCACTGTGCTCTACCTGGCTTTTACTGGCTCTGTTGCCATGTTCGTCTTCTGGACCTTCCAACCATGGTTTTTTCAGCAGCCAGGCTGAAGGCCTTCGCTTTCTACCCTTTCATACTTTAAGCACTAAGCTCCTCTGCCAGCGAGACCCTCCTCTGCTCTAACTCCCAGCTGTCTTCCCATCCCAAAAGTCAATAACTTCAGAAAAACACGTTCTTCTGAGCAGCTGTCCCTGCCCGATACCCTAGCCTGAGTCCAGTAGTCTTAAGTAGACTCCCACAAAATTCTGTCCCTCACTGCACCAGAGCTCTTTGTTCAAGTCTATTGTGCATGCTCTCTGGACACGTTGACCAGTCTTTCCTGATAGTCTGCGTAGGCATCAGACTACTTTCTCCGCCCAGATAGGGTTCAGGGAATGGGTCGCTAGCAAATTTTCAACAACTGCTTAAGGATGAAAGAAAAATACAGAACAAGGAGGAAAGAGGGTAGTGAAAAGAAAACAAAGGAAATAAACTGGGGGAGAGATAAAGAAAGAAAAGACTGGAAGGAATTACATTCCGAGGAAAAGAAAGAAATGAAGGCATAAGAAAAGATCGGAAGAAAGGAAGAAAGAAAAGACAAGGAGCAAAGAGAAGAAGTCTAGTGTTACCTCTTGCTCAGAAAAGATCTTTCTGCTTCTAGACCTAATCAAACCCTGTCCTAACTCTATTCCAGAACCGCAGGTCTCTCATATCTTTCATAACACCACGTTTGTAGTTTCAGACACACTGGAATCATTATTTACTGAAAGTTAGAATCCTCAAATTGAAGTCCAAAATGTTCACATGAAGTCACAAGTGGAAAATTCCCTACCAAGAAACTTGTTCCACATACAAAATTATTAAAGGTGCTGTATGCAACTTCAAGCCTCGCGTGTGTGTGTGTGTGTGTGTGTGTGTGTGTGTGTGTGTGTGTGTGTG
>OU015743.1:120206365-120218653 GCA_907169655.1 Acomys percivali
CAGCTCTCCTGTGAGGGGTGGGGCCAGCTCTCCTGTGAGGGGTGGGGCCAGGTCATCCAACAAGACTACACCTATCCAACAAAGCCACACCTCCTAATAGTGTCACTCCCTATGGGCCTACTGGAGCCAAATTATTCAAACACTACACCCAACAAGCAAAAGACATTTCCAAGGTAGAAGGTAAAGTATGTGGGTGGGTGGTAAAGTTTCCCTGATCCCCAACACATTTCCACAAATTTCTGAATGGAATGGCCTTTGCCAAAACTGATGCAAACCTGGAACAAAAGATGCTCTCTTCAGTTGCTGAACCTTCAGTCTCGTCTTACAGCTTGGAGCATCGATACCTTACTACGACTTTTGGAAAGTGAGACTTCAGATCACCTGTCAAACTCTAATGTATCTTTTAACATTCACCTAAATGTCACAGCCAGGGCAGTGGTGTCCCTCCCTTTCTTTCTGTTATTGGTTTGGTCATCATTACACCACAGGGCAACCATCTCTAGTGACATCACAACGAAAGTCAGCCTGTTATCTGCATCCTTTTTCTCTCACCAAGTTCATAGTTACCTTGAAAACAGGGAAATATCCCATTTACACCCAAACTTATCTAAGTACTTAGCCAAAAGTGATCCTCAGAAAATCTGCATATAATTCCCTACATTGTACCCCACCAATGACCCAGGCCTGTGCCTTATTCAAAAAGTATATTTGGGGCTGAAGCAGCAGCTCAGCAACTCAGTTGGTGGAGTGCTTGCCTAGCATGCATAAAGCTCCACACTCATTCTCTGGCCTTGTATACTAGGTATGGTGGGGCACACATGTAATCCCAACACTCATGAGGTAGAAGCAAAACAGTGAGAGATGCAAGGCTGTCTTCAGGCATTCACTTTGAGACCACACTGGGTGAAATACCTGAGACATTATCCTAAAATAAAATAAAATAAAGTGAGTCTCTCTCCCTCTCCCTCTCCCTCCCTCCCTCCCTCTCTCTCTCTCTCTTTCTCTCTCTCTCCCTCCCTCCCTCCCTCCCCCCTCTCTCTCTGTCCATGTGTGTAGATAGCTAAATAGATGAGAATTACATTGACTATACAGTAAACAACATAACTGATTTTCCCTTTTGATATTATATTTATCTGCATGGAAGTCTAACAATATTCTCAAGGTTCAAAGATAGCAGAGGGAAAATAAAGTGTTGGAAATAAACTGGTTGGGCCTGTTTCTTTCCCTGTGGATACAATGCCAAGTTTGGAGCTTTGTTTAAGGAAATAACACTCTGAGACAAAAGGTAATAGGCTGAGTATGGGTCCTTCTTCTGTGACCTGCAAGGCTGCAAGACCTTTCATTTCTCTATTAGAATATTCTGTTATACTGGGCTCATGCGGCTCCTTCAGTTAATGGTGACAGGAAATGTGACTCCAGGGCTACATAACCACAAATACTAGTGGCCTGGAAGCTAGAATACACTGATAGGATTGGCAACCCCTGCCGAGGCTGCTCTTTGTCAAGGTGGAGAGAAAATACAGTGATGACAGACAATCACTCTTCCCTGCTTTGCAGTCAATCTCCAGGATGCCTGGACCACTCCCCAGACACCATATAACCTATCCCCAGTGCACAGAAATGGGCCTGCAGATGGTAACATCCATGGTATAAAGGGATCCTCACACCAAAATTCATTAATTCTTTTGAAATTCAAACCTTCCCCTCCTGGGGAGTAGGAACCCTGGCGAGAGAGGATGTATTTTCTTTGGCTGAGGTTCTGAGGCAGAAGTCCATGGTAGCAGGAGCCTGGAGGAGTTCATCTATCAGTTGCCTGGGCATGCCCTCAGCTCAAGCCCCAGGGTGGGTGAGGAGTCCAAACCCTTCAACAGAGATTGGTTCAGAGGGTCTCTGGGTATAAATCAATCCAGTGAGCTTTGAAAGACAATTTTGCCAGGAGAGTGTGGGAAAGGCTTCCGAAATTTGCAAAGAGGAGAGACAGGGTGAGGGCTTGCTGGTACCCTCCTTCCTCAGGACTTGGTCAAGACTTGCTGTGGTCTCTACAATGGCACCATTTTGCCACCGAGAGAGTTCGGCATGAAGAGGAAAAATGGAGGCACATGAGCCGAGGATTTAGCTGAGTTGGTAGCTTAACACTGCCATCATCTTGTTGGCTCACAAATCCTGAAGCCTCTTCTCTCTGGATTACTTACAGCATGGAGTAAGATTTCTCTTGTGTGTGAGCCACTTAAAATTAGTTGTTTCTCCATCCTTGAGGCCAAAACCCCTACATGTTTGAGTTTGACTTTTTAAGACTTTCCAAAGATTTTCAGTATAACCCTCATGCATGCCTTGTAACAAACAGCTTTCAGTCTCTCTATATATTCCTGGTTCTGTACCCTGCTGTGTACAGTGGCAACGGCCTTTATCTTCAGCTGAATGACTCACTGCTTTAGTGGTTTAGGGTTACTCAAATGGTGACTCTATTTATACCCCTAATTCCATACCTAAATCACACATGACCCCTTCGTTCCTTCCTTAGACTTACAGATACTCAGTTGATAAGCCTAATACTGGGCAGGAAAGTAGATTTAGACACTCTACAGACAGATTAAAACCATGTGATCTTTTCTAGATCTTTACATTCCATTTATCAACTTCCTATTTCCTGCCAGCACTTGGTTAGGCTCCCAGTAAATGAAAAGAAGATGAAGTGACTTGAAATTGAGAATGACCTCTAAGTGGCCTTCGAGCTCTGAAGAGCCAGGTATTCTTCAAATGATTCTCTTTTATCGCTACAGAATGCATCAACTTGTTTATTTAACTTATCCAGTACTTATAGAGCAGGTAAGCTGGGTGTGCACCATGCTAGGGATTGAGGGTACAGAAATAAATGAATTTTTATTCATTCAATGTACAGGATAAGTTTCTGCTTTATGACAGACAAACACTAAGTTACGTTGTGATAGAAAAACATATGGGTACAAGGATAGAAGACGGAGGGTGAGAGGGAGGATTCAGGCAACAGCGAACACTCCAAGCGAAAAGAACTACAACACAGTGGCACAGAAGGAGACCTGCAAAGACAGCAGTTAAATGGCTCTCAGAAGGGAATGGGATGGGAGTCTGAGCTTCAGTGGAGTGGAAGTGTGCTTACTTGGTGCCAGCGCACAGCCACTGTGGGGCCTGTTAGGGAGACATTAGGATATATGAATGTAATATATGAGAAGAAAACTTGGGCCGGAATGAATGAGTATTTCACAGGACGCAGGTGGGATCTGAAGACATGAGAATTGATAGAAACACAAGGGGAACCCAGATAGAGATGTTTAATGAGTGTCTCTATTTAAGAGGTTTTAACAAGAGAACCAGCTGAAGTGAGCTTGCACACAGTCGAATACTAGAAAGTAAAATCAGACCAACACAATAGGCTGCTGAGCAAAGGGTTTCATCAACCTGCACTGAAAATATGCCTTTATAATAATCACAATGTAACCTTATTAAATGTGCTGGTGGTGGGCTTCACATGACTAAACCTTGGGGAGAAATTAATAAGACACTGAATTAAATAATTGCTTTTTAATATGTATATACATTCTTGATGGCAATGTTCATATAAGAGATTTGTTTAAGATGTATAAGTGGGGCATAGTAGTGTATGCCTTTAATCCCAGCATATAGAAGGCAAAGGCAAGCAGATCTCTGTGAGTTCGAGGTCAGCCTGGTCTATGTAGTAAGCTTCAAGCCAGCCAGTGCTACATAGTAAGACTCAATCTCAAAACAAACAAATTAAAAGATATACAAACTTCATAAATATGTGTAAATATATTCCAGGGAATTGTTCTTGTCCTCATTTCAACCAAATCAATAATCGAGTGGTTACAATCAAGATACTAACATATTGGTGCTTTTTTGCGGCAGGACAAAAATGGAAAATGGAAGCAGGAGGAACCGGTGTTACCAACTACATTGCTTGAGCAATTCTTCAACTCAAAACCCTTCATTTTGCACACAGTATTCAAACATTGCAGTGTATAGAAATGGTTTGGCTTCATTCTTTCTTAGGTAGCATCTAGCTCTGCAGAGAAATATAAAGACCCCACATCATATTTCACACTCATTACAGCTAAGCTCACACCTACACAAGGTTAAGGGCAACATGAGTTGTTTACAATTGCAAACATTCCCCCTATTTCTATATAAGACAATTACAAAAGCCACATTAATTGACAAGCATTTCTAAGAGTCTGAATTCAGACGTAAAGGGAGGGCCTGAGGAGACAGGCAGTAAAGTGTTTGCCACACAAGCACATGGATTAAGTTTCAGATCTTCAGCAAATACAGAATGGGTTGGGGGCGGGGGAGAGGACAGGAACAGCATTATAAAACTGAATTCCAGCTCTCAGTAGGTGAAAAAAGTCAGAACCCTGAAGGTCATTGATCAGTCATCTTAGCCAAATCATGCTTTGGGTTCAGTGAGAGACCTTGTCTCAAAATATCAAGTGGAGAGCCATTGAAGAAAACACATGATAATCATTCTCTGGCCTTTGCATATGACACATGTGCACACATATCCAAATGCCCACATGCATTTGGTGCCTTGAATAAATGTCAGGAATCAAAATGCATTTGTTCTCATTGCATCGGAAAGGATAGAGTGACACAATTAATTAGTTTTCTTCCTCTTATAAGTTCTTCTGTCAATCAAATCCTCCTGCACCTCACAACAATGCTCGTTCTTGGCTTCTGCAACAGTGTAGCCCACACACCATCCTAGAGTTTCAACAAAGGCATCTTTTGTTTGGAGGATGTGAGGCAGACATAGAAAATGATTGGCCCAAACAATGAATCCTTAGAACAAGAGTTGAAGGTTGGAATAGTCACTTGGCAAAATTGAACTCTACATTGTTCACAGTAGCTCCTCAGCAACTGTGCTCCGAGCATGTGATATGTAGACATCCAAAAGAGATGTGGCTTCAGGCAGGAGTCTGTACTGTTGAGTCAAAAACCTCCCCTGATGAGTATCAACAGGTAACTGTAGTTAGAAAACCAAAGTCGGCTCGGGAGTTAATATAAATAGTCAGAAAAAGAAAAGGAAAATCAAGCATGTTGCAAAATCAGAAAACATAGGATAGTCAAAAGGTTATTAACAGGGACAGAAGTTTCAGAGAGTTGGGAGGATGAGGGGGTTCAAAGGCTGTGTGTGGTGACCTGTAACCCCAGCTCTCATGAGGCAGAGGCAGGATGGTTATGAGGTCCAGGTGAGCCTGACCCAACTAACAGCATGCTGTCCCACAGGGACAGAAAACAGGGAATAAACAAAGTAACTTTACTGATGCAATTCTTCAGCAATAGGAAAGAGTAAAGGGAAAAAAAGAATCGCAGAAGACCACGTGTGTAAACTACAGGTTGTATCCTGAGACAGATGTGTGCCTGCAGCTTTCCTTAGGAGCAACATTCACAGCGGCTGGATGTATTTTTAATGTATGATTAACGAGGGATGAGTATGTATCACAGCGCGTGTGTGTAGATCAGAGAACAACTTTGTAGAGTCAGTTCTCTCTTCTTCTTGCTCTTACTTGGGTTCCATAGATCAAGCTCAAGTCACTAGGGTTATGTGGCAAGTGCCTCCATAATATAATTGAATGGGAATCAGATTCTGGCAGAGTTGAGAGGAAGGGGAATAACTGTTAATAGATGTGGGGAGTTTGAGTTATCTCATGGCTGTGCAACTCTATAAATATACTTATAGCTTTTGAATTGGACATTTAATCCAACTGAGTTTACTATATAAATTATATTTCAATAATGCATGTTATGTTTCAGAGACAACTTCTAACTCTATAACCAAAGCTGGCCTCAAACTCATGATCTTCCTGCCTCAGTTTCCCAAGTGTTGACTTTCTGCAGCTTCTGGAAATGCAGCTCTTTTCCTAGAAAAAAAAATATAGATATAACTAGAAATATCTGCCACCACACCTCTGCAAGCCTGTTTTCTATTGTTGTGTCAAAACACCTGAGTCAAATAACATAAATAGTAGAAGGGTCTCTTCTGTCTCACAGTTTCAAAAGTTTCAATCTAAGTCTAACTAGACCCAGGCAAGGCAGAATATTGTCATGGCAGGAGAGGAGACAGAGACAGCTGCTCACCTTATGGCACCAGAAAGTGAAAAGAGAGGAGTGTCTGAAGGCAAGCTATATCCTCCAATCAGGCTCTGCCTTCCAGTAGCCCTTTCAGCTACATATTCTCCAATAGACTCATTTGTTGATGGCATTTCCTTCATCATCAAATCGCCTCTCAATAGCATCACTAACTGGAGACCAGATCTTAAGTGAGCCTGTGGAGGAGAACTCATATTCAAACCACGGCGGCATCCAAGACCAGGTCACCAAACACCATCCATCTTACTCCAGAAAATGAAATCTTAGTAGGTATCAGGTGTTGAAGTCTAAACAATCTACCATGGTGATTCCATTGCCTCTGAAAAAAACAAATAAAAACATCCATTTTTCATTCTTTGAAACACAAGAGAAGGTGCTAGAACCACCATTTTATAATAAAGGTCTTTCACACTAAAGTAAACTTGAAAACATTTATACAAAAAAAAAAATCCATTTACTGTGTCAGTAATTCCCAGCGTTTCCCCTGCTGTTATTGTAGATAATTGAGTAAAAGCTTTTCTTCTCTACATCAAGAATCAGTTTCCAACTGATCCTTTGGAAATTCAGTTTTAAGATTTCGTTTCAAGACCATGACTGCAGAGTTGATAGGAAATGCATGTGTTTAGGGAAATAGAACCATTTCCTTTTCTTGAGGCAAACACTCAGAACAATTAGAAAGAAATAGAAGAGACAAAAGAAATGAAGGAAAAGTTCCCACTAAATGTATCACCTGTGTCACAACTACCCTTCTTGCAAGCTTCCAAATGACTCTGCAATGAGATTATGAATTCATACCTTTCGACCTCCAGGAACCATTCAACATTTTTATGGTCAGAGGTACAAAACACTAATGTATCTGTCACTACTGTTTTTAATACACAATCATTCTGAAGTTCATTCACTACCGAACACCCTAATATTTTTCACTAAAGTTATAGATTCTTTTAAAATAATAGTTTTATTAATTCTTTCAGACTTCCATACACTCATGAGAGGCTTTTTTTTTATCACCTTCACCTCTCACTGCCATCTTTAACTCCTCCCATCTCCAGCCCTGAGACCCCCTCTGACTTCACATTTTCTTTTTATTTTCAACCCGCCAACTCCAATTTGTGCTACCCATATATTCACAGATGTACTCAGCAGCCAGGAGAGCTTGATCTGCCTACCAGGGGCCACATCCTTAAAGATGACTGATGGTTCTTCCTCGCAGCATCCATCAGCTGACATTATTATAGGCTCTAAAAGTTAACTGTCAAGTCCAAATTGGAGTCATGATATGTACAAACAAGGAATATCCAATGGAGATGCTAGTGAGTCATAGAGAGGCCCATAGCTCTCCCCAAATGGCAATTCTAGGACACAGTTTTGTTATCATTTGCATTCTCACAGTCCATCTAACATGATACTTCATGTCTCATTTATGAAATTAGCAGCAGACCTTACATTGTCATTATTTACATTTGTAAATTAAGATCAACTGGCCTATCAAGTGATGAGAGCAGGCTCAATCTGTAGCCCTCACGCACGCCTAACGACTAAACACCATCTTTCCCTTTATGTTTCATGTGTTCAATAACCATGTGATGGACTGAATAGGGCAAATAACCACAACTCTGTGCTGAGACAAGATGTCAGACTCTATATCACAAATTTTTTCAAAGTTCTGTTTTTCATTTATTGTTATTCATCTTAGCAATAGCAACAATTAGATACCAAATGAAATAGGTTGAAACTTTTATAACCAAAACCACCTGTGTGGAGCAACATTTTGGCATACCTCTCAGTGGTAACATAACTCGCTTAATGGTCATATAGGTCCCTATCAGTTCTGTAGTCATGTAGAGCTACAGTGAGATAGCCCTAGGCTCATTAACAGTTCCATCATTATACAACCTTGTGTTCACATAGCTCTGTGGTCATTATAGCTTAGAAGTTGTGTGTTTCAGTGATTGAGTCAGTAGTTATAACTCAGAGATTACATAGCTCCCAGTTCTCTGCTGTGTTGCTCACCCCTTCTGAGGCTTAGATTTCTCATTTACAAAATGGAGATAATATTGAAAGTGTTTTAAAATTTGATTATTTTGATTATTACAGAAATCAAATGTAAATCATGCTGTGCAATGCCTGGCACATAGATCATTTAAGATGTACCATCATGGCCCATTACTTTCACATTTTGCATGTCTACCTCTTCTCAGTGTTTATTCATAAAAAGAATGTACAGAGTTTGAATGGGTAAATACAAAGAAGGAGCTTGCAAAATGAGGAAGAAAATGGGTAAACCATCTAAAAACACATAATAGTAGTACATAGAACCATATGCCAGAGGACTTTGGTTCACTCATTCATTCTGCCAATGATGACATACTAATTGGTCATAACATTTCTGGTTTAAAACAAGATGTATTTATTATCTCGTGGTTTCTATGAGTCAGGAGCCTGGTTATAGTTTATCTGAGTCCTTGTCTTGAGATATCATAAAGGTGCGAACCTTATGGTTATTTGAATGAGAATGGCCCTCAGAAGATCATATATTTGAATACTTGGTCTCCTGTTTGATGGAACTGTTTGGGAAGGATTAGGAGGTGAAACCTTATTGGAGATGTGTCACTGGGAACAGGCTAGAGGTTTCAAAAGTCTATGCTATTCCCAGTTATCTTTCTTTGCCTTGTCCTTGTGGATCAAGATGTGAGCTCTCAGCTCTGCCCCAATGCCATGCCTGCCTGCTGCCATGCTTACCACTGTGATGGCCATGGACTCTAAGCCTCTAACACTGTAATATCCAAATAAAATTCATCTATAAGTTATCTTGTTCATGGTGTCTTAGCATGGCAATGGAACGGTAAGACACTGTCCTAATCTGAAGCTTGACTGGGAAAAAAATCTACTTCTCATCTCTCAGATTTAGGGCACAATCTATTAGGGGCAACTATATGGGTTCTGCTGTTCTTGCTAGCCATCAACAAAGCACCACTCTCACACTTAAGGTCCATCCTCAAGCCTTGACACAGGGATCCTCCATAGACCCTTACACAGAATAGCAGCCTCCTTTTCTAAACAACTAAGAAAATATATTTTTTTCAGACAGATTCTCGTCTATCTTTTAAAGGTTTCAGTAAAGACTACCTAAAACAACAACAAAAACCCTTCACTTTAACCACATAGTGTAATTTAATCATAAGTGACATTCATCTTTTATAGATTGTATAGGGTGTCTACAATGGAGTACAAGGCAGAACTCATGGAGATCTTAATAGTCTGCTTCACACACTCAACCTTCATGTACTCGGCAAAAATGGTTCCAGGTGGGTGGGGGTCATTATTTATAAATTCAATGATAAGTGCAAATGCACATCTGATTTCTATTGCTATAGCAAATATCCTGACAACGTAAATTCTAGTTTTTCCATTCCAAGCTTCAGTCCATTACTGAGGAGAAGGTAAGGCAGATACTCAGGTAGCCACAGCCAGAGGAAAGAGCAGAGAGAAATGAATACATCCTTGATGGCAGGGTGCTTGTTCATCTGTTCAGCTAGCCTTTCCTACTCCCTCACAGTCTGGGGCTCAGCCCATGAACTGGTGCTGCCCATTCAAACTGAGTCTTCCAGACTCAATTAATAAAGACAATCCAGCACAGATGTGACCACGGGCCAACCTGATCTTCATGATTCCGCCTTAGCCTTGCCTTCCCAGGTGATTCCAATTTGTGGTGAGTTGATTGTCAAAACTAGCCAGCACATAAAGCCAGGATTATACACAGGAAATGGAGGGAAAGGTAGGTCTAGTCTTCTGTATATCACAGTGCCTGACACATGAAATCCAGTTACTCACTATTGTCTGCTAAGAGGTGTACTAGAGTTCTGGAAATGCATGCTATGAGAAGAATTCTCAGTTGCTTGGAATATTAGAATAGATTTCCAAAAATTAGAAACATTTGACCTGGTTTTTAAAAATGTTTTCAAACGTAACTCATCATTTTGAAAAATGGGGCTGAGAAGACAGCTCAGTTGATAGAATGTTCTCCCAGCATACATGAAGCCCTCAGTTTTAACCTCATAAACTGAATATGGTGGCACACACCTATAATCCTAGCACTCCTGAAGAAGAATACAGAATACAGAAGTTCAAAATCATCCTCAGCTAGATAACAAGTTCAAGGCCAGCCTGGACTACATGGGACCCTGTCTCAAATAATAAATAAATGAATAAAAGATAGATGATAGATAGATAGATAGATAGATAGATAGATAGATAGATAGATAAATTCAGACTCAATAAAAAGGACTTACTAAAGGCCACTCATGTGGCAAGAGATGGAGGTAAGTTTTGCACCCTATGCCTCCCTGTATGTATATAGATGTTCACAAGAAAGTGGTTCAGCTCAGCCACAGAGAGGAGTTAGGATGGCCAAACTAATGAAGTACAACCTCACGCAGATAGCTCAGGTTTATATCACTGAGAGTGGAGAATGACATTTAAAATGAATAAAACAAAACAGGACAAAAAGCAGGCTCCTTTGGTAGGACTATCTACTACCCAATCAAGAAGCAGCTTTAGGAGGACCACACTGGCCCCAGTATACAAGATGCATTATACGGAGCATAGTGCCTGGGCAGGGGTGACCAGGGGAGCACCAAGGCCTTGGGTGTGAGAAGAAAAATGAAGCTTCAGCAAGCCCCACACCTCTGTTCTTTGTTTTCTTCCCTGGAAATCGCCTTCACCGCATTCCTTTTTGATAAACTCCTCATCTTCCTCCAATTCCCATATTAAATGTCACTCTTTTAAGGAGCGACCTATGACCCCTAGACTCTTCCCAAACTGATGTGACATCCAGCTCCTAGAGTCCCTCAGCATTTAAACATCTCCACTGTGCCACTCAGCCCTGTAACCTTGCAGCCGTCTCTTATAGATTTCAACTCAGTGTGAGAAAGTCCTTCCAGCCAGTAGAGCCCTCAGCCTGCCTGTGTGGAGCTGAGCTGCCTGGGCAGGCAGGGAGTGGGTGCACACAGAACTTTGTGTGCAGTCTCAGTAGGTATTAGGGAATTGAACTGAATCTCCAAGGCTGCTGTAAAGAGTTCAACACCTAATGGGAATACAGTGATAGGAAATCTCCCCTGTCCCATCACCCACCTCTTACATCCTTTCAGTCTCCTCTTCTGCAATGCTCCCTGAGCTCTTCTTAGGGAGATGAGGTCTATTATTTCAGTTGTGTTGTTGTTGTTGTTGTTGTTGTTGTTAACAGTAAGGAGCTGGTGATAAGTCAGGTCAACTTATCATTAAAATGTGATCTTAACATATACAAGAGTACAAAGGAAGTGCTATAGAACCTGGCTCAGGAAGGTAAGAATATAAAACAGGTAAGAACAAGATAGGAAAGATGTTTTCTTTAAGGCTGCCAAATACAAAGAGCCGAAACACTATGAATATAACATTAACATAATTCCTGATTGTTTCATGGTTCTTCTTGCTGTAGGTAGTTTATTGTATATGTGTTTAATAATATAAATGTATATGTAAAAAAGAAAAAGAAAAAATAAGAAGAAGAAAAATAAATTAATAAAACAGGTGAGAAGGTGAACAGATAGTGATAAAAGTAGAAGAGGAACTTTGTGACGCTCTAACCAAAGTGAACGCAGGGTGAGTCCCCTCTTGAAGACAACTAAATAAAGGTTTTCTTTGAGAAGCAAGAAGACCCATTCCCTTTTGACCAGGTAATAGTCAAGGTAGCTATAAAACATCTGGGAAGCAAAGCATTAACACTGGCCAACTGTACCAAGGACTCGCGAGACTAAGTTTCAGGGAATGAGACTAAGAGATGAGGACCTGAGAGCTGTCCTCAGGACTGTACTAATCAAAGGCGCAGAGGGGATGAATTCAACAAATGCAAGAGGGCAAAGTAAGAATAGCAAAAACAGGACTTTTATGCTAGGAGACAAGTGTTTAAGGACAAAGTGAGAGAAAGAGATCCCAAGGAAGTGGAACAAAGAGGATATTGGGATAGACACAGACCCAAGCACCTAAGGCCAAGCTGTTTGCTGAGAAGTTATTCTCCCTCCATTCCTCTTGACTGGGCTCATTCTCAAGGTGCAGAAGCTGAGTGTGTGTGTGTGTGTGTGTGTGTGTGTGTGTGTGTGTGTGTGTGTG
>OU015743.1:120218663-120253366 GCA_907169655.1 Acomys percivali
TGTGTGTGTGTGTGTGTGTGTGTGTGTGTGTGTGTGTGTGTGTGTGTTATAGGCAGTTGTGAGCTACCGACATGTGTGCAGGGAACCAAAACTCAAGTCCTCTACAAGAGCATCACGTGCTCTTAATCACTGAGCCATCTCTCCAGCCCTTGAAGACAATGTTGATGGCTAGTGTGCTAAGTCATTCATTTTGAGTTGTGACCAGGAGAATATATTTTCCATGCCTGAGAGAGAAAAGTATTTACATCAAGGAAGAAACAGAGGTTTGCCTTGACTCTGCAAGGGCAAAGCAAGGCATGGGGAAAAGATTTCTTATTCTCAACTGCCATCTTCCCACATCCCAGTCACAAATGTACTTCTACACCTCCCAAAAAAGCCTCCTGTCAGTAGAACTCATATGCACACATGCACACATGCCCACATGCATGTTCTTAGGTCACAACTGTTTGTCACTGTCATTCTTTTTCTGAAGAAAAACAAATTAATATCTATTGGAAAAAGGAAGAAAATAAAGGGATCTTGGTGAGAAATTTAGTGGAAGTGAGATGTGAATTTTCAGACACTCCATCCTTCCCCATTAGTCCTCCCCCCTTGTCCATTATGTAGGATTAGTTCTTTGTAAATTTGAATTTGTACTAATGAATTAAAATCTTGGCAAGCACTGTTCCTGCTGACTGGCTTCTTCTTTGTGCTCTTTGTAAGACCTATAACTCCTTGCACCTGTTGTGTCTGAATAGGTCCTCTGCAAGTCAGGGTGTGAGTGTGTGTGTCTGTGTGTCTGTGTCTATGTGTGTGTGTGTGCATGCACATGCTTTTTAAAGCATTCCATAGTGCTCATTGTAATGGAAAGAACTCCAGGATGAGAGTAGGGATTGTAAAACAGCAGACTGGATTCTAGGAGAAAGTTGTTAAATCCCTTTCCTGAAGATCTTTGGAAAAGCTCTAAGAGGGACAGGGTGTGTTGATGTTCATTGTTCATTTGGGGATAAAAGGGTAGGTTATAAGGATCCCTGCAGCTCCTGCTGCCTACTCTGCACTTTCCCCAAGAACAAGAAAAGAATTCAGTGGCCCTCCACTCAAAACAGTACAGTCTCCTTCAGAGGTCAGTCTGCGTCTGAGTGGTTGAATAGTGACTTGCCCAGCTAGTGTGCTGGCTAATGGCAGGCAGCACATGAGAGTCAGCAGCCCCAGACAAGCAGTGCCATGTTAGCTTTTTGGCTGTTGTGCTTTAGGATAAACAGTAACCAGGTGCACAGATGCGAGCACAGTGCAGGAGATTCCATATTTCATCAAGTTTCACGTTTCTGAAAAATTACATCAGAATCTGAGTTAGAAGGATGCTGTTTTTTTTTTTTCAATGAAATAGGGTTTTTTAATGGGAAAATGTATTTTAGCAGCTGAATAAACAGCTCTACAGAACCAACATTTTTGGCTTTATAAGTTATATATTATTTATAAGGCAATCATTCAATATATTAAAGATCTGGCCATTAGTTTCATAATACAATACATGCTCTCCTTTTGTTTGCCAGCCAGAGCTCTTTCTGAGATGGAAATTGGCCAAATGGAGCAGCAAGAATCTTCCTTGAAACTTCCATTAGTTCTTCTGTCTGGTCTTTCCTTCTTCCCCACTGCTCCCACCTCCATCCCCAGCGTGAATGAGCTTTCCCCCGGCATCTTTCCACATGTCTACATGATATCCATTTGCTATATGGGCCTCCAAAAAGGTTGAACGAATGCAGAACTAGAGACAAGAGTACCCTCTCATCTATAGAAAATCGATGGTCATTTGTGGGGCCTTTAGACATTGCTGTGTAAGTGTTAGGCCACCAGAACCTCAAAAAAGAGCTGTTACTAAGGTGCTCAGTTATGGCCCTGCCCTGGGGGGGCTTATGTCTCATGGTCTCAGTGTGTCTGCCCTGCCTGGATGCTGCCAGAGTCTAGCTTTGCTTTCAGTGCCTCTTCCAAAGTTTCATTTGTTGCCAACTTGATTTTAGAGTCATGGTATTGGGTGGTGGTGCGATCCTTCATAGGTGGAGACTTTTAAGGAGCACATAAGACAACTATTGGTGATATCTTTGGAATAAATTAAGGTAGTGGGTATTTTGTTGGGTTTTTAATGAGCCTTTGGTAATTCTCACAGAGGAGTTGCTACAAGAGTCTGAGCCTGGCACCACCAGGCCCCTGCCTTCATTTCTGCCAGCATGGCTGCATCTATCTACGTTGAGATCACATAGCCAAGTCAAGGATCCTTTCCAGAACTGGCACTCTGCTTCTCAGACTTACAAAACTGTGAAGATAGATTAACTTCTTTTCTTTATAAAGTTAGCTTGCTTCAGGAATTTCATTATAATCACACAAAACTGATTGATTCTGTCTTAGACCATTCAGGTTGCTGTAACAAAATATCTTTGAGTGGGCAACTTAGAAGTGGCATGAATGTCTTGCTTATAGTTCTGAAGGGTGGAAAGTCTAAGATGAAGGTACCATTAGAGTAAACAGCTTCCTCTTTGCTTTAAAGATGGTAGCTTCTAGCTGGATCCTTCCCAGCCCCTTAGTCACTTTGTATAAGGACACTAATCCCATCCATCTATATAATTGCACATAAATAAATATACCCATAAGTTGGCTTGCCTCAGAAGGCAGGTATACTTTATAAATGAAGAACACTGGAGGCCCCTCTGCTCCTAGTGAGTAGCAGAACTGAGCCTAGAAACCAGGCAGTCTTACTCTGGAGCCCCTGGATGCTTATATCACGTGCTGTGTCTACACTATACTTAGTGCTGTGCTGCATCTTAAGGTTCATGATAAATTGGATATTATTTATATTTTGCTTTTATTTTTTCTTGGTTTGGTTTTCTTTTTCTTTTTTTTTTCTTTTGTTTGTTTATTTGTTTTGTTTTTCGATACAGGGTTTCAGGGTTTCTCTGTGTAGCCTTGGCTGGGCTGGACTCACTTTGTAGACCAGGCTGGCCTCGAACTCACAGTGCTCTGCCTGCCTCTGCCTCCAAGGTGCTGAGAATAAAGGCATGCACCACCACTGCCCAGCCCTTTTCTTGGTTTTTCATGATAGGGTTTCTCTGTGTGGCCTTGGCTGTCCTGGACTTGCTTTGTTGACCAGGCTGGCCCCAAACTCACAAAGAACTGCCTGTCCATTGGCTAGATCTGAATAGGGGAGTCTAGGTTTACTGCATGAATTGTCTTTGGTTGGTACAGTAGTTTGTGTATGCCACCTGGGTCCAGATCCGCCAGCCTTGATGGTCTTCTTGTATGGTTCCAGAACCCTCTGGGTCCTTCTATTTCCCCATTCTCCCATACCTCTCTCATCTGGAGCCCCAGTATCTGTCCAATACCCTGCTGAGTGAAGACTCTCAGAAGACATCCATATTGGGCTAGTATCCAATTATAACCAGGTGTATCTTTCTGGGTCTGGGTTAACTCACTCAGGATGATCATTTTTAGTTCCATCCATTTCCCTGCAACTTTCAAGATTTCCTTTTTTTAATAGCTGAGTGGTATTTCATACTGTAAATGTACCACAGTTTCTTTTTTAACTTTCTATTATGTTTCTTTTTTAATGTATACATTTATATTATTACACATGAACAAATAAACTATATACAGTAGGAAGAACCATGAGACAACCAGGAATTATATAAATGTTACATTCATAGTGATTTGATTATTTGTATTTGGTAAACTTGAAGTTAACATCTTTCCTATCTTGTTGGGTCTACATTTCTAAATGAAGGTCAGTATCTACCCAATCTCATCTCTATTAACTTAAAACATCTACCTTGATCTAAAAACATCTTAACCCCTAACCTACTAAGCTTAATTGAAAGACTAAACTATCTGGTCTTCAACCCCATCAGAGATTTGAGAAAAAATAAAACTTAAATATCTGAGTGAACCAGAAGTGCAGGTTAGCAGCCTCTAAAATGAAAAAATGACTGAGACAATTTACTGCCCAAACCCACCACTCTCTATAACATTGGAGCATCATCTTCAGCCTTCTGACCCACTATATCTGACAGACATATTTGTAAGGCAGGGACTATTAAGGACTTGCTTACCTTGTCTTGGCAGAGTTTGGCCATCGACTCTGCGTGCATCCACACTTGCCTATTTTTAGGCCGAATTCTGTCTGTGGCAGAAACAAATTTTGCCCAGTGGCTAGTTTGCCACATTTGAAGCCATCTCCATAAGGAGGTTCGTTGATGCTCATCATCTTCTTTGAGATAGGCTGGGTGTTGCCAGGAGTTAACTTGTCTTGTTGTCAAAGAGTCTTTAGAATACTAAAAACATCTTTAAATGCCATATTCTCTAGGTCTCTGAGGCTTTTGAAGACCTTATTTAGCCTTAAATATCTATAGAATCATATCTATCTATTAGACCTGGAATATGTATTCTTGTGATAAATTTAGACTAGTTTTTTACATGATTTGCATCAATATACAAAATTCAAAACCATTAAATTAAAAAATAACCTTATTTGTGAGTAACAATTAAGGCCTTGAGATGAAGAGTAGATTCAATACTCTACCTTCTATCCTCCCTGTATATTTCTATATGCCGGTTCTATCCTTTCAGCTACTATCTCCTTACCTACAAAAGAAAGATAAAGGAAAAGAGATCCATCCCTGCATCAAACCTAGTTTCCTCTCTGTAACAGACCATTAATACTTATAACCAACTCCCAATGAAAATAAGCATCTGTAGACCACAAAAGTAAACAGAAACCTATCCAACCCCCCTTAGAAGAAATGGGATTTCATTCTCTTAAGGTTTCTTCAGGCTGATTTAGGGATAACAATACCTTTGAAGGGACTCCCCCCAAAAAATATTGGGGAATATGATTAAGTAAGCCAGGGATATCATTTGTGGTTCATTTTCCAAATGTTGTGAAATTCCAGGCTTAATAGGAGTACCGTGTGGCTAACCAAGGATAATACAATAGTAAACATCAAACCTCTACTCTGATCTAACCAATGGACAGGAAATTCTCCACAGTTATGTGGAGAGTGGGGACTGACTCTGACATGAACTCTGGTGCCCATATTTGACCACCTTCTCTTGGTGGGGAGGCCTGATGGCACTCAAAGAAAGAATAAGCATGCTACCAAGATGAAACTTGATAGGCTATGACCATATAGTGGGGGAGGAGGTCCCCTTTGGTCATAGACCTAGGGGAGGGGAACAGGGTGAAAGCGGGAAGGACGGAGTAACGGGAGGATACAAGTGATGGGATAACAATTGAGTTGTAATCTGAATAAATTAATAAAAATTTTAAAAAGGAGTCCTGTGTGGGACACTCTGAAATGCTGGACCAACTGGGATCAGAAGCCTTCTACAATGCTGTCCTGGAAGCTGTCCTGTTTGATGGATAACAGCAACTAAGGTGCCTAGGGCTGAAACATGGAGGATACAGGATGTCAGTATCCAGCTTACTGAGATGAATGAATACTGTCAGGTCTGATCCAGCATCAGTGTCCAGTTTTTTAGTTCTGAAAACATAATTTCTCACAAGTATTATGCAGTTCTAACATTGTGTTTGTAGGGGGTTTTCAGGATGTACAGAGCAATTAACACTGGTTCTCTGCTCATACAATGAGCAGAAGAAAGACATCTACACATCTTCCTTCATGCCATACTAATAATGGACTCTAATTATAAGTCACAGAGAATCTGGTACCACAGTTTCTTTATCCATTCTTCGACTAAGGGACATCTAGCCAACAGAGAGTGCGTTCTCCACAGTTGTGTGGTGAGCAGGGACTAACTCTGACATGAACTCTGGTGTCCCTATTTGACCCCTTCCTCTTGGTGAGGAGGACTGGTGGCACTAAAAGGAAGGGGAAGTAGGCTATCTGGATGAGACCTGATAGGCTGTCTTCATATGGTGGAGGAGGAGGTCCCCTTTTGTCATAGGCCTAGAGGAAGGAAATAGGATGAGAGAGGGAGGGAGGGGAAAATGAGAAGATACAGGTGAGGGGATAACAATCAGGATGTAATCTGAATAAATTATTTAAGTAAAAAAATTAAAAAAGAACTACCTGCCTCTGTCTCCTGAGTGTCAGGATTAAAGGCATGAGCCACCACACTCAGTTTATGTAATGCTAAGGACCAACTTCAAACCAAGTACTGTACTAACCTGAGCTACATTCTCAGTCATTCCATTATTCTTAAGGTGTTCACAGTTGATGCAGAAGACAAACACATCATCACCGTGAGGAAGAACAATGCTGGCTTCTCAGCATCTTGATCTCTGAGACTCTGTATCTTGCAGAATATGAAGACAGTGTATACAAAAGCAGAAAATGGCTGTTGATGACCATAGCATTTGCATCAGCATGAACCATGGCAAAGGAGCTGCAGAAAAATTAGCTGTGGCAACAGGGAGAAGAGCCCAGAATTTCAGTTTGCACTTTCCTCCTATATAGTTTTCATCCCTCAACAGGCTTTTTATTTAGTTTGTGAAACTATAACAAAATACAGTTTTGGTCTCTGAAATTCAAACTTGAAAGTAAGAAGTTGAGATGGCAGTATGTATTGAGAGAGGGGAGATGGGGAGGAGAGGAAAAGAGAGTGAGGGAGAAGGACAGAGAGAGAGAGAGAGAGAGAGAGAGAGAGAGAGAGAGAGAGAGAGAGAGAGATGACTGTGTAGAGGCTCTATTGGAGAAGAGGGAAATACACAATGGGTGGCCAATATGAACACTTTCAACCCACAGCAAAAGGACTTCATGAAAAAGCACAAATCAATCTACTTCTTTATGTGTCAATGTGGAACAAGTATTGAGCCAGAGGACAATCTTAGATGCCATTCCTTAGACACCATCCATCTTGTTCTTTGAGATGGCCTGGACCCCACTAAGAAGTCTAGGCTAGTTGGCCAGCAAGCACCTAGGATGCATCTACCCTTCCTTCTCCAACATGGGAGGCACCGACATACCCAATTTTGTTTTGCTTTGTTTTTACACATGAGTTCTCCAGAATCAAAGTCAGATCCTTGTGTTTATGGGGTGAGTACTTTACCAACTGGGCAATTACATCATCTCCTCCCTATTTTCTTAAGTGACTTTTAAACCTTCAATGATTCCCCACTGGGAATAAAACGCAACCTTAAGATCTTGAATGATCTCACTAATGTCTACATTGAGGTCTTCGATCTCATTGCTCCAGGTTTCAACCACACAGTACAGACACACAAAGAAAATAATTTTCATTTGTTAGATTTCCCAGTCTTATTTTTTCCCACTTTGTGTGCTTTCCAGAATCAGGTTCAGATCATCTTCACAAAGACAGACTATGGAACACAGCTTACCCTGAATCTTTAGTAGAAATGATTGAGATAAGATAGGTATCCAATAGCTATGATCCACACAAGAACATTGCAATGAAAATCAAGAAATTTATTCTCAGTCCTCATCAGAGCCATGAATTATTTGATCTTCCCATGCTTCAGACTCCTTATCTGTACAAGAAGTATGTTAATGCTCTAGAGCTCAGCATTTAGCAAGATGCAGGACGATGGCAAATGTAACAGCATCATTGCTTCATTACCATAAGGAGATGCAGCTCAACCCACACTGCTGCTACACATATGTGAAAGTGGAAAAACAGCTCTAAATGTGAAGATGAAAATAATGACTAATCCAAGTCTTTTTAGCTCAAACACCCAACCTTTAGCAACATAACAATATTGTAACTTTAATTCAATAAAATAACATATAAACTAGTCTTCCAAATCCATATCCATACTTCTTGGCAAATACAAAACACTAGTAAATGATAGGACAAAGACATCATTGTCCAATTTACTGAGAGTCACAGAAATCTCTATGAAAATATTGGTTTAAATTTCCTGATTTTCCTTCTCTGACTCATGTTTCCCCTAAAATTGTTGTTTTATAAAACTCCAAAAAATAAAATAGTATACCCGGCAAGATGTAGCCATTGGTGCAACAGTGGCATGAGCTACAACAGAAACCAACCACTTTATCATTGGATTTGAAGCTAGTTCCACAGAGGTAATTCACATCTGGCACAGCAAATCTAGTCAATAGTCCATGCCTCAGATGTCATAGGCCCTAATGAAAACAAAAAACTGGTTGTTGTTGTTGTTGCTGCTGCTGCTGCTGCTGCTGCTAAGTGGATGTAACAGTCCTGCCAAATTGCCTTTTAAATACTTGTATTTGTGCCCACAGATAGGAGCTAATGAAAGCTTTGGTCAGGGAATCTGCCTCACCCCCCAGTGAGCAGCAGGTACTTCAGGGACTCATAATTGGACAAAATTCTGAGATTAAATGACTGTTGAATGTTCAGCTCTAAATGAGTCATCTATATAACACCCCAATATGCAGGAACATCCCAGAAGATGGAGCAGAGTGTATGCAGCAGCCAGAGAAGCAGTCAAAGTTTGTGGAACTCTGTTTTCTGAGCGGGACATGGGTGTTGCATTCTGGAATTCCCATATTCTGTTATTACTCATGTAAGACCTGCACAAGATTGGCCCTAATAAGAATGGAATGGGAAAGGGCTTATGAAGCCATACACCTTTCTGAGGATCTATAGATCATTAATGATTATTCTGAAATTAACAGATATTTTCTTAAGTTGTGTAGCCACTAGTAAATGGTCCATAAGTCCTGCTAATACTCAGAACACATTAAGTCAGAGCACTGTGTCTAAAGCCAGGATGGATTAAATATTTGGGTAATACTAGAGGGGAGTCCATCTCAAGACACTGCCTTCAATTCCACCCTTGGGGAGTGATCTCTGCAGGAAAACAGGTAGGAGACGTGACAGTAAGAATTCAGTTGCAAACATTCTCAAATAGGTATACATGGTATAATTAAGCTGCTCACCAAAGATTAGTAGCTCATTATGTAAGTATTCTTCCATTTTCTATTTTATATTTTTTTAAGATTTATTTTATTATTATTATGTATACAGTGTTGTCTGCTTGTTTACCTGCAGGCCAGAATAGGGCACCAGGTTACATCATAGATGGTTGTGAGCCACCATGTGGTTGCTGGGAATTGAACTCAGGACCTTTGGAAGAGCAGGTGGCGCTCTTAACCACTGAGCCATCTCTCCAGCCCTATTTTATATTATTTAATGCCCACTCTTGTGTGTGGGTAGATAGATATAGGTAGAGATAGAGATAGAGATGTAGATGTAGATAGATAGATAGATAGATAGATAGATAGATAGATAGATAGATAGAGATATAGATAGATATCATAGTGGTTTTGCTTTTGTTAGTATGTTGTTCAGTTAGGTTTTTGACTTGTTGTGTATGTTTCTTCACTCAGTCTCTCTCAGACTCCTACAAAGAAATCTTTACTAAACCTTTCACCTATATTTCACATATTTCCCCTCTTATTCCTATATTATTTTCTCTTTTTCTTATCTTTACTTCCTTTTTTAATCTCTTAAATATAATCTTCCATAGCTTTAACAATCTCTAAAATCAGCTACTTTACGCACCTCGATTATTTTTCTTTTAAACATCAGTCTAATACTAATCTCTATATTCACCCACCTACTTCCTTCTTAATTGTAATATTAATAATTAACTAATTATAATTTTAGTAATTAACAGCCTAGTCTACTCCATACTATGCTTGGGTTTTGTTTGTTTATTTTGTCCTCCAACAGTTTTTGAAGTACCATTGTCTAACAGTTGTAGTTAGTCTGGAAGATGGCATTCTACTTAGGGAATATATAATTCCACACCAAGCATCCTGAGCCTGTAGACTAAAAACTATTTTCAGAACTAGTCATCTCAACTCTAATACATTCAAGTCCCAGTTTTCCATTACAAACGCTTCAATTGAAAGAATATAGCTGATTTTAAAACTTACCTAGCAATGAAATAACTCCAACCATGTAAATCTCAGCAAAGTAACAAGAAACACACACACACACACACAAATAAAAACAAAGGCAACATGTAATTCCTTCAAAATCTACAAGCCTGAAAGTAATGGCATCTAATAAAAAAGGATTAGATAAAATTCCAAACAGAGAACTCAAAAGAGTGTTTATTAAAATGACCAGAGAAGTGAAGAAAAAACAAAAATACAAATATTAGGCTCCTGACAGAGAACATAAATAAGGAAAGCAGCCCAGGATACAAAGAAAGATTTAAAAAAAAAAAGAAAGAAAGAAAGAAAGAAAGAAAGAAAGAAAGAAAGAAAGAAAAAAATACTGAAGATAAGCTTATCTGTAATCCTGGAAATAAAGAACAAAATATATCAAATTAAAAGTTGTATATAAAGTCTCACTAATAGACTGGATCAAGGTAAAAACAAAATATCTGAGCTTGAAGACAAGGTGAGGAAACTGGAGCAACCAGATGAGATGAGAAAGAAATGGGAATTCCAATCTATACATGGTACTCTGAAAAGACAAAATGTATAGGTTATAGACATAAAAGAATAAGATCATTATTCTAAATTCATAAAAAAATTTTCAGATAAATCTTACCTAAAAACAATTTGCAGTTTGAGAAAAAGTATGCCAATCCAAGTACAAGGAGTATTGAAGAAAGCAAACAAAATCAGAAAAGCAATTCCTTTCATCATTTTATAATGAAATTATTAAATATACAGAATAAAGAACATATTAAAAGTCACAAGCAGTTCATTCCAAGATGGCGGTGCCAAACACACACTTTATCTGATCTACAGGCAGGAGACTAGTGACCTGACTGGGAGACACAGACCACAAGACCTGGAGAACACTAGGTGAGAGGGGTCCACACAGTGCAGATCACAGGCAGATCTAGCTTCGGGTCATCCGAAGGCCCACCGAGGATGGGGACCCAGTCCCCAGCATCTGGAACAAAACCCGCCTGTGAATTGTAGACATGCTCTATAGCATGAACTCGGTATATGGGACTGAGCTCTGGGCAGTGAATCACCAGAACTCCTGACCTGAGGAAATCTCAGGAAAATGGGTGGGTCTGTCCTCGGACCTCCACCCACCCACCCCATGCCCATCCATGGAAATCCCCAGGTGCCACATGGGGCCCAGGCAGCTGTGGACACATTATCAAGCCACAGCTGTGCAGTCTGAACCGGACCAGGCAGAAACCTAGTGAACTGCTCCAGCAGACTGGTCCTGCACATTGGATAGAACTGACCAGGCCCACCCAGGTTCCATAGCACACACAGCAGTGCCTCCCATGCTCTCGGAAGAGGCTGGGAAGGGCTGAGTGGCTAGGGCAGAAAACTAACGAGCTGTCCCAACCCAGCGGGACTAAACCGCCACAGTTGTGTGTATGAATGGGATTGAGCAGAAACCTAGCGAACTGCCCCATGGACCTACTGCCCAATTGGGAGGAACTGACCTGGCCTAGCCTGATCAGGCCCCAGAAGGGCCTCTCATGCTCTCAGGAGAGAACGGGCAGGCCTGAGGGGATAGAACAAAAAACTAACCAGCCATCCAAACCCAGCAAGAGTTCCTGCGCGATCAGACAGGGCTGAGCTGCCACAGTGGCTCTGTCTCAACTGGAACATAGCTACTGGCCTCAGGGGACTGTTCCTGCACAGTTGGGCAGAACTAACCCAGCCTAGCCAGCTTCATAGCCTGGTAGGGCTTCTCACGCTCTTGGGAGAGGCTGGGCAGGCCTGAGGGGACAGAGCAGAAATCTAGCCAACCAACGACAACCAGAATGCAGTATCTGCTCTCTCCCTGGCAGGCAGAACCTAGACTCCACTGCCTGGATGGATCATGCAGAAACCTAAACAACTGCTAGAAACCAGCAGGGATTCAGACACTCTAGGATTATCTGAGCCTACAACCCAAAGCCCTAAGGCCTGAGGGAAGGGAATTCAAAGCCCAGCCAAAGACACAATAACCAGCTCTACATACACTACCTCAAACTGATCCTGGGGCTGTAGAGCACCAGTACATACCTCTGCTGACCCATTGGAGAGCCCAGGGTATGGAGCAAAGTCTCCTGTAGCTGAAACCAGGTCACATGACTGTTTGGGGAAGAACTCCCTGATCCCCTCAGGCAAGGGCCCTCAACCAATAATCACGCACCAACAATCCACTCTCAGCAACCAGTGAAAGACACCAGAAGCTACCTCCCAAAATCAGAGACAGTGAGATGACTAAAGGCCACTGTGAAAACACAAACAACAAAAACCAAAACAATATGGCATCTCCAGATCCCAGCTATCCCAAAGAAAGCAACCCTGAGAACTCAAATACAATTTAAATACAAGAAAATGACCTCATATCCTTAGTAATGAAGATGATAATGGAGGAAATGAATAAAATCTGTAAACAAATGCAGGAAGATGCAATCAAACAGGTTGAAGACATGAAAGAGACCTATACAGACTCACTGTAAGAAATTCAGGAAAATACAAACAATCAAATGAAGGAAATCAATAAAACAGTTCAAGATCTGAAGATGAAAATGGAAACAATGATGAAGGCACATATAGAAGAAAAACGGGAATGAGAGAATTTAGAGAAGAAAAGAAACAATGCATCTCTAACACAATTCAAGAGATGGAGGAACGAATCTTGGGACTAGAAAATACAACCATAGAACTAGAAGCAACTAGCAAAGAAAATGCTAAATCTGAAAAATTCCTGACACAAAACATCCAAGAAATCAAGGACACCATGCAAAGATGAAACCTGAGGATAATAGGCATTTAGGAAAGAGAAGACAAATGACTCCAAGGGCCAGAAAATATCTTCAACAAAATCATAGAAGAAAATTTCCTCAATTTAAAGAAGGCGATGCATATAAACAACCAAGAGATCTACAGAACACCAAATAGAATGGAACAGAAAAGAAAATCTTCCCATCACTTAATAATCAAAACATAAAATATACAGAACAAAGAAAAATATTAAAAGTGGCAAGGGAGGGGGCTGGAGAGATGGCTCAGAGGTTAAGAGCACTGACTGCTCTTGCAAAGGTCATGAGTTCAATTCCCAGCAACCACATGGTGGCTCAGAACCACCTATAATGAGATCTGGTGTCCTCTTCTGGCTTACAGGCAGATATTGTATACATAATAAATGAAGAAATCTTTTTTTAAAAAAGCGGCAAGGGAAAAAGGCCAAGTAATATATAATGGCAAACCTATCAGAATAATACCCGACTTCTCAGCAGATACCATAAACACCAGAAGGGCCTGGGAAGAGGTCCTGCAAGCCCTAAGAGACTACAGATCCCAGGCCAGACTACAATAAACAGCAAAATTATCAATAACCATTAATGGAGAAAACAAGATATTCCATGACAAAAACAAATTCTAACAGTATCTATCCATAAATCTGGCATTGCAGAAGTTACTAGAAGGAAAACTCCACCCCAAAGGGATAAGCTACAACCAAATTTACACAGGAAATAAATAACTACACCATCAAAAAAACATAAAACACAAACACTATACTGCAACCAGGATCAAAATCAAGGGACTTAACAGTTACTGTTCATTAATATCTCTAGACATCAATGGTCTCAATTCTCCAATAAAAAGACACAGACCAACTGAATGGATGCATAAACAAGACCCAACATTCTTCTGCACTCAAGAAACACATTTTAGCCACAAGGATAGACATTACACCAGGGTAAAAGGCTAGAAAAAAGATAATACAAGCCAACAGACACAAGAAGCAAGCTGGTGTAGCTATTTTAATATCTTATAAAATAGACTTTCAAGCAAAATTAGTCAAAAGAGATGAGGAAGGACACTTCATACTCATGAAAGATAAAGTCAACCAAGATGACATCACAATTCTGAACAACTATGCTCCCAATACAAGGGCACCCATATTTGTGAAAGAACTATTTAAAAAGCTTAAACCACACATTCATCCCCACACATTAGTAGTTGGAGACTTCAACGCCCCACTTTCACCAAAGGATAGGTCACTGAGACAGAAACTAAACCAAGAAATAATGATACTAAAGAATGTCATGAAACAAATGGCTCTAACAGATATCTACAGATCTTTTCACCCAAACACAAAGAGTTATACCTTCTCAGCACTTCATGAACCTTCTCCAAAATTGATCATATAGTAAGCCACAAAGCAAGCCTCAACATATACAAGAAGATTGAAATAATTCCTTGTATGCTTTCAGACTACCATGGTCTAAAGCTGGACTTCAATAACAACAACAGAAATAAGAGAAAGCCTACAAACCCTTGGAAACTAAACAACTCTCTATGTAAGGACACCTGGGTCAGGGAAGAAATAAAGTCCCTTTGATGGGGAGGCCAGGTGACACTCAGAGGAGGGATAGCAGGCTACCAAGAAGAGACTTGATACCCTATGATCATATACAGGGGAGGAGGTCCCCCTCAGTCACAGTCATAGGGGAGGGGAATAGGATGAAAGTAGGAGGGAGGAGAAATAGGAGGATATAAGGGATGGGATAACAAGTGAGATGTAATATGAATGAATTGATAAAATAATTAATTAAAAATAATAAATTTTCAGGTAATACTCATAAGAAAGAAAGAAATTAAGGACTTCTTGAAATCCAGTGAAAATGAAGGATAATATACTCAGATTTGTGGGATACATTGAAAGCAATGCTAAGACGAAAATTCATAACATTAAGTGCCTTTATAAAGAAATTGGAAACATCCCATATAAGCAACTTAATGACACATCTGGAAGCCCTAGAAAAAAAAGAAGTAGAATCACCCAAAAGGAGTAGACGTCTGGAAATAATCAAACTCAGGGCTGAAATTAATAAATTAGAAACAAAGAGAACTATTCAAAGAATCAACAAAACCAGGAGCTCGTTCTTTGAGAAAATCAACAAGATAGACAAACATTAGCCAAACTAACTCAAAGGCAGAGATATACTATCCAAATTAACAAAATCAGAAATGAAAAGGGATATATAACAACAGACACTGAAGAAATACAAAGAATCATAAGATCCTACTTCAAAGGCATATATGACACAAAATTGAAAATGTAAGGGAAATAGACAATTTTCTTGATTGATTCTATTTGCCAAAATTGAATCAAAAGATGATAAACAAATTAAATAGTCCCACTTCTCCTACAGAAAGAGAAGCAGTCATTAAATGTCTCCCAACCAAAAAAAACCAGGGGCTAAATGGTTTCAGTACAGAATTCTACTAGACCTTCAAAGAAGAGCAAATGCCAGTACTCTTCAAGCTACAACACAGGAATGGATGGAACATTACCAAACTCCTTCTATGAGGCCACAGTCACCTTGATACCTAAACCTCATGAAGACCCAAGAAAGAGAATTTCAAACCAATTTCTTTTATGAACATTGATGCAAAAATACTCAATAAAATCCTCTCAAACCAAATACAAGAACACATCAAAGATATCATTCACCATTACCAGGTAGGCTTCATTCCAGGCATGCACAGATGGTTTAATATATGGAAATCCACCATATAAACAAACTAAAAGAAAAAACACATGATCATCTCCTTAGATGCAGAAAAAGTATTTGACAAAATCCAACACCCATTCATATTTAAAGTTTTGGAGAGAGCAGGGATACAAGCCACATACCTAAACATGGTAAAGGCTATATACAGCAAGCCAATATTCAACATCAAATTAAATAGAGAGATACTCAAGGAAATTCCTCTAAAATCGGGGACCAGGCAAGGCTGCCCACTTTCTCCATATCTCTTCAATATAGTTCTTGAAGTTTTAGCTAGAGCAATAAGAAAACAAAAAGAGAGGGATGGGATTGAAATAGAAAAGGAGGAAGTCAAATTATCACTATTCATACATATGAGAGTGTCTATAAGTGACCTCCAAAATTCCATCAGGGAACTCTTACAGCTGATAAACACCTTCAGCAAAATGGGTGGATACAAAATTAATTCAAAAAAGTCAGTAACCTTCCTATATACAAATGACAAAATACAGAGGAAGAAATTAGGGGAACTACACCCTTCACAATATCCACAAGCAATGTAAAATATCTAGGAGTAACTTTAACCAAGCAAAAGAAAAACTTGTTTGAATAAACTAAAAATCTCTGAAGAAGGAGATTGAAGATTACATCAGAAGGTGGAAAGATCTTCCTTGTGTGTGGATCTGGAGAATTGACATGGTAAAAATGGCAATCTTACCAAAAGCAATTTACAGGTTCAATGCAATTGCTATCAAAATATCTACACAATTTTTTAAAGACATTGAAAGATCAATTCTCAACTTCATATAGAAAAACAAAAAACTCGAATAGCCAAAACAATCCTATACAATTAAATATCCTGCAGAGGAATCTCCATACCTGATCTCAAGCTGTACTATAGAGCAACAGTGATTAAAACAGAATGGTACTGGCACATGATCAGGCTGGTTTATCAATGGAATCAAATCGAAGACCCAGAAATGAATCCATACACATATGGACACTTGATTTTTGACAAAGAAGCCAAGTCTATTAAATGGGAAAAGGATAGCATCTTCAACAGAATGGTACTGATCTTACTGGATGTCTACATGTAGAAAAAGGCAAATAGACACATATTTATCACCATGCACAAAACAAAAGTCCAAGTGGATTAAAGACCTCAACATAAAACCAGAGACACTAAATCTGTTAGAAGAAAAAGTAAGAAAGAACCTGCAACTCATTGGCACAGGAGACAACTCCCTGAACAGAACACCAACAGCCCAGGCTTTAAAGTCAACAATTAATAAAAAGGACCTCATGAGGCTGAAAGCTTCTGTAAGGCAGAAGACACTGTCAACAGAACAAAGCGACAAACTACAGACTGGGAAAAGATCTTCACCAACTCTACATCTGACAAAGGTCTAATATTCAGAATATATAAAGAGCTCAAGAAATTAAATGCCACTAAACCCAATAACTCAATTAAGAAATGAGGCTCAGAATTAAACAGAGAGTTCTCAACAGAGGAATACCAAATGGCTGAGAAACACTTTAAAAAGGCTCAACATCCTTAGTCATCAGAGAAATGCAAATCAAAACTACTCTGAGATTCTATGCTACATCCATCAGAATGGCTAAGATCAAAAACTCAAGTTATAACATATACTGATGAGGATGTGGAGAAAGGGAACACTCTTCATTGCTGGTGGGAGAGAAAACTTGAACAATCACTTTGGAAATCAATGTGGCACTTTCTTAAAAAACTGGGAATAGGGCTACCTCAAGAGCTAGCTATTCCACTCCTTGGAATATCCTCAAAAGATGGTCTACCACACAACAAGGACATATGCTCAGCCATGTTCATAGCAGCCTTATTCGTAATAGCCAGAACCTGGAAACAACCCTAAATGTCCCTCAGTTGAAGAATGGCTAAAGAAACTGTGGTATTTACACCATGGAATATTACTCAGCTATTAAAAACAAGGAAATCCTGAAATTTGTGGACAAATGAATGGAACTAGAAATTATCTTCCTGAGTGAGCTAACCCAGATGCAGAAAGACTCACATGGTATATATGCACTTATAATTAGACACTAGCCCAAAAGGGATGTCCCATGAAAGTCTTCACTTACCAGGAGATTGAGATAGATGCCGGAACTTTCTATTGGGACTCTAGGTGAGAGAAGTATGGGAGAATGGGGAAATCGAAGGATCCAGAAGGTCCTAGAAACCTACAAGAAGAGCATCATGACAGGGAGATCTGGACCCAGGGCAGTCTGTTCAAACCACTGCACTAACCAAGGACAATATGTGCAATAAATATTGAACCCCTACTTACATTTAGCCAATGGGCAGGACAGTCTCCACAGTTGTGTCGAGAGTGGAGACTGACTCTGATATGAGCTCTGGTGTCCCATATTTGACTACTTGCCTTTGGTGAAGAGGCCTGGTGGCACTCAGAGAAAGGATAAGCAGGCTACCAGGAGGAGACATGATAGGCTGTGACCATATGGTAGAGGAGGAGGTCTCCTTCTGTCACAGACTTAGGGAAGGGGAATAGGGTGAAAGAGGGAAGGAGGGAGAAACAGGGGGATACAAGTGAGAGGATAACAATTTAGATGTAATCTGAATAAATTAATTAAATTTTAAAAAGTCACAAGCATGCAGTACTAGTCAGGCCGATACAATAACAGCAAATTATTCAACTGGAAACTTAAAAGGCAGAAGGATTATTGTATTTCAAATTCTGAAAGATAATAAGTGCAAACCTGAATTACTATACCCAGCAAAGGTACCTGTTGGTAAAAACACAAAAGCATTTGACCATGTCCCCTGGAGGGGGAAACCTGATGGCACTCAGAGGAAGGACAGCAGGTTACCAAGAACAGACTTGATACCCTATGAGCATATACAGGGGGAGGCAATCCCCCTCAGGAACAGTCATAGGGGAGGGGAATAAAGGGAAAATGGGAGGGAGGGAAGAATTGGAGGATACATGGGATGGGATAACCATTGAGATGTAACAAGAATAAATTAATAATTAAAAACAAGAAAGAAAGAAAAACACAAAAGCTTTCCACAATAAGAATAAACAAAAGACAATTATCACCACTAAATCAACTCTATAGAAGATACTTGAAGGAATTATTCAGACTTAAAAGAAAACAACTAATGTACCTGTCTTAGTTAAGGTTTCATTGTTGGGCAGAGACACCATGGCCATAATAACTCTTATGAAGGAAAGCATTTAATTAGGGCTGGCTGACAGTTTCAGAGGTTTCATCCATTATTATCATGGTGAGAAGCATGGCAGCATATAGGCAGACATGGTGCTGGAGGATCTGAGAGTTCTATATCTTGATCTGCAAGCAACAGAAGGAGACTGTGTGTTGTACTAGGCATAGCTTGAGCATACCTCAGAGCCCATGACACACTTTGTCCAACAAGGCCACACCTCCTAATAGTACCACTCCCTGTGGGCCAAGCATTCAAACATGTGTGTCTATGGGGGACATACCGACTCAAACCACCACAATCTACAAGGTGATAGGAAAACAAATATACCAATATAATAGCTAAACAAAAAAATTCAATAAAATAAAATGAACAAAATGGCAGGAATCAATATACAACTTTCAGTAATAGCTGAATATTAATGGACTCTATTCCTCAATCAAAAGATACAGACTAGTCAAGTTGGCCAGAAATCAGGAACAATCTATTTACTGACTCCAATGATATATTGAAAAAAGACAGATACTACTTTAGGGTAAAAATATGGGGGAAAGAATTCTAAGAAGATTCACCTAGAAACAAGTGGGTCACTGTCTGACAAAATACATTTCAAACCAATACTAGTGAGAAAACATTTTTAAAAAGTCATCTCATATTGATTAAAGGAACAATACATCAGAAAAGATACTTTATGATTCTACATATATATGCCCCCAAACACACATGTACATTTTTCTCAACATCCCATAGAATTTTCATTAGAATATATTAAATAGTAAAAATCAAGGCAAATCCCAACAAATAGAGAAATTTGATATGATTCCTTTTATTTTATCTGTAATAAAACTACAGACCAAAATAAATAAATAAATAAATAAATAAATAAATAAATAAATAAAAATTAAAAACTACAGACCAACAATCAGAGAAATTCTAGAATATACACTAAGTCATGGACATTAAACAGCACATTACTAGATAAGTTGTCCTTGAAGAAATTACGAAGAAAATTTTAAAACTTCCTAGAATAAAATGAAAATGAAGACATAATATACCTGTATTTGTGGAACACATTGTTTCCATAAATTTATGGGAAACATTTATAGCTCTAAGAAAAGTTTATAGCTCTAAGTCCACACACTAAGAAATTAGAGAGTGAGCCAAGAGGTAGTAATGCACACTTTTAATCCCAGCACTCAGGGAGATCTCTGGATGGTCTACAGAGCAAGTTCCAGGACAACCAGGACTACACATAGAAGCCAGTTCTCAGAAAAAGATCAAGGAGGAGGAGGGGTAGAAGGAAGAAAAGAAGGAAGGAAAAGAAACTAGAGAGTACTCAAATAAATAACTTGAAACATATTAATGACTTGGAAAAAATGAGAACAAGACAAACCCTAAACCAATAAATAGGGAAATGACAATATGGCTCAGTGAATAAGGGCACTTACTATCAAGACTGAGTGTGATCCATGGAGATCACTGAAGAGAAGGAAGAACAGACTTCTGCAAATTGTCCTCCAACCTCCATGCTTCATGTACTTATGCCCATACTCATGCTGACAGATACATACATACATACATACATACATACATACATACATACATACATACAAAATCAGTAGATAAAAAAATCATTACAATCAATGCAGAAATCAATGAAATAAAAAATACAAGGGCTTAATGTAATAAAGAGTTGGTTCTTTGAAAAGATAAGTTAAGATTGACAAACCCTTAGTCAAACTAACCAAAAGAAAAAGACCAAATTAATAAAATTAGAGATGAAAATAATAGATATTTACAGTGAAATTTAGAAAATCATTAGTTTTTACTTTTAAAATATATATTTCACTTAACTTAGGAAATCTAAACGAAATGTATGGATTTCTATGTGTATATGAATAGCTGGAATTAAGTCAAGATGAGATAAATAATTTAAAGAGATCTATAATAATTAGTGATATTGAAGTAGTAAAGCTGATTCCCAGGGCAGGAGTGTCTGGAAAGTTCCTTGGTAGGGACGAAGCTCAGCTGATAGCAGGAGTTTGGAACCCTTGGCGCTTATACCTCCAGCTGCTCTCTAGTGAGCCTCTTGGGAGCTGTGCACAAAGGCTGGGTGAGGTGCAACACCACCATAAAGAGGACCAGGGTTGGGACCTCACAATGCTCTTCTCTGGCTACTTCATCCTGTGCTGCAGCTGGAGAGTCAAGCATCTGATGCTGGCATAAGTAAGGATGAACACACCTGGGAACCACAAGAGTGTGACAGAGAAAACTGGACAACAGAGGAACTATTTAATGTGTACGGGGTCAGGGAAGGTGCAAGTAATAAAACTGATGACATCAAAAACAAAATCTCCTATGTGAAAAAAGGTCTAGGGCTACATGGATTCATCAATGGATTTTACCAGAATTTCGAAGGACTAAGATCAATGTTTTACAAATTATTCCACAAAATAAAAAAGGAAAGATTACCAAAATCATTTTATGTAGTACTATTACCCTAATATTTAGGATGACCAAAAATACTATCACAAAATGAGAATTATAAATTAATTTCCATGATGAACATGAACACAAAAATTAACAAAATTCTTGCAAACCAAATATAGGAGTGCATCAAAAAATCACTCACCACAATGCTGATCATTCACCATGAAGCTGAGTTTGCTCTAGAGATACAAGATAATTCAACATAGAAAAATTAATAATGCTAAAATTTTATGGACCCAAGGACAGGAATCACATGATCATTCTAGTAGACACGAAGAAAAGCTTTGACAAATCCAACATCCTTGCATGTTAAAAGTCCTAACGAAAGCTAAGCAAAGCTGGTACATGCCTTTAATCCCAGCACTTAGATGCACAGGCAGGTAGGCCTCTAAGAATCTCTGAGTTTGAGACCAGTCTGGTCTGCAACATAATAAAGGCTATATGTGTAGAAACACTCCAGGCATTTTCACTAAACTTGGGACTAAGATAAAGCTGTCCACTTCCTCTGCTCATCTTAGCCAGAACAATGAGACAAAACAAACAAGTAAAGGAATGTAAAAAGGAAATAAATTAAAGGACCCCATAGGCTGGTGACATGGTTCTATGATAAGGAACAACAGGCTTTACAAGAACACCCATAACACTAATAAGCAGTTTCAGCAATGTTGCAACATGTGGCATTAACATACAGAAATCAGTTATCTTCCTATATGCCTGTTATAGTTACTGAAAAAGAAATCAGGGAAATTCCATTCACAATGGCAAACAAAACAAGCAAAACAAACCCTTGGAACGAACTTAATCAAGGGTGTGAAAAACCTCCAAATGAAAACTTTTAAACACTGAAGAAAGAAATTGAGAAAGACAGTAGGTGGAAAGGCCTCCCATGTTCATGGATTAGAAGAATCAATGCTGTGAAAATGTCTAATATAACAAAGACAATTTACAGATTCAATGCAATCTGGTCAAAAGTCCACTGACATTCTTCACATAAATGGCAAAAAAGAAATCCTTACATGCACAATAATCCTGAGCAAAAAGTAAGAATACTTCTAGGAATATCTTCATACGAGATTTTAAGTTATACTACAAAGGCATAGTAATAAAATCATTATGAAGCTTGCACAAAACCAGACACATAGATCCATGAAACAGGATGGAGGACCCAGATCTTTCACTGGGGGAAAGACAGCATCTTCCACCAATGATGCTGGGGGAACTGGGTGTCTATATGCCATACAATGAAGTTAAATCCTTATCTCCCACCCTCCATGAAAGCCAACTTCAAATGGACTAAGTATTTGATCATAAGTCCAGGAACTCTGAAACTGCAGAAGGAAACCCGAAGAACACACTTCAAAACATAAAAAGGAATCTTCTTGGTAAGACTATATCACTGCGAAATAAGACCAATGGTCATCAACTGAGAGCTCGTGAATCAAAAAGCTTCTGCACTGCAGAGAAGTTTGTCAAGTGAAAAGGTGTCCAAGAGAAAGGGGACAGATCTTTACTATCTATCTATCTATCTATCTATCTATCTATCTATCTATCTATCTATCTATCTACAAATCTATCTATCTCTCTATCTGACAAAGACTTTGTACATAGACTATACAACGGCTCAAAAACTGAACATTAAGAAAACCTAATCCAAAATAAATTAATGTACAGATGAATGAATGAATGAGTTATAGAAAGAACAAATTTCTCAAAAAAAAAGCTATGAATGTCTAATAATTTTTTTCAACATCAGAGAAATGCAAATTAAAACTGCTTTGTGATGAGGAAGTTGAAGAAAAGCACTTTGTGATTACACTCCACTTTCCACTTCTCAGTTGCCTTCAGAGATCAGAAGAAGGCTTTGGAACCCATGGAACTGGCGTTATATACTGGGAGGTACCATGTCAGTGCTGGATCAGAACCCATGTCACTACCAGAGCAACAAATGCTCTTACCCAGTGAGCCATCTCTCAAGCCCTAAAACAGTCTTTAATAATAATAATAATAATAATAATAATAATAATAATAATAATAATAATAATAATAATAGCAGACCAGCTTCCTCATCCCCACTGACAGAAGCACACTGCCACAGCAGCATGTCAGTACTCTTCAGACCCACCCAAACACTGTTTTCCGTATGGACTCCCTGGGAGAGCATCTAGAAATCAGCTCCTTCTCACTATAAATCTAACGCCAACTTAAGACACTGTTGCCCACAGATTCCACACTTCCACTCCTAACAATTTGTATTTAGGGCTGTACTTTAAAACTACGGGTATTTTCTCTACTCATGCTCATTTATTTCTCTGTCCTACATAGGCTGCAGTTTAATTCAGACATTCCCGAATATACCCTGCAGGCTTAGTGAACATCCATCTAGCCATTTTCTTGATGGAGCAGCCCATAGGCAATAAATATGTATGCTAATTCAATAATTTATGCATTCAATAACTCATAAAGCATTCCTGAACACCTATTCTATGTCAGGCTGTATGTTAGGACTTGAGAGCAGATGATACAGTCCCTGCTGTGAAATGTCCACGCTCAGCTTCCTTGGAGACAGGCAGATGCATAACTCACCTCCATTCCATACAGGAGTCATAACATGAGTCTGTAAAGAACATGGAGACAGAGAGGACCAGTGATGCATGTTTCCTGTGGGAGTATGGTGGTCAGCTTCAGAGAGAAGGTGATGCATCAGAGGTACTGAAAGAATGAGCAGCATCCCAGGCTGGGCTATTGGAGGCAGGACATCTAGTAGGAAGGAACCCTATGGAAACGTCTAGAAGTATGGTGATGATTCTGACCTGGCCTTCCAATGTGCTAAGAGTCTATCACTCGTGAGTGGGCAGAGCTGTTAGATATTAGGCTGGCAAGAGGAGTTGGGTTCAGATCATAAAAGACCTTGAACAGCCTTCTAAAATGTATATTTTCACCCAGTAAGTAATGGAACTGTGAAAAGATTTCATTGCAAAATGATCTGGCTGCAGGGGTGAAAAGATCTGGGAAGAGCAGCCATTGTTAAAGATGCCGTAACCAGTTAGACATGTCCAACACCCGGAACAGAACTCCAGAGATCAATGTGCCCTGAAAACATGTTTGGGGGTAAAAATTGATGGCACGTGTCAACAGATTGGGTATGCATTTCCTTGTGTTAACCATACATATTTTGGGCCAGTATATGGTCAATATGCTCCCCAATATGTGAACAAAGACACACAATTAAATAAAATTATTATCAGTGATTTCTAATGAGCCACAGTGAGGTGGTAGAAGAGAGACAGCCTCTCTGGACTCTGCTTTCTTATTTGTGTGGGGTGGCACACTACCTCTGCTGAGGGATGGAGCTACACACACCACTTCCTTACCCTTGTTCCTTCTCTACCTCCCAAGAGGCATGCTGACTCTGATGATCTGTCAGCAAGGCTCCTCGGTCCTCACATTCTGCGCATCAAACACTTGGAACTGGTGGCCACCAACCCTGTCCTTCCCCCAGCTGAGTCACCTCTGAGGCAGGGGTTCTTCGGAGCCAAGCAGGAAACGCAGAGTCACTGAAGTCACATCCCAAGTTTCATTCTCAGGAGGCAAGGATGAGTGGGTTGTGCCTGAAACTGGGACAGGTATCAGAGGCATCTCTTCTCCAGTGCTCAGCCTGGCTGGTGGGGAAGATTGGCCCCCACTTCCTCAAGGGCCCGTAGACCAGGCCTTCTTCTTCAGAAGAAATGCTCCCTCACTCCCCCCTGCTGTCCTGACATGGCTTCAGCCCGAGTCTCTGAAATTCCTGCCTTTTCTGTTTGCTTCAGTTCACATGGCTAATGTGCCTACTGATAGTATCCTAAGATGGTATCACAGAGCAGCAAAGGTTTCCTTACTGCCTATTGTCCTGAGTGTGGCCAAGACACATGATCCACATATAGCAGCAAGATGTACTCCTTGAGGTCTTAGCCTGTAAAGGGCTCCACCTCTGCCTCTTCCCCTACAGTGTACTAGCAAACACATCTGAGAGTCCCAGCCTTCCCACAGCAACACCACAAGGTGAACATCACTTCTCCACCTTAATGATGCCGAGAATGAGGTTTGGTGCTTCATCAAAGGTTGGACTAGGGTGTGGTCCAACCAGGACTCAACCTGAGGTCTGTCTGGTTTCCAGTCCACTGCGTTCTCCTTCAATGACAAGAGCTAAGCCCTAAATAATATTCTGTATGAGTGTGAACCAGCTGGAAAACCACTAAGCAAATTTAGTGTCTTCTTTCACTGAAGCAAAGCATGTTCTAGTTTAACTTCAGGCAGAAAACAAACGGGTCACAGTTTATCAACTAAAGCACATTAAAGCTAGATCTCTAGGTTCCTCCAGATTTTTCACAAAAAAGTTGGAACATATGAGGCTTACAATGGAAAAAACCCTGGAAATGAGTTGGCCTGACTTTATATCACTAGTATCATAAAGCTGTGTGGCCTCAGTTAAACCACCGAGAGTAAGCGTTGGCCTCCCCATGTCTACACGGACATGAGAGTCATACGTACCTCATTGCATTGTTATGAGGGCTAAATGGGATGCTGCATGCAAAAAGCACTTAACATGGAGTCTGGCATATGGCAGGAGCTCGATAAATCCCAGCCATTATTATTACCATAATATCGCTGTGCATAAATCTATCTGCAGCTCTGATTGTTTTCTTAGGACAGATGCCAATGGGTAAAATCACTGTATCAAAGGGTGACTCTTCATACATAATGCTTAATTATCCCTCCAGAAATTGTCAAGCAGTTTATATATCCAACACAGAATCAGCAGGATCGAGTGCTTCATCCTTTATGGCAATGGACTCCAGAGACACGGTAAGTGTACCTGCAGGTGAGGCAATGAAAGTGTCTCAACAGCCAACAAGAGCAGCTCACAGGTAATGGTAGAGACTTCATCATTATTATTATTTATTTGGTGTGTGTGTGTGTGTGTGTATGTGTGTGTGTGTGTGTGTGTGTGTGTGTGTGTGTGTGTGCATTTTTACACATGGAAGTCAGGAGACAGTTTGTGGCAGTTGGTTCTCTTCTTCCACCATGAGGCTCCTAACGATGAAACCAAGGTCATCAGGCCTACCAGGGAGCACTTTACTCCAATAAGTACCTTAAAACCAGCACTTTTCATCCTAAAAAAAAAATTAGAGAAGTCACAAGTAGTTCAGACTGGCCTGGGAATCCTTATATAGCCAAGGATAACCTTGAATGGCTGATCCTCCTACCTCCATCTCTTCCAAGGTACTAGAGTGTCTGCTAATACAGAACCAGATAATTATTTTGTGCTGATGTGGAGAGAGGGCCACTATTTTAAACATCATAGGATATTCGACAGCTTCTCCAGCCTCTGCTACACACTGATGTCCTACTGCAACTGTTACACGTGAAAATATATCTGGACAATGCCAAGGATTCCTACACTCAAAGTCATCCTTGGATGAGAATCCTGGGTGCTCTTGTTTCATTCTGTGGCTATGGCAGAGCACTGACCAAAAGGAACATGAGAAAGATTGGGCTTATATAACTTATACTTCCAGGTCATAGTTCATCCTTGGGGAAAGGAACTTAAGGCAGGAATCTGGAGGCAAGAACCATAGAAGGACACTGTTTGCTGGCTAGCATTCTGGCCTGCTCCCTGGCTTTCTCATGCCAGCTAAGTTTCTTATACAGGCCAAAACAATAGCACAGTGGACTGAGTCATCCCACATCACTTATCCATCAAGATACTGCTCCCTCGATGTGTCTGTCTGTTGGCCAGTCTACTCTAGGCAATTCTTCAGTTGAGGTTCGTTCTTCCCGAGTGACTATAGGCTTTTGTCAACATGTTAATAAAGACTACCTTGCACATGTCCTGTGTCCTTAAAGCTTACAGTCACTTAGTGTTTATTAAAGAGCTAAATACCCTTTTACGTCCCTTTTGGTCTCAAAATTCCAAAGGTCCCCCGTACTGAGCCTCGTGTGATCTTATGCCCACCTTGGTTACTTACATGAAAGCCCTTGATCGTTTCTAGTGTCTTCCAACTTCTTAATTCCAATGGAATGACTGACTCAGTCCCTTACACCTATGCTATGTTTTCACCTGGCACATGGAAGTGACAAACCACAGACTTAGCGTCTATCTGACACTGTTCAGTTTCTGTTTCCTATATGAAACATGGGTGATACCTCAAAATCATTTAGGAGTGATTGACTATTACTACTGTTCATGTAGTATTCACCAAGGAGGAAAGAGGATGCCAAATAGGAAGCTGTTGCTTTTACTTGTCCCTGTGGCATCTGATTGCCACCGAGTCACTTCCCAGACATCACCTCAGGGCTTGGGCCAAGCTTTCTTTTGCGTCAGATCTTCCCAGCCAGAACCATGCAGTAGCTACAGAAGAATGAGGTGAACAGGTGATCCAGCTAGGCACCAGAGAAATGCCATGAACCAGAATTGTGACTTCGGGTCTAGCTGAAAATATCAGCAGAGCGCCAGAAGAAAGGAATCACTTTAGCAGGTGTGTTTGGAATCTGGCAGAGTGCTCTGGGCCTGAGCCAGGAGCACTGAGCAGACCTGAATGCCTTCTGTGTTGACTCGCTGGGACTGAGACCTAGGAGGGAGAGTAAGGGGAGAGCTCTGGGGGTAAATACACAACAGCCAGACAGTGGCTGATTTTTTCCTTGGGCTCCTCATGTCTCTTGCACAAGTGTGGCCGGAGTCTGAGGCCTTCACCAACCCTGGTCCAGATTACTGCATCCAAGAAGAGTTCTCAAAATAGCTCAGACTCTGGGCCCGCCTGGGAGAGACATAAAGATTCATTTACAGGGGAAGGTGACCGCTCTGGATATCTTCAGCAGACCAGTCTATGCTAATGTTCCTGCTCCCTCAAATCTGGGATTTATGTAACCCTCTCCTGTCCTTGTCATTGCCAGCAGAAATGCCTGCATTATCTTAATTCCAGGATGGAAATTATTCCAATTTTTGAAGCCATCATTTTAAAACTGTCAAAGTCAATATTTTTAACAGCCTTTTTTTTTTTTTTTTTTTTTTTTTTACAATCAGAAAATACCTAAACAAGTTGTGCTTGCAATCTTGAGACAGCTGGGGGAAATCTATGAAAAGAGGGAGACTGCCCTATGCAGCGTCCATGACTGAGAGGGCACATTCATGTGTCCCATTACCAATTTGTTTAGGTAGAGTCCTGTCAAGACACTTGCCTTAGCCACTTTCAGTCTGCTGTGCTCTTGCTATGGATTAGTCATTTGTGTTTTGGTCCTAAGACTCTGTTGGTTGTTGTTGTTGTTGTTGTTGTTGTTGTTGTTGTTGTTGTTGTTGTTAATAAAGAAATTAAATCATAAAAGTGAAATGATCAATGAAAAGAAAAGTAACAAACCATGTCCTAAGAGCCAGAACACTTTCCAAGGGCTATTCTATTTCCTTTTGTATTCTCTAAGACCTGGCTACTGCATGGGCCACTTGCTGTTCTAGAGATTCCAGGGTCCATGAGAAACTCCTTAGGTGGAGGGAGAAAGCTTCCAGGGAACTCCCTTGCACTTGGTTAGGAAGAACGAAGTGGCTCCTTTTCAAGATTTACCTATGGTTTCCATCCAAGTGAATCGCCATTTCTACCTGATTAACTCTTCCAGACAGAAAGCTGAGACTGAAGGAAGGAAGTTCACAGGCAGAAGAATGGCTCTCTCCAGGCAGAATCACAATCAGACTTTGTCTTTGGGGTAAGAGGCCATTTGTTAGCACCTGGGGAGCTTGCCAGGCTGTGAAAAGATGGAGCCAGCCAAGAGGACACCTCCGGACACTACTGCTCTGGATGCCAGACTGAGAAATCCTCAGGCAAGGGGCTGGAAAAATCTCTCTTATGGGCCCATCTCCTAGTCAGGAGCTGGAAAACACCCCATTCCTGTAACTCCGAAGCAGGATTAATTGATTGGTCTCATATGAACCTAAAAGCCGTTAAGAGCAGGGAGGATGAAAAGCAATTCAAATTGCTTTATTACGATTTTGTAGTAAAGTACCAGTTTAGTCCTCAGCCCTACTGTGAAGCAGCGGGTTTCCAGATATTGACTGCACTGGCATGTGCTGCTTGAGGAGAGGAAATGCCTGGGTCTGCAGAGCAGAAACATCTGCTCAGCTCTCCAGCAGGCCTGTTGCTGGAGCAGGGAGGGAGCTCCCCTCCAGGTGGTGTCACTGCAGGCAGGAGACAGAGGAAGCACTCCCAGGCGGGGGATTGGAGACTGGAGATGAAGACGCCTCCTTTTTGTTTTTCAAAGACTTCATTCAATTCATAAGAGAGGGAATTATACATGGTTTTCTAAGGTGGCCAGTTGACTTCCCATCACAGAACGCCAGCACAATTATTGTAGCTAGAATGATCATGACAATAACAATTGACTTCTCAGGCTTCAGGGTGGGAGGCATGGATCGTTTTACATATCTTAATTCACTGCATCTTCAAATGGCACTTCTTGTAAGGTGCCTCTATAATCACCCTTTTGTAAGTGATGAGACTTAGGCACATAGGAGAAGCAGTTTGGGTAACTAGTAACTGCAAAAGCTAAACCTTGAGTCCAGCCAACTGTCTTTAGTGCTCCTAACCTTAATCCCTAGCACTGGGATAGGTACCACCACTCAAGCTTCTGTCTGTGCAGAGATGGAAAGGTCAGACATTAAGATTCCCAGTTTTCAAATGGACAAAATGCAGCCTAGAGTTATGAAGCAATTTGTCCAACGTCATGAGGATATTAAATATCAGAGCCTGGCTTAACTCTTTGAATCAAGCTTTTTCTAACAGCTGGGCTCCCATTCCCTGGCCTTAAAGTTTGGCCTTGGTCTGTGTTAAATGGTTACCTAGCACAGAATGCCAATAGGAAGTCAATCAGAATTAATAACAATAACAATAGTAATACTTACCATTTATTGGCATCTGTGACTTGGAAAGTTTCCTACTGATGAATTTGATCTTCACAAATTTCTACAAGGTTTTATTACCCCCAGACATCAAAAAGGGAAACACAAAAATCGGTTCCATGTCTACTCACCAACCATGCACAAACCAGAGAGGAAATTAAGAAGACAATCTCATCAACAATAGCATCCAAAGGACAAAACCCTGAGGACTAGGCTGTTGCCAAAAGTGTAACCAACAACCAGAAACTGTGTAAATGGCACCACAACAAAGTTAAAACAAACCAACAAACAAGCAAACAAAGTAACTTCAGTTCATCAAAGGATACCATGGAAGGAGTGGAGAGAGTCACAGAATAGAAGAAACCATTCGCAAGAGGCCAGGCATTGTGGTTCAGAACATATAAAGAGCTCCTACAATTTAACAAGAAGAGCCAGCTCAAATGGACTTGAGTTATCTTTTTTTTCTATTGGATACATACAGATTTATAATAATCACATAAGCAGATGCATAATGCCACCAATCATTTAGGAAATGCATGTCAACATCAGAGTGAGATATGGCTTCACACCCATTACATCAAAGCAGCAACAAAAATGACAAGAGTGTTGGAGAAAATGCAACCACTGTGCATGTGCTGCAAATGTAAATGGCAGAGCAATGTGACATTAGCTGTGGCATCAACCCCAAAGAAGTGAGGTGTCAGGCTGGTTTCTGTACACCATGCATATAGCAGCTTTGTTCAGAGTGTAAAGAATGTGGAACCAACCCAACGGTCCATGAACGATGAGCAGTATTTTCATCCAAAGAGACATTACTCAGCCTTAAGACAGCTTGAGCCTGGGCGGTGCTACCATATGCCTGAACTTAGAAGGCACTATGCTGAGTGAACTGAGAGAAGGAAAGAACAAGTACTCTATGCGTCTGCCTATATGAGGTACCTAGAGCAGCCAGACTCCTAGGACAAGAAGTCAAATGTTGAAAGCTGGGAGCTGGCAGGAGAAGTAAGCAGAAGCCTATTGGCTAATAGACTCAGAGCCAGGTGGTTTGAATGACAATGGCCCCCACAGGTTCATAAGGAGTGGCACTATTGGGAAGGGGTAAGACTTATGACCTTGTTAGAGTAGGTGTGGCCTTGTTGAAGGAAGCGTGTCACTGGGGGGGTGGACTTTGAGGTGTCAGACACTCAAGGCAGGCCCAGTGGCTCTCTCTTCCTATTGTCTGTTGATGTAGATGTAGAACTCTCAGGTACGCCTCCAGCATCATGTCTGCCTGAGAGCCGCCATGCTTTCCACTATGATGATGATGAACTAAACTACTGAAATATAAGCCAGCCCCAACTGAATGTTTCCTTTATAAGAGTTGTTGTGGTCATGGTGTCTCTTCAGGACAATAGAACACTGACTAAGATTTAGAATTCCAGTTCTAGATAATGAAACATTTGGATATGTAGGATGATAATAGCTAAATAATAATGTGAATGGATATGAACGGGAGTTGTGTGTGAGTAGGATTTGTTTGTTTGTTTGTTTTGAAGTGGGAAGGTCAAGATCTATTTAGTCAGGGGCTATCCACCTTCCTAATTCATTGACCTTTTAATATAGTTGCTCATGTTGTGGTGACCCCAACAATAAAGTTATTTTGTTGCTACTTCTTTAAAAAAAAAAATAACGTGAATGAATTTAATGTTACTGAGTGATGGATTTTTTAAAAAACATTTTACATGTATTTGTCTGTCTGTTTGTATACACATGTACAGATTCATGTCTAGTGTAGAAGACAACTCAGAGAAGTTAGTTCTTCACTTCCATTATGTGGATTCTGCACGTTGAGCTCAGGCTTGGTGGCAAGTGTCTTTATCCATTGAGCCATTTCCCCAGCCCCAAGAATGAACGATACACATGAAAAGGGCTAAAATGGTCTCATGTTATATAGCCTCTTCATACTTCATCCAGAAAGATCAAACTGAGCAACTTTTGACTAAGCTCCCACACTGAGAATGTTCCTGGTCCAGCCTGCACTAGAATTGCCAGGTTCCTGCAGCCTCCTCTAGTGCTAATCCCATGTTTGCTGTGAACTCATAAACAGTGCATACAGAGTGCACACAGTAGCTTGTCGCTTGGACCAAGTAGCTTAAACAAGATGCGTCAAGCTCATCACTTGCCATTACCTCCTCCCATGAAAGCAGAAATGCACACTTAAAACACGTAGTTGGTGGGGGTGACAGTGGCAAAGGGGATAACCACTCTCCTGGCCCTGAGAACGGGGCAAGAGCACATTTTTCTAGGGGTACCAAGTCCCCTACTCTAGCTAGGAGAATAACCAAACCTCAGACTTCATCAAACAGACTTATAAATTTTTCACAAAAATAAGCTGAAATTAGGTAAACAGCTCCAGGACCTGGTGATCTCATAATTCACTACAGCAAAATAGATGTCACCACTTCCAACCAACTCATTCTCATAGTGTGTTCTCCTTCTGCCCTGCGCTCTATGGTATTCCTCTCAGTAGGCACCTTGATGCTTTTCTTGTTACTATTCAAAGTCATCAGAAGTCCTAGCTAGGAAATACTTGCAATAAATTAAAATATTAAATTTCCAATTATGTTTCTTTTTCAGCATTAAGGGGGAAAAATCAGGATGTAGCCTCATGCATAAAGTGGATTTTAATTGTTCCACTTTTTCCAGGACAACCTGGATATGGTTATTGATCTTCCTTAAACCAGGTTTAAGTGTGTAGAATGATGGAAATGGTTTCTCTTCTCCCGTTTCCACTAAGTGTCTTCATACCTCATATCCATTAAGAATATATGCTAACTCTAAAGGGCATCTGTGCTATCAAAAGTCAAGCTTTAAGGATGGGGGCAGAAAGATGGCTCAATGCTAAGGGATGCTTGCTGGCAAGGCTGGGAACCTGAGTTCGATCCCAGGTCCTCTGACCTCCACAAACTCAATGTAACAGGTACACACACCCCCGAGGGTCTTCTGCTATTCACACAAACTAAAATAAATGTAAAGGTAAGTATATAAGATTTCACAATTTTAAATTCCAAAGCTTTCACTCTAGGGACAGTTCAGCCCACAACTCTGTTTATAAAAAAGAGAAATGGCAAACACTCAAAAGTTTCACAAGTTCAGATCTGTTTGTGATTGCATGTGTCTACTGCTACTGAGCAACTAGCTGGTCTAGGATTGCTGACATGTCAGAGAAACAGCATCTGGAAGAGCTACTGGTCTGTTCTTCATGCGTTCCTGGAAAACACAGTCCATATCTGCCCTTACTAGAAAAGATCTCACAGACATGAAACCAGCAGCCTACCTCAGAGTGTATGATCACTGTTCTGTAGGTGCCAACTTCTGCCAAGAGGAGGGTATACAATGGGCTTCCAGTATGTTCTCCTGACACACCCATACCCTTCTCCATAGCTATCTATCTTTCATCTTCCCACTCTCAGCAAAACATCTGTCCCTGACTCAAATTCTAATAATGTTTGTGTTGGTTTAAAAAATTAGTAATGTTTGGCAAGGACATTTTGTTTTATATAAATAAAGCAGCATTTTGTATATTTCTTCTAAAACCTATTAGTTTTTTTTAACAAAACAAAACAAAACAAAGCAAAAGGCTTCTGAGTAGTCCTTTATAATCCCATAGCCCATATAAGCTCTCTTATCATTGCTTAAGCAAAAACAGTACATTTATAATCTATAGTTACAGGATACAGATTAAGGGTGCTGGGAACCAAGAACTGGGAGGTTGATTCTTTGGGGTGATAAAGGTCTCAAGAGTAATAAAAATACTGTGTATACTGCTATAAGTGGCTAGATGGCTTTGATTTCTATATTGATATTTTTTGCTACATAGCTGTATGTATTTCCATATATATTTAAAATGCACACATAGTGTTTATATGTATACATGTAAATATTAAACCTTACCACATCATTATATTAATATTATACTTCAATAATTTTTATTTGAAAAACTAAATGGTGATATTTTCACTGGGAATTTTAAAGCACATTCACAGATAAATGTGCTGGGTTTATTTCGCCTTTCTCCTTCCCATAACATCCCTGAAGTTAGAGGAAAATGTGAGGGAAAGACAGACAAAGATGAGAAGACCAGGCAAGAGCTCAGAAGAGGATTTCACAGGTCTTAGAATCAGTAGACCAGACAAGCCACAAACCTGGTGCCGACAGACAGGAGAAGGTTAACGGGGGCTTCCCTCACAGAACTCTTGAGTATGAGAGAGACACTTAGCATTAGAGGCAGGATGAAGTGCAGAAGTAATGAAAGATTAGCTGGTGGTTTCTTTGACAAGGACTGGGACTACAGTCCTCTTTCATGTGGACTTCCCGGTAATCATTCCTTCTCCATCCTTCATCTGATGCAACAGAGTTCATTGCAGAGGTTTCCCAGACTCAGAAACACAAGACACAGTGGAGAACCAGTTAAGACACCAGCCTAAGCCATTCTATTTAGCTTCTGAGCAGCTGACTTCCACCCACTTCATACCACAGCCTTCTAGGAAAGCCATGCACACAAACTCCACAACTTCCAGAAGTCAGGCTGTTTTGGGCTTCTGGGCTGAAGCCCATCGATTTGTAAGCAGTTTGCACACACACACACACACACACACACACACACACACACACACACACAC
>OU015743.1:120253376-120281044 GCA_907169655.1 Acomys percivali
CACACACACACACACACACACACACACACACACACACACACACACACGGTGAGCGGCTTCCAAATGTGGCACCATTTTCAAATAAGGATAGTTGAAGATCACTGAAGGGTCAGGAGAAATCATCATGACTTTTATAAAAGAATTGAGACAAATAATTTTTTTTCTTAATTGTAGGAAACTGAAATAAGGTTGTGGAAAATGTAAGAAAAAATAACTAACTTTTTTTTCATGTTAATTTTTTGTGTGGGAGGGTGCATGAGAAGGTACATTCCACAGCATCTAAAGACTGGAAGACAACTGAGGGAGGAGCTGGTCCTCTTCTACCACATGGATACTAGGAATCAGACTCAAGACAGCAGGCTTGGTGGAAAATGTCTATCAAAGTTTGGGTTTTGTTGGTCTGAAGAGACACCATGACCAGACCACAGCAATGCTTTTAAAGAACAACATTTAACTGGGGCTGGCTTACAGTTTCAGAAGTTCAATCCACTATCATCATAGTGGGAAACATGCTGGCAAGCAGACAGACATGGTGCTGGAGAAGGAGCCAAGAGTTCTAAATCTTGATCCCAGGTAGCAGGAGACTGTGCCACATTGGGCCTAGTTTGAGCATATCAGACCTCAAACCCTGCCTACACAGTGACTCATTTCCTCCAACAAGGTCACACTCACTCCAACAAGGCCACACCTCCTTAGAGTACCACTCTCTATGGTCCAAGCACTCAAATACACGAGTCTGTCTATGAGGGTCACACCTGTTCAAACCACCACAATGCCTTTGCACAATGGGCCATCTTGCTGGCCTAAAAGGTCGATCATTTGTTTACAGAACCCTGATCCTGGGTGTGATGGCACACGTCTTTAATCCCAGTGCTCAAGAGACAGAGGCAGGTGGATTGCAGTGAGTTTGAGGTGAGGCCACCTTGATCTATGTAGTAAGTCCCAGGACAGCCAAGACATGGAGAGAACTTGTCATAAATAAATAAATAAATAAATAAATAAATAAATAAATAAATAAAATAAAGAGCCCTGTTTAGTAGCTGTAGAGGGGTAAACTGCTGCACCCATAAAACTGGGGGAAAAAAGCTGTAAGAGGAAATAGAGGAAAAGGTTTTCTATATTTAACATATCTTATTGTTTATTATTATAAGTAGCAGAGTAATGAAAATCAGAAGTGCTCCTGAAGAAAAACTATATAGCAAGTACATGATGCACTCTGGAGACAGGGACAGCTAGAATTCCATGAGTTCAAGTCTTGTCTGATCTACACAACAAATTCTAGGCCAGGCACAGTTGTATAGTGAGATCCTATTTCAAAATAAATAAATAAAATCTTCACATAAAGAAAGAAAAACACACAAAAAAAAAATGAAAAGAAGATCAACCAGGAAGAAGGTTCTAACAAAGAAAACAAAAGCCAAGAAAAGGTATGGGAGAGAGGGAGCAAACTCTGGAAAAAGAAGAGGCCGTGTACAATGGGGACAAACATGGAAGGAGCTCACCCAGTGCTGGCTATGCTGAGATCTCAAGGCCCTGGAGGCAATATAAAGTACAACACCCTCTGGAAGAAGATTACAGGAGGCAGAGCAGGGAGGTACATACAAGGATGAGGCCTCCCAACATCAACACTGATTGCCCAGTCAGTGAAGCACAGTCTTGACATTTGTGAGAAAATTCATAATGTAAGAGTTTTATACCAAGCCAAGTCCTTAATTCCATCATTAAGAAGTGAAAACAGAGGCCTGGTGGCACTCAAAGAAAGAATAAGCAGGTTACCAAGATGAGACTTGATAGCCTATGACCATATAGTGGGGGAGGAGGTACCCCTTGGTCATAGACCTAAGAGAGGGGAATAGGGTGAAAGTGGGATGGAGGGAGGAATGGGAGGCTACAAGTGATGGGATAACAATTGAGTTGTAATCTGAATAAATTAATAATTTTTTAAAGAAAAAAAAAAAGAAGTGAAAACAGGAAGATGGTGGGTTCAAGGCCATCCTCTTCAGGGCAAGTTCAAGGCCAGCTTGTACTACATAAGATCTTGTCTCTATTTCTTTTTTCTTTTTTCTTTTTTCTTTTTTTTTTTCCCTGGATAATTCTTTTTTAGAGTGTGATAGTTCCCATTTAGCTCCGGTCACATGTTCAGGCTAGGTGTACATAAAACAATTCTCTTTGTCACTCTGCAGTGTTTGTGTTTTTATTCCTAAACATTTGTCTTTCGTTTTTTCCAACACACTCTTTCTTTTGCTAAGGCACCTCCTTTAGTAGCTCCCAGGGAAAAATATCTAAGAGGTAAGCATATTTTGAGGTTTTCATGTACATAAATTTGTCTGTTTCCCTTCTAATCTAAGCTGACATCATTCCAGCTCTTTCCACCTTGATTCTGCTCAGGGAAGAAGGGTGCTGAAGTCAGTGGCATTTCACTTGCCTTCAGTGCCAAGGAATTACACTGAAGAGTGTGTGAGTGGTGGGGTGTGCTGTAGCTGGCAGCCCACTGTATTCACTGGGCAGCCCCACAGCCTCTGCAGGACTCTTCTGTACTCTCTGTGAACAATGGACCTTCTGAAACACTGAAAACTAAGGCAGAGGCTAAAGTTCTCATCCTTTGGGCCTCCTAAAGATCCCCTCTACTATTTAGAATATTGAGACCCTGTGAAATGTGAATTAGCACTTTCATGATAGAGAACAATATGAAGTTTTCACAAAAACAAGACAAAAAAGTACTACCATGATACCAAAAAAGAGAAATGATGTGTATGAATAAAATACCCATTTTTTGCATGCTAACTAAAATATTTAATGAAGAGGGAAGAAAGAGCTCCCATGTGATTCAATATTGAGTATATATTGAAAGAAAATTAAATGCATATATTAAGACGATATCTGCACTGCCCTGTTTACTATAACACTACCAGCCATGACCAATATATAAATTAACAAAGGAGTCTACATGGATGGGGAAGGAGGAGGTTGGAAGGGATAGAAGAGGTGGTGGGGAGGAAAAGAAGGGAACTGCTGTCAGGATGTAATACTTGAGAGAATAAACTAATAAAAATACATTGAAAACAGGAGTTTATAAATGGATGAATGGTGCTCACTTTCACAACACATATACTAAAATTGGAATGATACAGAGAAGATTAGCATGACCCCTACACAAGGATAATATGCAAATTCATAAAGCAGTCCATATTTTTAAGCTTCTGTAAGGCAGGAGACATTGTCAAGAGAACAAAGTGATAGCCTAGAGACTGGGAAAAGAGCTTCACCAACTCTACATCTGATAAAGATCTAATATCCAAAATATATAAAGAACTCAAGAAATTAAACACCACCAAACCAAATAACCCAATTGAGAAATGGGGCTCAGAACTAAACAGAGAATTCTCAACAGAGGAATGTCAAATGGCTGAGAAACACTTAAAGAAACGCTCAATGTCCTTAGTCATCAGGGAATTGCAAATCAAAATGACTCTGAGATTCCATGTTACACCCATCAGAATGGCTAAGATCAAAAATTCAAGTGACACCACATGCTGGCCAGGATGTAGAGAAAGAGAAACACTCCTTCATTGCTGGTGAGAATGCAAACTAGTACAACCACTTTGGAAATCTATCTAGTGCTATCTCAGAAAACCAGGAATAGGGCTTCCTCAAGACCCATCTGTTTCACTCCTTGTAATATGCCCAGAAGAAGCTCTAGCACACAACAAGGACATATGTTCAATCAGGTTCATAGCGGCCTTATTCATAATAGGCAGAACATGGAAACAGCCTAAGTGTCCCTCAGGAGAAGAATGGATAAAGAAACTGTGGTACATTTACACTATGGAATACTATTATTAAAAACAAGGAATCTCTGAAATTTGTGAACAAATGGATAGAACTAGAAAGGATCATAATGTGTAAAGTAACCCAGAAGCAGAAAGACTCAAATGGTATATACTCACTTATAATTGGACACTAGCCCAAGGGGCATGTCCCATAAAAGTCTTCACTTACCAGGAAATTGGGATAGATGTGAGGACATCATATTGGGACTCTAGGTGAGAGAAGTATGGGAGAATGGGGAAATAGAAGGATCCAGAGGGTCCTAGAAACCTACAAGAAGAACATTATGATGGGCAGATCTGGTCCCAGGGGTTCTGCTCAAACTATGGCACAAACCAAGGACAATACGTGCAGTAAACATCAAACCCCTACCCAGATCTAGTCAATGGACAGGACATTTTCCACAGTTGAGTGGAGAGCCAAGATTGACATTCACATTAACTTGGGTTCCCCATATTTGACCACATCCCCTTGATGGGGAAGCCCAGTGGCACTCAGAGGAAGGATAACAGGCTATCAAGAGACTTGATACACTATGATCATATAGCAGGGGAGGAGGTCCCCCTCAGTCACAGACATAGGGGAGGGGAATAGGATGAATGCGGGAGGGAGGGAGAAATGGGAGGATACAAGGGATGGGATAACAATGTAGATGTAATATGAATAAATAAATAAGAAAATAAATGGATGAATGGATAAAGAAAAGCTTATCCATATGTGATGGAATATTATTCAGGGATGTAAAATGATAAAAGCCTGGCATCTAGGAGGAACACTATGTTTTGTGGAGGAAGCAGAGGACAGACATACCATGTATTCTCGTTCTAATGCACAAGCTTACAGAACTGATTTCCCAGAATTAGAAAGTATAACAAAGGTCACTAGAGGCTAAGATGAACAGAGAAGAAAGATGATGCAAGGACATTGCATACAATCATAGGAAAAACAGCTCCAATAGAACCTGTATTGTGATGAGAATACATAACAACTTATTGTCTTCTTATATACTCTATAAAAAATAGAAAAGAGAAAGTTCACAGCTCACATACAAACATGTTTTAAAATTAAAATGCTAACTAGCCTGATCTGATCATTATATGCACATATATACTGAATTATCTATCACACTTTATGCCCAAAACAGGGACAATTACTGTGTGTCAGGTAAAATAAATAAACACATTTAAACACAAAATAAAATGCCTTAGGTATATGTAAGGGCTGCTGCATCCGTCTGGGAACTGGTGTCCAGGTTTCCACCATGGAAGAGCCCTCAAGCACAACTTCAGTGTCTTGTCGACATCAGTTGTTGTTATAAAAAAACTGAACAAAATGTGCTTCTTTTATTAGTTACTTTTCACATTGCTATTAATAACAACCACAATAAAACTTAAGAGGAAAAACTTTATTTTGGCTCCTAGTTTGATGATGCAGACCACTGTGGTGGGCAAGGCTCGTCAGCAGGAGTGGGAGGCGGCAGGTCACATTACATCTGCAGTCAGGAAGCAGGGGCATGGACACTGATGCTCAGCTCAAGTGTCAAGTGCAAGAGCTTAGCTCATAAAATGGCGTCGCCCATGCCCCAGGTGGGTCCCTAACTTATGATACCATGGGTCTTCCCTGCTCAGTCAAACTTTTCTAGAAACACCTTCATAGACCCACCCAGAGCTGTGTTCTCATGGTGATTCTCAACCCAGTCACATTGACAGTCACGGTTAACTATGACACTTTCATGGGCTATTACTCTCTTAATTTAAGAGGAGGGGAAAACCCTTCAGAGTTCTACCACAACTGAGAAAGCGGTCCTAGCCCAAGTGACAGGAACCCAATGACTGCCAGACAAAGTACTGTCCCTCTTATTTCAAATTATTTGCTCTGAATTTCCTCTGTAGGTTCCTCAGGCTGAATACAGTTACCTGGCTCCCTGCGAGCAGCACAGGCTGTGCGGCTCCTAACCCAAGCCAGCTTCAGAATGCAAACAGTTCTTCACAGAACTGGTGTTTCAGAAGGTGTCGCCCTATTAGCATGCCCTTTCCCTTGGGTGAAGTGGGAGGGTTGCCCCAGTGGGGGTATGTCATACATGTATTTAACTTCCGCATAGGATCTTTTTCTACCTTTCCATACTAACCTCCCCCCTCCAAAAAAAAAAAAAAAAAAAAAAAAAAACCCACCCCTACAGTGCCTGCCATTTTCAAAGCTGTGGAATGTGGCCTGGCTGTTTCTGGAACTGTGTTGAAATACCTCTCTTAGCGTTCACAGGTGGAGCTAGTACATTAGAGTTCTGGAGTCGTCAAAGCAGCATTTGGTTTTCACAATGTGCATGGACTAAAGTTATACCATCTCTAGACACAAGTAGGGGTAAGTCCAGGCCCTGTAATTGGAAGCACTGTTGTGACATCTGTAATGAGGCTGTGTTTATGATAGTTTGTGACTATCTTTGTCTCCGGCACCTCAACATGAATCTGCAGAAGGGCTGCTGGTCTAGGGGAGAACCCTGGACAGCAAATACTGTGAATGAAGATGGCTTTCCTCACCTACAATGCTCAAGACAGCCACGGTTAGATTTCGAAGGAGTTCTCATATGAGAGAGGCTCTGCTCCATGCAAAAAGGAGTACAGGGGGGTGCACACCCTCCAGCTTCCAGGTGGATCCAGACATTTTTGGATTTTATAGAGAGCACAGATTTGGCTCACACTCTCATAACCTAATCTACTGAGGAACAACCACTTACAATGCCCTCATACTTGTTTCCTTGTATAATCATCAGAAGAATTCTGGGTAGGAAACAGTATCCTTCCACAGCGAAGCTCATCTACTCAACAGTCTTTTTCAGAGCACCCTCTGAAACCATAGAATTATGGACAGCCCAAGGAAGCATGACCCAGGATGATACACTGCATTAGGTCATATGGGAGAGCCCAGATGCACCCTCAAGGAACCCTAAATGGAGATAAAGCACACCTGTGATGTCAGCACTCAGAGGAGGCCATGGCAGAAGGGACATGAGTTAAAGCCATCGGCTATACCAAATGAGACAGAGTCAAACAGCGCGGGCTGGGGGGATAGCTCAGTCAAGAGAGTGCTTACCTAGCATTGGACAGGCCCCACGTTCCTCCATCTGCATTGCAAAACAAATACATCAAGAAGTAAACACAAATCACAGGTAGAATGCTACCCAACACAAACATAACACTGAAGACATGGTGACAAGCTGTGTACACCCATTCACACAGCGGCTGTGATGACCAACCTTGGCAGTCATATTTTAAATGGCCAAGTGACTTTCATTCACTTATTTCATGGTAGAAATTGAGTATCTTTTCTGGATTAGAAACTCTGCTAGCAAAAAAGACCAAGCCCCATGAAGGACAAAGAAAGAGAGAGTCTGAAAAAGAAGCAGTTTTTCACAGTGTTCATGTGTTCAGGCTATTATAACAAATTATCACAAGCTATGATGAAAAACAGTAAACATATTCTTCCACTGTTCTGGAGGACCAGAAGTCTAAAAAAATGAAAGCAGTGATTCTCTCTCTCTCTCACTCTCTCTCTCTCTCTCTCTCTCTCTCTCTCTCTCTCTCTCTCTCTCCCTCCCTCCCTCCCTCCTTCTTCTCCCTCTCCCTCTCTCTCTATCCACATGGCATTTTTTTCCCCTCTGTGTCTCTACATTGTCTCCTCTCTGTGTTCTCACATGACTTTCTTATAAGAACCCTAGTCATTGGATGGAATCCATCTCAATATGACTCTTTCTTCACTAATTATATTAGCAGAGTCCTATTTTTAAATATCACATTCAGAGTTCTCTGATGGACATGAATGGTGGGGGATGGGGATCTGTATACCATTCAAGCCAGTACAAATATATTAGCTAAATTCAACAAATGCCATATGGGGGCATATGGGAGTGATATGACCACATGGACTGAGACCTAATTCAAGTGAGAATCTAGGGAGTCAAGTTCAGAATCCAGGAACAGTTGGTGAGTGCTTAAGCAACAAAGTCACTTGGAAGAGAACTTCACCTTGTCTTCCCCGGAGGCACGTATCTGTAGCTCGTAAACTCCTTATACTCTAGTTTCCTGTTGGATGGTCCTGTCCCTAGGCTAGCCCTCTGTAAAGCCTTTCTCAAAGTATCTGTCAGAATTAGTCACTGCTTCCTCTTTACTATTTCTACACCTTTGTTGACCCAAACCCTCCCCCTTCCTCTCCCCCTCCCCCATTAAATTGTGTAACGTGGGATCCAGAGGTAGAAAAACTGCAACTCAGAGTTAAGTGGCTTAACCAAGAGGACGCAGAGCCTACGCCGCCTGTTCCCGTCACACTGCAGAGCACGGATTTCCATGCTTCAGAGCCTCAGGACCGTCCTACGCTTCTGCTTCCTCTGGTCTCCAGGGAGGTAGTTGAATATGGGGGATCATATTTACTACTGTGGCATAAACGCTGTTAGAGCGTGGAGGAGTGTTCTGTTGCAATGATTGCCCACAAGGCTTCAGGAGGTCCTTGAGTTCACTCATAACTCAGCATCTCAGGGAACCTTCCTCCAAACTATCTTCCGTCCCAGGAGAAAACCAGATCAGCGGGGAAAGCTTGCACCCATAAAATTCAGCATCCTTCCGGTCCCGAAGGATCCCTCCGAAGGGCTTTCCACTGCACCCCTCATAGGGCAGGCAATGTGCTAAACCAGTTGTTTAACAAGAGAGGTTCCCTGTCCCCCAGAGACCTGGGACAAGCTCCTGAGATGTGTAATATGTCTCCATTAGCCAAGCAGCCAGTTGTGGGTGTGCTTTCTAGTCCCACAGTCCAGTGTTCATTAGCTGCCAGCGTCTCAGAGCTCCAGCTCTTAGAAACAGAAAAAGAAATTGCTTCCCTTAAGTCTGCCTTTCCAAAGACCTCATGCCGCAGAAGTGTGTTCCCTCCATAGTCAGGAAGACTTAGCTACCCCATCCCCTGAGATTCCCATTCAGAGTCAGGCAAGATGAGTGAGTAAATAGAACAGTCATGGCTGGAAGAAAGGAACTGATAAGGAAAGGGGCAGCCAACCAAGTCCCAGTGTCCACAGAGGCTAGAGAAAGGAGCCATGGCACATAAGAGTTGGGACTGGAAAGAACTTGTTTCGAATCCTGCAATTACCACTTAGTCAATACCTGTCCTTGGACAGAGTGCATGATGCTGGTGACACTCTCAGCACAGCTCATGACTCAGGGTAAACTATCACTACTGTTCTTTGTGGGTTGTTTTGTGTCCCTAAGAGAGGACAAAGGCTGGGCTGGTAGACAGTGCTCGGCTGCGCAATGGCGTCCTCTTTCACAGAGAATCCCGCCTCCCAGGCTCTGGGTTCTTCCCAGTGTGATCATGCCTAGATACACGAATGTTGGGTCAGGGTCTGCATCATCCAGCAGGGTAGCTACTAGCTACATGTCACTAGCACGCTAGGCCATGCTGAGATACAGAGTGTAAAATCCATTTCGGGTTTCTAAGAGTTAGGGGGAAAAAAAGAGTAAATTATCCCAATTCCCTTTTTTGTATTACTTACATATTCAAATGATAATATAGTGGGCTCTTTGTGCTCTGCACCTATGGATTCCATCAACCATAGAAGAGACCTCCTCACGTAATCAATTCTTATTGACTGCACAGGCTTCACATAGCATGGAGCCTTTTTTCCCTTCCACCTTCTAGTCTATGAAGCCATAGATTTTGTTCTTTCCACAAGATGCAGTATTCAAGGCTCCATGTGGCAGGGAGTAGCCCTCAGTAAATACTAATTCTGCTGGCATCTTGATCGTGGGCTTCCTATCCCCACACCCGTGAGAAGTAAGTTCCTGTTTTTAGAAAGTTACACCATCTCGGGCATTTAGCTGTAGCAACACAAAGACCAGAACATGACTCACATAAGTTAGAGGATGAAAAAAACCAGGAAACCAAGACAGGCTCACATGGGTCCCATGAACACAGATGACAGTGACCGCCATAGATGACATGGTCATCTCCGGGTATGGAAGAGCCCTTAGCAAAGGGGGCAAGCCTGTTCAAGGCTGGCACTGTGAGTGGAGGGTACTGAGGCTGGAAGCTTGGGGACCTACATCAAACTGGGCCCAAGTCCTTGAGAACTATAATACCACATGTGCGGGCCTGAAGGTCGACCTGGCGATGTAAGCACCCCCAGAATATCATGTGCTCTTTTCCCATGTGCTCTCGACAGAGATCAAGAATCCAAATACCCCCAAAGGAATTCTCATCCAGCTCAAGCCCTGGGCCACATGAGAAAGGTGGAGGAGGCAGCCAGAAGATCAGAGAGACACCAGAAGAATACTTCCAAAATACTGAGCATATCTCTAGGCTGAACCAGCATCAGCCAATTGCTCACGTGAACACTGAGCAGGTCTCAGAGAGCTCTGTCCCAATGTCATTTGAAAACACAACAATGACTAGAATCATATCTGGACCTACCATGTCTGAAGAGACTCCTGGAAGTCCCCCTTCAATCTCTTAGTCTAAGAAGCCTGGGAAATAGGATTAAGTGAAATCTAAGCTAGACAACAAAGCCTATTATCTAAAAGCAAACATTCCCTAAGAAGATATGTCATGTCCTCCAGTGAATGGGATTGAAGAAGCTTTTGTCAGGTACCTTCTCCAGTTTGGAAGATGAAATTTTACCTATATGAAGTACAAATCAGAGCAGTGCCCGTGAGTGTGCTGTCACCACCCTGGCCTTGTCTTGCTTTTAGGCTTTGGCATGAAAATCAGGATTTGCAATTCATTCCTGGGCCTCTACATCTCTACATGTATAGTCTTTCTGAACACAGGACCAGTTGTGTGAAAACTACTAACATGATCCATCAAGGCATGCATATATATATATATATGCATATATATATGCATATATATATATATATATATATAGAGAGAGAGAGAGAGAGAGAGAGAGAGAGAGAGAGAGTTTGATTTTGTTGGGGAGTCTTTGGTTTTTCTTTTAGATAAGATCCAGGCAGCTCAGGTGCCTAGGAATTCACCATCTAAGTGGACCATGGCCTTCAACTCTTGATTTTCCTGCCCTCTCCTACCTTCACCCACCAAGTGCTATGATCGTATTTGCCACCATGCCCAGTACGTATTTTCTTTTTTTTTTCCAGTGCATATTTTCAAGGGTGAGGTAGCCATAATAAATCCGTACACTTTAGTTACTTCAAGACAATATAAAGCTATTTTATACCATCCCTAGGTACCCAGAAGCCATCCTCTTGAGGACAAATCCATCCTGGAACTTTTCATACTTTCGTAGTCTCAGGGCCAGGTCTTATGCTTCGTCATCCAGTGATTGTCCAGGGGACTCACTGTGACCAAACACCTGACAAGAAACAACTCAAGAGAGAAACGATTTGGGGGGGTTAGTTTTTTAGGGTTTGACTAACAGCTTAAGGGTACAGTAGTCTATTATGGAGGAGAAGGCGTGGCTGCTATAGCCTAACGTGGCTGGCTACATTGCATCTGCAGTGCAGAAAGAGAGAGCTAGCAAGAAATAGGGCCAAGTTATATTACCTCATGGCCTGCCCCAGTGACCCATTTTCTCCTGCACTGCTCTTCATCCTAAAGAGTCCATGATGTTCCAAACAACACCTCTGGGTGCAGACCAAGGACTCAAATGTGTGAGTCTATGTGGTGTCAGTTCACATTCCAGCAACAGCACACCACTGTTCTCCTCTTTTACATTGTAAAGACACAGGTCAGGACAGCACAGAGAATTCTGTGGTGTGGGGGGAAATTATCTTTCTGAGTCATATTATATTACCTACATAATGGGAGGGATAACACCTCTTTAATAGGGTTATTGAGGACATAAATTAACAACCACGGAGTCAAAGGCCTGGCACAGTACCACTCCAGCCAACAAAACACGGGCCCCAGTTGTAAAGTTTCCTGTCACTTTAAATGGACTAAACAGTAAAACATGACATCTTTCTTGCAAGAGGGAGGCTTGCATGGAAGTGTATTTACTACCAAGAGTCAAAAATAAACTGTGTCAAGGGCTTGGTAGAGGAGATTTCTAAAGATCTTCATTGTGGTGGAAATTTCTGTTATTACGGTTTTGTTATTTTTTCCAGTTTAGGGGGCAATGGCAGGATACTTTATTGTCTCTATTTTTTCTTTTCAGTCATCAACTGTTTATTCCTGGGACCAAGCTTGTGGTTATCAATAACATCATTACTTTAATATCAATATCATATTATATCTCAGGTGAGCTGCAGAGATGATTCAGTGGACAAAATACCTGATGTGTAAACGCACAGAGAGGATTTCCGATCCCCAGCACCTACATAAATGCTGGCTGACTACGGCTGCCCAATTATAATTGGTATCACCAAATTTCTTATCTTATTTAATATAATATTTTGAGATAGGGCCTCATATAACCCAGCATGGCTCAAGTCTAGTATGCAGCTGAGAGTGACTTTGAACTTCTGACCCTCCTGTGTTCGCCTCCTAAATTCTGGCATGAGAGGAGCGTACCACCATGACCCGTTTAGCACACTGTAGGGAATCAAACTTAGGGCCTCATGCATTGGGAGATAAGCACTGTCCCAAACAGCAACACGCTCAGTCCCCACGTTCCTTTCTTATGTATCAAAGCTCATTTGGTTCAGTGAGTTATGGGCTGGTCCTGCCTATCCACAGGTTAAGCAAGCACACACAGTATGCTGCATTATCCTTCTTCATTTAGGATCAAGGGACCAGGATGCTCTGCAGTGACATGCCCACCTGTTGTCTTCCCACTGGGTCTCTTCTCTCCTCCCTGGCTGCCTCAGCTGTACCGTCCTAACTGCAAAGCATGCTTATACTTATTTCCCTTGAGATGTTCTTTTTCAGGTCTCTGCTAAAATATCTCTGACCCCCTACTTTGGCCATTATATTTAAAATTACAGCTCTTGACACTTCAACTTTTGTGTACCGTAGCAGACATTTATGTCCTTACTGAGTATGTGAGAGAAAGACTTTGTCCACTTTTCTTACCACTGCATCCCCAGCACTCAGTGCAGTTTCTAGGCCATTCTAAAGACTTAAGATATAAGTATTGAAACAGTTATGGAACATCACTACCATCCTCATTAATATTATGGTATTAAAACCTTTTCTAGTGCCACCAGGTCATGTCTACTCCTGTCAAGCAAACCCTAATCTTGAATCAGTCAGGATCTCCTAGACAACACTGCTCCAGCCTTGTTCTAATTTCATTGTCCCATTAACTTCTATATTATCCCCTTTTCATGTAGGAATTGGTGGATTGCCATATCGTGATGTGATAGATATGTAAACAATTAGAAGTAGGAATGACATTGCCATCAGGAATACTGACACTATGATAATAACAATAATGGTATTTGCTGAGATATTAGTATGCATCAAGCACTAATTTACTTACCGAAGATCAGTTGTTGTTCTTATTGTTGTATTGTAAGTATGTTGGATGGTAGCATTTCCCCTATTGTATATAACAAAAAGACACTCATCATGATGTAAGAGTGCTCTGAATGAAGGCCATGCCTGTTGTGCCCTCTGGGACAGTAGAAGTCCTACGTGCTCATCAAAGATGCTGATGTCATTCTTCTTTCATTCACATTTTCATACCAACAACTAACTTGGCATCCAAGCTTCAAAGTGGAGCATTTATTTTCAGTTGTATGAGGGCCTGGAGAGATGGCTCAGACGTTAAAGTATAGGCTCAAAACCAAAAATATTTTCAGTTGTATGAGAAGCCTTATTGGGAATCCATCACTTGCAGTTCTGGTGTATGTTAGACAGGGAAAAGATGTGCCAGAGGAAATGTGGGTGGCTGTGTGTTATATATGTTACAGATGAGTGCAAAAAAATTATGCACTTCTTGAACATAGCATAGCTCTATATTGGAATCATAATCTCGAGATTCTTAACATAGCTTCAACTCTCACTCTATCTCTGTCTCTCTGACTCTGTCTATCTGCATGTATGTTCGTTCGTGTGTGTGTGTGTGTGTGTGTGTGTGTGTGTGTGTGTGGTGTTTATGGTGTGTGTACCTTTGTATGCATGCAGAGAACAACAGCATACCCATGCTCCTTCTCAGTGAACCAAGAGCTTTTGATTTTTGGTTAGACTTGGCAAACAATCCTCCTGCCTCCACTCATCACCACTCAGCGCTGAGGATACAGACACATACGGAAGCACCTGCTTATTAGGTGAGTTCTGAGGTCCAAACTCTGGTCTTTACGCTTGTATAGCAAAATCTCATAACTGCTGAGCCTTCTCTCCAATCCCTCCACTTCTAAGGGAGAAAAAAAGCATTCCTATTAAAATGAGAAAATGAATAAAATGCATTGCAAAGTCTTTGCTCTCTTCTCTTCTTAACATAATGTTGGCATCCTGAACTCGAGTATGTCCTCTGTTCAAATGGCCGCTCTGGATTCTCCTGAAATGCTCTTACCAGGCATCCTTCACCCAACTCATGTTCTAGGATGCCTTCACTCAATCCGTCTTGGCTAGATAGAAAACTTCCAGGAAGGCTGCGATGACCTCATGCTGTGGTACAAATTCTCAAAGATCCTGTCCTACTCAAATTGGGAGTAAAAATTTAAAGAACAAGTTACTACAGCAGAATTTCTCTTTGAACCATTAGTCATTATGGAGCATTTAGCATTTTACAAATAAAATTAGCATCTCCAGGAGACTGTAGAACTGTGTGCATCACAGACGTACCCCTTCTCCTTTAAGACTGCAAATTTGTGGGGTTATTAATGTACACAATTAAAGATGATTCTGTTTGAAAAGATCACTTAGGCCAGTTCCTGTCAGGGTCTATCTAATTGAAGTAATGTAGTTGTTTGCAATGACGCTGGAAAAAATATTAACATTGTCAATAAGGCTATGTGATTAAGTATCTCAGAAATCAAAGATATAGCCTGGCATGATAGTGTACACCTACAACCTCAGAGCCATGGAGACAGCAACAGAAGGATTGGTCATGGAGCTACGTCAGCGCCTTTCTCCAAAAATCGAACAGAGATGAATGCTCAGCCCTACATGGGCCATTGGCGCTCAAGACTCAGAGACAAGCGCTATAAAGGAGAATGTGGAAATGGTGTAAGATCCAGAGGAGATGGGTTTTACAAGGAAGCAGTGTTTTTCTGGACACACAGAGGCAACTGCACACAGGATCTCATGGTAGCTGTGGTATTATGTATAAGACCTGTGCAAGCTCAAGACAAGACAAAATTCCAGCCTCGGGAGGACAGGTGTGCACGAAGTCTCCACCCACACTAAGGAGCTCTTAACAGTGGACAGCTGCTGAGAAAGGGTGAGTCGGGTTTCTGTATGTGTATGATCCTTGGTGAGCTCATGATGCTTTCGTGCAGTGTTTCTCTACCTGTGGGCCATGGCCTTCAAAGGAGTTCCATAGCAGATAGTTATGCTATAACTCACAACAGCTGCATAATTTCAGTTATGAAGTAGCAACAAAAGTAATTTTATGGTTCGAAGTCACCACAACATGCAGAACTGTGTTAGAGGGTCACAGCATCAGGACTGCTTTAGTGGAAGGCCACACATCCAAGACCATATGGGCAGTAGAAACGATTCTTAATATGTTCAATAAAGGGGCTATCAAACTTAGGTGGGCTAGAAATACAAGGGGGCTTTGGGAGGAATTGGAGGTTGGAGGAGGTGACCAAATATGATCAAAAACATGTCATATAAAATTCTCAGAGAATTACTTTTTAAATGGGGAAAGGGGAAGTGTGGGTGGGGAAAGAAGCCAAAGGGCATCGCTTCCATGACAAGTGCTGTCTGCAGAGTTTTAAAGCTGGCTTGTCAGATCAAGAAAAACACTAATTCTAGAATCTCTGTGATTAACTTCAGGGATGCCAAAGCCCACTGAGCTGCAGGCACTTGCTGACCATGACTGTGGAGTGCAAGTTCTCCAAAAGGAAGGATCATGGGATAGTACTGGGAAAGCACACTAGGATCCAGAGGATTGCTCCTAGTGTGCACCGCCTGTCATGAAGTGCTCTTGATTGTGTTTATATAGTGTCAAGGCTAGGAGCATAGCCTCCCCCATGTAGCTATTTCTATCCTTTTTTGAAAGAGAAAAAAACACGGATTCGGGGGGAAGGGGTCATCAAGAAAACAAGTGACAGTAAAGGTCACACAGGCAATGCCAGGGTTCTCCCAACAGCGCTTTCCCAAAACAGAAAACTCTACCTGCACTGGAAGAACAGAACTCAAATAGAATTGAGCTGTGGTAGATCGTTAATCAGATGCATTCCATTTGGCTTTTTGAAGTCTGTTGCCATGGTTGTTAAGACCAGCATGCATTCCTTGAGATCACAACCATCTCACAGCTGATGATGCTAGAGATTGTTGCTCTGAGGTGTCACTGCAGGAAGAGTGAAACCAAAGGTGTGGGGGGCAGGGCAGGTAGGCTTTGGTCTCAGGGAAACTTTTCTACTTGGGATGGTATTGAAATATCTTGCTGATCTTGACTGCCGTTATTATTATAAAAGGGTTTGCCTGCTCTTCGTGGACAGTTAGCAAGAAGCTGGGAAGGGACAATAAGATCTCGTTACTCCTCCTAAACTGCAACACTTTCATGTATCGTTTTCCTTTTTTAAGACTGAATAGCAAAACACTGTCCCAAAAAATAAACAAGGAACAGGAGAGATGGCCCAGCAGGCGGGAGTGTGCATTGTTCTTGCAAAAAGACTCCAGTTTGATTCCCAGAACCCACATGGGGCAGCTTACAGGTGCCTGTAACTCCAGCTCCAGGGGATCCAATGTCCCTTTAAGGTCTCTGTCGGTGCGCGAGCACAAACACACACACACACACACACACACTTTAAAAAATAAATACATAAAAATAAAATCTTAAAAATGTATAGTTTTACATGTTGTGTATATTTTTACAAAGTTGTCACAATACTATATACATTATATGTGTACATATATTTTTCTAAGATTCTTTTTTTTTCTTGAGCACTAAAACATAATTAACGCTGTGTCACTTGAGGCTAATAGTCTATTTACATTACTATTATTATAATTCTTTTTTCTCAATATAATATTCCTTTCACATTTTCCAACCAGTCTTTACCAAAAGGACATTACTACAGTGGGTCTTCCCACATAAAGTTTCTTTCAATAAGTTGATTTTTTTTCTATTTCTCTAGACCCCAAGAAAACCTAGAAATTGAACTAATAATCATCTTCAGACCCTTTATCTTGTCAAATTTTGATATTGTCAAATTGTCTTTCAGGATATGTGTATTTCATATGTGTGATATCATTGACATTGTTTGAGTATATTCCCCTTAGTATGTTGACAGAACCCTCTGAAATCTGCCTGAGCCTGTGTCAGGTATTCTGAATGTAGCATTAATTAAAGGTTCATGTTCACAGTATAAATGATCTCTTAGTTCACAGAGTAAAACTAGCTCAGAAGCATTAACACACATCCATGATCCCAGTGCTAGGGAGACAGCGGCAACAGAATCAAGAGTCTGAGACCATCTAGGCTACACACCAAGATATTCTTTCAAGCAAACACTGGGGTGGAGATACATGGTTCTGCAGTTAAGAATGCTTCCCACTCTTTCAGAGGAGGCAAGTTTGTTTCACAGCACCCCGTGTCAGGAAGTTCATGACCACCTGTAAGAGAACTGTCTTCTGGCTCTTGCAGGCATCTAAATATGTGCATCATGCATTCTCATACACACACACACACACACACACACACACACACACACACACATAAATAATAAATGGAAAGAGGAATTGGGATATAGCTCAGCTGGTAAAGTATTTACCTAGCATGTAGGAAGCATGCGCAATACCGAGCACCAAATAAGCCAGACCCAGAGGAAAACATCTATAATCCTAGAACTCAGAAAGCAGAAGTAGGAGGATCAGAAAGTCAAGATCATTCTAGGAAACATAGTGAGTTCAAAGCCACGCTGGGCTACATGAGACCGTGTCTCAAAAAAAAGCGAACCCTTTCAGCCATTCCATTCACTTCTCTTTAACTAAGCACTACCAAGAAGATGACTGTTACCACAAGTTCACAGGCAGCATTTGGCTCTAGATGTCTTCATTGGAGCTGAGGACTTGGCAAAGCTTAGCCTGTCCAACTTGCTCAACAGATTATATTTCATGAAGCAACGTCACTTGTGAAAGGCCACTTGAGGCTACTAGCCTTCTGTTTGAAGTTCCTTCCTCATAAGACACCCCAGTGTCAGAATAATAAATCTTAAAAGAGATGACGCTGCGGCTGGGGTGCTGGCTCAGTGGTTAAGAGCACTGGCTGCTCTTGCAGAGAACCTGGGTTTGATTCCCAGCACCTACATGGTGGCTCATAACTCATAATCTATTATAACAGTCCTACAGTATCTGATATCCTCTTCTGGTTTCCATGAATACCAGGCATACAGTGGGTACACATATACATATGCAAGCAAAAGACTTACACACGTAAAATAAAAATCAAAATTTTAAAGACGAAGCTAACCACCAAAGAGTGGAGTCTTCCCAAAAGAGTGTTGACGCAGGACATCTTCAGAGACAGAAAACCTATGTTCACGAGGATCCTTGTCTGGGTTGAAGAGTAGGAGGAATGTTCCCAGAATAGGAAACATAGGAACATGGTCTAGACTGAGGGAAGGAAGCTACAGTGGGAGGAGGCTAGAGATGGAGAGAGAATTGGAGAGTGAATTGAAAATGGAACGTGGGAAGAGTTTTATGATTTTGGATAGATGGGTTGATTTTATTAAGCTGTGTCATACGGAAGGCACAGATCCCAAGGTGACTCATCTATATTTATATTATATAACTATCCATCTACGACCTCATTCTAAACTGGATAGGTCTTCACCAAGCTGCACATACATTATATAATGATTTCATCTTGCCAATGTTGGTCTGGGGTCCTCTCCTATTCCATATCCAAACCTAGATTCTAACCTTCACTTGTTACCCTGACCACTGTCCCTAATCATCGTTACCATCTTTTCCTCATCCTTTTCTTGTGTCAGATTAAAAGAAAGCCATATCTCTGTGGAAAGCATCTGAGGTAAGCTTCCTAAAAGGGAAAATGTTTTGTATGGGCTCATGGCTTCAGTCCAAGATCAATAGGCTCTATCACTAAGGTCCTGTGGTGAGAAAAAAACAAAAACATCAGGGCAGGGAGCACATTACAGATCCATGGTGCTTGCCTCATAGCAGCAAGGAAGCAAGTGAATGAGATGGGGCACTGGACATAAAGCATACCCTTCCAAGGCATGCAAGATAGCTCAGAGGGTAAAGGCAGTTACCACCATTAAATTCAATCTCAAGAACCCCTACAGTGGAAGTAAAGACCTGACTCATTCAAGCTCTTGTCTGACCTCCACATATGTACCATGGTGCACGCACACACACACACACACGATAGATAGATAGATAGATAGATAGATAGATAGATAGATAGATAGATAGACAGACAAGATGATAGATAGATAGAGAGGTAAATAGATATTAATAGATAAGATATAGATAGACAGACAGATAGATAGATAGAAGATAGATAGATATAGATATTAAATATATAGATAGTATCAAAGATTTCATCAAAAATGATATTCTTCTCCTTGTATATGCCCAGCAAGTTCCTTCCTACATCTGGATTCCATCTCCTACAATATCCTTGGCCTCTACATAACACCATCAAATTATGCGTCTGTCAGTGATGAAGTTCATCCCCTTATGACCTAGCCACTTCTCCAATCCCCATAGCTGAACATTACCTTCTTTGGGACAACACCTTCAACATATGAGACTTAGGAGGACATTTCAGATCTAAATCCTAATGTATATGCTTGCATATACATTACATACACATATACATATGCTCCTCCCTCAAAAATTTGGGTAGAACTCTTAGAATATTTTTAATTAACTGAGTTGATATATGTGAAGTATTTATAACAGTACCTGAAATGAGATGAATACATGTGCCACATGTGTCACAGACCCAAGTGTTTAAAGGTGAGCAAAGACACGAGGAGAGGAAAGGAGACTATGAAATTCTAGGCAGAGGGAAAAACTTATGAACGTGAGCAGAATTAAGAAAGTCCATCATGTGTTATGGGAACAAGAGAGTTCGGGTTGGTGCTTCCATAGTGTGTAGTTGCAGAGAGGGCAAGTACTGAAACTGCATAGGGAAATTGGGGTCTGATTTTGAAAAGTCATACAATCCATATGAACAAGCTTGAACTTTATCCTGCAGACACGGAGAGACAGTGGTCTTTAAACAGAGAAGCAACATGGCAGAACTCTGTTATGAAGACAATCCTAGCAACAGAGTGCAAAATGAGTTCAAGAGGGGCAAATCCAGAAACAGCGATTGTAGAAAATGCCTACAGTGATCTTAGAAAGAAAACGTCAAGATAGTGGCAATGACAGAGAAACACAGAGGAAGACCTGGAGTTGGAGGGCAGCTCAAGCAAGATGACCTACCAAAAGTGAGGGACAAGAGACAAGAAGAGTCAGCAATGATGTTTGCTGGAATTAAGGAACGGAAGGAGAGAGATAGATGTGATTTGATCATCATTTGTGAGCAAGGTAGGGTAATGAAACTGTTAACCTGGCAGTTGGGAACTGGTCTGGTGTGCATTGCAACAGTCTAAGCTAGAGATATAAATGGAGCAGCTACGAGATAGATACAAGTAAGGAAAACTCTGGGGAAAGTTCCAGAAGGAGAGCTGAGCCTGCTATCTTCTTGGTTGACTGCACTCCTTCCCCTGTGTTCACTCTTCTGAGATGAACTGAGATATAATCTATGTCATATCATCTTCAAAAGCAATGTTTTCAAGCCATCCTAGAACTATTCAGCTTTCACAATGGTTTTATTATACAAAATGCAGATAAATTATTGTCACTTAACATTGAATTCATCAAGAAAAATACTTTCCTTGGATTTGGAGAGATTTCCTACCACCTGGCAGAAATCATAGTCTCTTGTTATGAAAACGTTGCTTCAACATAACTTAGCCACAGATGTTGGAGGTATAAACTACCTACTTTTTGTAACATATAAATAAATGCCTTTTCAGAAGGTAGCTGCCATCATATTGGCCAGGAAACCTCATCCTTTCATTTCAGAAATCAAATTCAACAAATGAATGAAACATTTTTAAATTATATTTTTAAAAAAGAAGAAACCAATGTTCATTCATCCTTCTTACCTTTCACAACTTGTCTTCTTTTGAAATAAAAAAGTCAAAGATTATTCTTTGAAGGTAAATCTCTAAGTTATTTATCGTATGTTAAGTCTGTACTGATTTGTTTGAGTATTCTAGAACAAGGAATCTAGATTACAAAAAGATGTCTCTAAAGGATTTGTGATTAGTCTACTTCCTCCTCAAATAGCATCCACTAGTCAATTATGTGAACGAATGAATAACCAAACACTACCATTTTTATATTAGGTTGTTGTGATAGCTAATCTTGGTTGTCAACTTGAACACATCTGGAATTATCTAAATCCAAGCAGCCAGGTACACCTGTAGGGAATTTTTCTTAATTAAATCATTTGAAGTGCAATGACCCACTTTTAATCTGGGTCTTTTTGACATGGAAAGATCCACCTTTAATGTAGGCCACACCTTCTGCTGGTAGCCTATATAAAGGACACAGAAGGACGAAGTTTGCTCTTTGCCTGCTTGCTTTTGTTCTGACCAGCAAGTCCTTTCATTACCTGGCATAAAAGCCTACTTCCTCAGGATTCCAGTTTATACAAAAGATCCATTGAGACATCCAGCCTTATGTGTTGGAGGTTGGTCTGATGTATTTTGATGCTAATTACGGCTTTCTGTATCTGTGCCCCACCTATACCCTGCCTAAAAGCCTAACCTGTTTGACCAAGAAAAGGCCATCACATCTGGACAGAACAAATGAGATAGGCATGGGTAAGGTTCCAGGCCTTGGGGAAGAGAGAGAGAGAGAATCTGTGGAGGAGAGAGACTGGAGGAAAAGAGAGGAGAGGAGAGAAGAAGAGAAGAGAAAGAAGGCTGCACCATGGGTTAGGTGGAGGAAAAGCACATGGCCAGCATGGATGGAGATTTGGCCCAGATGATGAAAATTAGCAAGCAATTGGGATTGTGTATGGGAGGTAGCTTGATAGAAAGTATTAGAAGCAGATGGTATGCAATTTGGACAGGTATATCACACTATAGGAAGTACTTTAGGGGATTAATATCTGCCCTGCCCCAGGCTGACTAAGGCTATTTTAAAATATAACAGGTGTCTGTGTCTTGATTGATTGCTAGTGGGTTAGAAAATACTAACATAATAATTTTTATAGGCATAAACCATATTAAACCATACAGTTAAAATAACAATAACATTCATGTACTAGATGACTGTGTCCTTGGACCTTCTGTTGATAGACAGCCACTGTTGGACTATCTGGACCACGGACTGTATGCCACTCTAATAAATGTCCTTTATATGGATATATATATATATACACATATACATATATGGATATACATGTGTGTGCCACATGGTGGGTGAAGAGAGAGACAGGGACAGAGAGAAATCAGTGTTATTTCTGCTCCCCTAGAGAACCCTGACTAAAACAATCACCACTTCTATACTTGGGTAGAGTGTTGTGGGTGGCAAACACTGATCATCAAAATGGCAGACTCTAAAATCACCTAGTATAAATACATCTGAGCATGTCTGTGAGGGAGGTTGTAGATTAATTAATTGAGGCAGAAAGACCCAATCTAAATATGAGTGGCACCATGCCATGGGCTGGCGCCCTGGACGGAATAAGAAGGCCAACTGAATGTAAGCACTCATCTCTCTCTGTTTTCTGACAGCAGATGCCATGTGACCAGCTGCCTTGTGCTTCCACTGCTGTGACTTCCGTTATGATGGACTTAGGCTAAGCTGTGAACCAAAATAAGCACTTCCTCGAGGTACTTATTACATATATTTTGTCACAGCAGTAAGAAAAGTAAGTAACCCAGATATAAAGAATTCATAAGCAGAAACATTATTAGCTTGTCTCTCTCAAGCTAAATGTCGGGCAGAAACAGCTTTAGACTATAAATAGTTCTCTCCAGATGACTGGTGGACAAAATGAACAAGAACTGCTCCATGCTTTCTTCATTGTCCAATTTGCCATGACTGGTTAACAATTACCAACTCACCACTTGATTATAGAATTCATTTATTTATAAACACTGGGTTCAAGCTGGTTGTGGTGGCTCATGGCTAGAACCCCAACACTTGGGAGGCTGAGGCAGGAGCATTAATGTAAATTTGAGGAGTTGAATAAGCTACAGAGTTGAGACACTACCTGAAAGAGAGCAGTCAACAGAGCAAGCAAAAAAATCAACTCTAGTTTACACCTCAGCTCAGAAACTGAGCAAATAATCAAATTCCCCACAAGTTTTCTATCTGTGTTTATAGACACTAAACATGGTATTCCCTCACAGGTTTGCTTAAGCATTAATGAGATAACATATGTGAAAATATTCAGTATGGTGCCAAGTAAAACCTTGTCTCCAAAATTAGTACTAGATCTGACACTGAGTTTGATTTCTAAGTCTATGGATCTGTTTGTGCCAAGTGTTCGACCTTTTCTCTGTTTACATAGTAGAAAACTACTATTGAGGTCAGAGATCCTGAGTCATATTACTTGTAGACCATATGTGACCCATTTTCACATTAACCATCAGCAAATATATTCCTGTCCAAGTGGTTAAAGATACAAGATGAGTAATAGCTTGCAAAATTTTCAAGCATATCTACTCCCTGTGACACTTAATATAAAAATTTTTATCAGGGGACCATCCCAAGGAAGTTCCACTTAATACAAAGAATTGAAGAGAGCAAACTGGGCAAATAAAGAAATTTGCAAAAGGTCAAAAGATATTTAAGAGGTCAAGCCAAGATAAACAGCACAGACTGGAAGGGGTTAAAAAGAAAAACACTAGTAATAGATTCATATTTTAGAGTTCAGTCTCGTGGTCCAGTATATGTCACTCTCCTTATATGCTATAACAAATATGTAATAATTGTTATAATATATTGCATAATAACATTTATTTGTACTATTTATATATATAATAAAATAAGCACGCTATTGGGATGTACGCACCAAGGGGAAATTGATAACCGGAATCACCTGACATTTATATCCCAGCTTGCTACTTATACAAAGAAATATTAATGTTACCTGGTCACACAGAGCTGAGACAGAAGGTTTGAGGTTGCATCTTATTCATGACCAAATCCTCTCCAGCCAACCATGTGACTTCCTGTAAGCATCTGTGAGAAGCTGTGGACCTTGCCATTCTGGGCCATTTATCCAGGCATGATGTTTAATTAGCACACACAAAGTTGATGTGAAAAGCTTGGCAGCTTATCCCTTCACCCTGGTTGGGTTCATTGCCTCATTAGAAATGCCCTGAATGGCTGACCACCCAGACAAAACTAACAAGCACACTTTTCACTACCCACGGTAGCTGTAAGTAAGATTTTTATACAGCTTTAAGATTTACAAAGTGCCTTTATGTATGCAATGCTCTGTTAGAGGATTGCAGCCAGAACACCAGACCAAACTAGAAAATTTCAGATTGCCATCCCATTTTCTGTGACCCTGAGGAGAGACTCCTCCTCCAAACATCTCACTTTTCTCTTCCTCCTCAGGTGTCATAGAGATGTTGGCACCCGCATCACAGGGAATTGTTTGGATTAACTGAGATAGTACATGAGAAAAGAGCTATCTCTGTGCAAGTAGCATCACTGGTATAACCCACTCTGCTGCCTTCCAGTTTCTGTATACATTTAATTTAATGAGCAAAATCGATTTCTCTACATGATGGTGGCCCCGGACAGATGCTCTGGGAAGATGGGACAGAAATATCTCGGAAGACCACAATAGAAAATTCAGGCAAGGAAGCTGGAACAGATTATGTCTCCTAAGTTGACAGGTCTTTAGATAGGATCTCATTGGCAAGCCAGATAGCCTAGAAATTATTTCTAGCTAAACATGATTCTTGTTACTGGCAGAGCCAGTGTGAGTGTATTGTGCCATTTGACAAAGGAAATACTTCAGACACAATATAGAAGAATGTTCAAGTTGAGTCCAGAATGGAAATCTTGCCTCTCGCATGTCTTCTTTTCTTATGTTCCATATTAAAATTCATGCAAGGAGTCTTGAGCCTCCCTCAAGGTAAGGGCATTGGGGCTCGCCCAGGAACTCTATTCGAAGGGAGGCAGTGATTACAGCTCCTATCTTTCACAGTCAAATAAATATTTACTAAGTAGGGACACACAGCATACATTAAGATTAATGCTTCACACAGCTTTCGAAATGTCTGTCATATCTGTCATGTTTCCCAATCTCCATGACTGGGAAAGGCTCTTCTCTCTCTCTCAGCAAGAGCTGCCATTTTCCTGATGCTGCTCAGCAGGAGCCCGGGCCTGATTACACACTCAGAGCCACAGGGCCAGCAGCTAAGCATGCAAAGCCCAAGGGAGAGAGAGAGGCGCAGAGTATGGAGTTAGTGTACAGTGAGGTTTGCGGTCACTCTACGATGTTTTTGAGAGCCATTAAATGGTGCTTTCAAATAAAGAAAATGTGCTGCACCTAATAGGGATATCTATGTTTATGGACTATTAACAACAACAAAAAAGAAATAAAATAAAACTGGAGAAAGTTGGCAATCATCTATCTTTGGTTAAATAGCCTGTACTGAGTTTGTGTTCTGTGTGCCAAGTTGTCAAAAGCCCAAGGCCTTAAGGGAGAGTTCACACTTAAAAGATATTGCTGTGTGTGTTTCCCCAAGTGTCGTTCACCCAATGCCTGTGCAGAGTGGAGCTATCTGGTCTCGGGTAATTTTGTTTTGTGCCTCTTCCTGCCTCTCAGAATGATGTCAACTCCTGACACTAGTTTGGCTGCTGAAATGATGGTTTCCAGTTTCATTAGTGGTATATTTACGACCCCTTTAAAATGCTGGTGAGCTCCTTTCGGTGGAAAATATACACAAGCAATAAGAAAGCCACATTGGTCAGCTGCTGTTCTTTCTGTTGGCATTTCAGGTCCAGCTCTGGTGAGAGTCATCAGGAAATGGAAGGGAATTTGACTGGCTATTTTGGGATGAGAAACAGATCAGGGGAGATAGAGCTAGCATGAGGTGAGATGGCAAAGAGCAGACAGAGAGGTATGTGTGGCACAGTTGACTACATTTCTCCAAGTATTCAGAAATGAATTAGTGACATTCCTGGGTGTGCCGGAATGCCCTGCTCATGCCAGCTGTGTTTTCTCTGTGACTCATGCCTTAGGGTCTCTTCAGCACCCTAGGGTCAGGTTTTCTCATTATCATCAATGTCAGCTTCCTAGAGTTTTTTCCCTCCTGGGGGCTGGGGTTGGGGTGTGCTATGTTTTGTCTACTTATTTCCTTCTCCTCTTCCTCCTTCTTCTTCAAAACATGAGCTTCTAGACTCATGTTTCTTACAGCCCAAGAGTGCACACTTATTCAGTACGTATGAAACCTTGAGTCTGACACTCCAGACACAGATGAACACACACAAGTATGGATACACATACACCACAGGAAGGAAATATATTTTTTCTTTTGTTCAAAAATTACCAGTTCTCCCTATTAACATTTTTCCCAGTGTGTACACTTTCCTGAAAGAGGGATTTTTTTTATCATAAAAATGAAAGTAGAGAATCCTTACAAAAGCCCTATCTTGAACACTTTCTGATATTACTTGCATGTTTAGAACATTTTCATTATTTCAATACAAACACCAAAACAAAAAATAGAAAACTTGCAATATGATTTTAGCTCCCAGAACCAACAAAAGTTTTTAGTTTGGGTTCTCTGGAAACAGAACCAATGAAGAGGATTCTTATGTGTATGGGAAGGGTTCTCTAGAGAAAGTGGGAGAACTGAGAAATCGACATAGGAAAATAGGAAGAAGCCAAGTGTGGTGAAAGAGTAGGTTGCATTCAGCCTCAGCCTGTTTCTGCAGAAGATGAAGGATGCTGACATTGGTCCACTTTGAGGGCAAATGTGCTCAAGTTTCATATCCTTACATTTGTGGACAGAAAATCCTGTTGAATACAAAGTAAAGAAAAAGAACTGAGCCTCATAAAAACATCTGTGTTTATAAGTTCTGATTACAAAGAATCATCCATCCTCCATTAGTGAGTCTATACGGCAAACCACTGGCTCCAGGGCATTCCCAAAGGATGTGAGAAACTCTTGGAAATGCTGAGGAAAGGCTGTCCAAGAGCTTAGATAGAGGCCTCTCAACAGGTTAAGGGGCATGATGATAAGGAATAGAACATTTTGGACCTGTGACAGCATATGCAAGGGTACCTTGGATACAGGCAGTGTCCACTAGACCTTATGACCGTCATATGTTCACTAGTCATGGAGTGCCTACCATGACCGTCATATGTTCATTAGTCATGTAGTGCCGACCATGTGCTGGATAATGGGCTATGAACTTAACTTACAAGAATGAATAAGAGATTCTTTCCTGAAGAAGGTCTGATGGTGAAGGTCAGTTAGAAGAAGCCGTGGTTCAATCCCCAGCACTACCCAGACCAGGGTGAGGGCTCAAACATGATCTCTCTTTTTTTGTTTTGTTTTATTTTGGTTGGTTTTTTGAGACAAGGTTTCTGTGTGTAGCCCTGGCTATCCTGGACTCACTTTGTAGACCACATTGGCTTCAAATTCTCAGAGATGCCCCTGCCTCTGCCTCCTCAGTGCTGAGATTAAAGGTGTGTTGTGCCACTACACCTGGCTTCAAACCTGTAC
>OU015743.1:120281054-120292716 GCA_907169655.1 Acomys percivali
TGTGTGTTTTCAAGACAGGGTCTCTCTGTGTTAGCCTTGACTGTCCTGTCCTGGACTTGCTTTGTAGACCAGGCTGGCTTCCAACTCACAGCGATTTGCCTGCCTCTGCCTCCCAAGTACTGGGATTAAAAGTGTGTGCCACCATGCCCGGCCCAGGAAATTTTTTTTTTTTACTCAATGAAATATTAAAATTTTACAAGCAGAGGTTTGTTTGTTTGATTGTTTTTTTAGTTGGTTGGTTGGTTTTTTTTGTTTTGTTTATTTGTTTGGGGGGGTGCTTTGGTTTGGTTTGGTTTTTTGGATACAGGGTCTCTCTTTGTAGCCTTTGGCTATCCTGAACTCTCTTTGTATACCAGGCTAAGGTCGAATTCACAGAGCTCCAGCCTGTCTCTGCCTCTATGAGTGCTGGGATTATAGGCTTGTGCCACCATACCTGGCAGAATTTTTTAATAAGGTAGAGAAAGGAACAAAGGAGACAAAAATGTCAGCCCCTTAAAGAAGAAATAGGCATATATCATTGAACAATAATTTTTGCTTCATATTTTTATGGATGAAGGTTTTAAGAACCTATATAAAATGAAGCATATAGTAGCCAAGGCTGGATTTAATGCAAAACTCTAGAGAGAATGCAATCTTAAAGATTACATACTTTTTTCTTTTTAAAAAAATGTATTTATTGCCAGGCATGGTGGCACATAACTTTAATCCTAGGACTCAGGAGGCCGAGGCAGGAAGATCGCTGTGAGTTGGAGGCCAGCTTGATCTACAAAGCAAGTCCAAGATAGCCAAGGCTAACACAGAGAAACACTGTCTCAGGAGAAAAAAAAAAGTATTTATTAGTTGGGTATGGTGATGTATGCCTGTGACCACAGCACTCTAGGAGCAGAGGCAAGCAGATTTCTGTGAGTTCACAGACAGCTTGGTCTACAAAGTGAGTCCAGGACAACCAAGGCAGAGAAATCCTGTCAACAACAGGATTGATTTATTTATTTATTTATTTATTTATTTATTTATTTATTTATTTATTTTATCTTATTTTATGTGTACAAGGTGTATGCTTATATGTATGTGCTTGGATGTATGGCCTGGGGCCCTCAGAGGCCAAAAGAGGATACCAGGTTTTCTGCAACTGTACTTATGAACAGTTGTGAACTGTCATAGAGGTGCTGAGAACCAAACCCACTTCCTTTGCAAAGACAAGTGCTGAGCCATCTCCCCCAGCCTGCATTAGACGGAGGTCACTGTGCATAGTGAAAGCTCTGTACAGTCAGCATGGCTGCCCTGCTCCTGCCCTGCAAGCTCCCCACAGTCAGCACAGCTGAGCTTTGCTCCTGCCCTACATTATGTGCTGTTTTTCTGAGACAGTCATTAAATATTCACCCAGAAAACATTTACTGAGAGCAGCAGCAAGCAATGGAGACACAGGACATTCAGCTTTAAAGTGCACACATCCTAAGCTCATTGTCTCCATTGTCTCCACCTAAGAAGTAAGGCTTGCAGAGCCTTGACACTTGTCCAAGAAGAACAGGAGAGAGAGAGAGAAAGAGAGAGAGAGAGAGAGAGAGAGAGAGAGAGAGAGAGAGAGAGAGAGAGAGAATAAACCTGGTGGTCCATATCTAAAATCTCAGAAGCAAGGGGATTAGAAATTCAAGGTCATCCTTTTTGGATATTTGAGGAGTTTCAGAGTTTTCCAGAATGAGTGGATGGATGGATGGATGGATGGATGGATGGATGGATGGATGGATAAATGTCCTTGTTGCAGCAGAAAGCATGCAGACTAACAAAAAGACTGAGGCTTCTTCTATCTCTGGTGGATAAGATCAGCAGGTAAGTGAGACCCAGGGAAGAGCCTCTAACAGCTAGTGACCCCGAAGCAGGTAGAGAAGGCCAGCAAGCCATCTTCTCTGTCAGCTGCTCACTTGCATCCAACTCGGAAGGAATGACTGCAATCCCCAGGGAGAAGAGCTAGTTTCTTAATCTGTGCTGAAAAGTAAAGATAAATGAATGCGAAGCATCAGAAGGAAGGATGGGAATACCTGGGTGCAGAAATGGGGCCAAATGCTCAGCAGGAAGTGAATAAAGTGAAGGGAAGATAGTCCTGGGCGATTGATTCTCACCTCCTGTTCTGTGCTCTTTTGAGAAGCCCCTCTCCCTTGCTTGTCCAAACCACGCCCAAACTTCATCCAAACTCTCATCTTGACTCCAATTGTTCTTGTGCTGACACCACCTGCTAAGCTCTTTGCAAGTTTTCTCATGATTTCCTGGTGAGCTCTTGCATCCTCAGTCAGAATGCAAACTCTTTGCTGGGACTCAGGGTGGGTTTGGGGGGGAGGGGGGAGGCAAGGGGAGGCAGGGGGAGGAAGAGGAAGAAAGAAAAATCTTTCATTTCACCCTCTCCAGGCCAAGTACATGGCAAATGAAAAGTCAGAACTCGGGTGTGCAAATAGAGCAGCGGTAGTCCCCTGAAGGTCAGAGATGTACTCTAATTAGGAAAGGAATAGCTTTTTGTAGGTGGAAGGGGAACAGAAACTGGCAGCAGTGCACATGCCTCCTGAAAGTCAGGAAGATGAGCACAGCACAGAAACAAACCAGAGGAGGCACTCTGACATCAGGATTCGATCGCAGGAGGAAGGTGCTAGTCCTAATGGTGCATTAAGGGAGGGAGGTGTGGAAGAGCATAGAACAAGAGCTACCTGAAGACCAAGTCAGGGCCCATAAGGACTGAAAAGGCAGAGCAATGAAATTGGGAGCTGTTGACCACTGCCCTCTGTTGAGGGACTCTCCTTTGATAACAAAGTCTACACCCAGAAATCACGGTTGAAATGTGGATGTTTTTAAACCTCTCAAGAAGAAAGTCTTTAAGAGAGGTAAAGAGAAGAATAAAGAAAACAAAAAGGTCGGCCCCTGGAGAATAGACATAGATCGTATAGACTAAATAGACATAAAACATATGTCATTGAAAAGGGAACTCTTGTTTGATCCTCTCAGGGATGGATGGCCACCCACAAGTTGAACTCTGGTCTCCACATACATGCTATGTCACATGCACACACACAAAATAAGTAAATAAATTAATCCATGTTTTATTTTGTTTTAAAGGATGATAGCGTGGCACTTAGGGTGCCTGCCAGCAAGCCGGACAACCTAAGTTTGGTCCGCAGGACCCATGAAGTGGAATAAGAAACCTGCACTTATAAAGTTGTCCTATGATCTTCATACTCACACTGTGATATCAATGTGCCCCACCACAACAAAACACACAACAAAGAGGTGTGATTTTTGAAAGGTGGAGGGAGGGGTATGCTGAAAACTAGAAGAGGTCAGAGAAACTCCCTGGCATGATCTGCTGCCAAATCCTGGAGGTGTGGTCACTATCGTGGCCACTCAGCACGTGTGGCCCCAGAACACTGGAGTATGGATGGTGGGACTAAAGCAAACTGGAGTGTCCATGTTTGCAGACTCTAATTGGCTTAAATTAAATGAGCCCATGAGGTCAGTGGTTTCCCTATCAGACAGTCATGATCTAATGATCATCTTATAGCTCTGAAGAGAAAGAACAATCAAATAGCAGGCTGGAGGGAGAGAGGAAAGTGAAACATGAGGATAAAGTTGAAGAAGTGAAGACTTATACCCATTGGTCAATGAATGGAGTGAACAAGACCACCAGAGAGCTCTGTTCCGTTGCAGAGAAGATGTGTTCGAGGCAGATGTATTGGCACCAAAGTTGAGCTCTCTAAATTATGCCAAGTTAGGTTGGAAGGGAGCCTTTGCCAGGACACATCAAACAGCTTCTACCATCTTGAAGACTGCTGAGCTAATGGTTATTTCCATGTTCAACTTCAAAGCTCCAACTAGAGCTGGGTTTACTATTTGTTTTCATTAGGATAAGACCAAGTAATATCTCTTAGAGACCCTTTATTTGACACTACTACCTAAGGAATGGTAGATCTTATTCTTTCAAAGATAATTTTGGTTCCATCTTGAATGATGGAAAAGAACCCTATAGGAATTGGCATTCGAGCTAGGCATGATGGTCTATGCCTGTAATCCCAGCAATAGGAAGACACAGGCAGGAGGATAAGGAGTTCAGACAAGCTTTGACAATATAGTGAGTTTGAAGTCATGCTGGGGTGCATGAGACCCCATCTCAAAAAAAAAAAAAAAGTTGGCATTCAATCTTAAGTGCATTTCATTGACTTAATGAATATGTGCATAGCTTGGCAATTTTTTTATCCCTTAGTACATAGGACAACAGATGATACCCTGTTTTTATTAGGGTTTTGCTTGGTTTTGAGACAAGTTCTCACTATGTAGGCCTGGCTTACATGGAAGTCACTATGTAGACCAGGATGGCCTCAGACTCTCAGAGATCTACCTGCTCTGCCTCCTGAGTGCTTACATTAAAGGTGTGCATCACCAGGCCCAGCTTCATGGTATTACTTTACAATGGTGAGATGGAAAACGTTCCCCATAGTAGAAAGAAAAGAAAGAAAAAAGAGAGGGAAGGACAGAAGGGGAATGGAAGGAGAGAGGGAGAGAGGGAGGGAAAGAGGGAGGGAGAGAGGGAGGGAAAGAGGGAGGGAGGAAGGAAAGAAGGGAGGGAGAGAGAAGGGGAAGGAGGGAGGATCTTGTTATTCAGTAGAATCCTTTTCTAAGCATTAGAAGCTCCATTCAAATGGCTGGAAATGTCAAGAACAGAGAAGGATCTATAAAAAATGTTCTTTCTTTCTTTTTTTCTTTCTTTCTTTCTTTCCTTCTTTTTTTAAAGCATAACATCTCACCTAGATCAAAGTATTGCACTATTTACATTACACCTTCCTCTTAAGTAGTGGTGCCCATTGACTGTCCTGTTTGTATTTTACTCTAGGAGAGATATCCCTAAAAGAAAATGAATTAGCATCATCCCAGGGCTAAAATACACAGGAAGCTTTTCTGTGCTGATGGTTTTTGACCCCCAGATCACCTTTATTCTGCAGCAAGGGATTGTCTGCCCAAGGTGACCCAACTGCTAAGCAGGAGGGACAAGAATAGGCCAGGTCTTCTTCATCCACACCTCATTAAAAAGAAGCACAAAGCACAGACCTTTACAGGAAACTTCTTCACTCCTAACTCAAGGCCAAGCTCACACCAGAATCTGTGCTTCTCAGACCAAAGTACAGCACCTGAAAAGGACTGGCGGGAAGAGAGTCATCACAGCATTAATGTCCTCAGGGTCAGATTCAGTGGCTCTTAAATCCCAACCACATTGAGATAAAGATGAAGAACGTGCGCGCGCGCACGCACACACACACACACACACACACACACACACATTGTTTTACATAAGTTATTGATTCTTTATTGAGAATATCAAAGGCATCCATTCTAATGATATTTTGCCTAAAACTTGTAGATAAGGATAGCTCCTTTGAAAAACTAGAGACAAGATGGTACATAATGCTCAAATGAGTCACTAAGACAGAATTAAGGTAGAACCTTTAAGAGGTTAAAAATCTGATCAAGTTTTAAGAAATAGCCTCTGCAGGTGAGGAATCAAGGATATTTGTTCTGGTCTTCTTTGTAATATGAAATACTATTTGTTAGACTACTTCAACCTAAGCTCAAGTGAAAATAATTTTTAAGTAAAAGGACAAAGATGAGAGAGGGAGGACTGCTGAATTGGTAAAGTGCTTGCCTTGTAGGCATAGGACTCCAGTTCACTCCATAGAGCTATGTCAAAAAGCCAGGCAGGGTAGCAGGTGCTTATAATCCCAGCACAGGGCAGAGAGGCTCCCTGGGTTCCCTGGCCAGCCAGCCCACCCTACTTACCAAGTTCCAAGTCATTGAGAAGCCTTGTCTCAAACACACACACACACACATACACACACACACACACACACACACACACACACACGGAAATGATGTGAATACAATACTCATGTTTAAAATTCTCAGAAAAAAAAATGGATAATAGAAAAATAGACTCTCTAGGACTATGGCTGACTGCTCAATGCTTACTCTTGCTGAGGTGACCGCGCTGTGCCCTTCAGGATAATTCTGTCTTTGTTACCATAGTCATTACATTGGGAATAAGCCACTAACCTAATGGTCCTCAGATCAAATTCCCTTTACTCCCTAAGCAAGAGACACTTGCTTAGGAATGAGTGTGTGGCCTCTCCTGTCCCTCAGAAACAAAGCAGTCCTGCTGGCGATCATGCTGAAGGATGAAAGAACACTTCCACTGAGCCTTTCACAATCCTGGAGTCCACTGTGAAATTCCACAGAAAGTTCAAAGGAACTTCTTGCTTAGGCAAATACTAATCCTCTTGCCAGAATGAAATGGCTGTTCCCTATAGCCAAACTCATCCTGACACATTCCCTATTGCTCATGTAGACACAAGAAAATGGAGGCTTGGAGATGTTGTGCAATCAAATACTGGGATCTGGGCACCGACCTCTCTGATTTATATACATATTATTAATTTATTCATATTACATCTCAATTGTTATCCCATCCCTTCTATCCTCCAATTCCTCCCTCCCTCCTGCTTTCCCCCTACTCCCCTCCCCTATGACTGTGAGGCCTCTCTGATTTCAAAGCCCAAGATACTTAACCGTAAAATGAACTGGGCTCATTTTGTTAAGTTTCCATGACTAGTTGGCAATAGAAAAAAAAAGAAAACACTCTTTACATCCTTACGATAGGAAAATGCCAAACTCAAGATATACAGCTTCATGTATTAACTCTTTAGGTCTGTTAACTGGTTTTTATATACCACTTTTCATTCAAATATTGGTATGTGTATGCCCTCAGGGAACTCAACCACCAAGGATGGTAATCCCAATTCTTTTTTTTTTAATTAATTTATTTATTCAGATTACATCTCAATTGTTTTCCTCTCACTTGTATCCTTCCATTCCTCCTTCCCTCCCTCCTTCACCCTATTCCCCTCCACTAGGTCTAAGACTGAGGGGGACCTCCTCCCCCATTATATAGTAATAGGCTATCAAGTCTCATCTTGGTGGGCTGCTTACTTTACTTTACCAAGGTAGCTTACTTTCTCTGAGTGCCACCAGGCCTCTCCACCAAGAGGAAGTGGTCCAATATGGGGAACCAGATTTCATGTCAGAGTCAGTTCCACTCTCCACACAACTGTGGATAATGTCCTGTCCATTGGCTACTTCTGAGTAGGGGTTCAATGTTTACTGCATGTATTGTCCTTGGTTGGTGCAATAGTTTGAGGAGACCCCCCCTGGGTTCATATCCATGCATCATGATGTTCTTCTTGTAGGTTTCTAGGACCCTCTGGATACTTCTATTTCCCCATTCTCCTATACTTCTCTCACCTAGAGTCCCAATAGGATGTCCTCACATCTATCCTAAGTCTCCTGGTAAGTGAAGACTTTCATGGGACATCCCTTTTGGCCTAGTGTCCAATATAAGTGAGTGTATATCATGTGAGTCTTCCTGCTTCTGAGTTAACTCACTCAGTATGATCATTTCTAGTTCCATCCATTTGTGCGCAAATTTCAGGATTTCCTTGTTTTTAGTAGCTGAGTAGTATTCCATAGTGTAAATGTATCACAGTTTCTTTATCCGTTCTTCGACTGAGGGACATTTCGATCATTTCCAGGTTCTGGCTATTACGAATGAGGCTGCTATGAACATGGTTGAGCATATGTCCTTGTTGTGTGGTAGAACATCTTCTGGGTATATTCCAAGGAATGGAATAGCTGGGTCTTGAGGAAACCCTACTCCCAGTTTTCTGAGAAAGTGCCAGATAGATTTCCAAAGTGGTTGTACAAGCTTGCATTTCCACCAGCAATGAAGGAGTGTTCCTCTCTCCCCACATCCTCTTGTCCACATCTTTGATACACTTTAAATGTTCCTAACTTTTGTTTCAAAATAAAAAGAGAAAGTTGGGGGGTTAGGAACTGAAATGAAGAAAGTAAAATCTTTCCTTGTTCTTGACTTCCTGATTTATGTGCTGTACTTGCTGACATCAAAGAAAATGTGCTTGCTAATTCCCCGGCGACCTTCAAGTTATGAGATGCTTAAAGGGAGACATTGGCATTCTGAGGGAGAACTTTAGCTGAATATTTGCTATGTGATTATCAGCCAGACAACAAATCTTTCTGAAACTCAGTTTTCTTTTATTGGAACAGGGTCTCAAGCAGCTCAGGCTGGCTTGAGCTTTCTATGGATTCTGAGACAACCTTGAACTTCTAATACTCTTGCATCCATCTCCTAAGTGCTTGGGAGATATATATATATATATATCATTATTCAGTACTAGGAATCAAATCCAGGGCTTTGTACATGCTAGGCAAGTACCCTTCCTATTGAACTACTTCAAAAGTCAGTGTTCTTATCAATATAACATCAATAACAATAAGAATTGTTATAAATACCAACTTGCATAATATGTGCAAAATTTCTTTTAAGGTATGGTATAGGATTGGGGATATACTTATCCCAGAAAACAACACTGGAGAAGCCCCACCTCATGATGTGCACTCATGTGCTTACACACATACAACAAAAAATAAAAAGAAATTTAAAACTTTGTCGGATGAATGAGAGGATGATTTCAAGCAAGAATATGTAGGCCAGCTGGGTGTGGTGAGAGAGGCAGAGGCTGGTGGGTCTTTATGAGTTCAAGGCCAGCTTGGTCTACATAGTGAGTTCCAGGCCAGCCATAGCTAAATAGTAAGAACATGTCCCAAGGAAAAGAGGAATATTTTCGATTTATTGAGGAAGGTGAGATTTAGGACCTTCCAGGAGATTTGCTTCAGAGTACCATCATACCCACAGACCTTGGTGTCACTCAAAACTGGATTTAAATCTTAATTTTGTGGTAAAGTCTTCATTTTTCTGTTTCCAAGTTCACTCATCTGTTATGAGAAGTAATATTATCTAGATCTTGGGATTTCAGAAGATAACATTCATTTATTCATCTATTCATATTTTTAGCAGAAATATTTTTAATATTTACTATTTATGTGATACTGAGCCTTGAAAGAGCCATATACTATATGCGATTCCAGCAGTAATAGGATGCATCAACTTGCAGTAGAACCTAAAGTGTTTATCATGGTGTCAGGCACACTCCTAGCAATAAGTGGCAGATGTTGTTATTATTACATTATTATCATTATCAGTATGCTCTTCTACACCTGCTTGCGATTTTGACATATCTAATATTTGATAATAGGTGGGCGGCCTAGTTAACATTTTCCTGTATTGGCATTTCTAATTAAAGGATAATGTTGTAAGGTAACAAGCAATTACTGTTAACAAAGGAAGTACTGTATAATCAGAACCTTGTTTCAAAAATGGAGGGTTTCTTCCACACTCCCTACTTGACTGCTGTTCTGCCTTTTCCCACATGAAACACTCAGAACAGCACTGGCACAATGAATAACTATTAGCTGGAAAAAAAGACTGTATGAATGAACGAAGGTTGCACAGACCCTAAACACAGTTATCTGGCTGCTCCCTACAAAGGAGGACACTTTGGTCACCACAAAGGAGGATGCTATGGTGCTAGACTGCATAATCTTGGTCTCCATGGAGAAAGCTCTAATGCCCCTCTTGTAAACTCTAGTGTCTTCACTTGGGGGGAATATCCATGGTGGCAGAGTTTGTGCAAGAAAGATATATTTAATGTCACTAGATAACAATAGGGAAAGAAAAAAAGTGCAAATGCTGTATATGCAATAATTATTTTTGAAACATTCCTAAGGGAAGAAAATACTGAAATAGGTACATTTCCATGTATCTGTACACTTCACAGTGAGCGCTGTTAAACGTAACAGTTGTTAGTGTTTGGTGATAATTTACTGCATTTGCAGATTGGAATGTTAGGATTTAGTGCCCTCTTCAATGGAAATAACTTTTACGTGTACTTAGTGCATATCCTTAAAAGCGTTCAGTAATGGAAAGGGCATGTGGCATGGAGTTTCGAAGAGTTTCTGCCATATCAGATTCACGTTCATAAAGATGAATTTGTTTATGTGGGTCAGATTCCATTTCAGCAACTATCAGTTTGCAAAAGATGAAAAAGACCCAGGTAATAATGTATTCATTCCAGGTTACGAGGTCTACTCATTTATTCTTATGTTCATCTACTCATATGAAAATTATTTAAGAGGCAGCATGACAAACCCCACATTTTTTATTGAACTTGTGATTGTGGAATTTGACCCACATATTATTTGACTCTGATGTAACTGATAGGTTTTCTAGACCATCTGGAGAAATCGTCTGCTCTTACCCACCTCTGCAAGGGCGCTCATGCTTATATTGCCAACGTCTTATGTATGATTCAGACTCATTATCGCCTTAGAAAATGAATGTGATCAGCAAGAGGATACTTTTACCTCTCAGGACATACTCACTATAAGGTTAATATGGAGGCCAAGCTCTGGTGAGAGTGAACTCACGGCATGTCAAGCCTTTCTTTGCCTGCCACCTCTTTGCCCCAAACACATACATCATTTTAGATAAACATTGTAACTTACAAGTCTAAGACTCATTGGCTGATATATTCCAAGAATTAAGATCTGACCCATAAATCCCACTCCACGGCAGCCAACTGTCTTTTCTCTTCTAAAGGAAATCTGTTTTCATTCTTCGTGTGTTGACTGTGAATGAGGGAGCCGACGCATCAGGAATGAGCCATCTATCTGTCCACACACACACTCGTGTATCTCCAGCCATAATTGTATGCATACGTGTATGATGACTGTGTAGTGTGTAAAAATGCTGTTAATGGGTGAGCACTTAGGAACACAGAAATCAGTCAGTATGAGTTGAAGCCAGACAGGGTGTGGGAAGGTAATATAAATGGTATTTTTTTTTTCCTGCAGGTCTCCTAAGTTCTCTGCAGCATCCCAGTTCTGAACTAAAACCTTCATTACTATTCCAGTCATAAAGCTCAAAGATGGAAAACACCTATTAGGTTACTTAGCTTATCCCCTGAGGGCCAGCACTGAAGATTACTTCGATAGCATATTTGATTTCTTCTTCTCTGTCTTCAGCTCTTGGTCCATCTTCATTTTAAAATGTTCTGTGCTGACGAGGTTTCAGCTTTTTTCCTGAGGTAAGTGTATTTACTTGGACTTCTTTGCATTTCTTCAATATTCCGATATGTCTTGTAGTCTGCAGAAACTATTGTTGTTTGCCTGTAATCAGATCTAGGCAGGTGACCTTTCCCTCTTTATAGGACTGATCATGTGGCTATGGATCAGAGCATCCAAAGCAACTTAGGGGTAATAATAGCAATAACTGCTGCATTATCTTGCCTTCATGCATATTTATGTATATGCATGTTCATCATTGTCAACAATCTCTTTCTCAGATTGCTCATCAACAGAGGCTGGAGAAAAGACAAACAGATCATTTGAGTTATGTAAAACTCTGCATGCTGAACTAGCCATGAACTAGATTGCTCCAGTTCTCATTATCAGAGCAAATAGTGTACGGTAAGGAAAGCTCAACTCAGCACAACCCAAGACATCTGGAATTTAAGATGGAGAGCTTCAGCTGGGTCCAGGAGAGTGAAGGGTGAGGTGTTAAAGTTGAGTCTGAAACTTTCCTAAGCACTCACACATGTGAGCCCAATGTTTTGAACAGCTTCTCTCTCTCTCTCTCTCTCTCTCTCTCTCTCTCTCTCTCTCT
>OU015743.1:120297804-120322348 GCA_907169655.1 Acomys percivali
AAAGAAGGAAAGAGAAAAAGAAAAAGAAAGTTTCATAGGGAAGGTGTTTTGAGTTTAGCTTTGAAAAAATAATTAAGCTTTTAAGAATAAGCAGGATTTCTAACATGAGTGAAAATGGGAAAAACAACCTAATTAAAAGAAAAAATTAAGCAAGGGCCATGGGCAAGTAATTTTCTCAAAACATAGTATATTCGCCTTGCTACTACTCAAAAAATACAAATTAAAAATTTTAAATACAATCTTTTTCTAATCTATCTGATTTGCAGATATTTTTAAAGGGCAGTATCTAGTGTTGACACAAATTAAAATTGTTCACAGTTTTTGTGAGAAATCAAGCAATATTTATTTATCAAGTCCTTTTGAAATATTGCTGTAATTCTACCCAAGAAACCCAAATCTAATGCTTAATTATAAAAGGAAATAACTCAGAGATTTATATAAAGAGACATATGAAAGACTTATTTATAAAAATATAAATTCCTTAAATGTTTAATGATGTTTTCATAGTAATATATAAAGAAAAATATATGAATGTTTTTAAATATGTATATTTATTTATTTGGGGGGATTTTTGAGTTCTCACTTAGCCTTACCTATCCTTGAACTCACTATATAGCCAAGGATAGTTTTCAACCACTCATCTCCTGTTTCCACCTCCAAGTGCTTAGTCACCTCATCCAGCTACAGTGTTTATATTTTTTAAAATATTTAATATTATTGCAAATTTTTCATAATATACTAAAAAATAAGAGCCCTGAATATATATGCACATCTATATATAATGTGTACATGTACTGTGAAGCAAAGATGAGAAAGTATATCTAAAGATATCCTGCTTCTGGGAGAAGGGATTATATGATTCTATTTAATCCTTCCTAACTTTTGAAATACTCCAAATTTTTAATCAGGAAAAAAAATAGTTCTTTAGATCAGTGGTTCTTAAGCCATGGGTCATGACCCCTTTGGAGTGGAGCAACCCTTTCACAGGAGCCACTTATCAGATATCCTTCCTATCTGATATTTACATTACAATTTACTAGTAGCAAAATCACAGTTATGAAGTAGCAATGAAAATACTTTTATGGTAGGGGGGGTCACCACAACAACTCTATTAAAGGGTCTCAGGATTAGGGAGGCTGAGAACCACTGCTTTGGAACAATTTTTCGATCACTTGAATGTAGACAGAGAATTGAAAACGTCGTTTCAGCACCAAGAGTAATAAGAACAAAGGCAAAAAAAAAATGACAAGTGGAAAAGGCACTTTTGGAAGCCACAGAGTAGGGTGTAGATGGCAGAGTCGATGAAGCCAGAAGGGAGCTGGGCTTGGATTACAGGTGACCTTCAGGGCCAGGTTCATGAATTATTCCTGGGAACAGTGCAGCTCCTTATTAAGGGGATTATATGGTCACTCTGATTTGTACGGAGATTGTCCATGTGACATTCAGTGAGACTCTGGATTAGTTAACAAGGAAAAGCGAGAAGAAATTGCCTACACACTCTGGCTTAGTGGTGCCTTCAGGAGTAACCACAGTGCATTCTTCAGTTGCCTGTGCTCACACAAAACACATACACATATCCTCCTACAAATAACTCAAGCAGAGACTTTCCTGATGGGGTCCTGCTTCACCTTACAGAATCCACGTGAATGATTTCTTCTCTGGGTGTGCTATCCTTTTCTACTTTTAAACTTTTTCTCCAGTTTTTGAGCACAACTTAGAATTAGACACCACGCCACGTCTGTGTCATCGTAAGCACTTCCTCCTTTCCCCAGCACTAGACCTGGCAGTGGCCAAACTCTAGGAACAGATGGAGCCAGGAACTCAAAGTTGAGCCATGGTACCAGGATCTGGAGCCTCCTAGGGAAAACAAACAAGGAAGACCCTAGCTGTCTAGGATCTCATAAGGGCCTTCCTTGCTCCATGACCTTCCCTGCTGCCTTTCTTTCTTAGAATGCAGGCAAGAAGGACTCCAACTTTACCTTCACCTCTGCAATCTACTCACGCCTCAGGAAGGCCAACAGAAAACCAAAGCCACACCAAAAAGCGGCCTGAAAGCAGAAGCTGGCCTAGTTCACCAGCAGCCCTTCTCCCTGTGCGTCATCCAACTTAACTCCTAAAACAGGAGTTTAGAACAAAAACTTGGCCCAGAAGAAAACACAGGACAAAGGCATACTGTCACTCATAGACTTTCCTCCAAAGGAAATAGGCAGCCATTGGCTATATACACAAGTTGTGTTTCCATTTCTCCTAGAAGGAAATAATTCAATAACCCTGGTGAAATATGACCCAGGCATGGCCTAGAACAGTGGTTGGGGTGGCAGGAAATAAAAGTCAGAGCTGATTAACACATCTGTGATAGAATTAGCTGAATTTGAGCCCAGACAGAAAGGAGGGAAATAAACTGGGGTGGGGTGAGACAGAGACTAAAAGAGATTTCCACCTGAGAGACTAGGAATGCAATGGTGGATTCTCACAGCATCAACAGGGGTAGGAACCATGGAAAGAGAAATAAATTTTACAGAGAAATCAATGAGATTTGTTTTTATAGTTGGCCAGCTCAGAGAAAATTCAAAACAAAAGCCAAACATATTCCCCTTAAAGCAGGCTCGTCTCTACAGAGAACCACACTTATTATGTCCACTGCTAGAAGTTTCTAGATTCAGGTTTAACTGTGATAGTAACTGAGTGTAGCTTAATAGGGCAATGCTTGTCTCCCACATACTTGAATCTGAGCATGACCAGTAATGGAGAAAATGTCCACCAGGATGTGATCTCTTTTACATGGGACTACACACACCACCACCAATTACAAACCCCACCAAGTTTTTCTTACTTTTTCACTTACTTCCTCATAGGCACCGCAACACTGGAAGACCTCGTTATTGTTTTACAGGTGAAAAGTCTCAACTGGGGTATAAAAAGCTTAGGGCCAAAGAAACGGCCCAGTAGTTAAGAGCACTTGCTGTTCTTGCAATGTGCACACCCACAGATAACTCCAGCTGAAGGGGGTCTAGTGTCCTCTTGCAGTCTCTGTGAGCACCTGTACTCACACTCACTCGCCCCGCCTCCACACACATATATAATTGACAGGAATGTTTTTAAAGCCTTGTCTAAAGTCAAACCAGATTCCAGCACTTTCTATCAATGCTTGTTTTTCCTTTAACTCTGGGGTGTTTGTGTATGGGTGTGTGTGTGTGTGTGTGTGTGTGTGTGTGTGTGTGTGTGTCCACATACACAAGCACACATATGAGGGGGGAAAAGGAAGTATCCAGCTTAAGCAGGTTCAAATGGAAAGGCATCTCTAAAAGGGATCTGGAACATTCCATAGGCATGAAGTCAATGGCATGCCATTGTCAGATGGTAAATAGCAATAAGTTGTTGACAAAATATCAACACCATTTGAAAAGTTTTTCAGAATTTGATGCTAAACTAGTATTTTTTAGGACATGCCAACTGAATGAATTCAATCTTACAACTACATCGTCACTCTGAAAAATCATTTAAACTAAGAGGATAGTAAGAATTTCAGTTTTCTGCTTTGAATACTGGTAGGTATCTTTTAGGCTTTTGGTCATCGTGTGTGAGAACTCTGGCATGCATGTCCATGTATGCGCATATGGAGGCCTCTGTTCCTCGGATGCCATCAACCTTGTTTTTGAAGCAGAATCTCTCACTGGTCTCGACCGCACAGAATAGGCTAAGCTAGTTGGCTGACAAACCCTAGAAATTCACTTGTCTCAGCTGCCTCCCCTGTGCTGGGATTTAGAAACTCCTTCCATGGCTTTTTCACATGGGCTTGGGGACTTGAACTCAGATCCTTGGCCTTGAGAGGCAAGTACTTTTTCATCTGAGCCATCTCTAGCCTCCATTTTTCAAGTCATACATGTCTTAGCAAATTCAGTAAGGCAAATGCATATGAATTATATCTCATTATCAATGGTTTAATACTTTTTGCATTATTGAGTCAGGGTGCCCCTGGCAGACCAGCACTGTAGTGGAAAAGGAGCCCTGTAGCCAGACACAGGTCTGGCTCCACAACCTGGTAGTTTGGCAACTGTGATTGGACAAGTTTTAGCAGAATTTGTCTCTCTGTCTGGATGTGATCAGGAGGCAAATGAAAATAGCAAAGGCTATCTGATGGAAGGCTTGAAAGACAAATGTATACTAATACCAAGAGAAAGAAGCCAGCACAGCAAGAATTCAACGGATCATAGTGATGATGACGGGGGAAACGGAAGAGAGGAAAAAAAGAAAACCTCAGTGTAAGCCAGCCTGGAAGGGCCACCAGAGAAAACTCATTCCAGAGCCTTCAAACTTTTAATAAAATACAACACACACTTGAAAAATATGTGCTGGGTTCTGACACTCGTATTTTTGGTGATCCTGGAAAAGATACCTTGTCATCTTTGGCTTGAGTTTTACAAAACACAGGAATAAAAACACTTACCGGTGACCTTTCTAGAAACACAGTGAATGTTTGCCTTTCAAAGTTCAGCTGTGGTTAGAGGTTCCCTACATCAAAAGTCACTCCTGCTCTGGCCTTCAGATAACTACATTCACACTCACAAGGCCATACAGAGGCAGGGCAGTTCAAGCCAATTTTTGGTGTGGGTTTCCAGAAAGGATATGTGGCCATCTTTCTAAAAGGCATCAAAGTATTTAGACATTCACGGTGTTAGAAATAAACAGAGCGTCCGTGTTTCAAAGTGTATTTCTCCACGCTTCTTCCTTTGCAGAGCTGGGGTCCACTCATTTCCTACCCTTTGAATAAAAGGCCTCTTTAAATGTTGGAGGATTTATGACAGTTCCCCTCCCCCTTTCTCCAGGACAAATCGCCCTGGTGCCTTTGACTTTTGCAGAGCACTCTGGAATGCCCTGACTCTATTAAAGTGCTTGGCACCCCGTGGACCTTAATAAAATACTCTGGACAAACTGGTTAATAGATTGACTTTTGCCATAGATCTTATTTCCCAAACTTCTAAACATGCCTGTAGCTTTCCTGTCCAAGTTCAAATATAGTATAACACATCACAGGGGCCGAGAGGCAGGAAGTCCATCTCGGAACCTGGCACCATAGTCCTGAATGGAAAATACCATTTGTTTCCTTGGCAATGTGTCCTTAGTGAGTGGAAAAAAAAGTAGGGAGCAAGGGGTTACAGCTACTGTCAAGGAGCCACACGACAGCACCCCAGTTCCCAGAGGATGGGATAAGGTGGCAATTTTTGTTAAGAGTGTCACTGGGAGCAGGTTAAATGCTCTGTCCTTCAGCAGGAATGTGGAGCATGGGTCTGAAGGTCCAATGCTCTCGTTACTAATCGTTTCTGCTCCCAAGTTCCTAATCAAGACTTGTATGGCAGGAAGGAGAGCAAAGGACAACAACTAATGAGAAGGACACTAGTCGCAATGAAGCTGCAAGGCAGAAGGTCTTTCCAACACGTTCAGAGCCAAAAGAGTACCTTTTAGTGTTTGTTTTGATTATATTTGCCTGTAACCCAGCAACTGGGCCCAGATGCCAGCAGTCCAAAGAGAACACTGCTGATGGCCGGGGTAGAAAGAGAGAAGGGATAGCTTTTGTGTCCTTCCTCATGAGGTTCTTCTCAAGGTGAGTGAAAAGAGCTGGGGAGGGCCCTCTGAGACTGTTGCAAACCCTTCCTCCTTTTTCTAGCCATCGTTAGGGTGATTTATGACCACACATGTGCTCATGGTTGGCTTCGTCTTTTTTTTTTATTTTTAAGGACAGGACACAGTGGGAAATGAGAATCTTGAGCCAGAGCTAAGCTGATCTTCTAAAGGAAGCAGATGAATTTTCCAGTCCCCAAACCCTCATCTTCAGAACTCCCTCCTGGGATCTCAATTTTCCCTACCTAAAGCAGTCATTCCTCTGCCTAGTGCCACTACAAATGTTCAGATTCCAAGCCTTGCACCTTGCTCAATAAGCTAAGGCACCTCCGCTTCAGACATGCTCCTTCTGCCACGACGAACTAAAGCAGTGTGGTCAATAGGTGAAGTTCATTAGGCCTATGATAAAATCGCATCAAAATGATCTGAGACAGAGAGAAGTTTGGCTGAAGGAAAAGAGCAGCCTTATATTCTAACACAGTCTTTTAGTCATCTTTGCAACCAGACAGCCTATTATTCAGTTCAACCTAAACCCCCACCGCCCCCTTCCCTCCCCCACTCTTAATTGTAGTTTCTCTTTCGTTCATGATCCTCTGAAAATAAGGAAGTATGAAGTGTGTGATGGGCATTGGTTTTGTTTACCCATCATCCCTTGGGCATTGGGAGATAACTGGGTGGGAGGATGGAGAAACTAGGGCCTTGTGTGTGTTACGTAAGTTAAGTTCTGTATCACTGAGCTGAGCTGTGTCTCCAACCCTGAAGGCTACAGATGTAAATTGTAACCTCTTCTGCTCTGAATGAATCAACCTGGATTCTTATGATTCTTCCCTTTTTGCGAATTTTATTTGGTGTGTTAGAAAATAACTGAATGAAAATATTTCAGTATTTCTTTTATCCAAAGACTCCTAGAGTACTTGTGATAATTTAAGTAAGAAAAAAAATGATATAAGTTTCATTTGTTTGGCTCACTTGGTAATTGAGGTTTCCTGATTGTTCACTCTTGGTTCATTCGACACTAGCAACCTTTGTGACACATTTAGTGACAATACTTAGATAACAAAATTTAACCAGGCTGATGACTCAGGTGACGTTTTAAAATCCTGCATTGCTGCAAAACCACTTTTCCAGTGTCCATTGCAAAAACTTCACAGTGGTAGCTTGAGATCAGCTGTGATGGGAGTCGTATGTCATAGAATGTCCTCAACTCCAGGACAACCAATTATTGAACATGTATCAGTAGGGACTGTAGTTCAGTAGTTACAATGCTTGCTTAGCACACGGGAAGGCATCCCCAGCTTCCACTAAACAGGTATACTAGTAGACACCTGTAAGGACCCTAGAAGTTCACAACCTTAGCTACGTAGGGAGTTCAAGGCCAGGCTGGACTGAGACTCCTATCCCAGGACAACCAACTCACCAAATAAACAAAATCTAAGTCATCATTCTAGACACAATTATCAATGACTATAAAACTCAATTTCAAATATGGGGCAGAGAATAAATGAATTGCTAAGGTATTCATGCTTCACTCACAATGGCAGTTACAAAAGTACAGCTTGGCTTAATTTAATTTTCTTTAGAAAATATTCCCTAACGTTTTTAAAAGAACAACAACAACAAAATCTCCTGTAGGTAAAAGTGAGCAAATCAGATGTGGTTGTGGTGTGGTTATTCCTCACATTCTGTCTGTGTCTCTCACTGAAATTTCAACAGCCTTTGGGGAGTCAATCATTGAGGGCAATCACAGCCCTAGTGAATGGGCCAGGAAGAAAGTGCATGTTCACTGGCAGACATGTAAAAGTTGCTGGTCATGACAATTTTGAAATTGGTTTTTGTTTGGTTTTTAAGATTCTTTTTATTTATGTGTATGTCTTATGTCTTGGTTTTTTTGTTTTTGTTTTTGTTTTTGTTTTGTGTGTACTTTGTTTTTTATGTGTATATTTATTATATGTTTTTATTTATTTTATTATATATAAATATATTCTATAATAATACTTACATAGTAATAATAAAATATATTGTTATATGTCTGTTCTGTGTTAGTATATGCAATTTGTGTGCAGGTGCCAGTGGAGGACAGAAAAGGGGGTCAGGTTCCCTACAGTTGGATTTACAGGTCATATGACCTAGCTAGCTTGGGCCCTCTGGAAGAGCAGCAAGTGTTCTTATCCACTGAGACTTCTCTTCAGACTCAAACTTTTTCTTTGGATCTGCATAAGCTGTACCAACTACTTAAAAAATAAGCATGCTAGCAGGTTGGTTGTGGCACATGTCTTTAATTCCAGCACTAGGGAGGCAGAGACAGATAGATCTCTGTGAATTCAAGGCCAGCCTGGTCTACAGAGCAAGAACAGTCAAGGCTACAACAGAGCAACCCTGTCTAGAAAAACAAACAAACAAAAAAGGGTGCTTTAACTCAGCTCTGCAATAAATATGAAAAATACTTTAAGTAATACAATATCTCTGAAAAATGAGTTAAACTCAGAAAGCATAGTAGATGTGTTTGTAAATGAGCAAAGACATGATTTTTTGTTTGTTTGTTTTTGTTTTTCGAGACAGGGTTTCTCTGTGTAGCCTTGGCTATCCTGGACTCACTTTGTAGACCAGGCTGGCCTCAAACTCACAGAGATCCTCCTGCCTCTGCCTCCCAAGTGCTGGGATTAAAGGGGTGTGCCACCACTGCCCGGCTTAAGACATGAATTTTTTTAAAAGTGAGGAAGGCCAAGGATGTAACTCAATGGTGTAGTACTTACCTAGCATGAGTAAGGCTGTGGGTTCAATCCCCAACAAATCAGCAATAGTTCACTTTGAAATGACAAAGAACATGTCCATACCAGACCAGCCGAAGCTATATGTCCAAAAAGAAAGAAAGCAGATATGGAGGAAGGAAGGAAGGAGGGAAGGAAGGAAGGAAGGAAGGAAGGAAGGAAGGAAGGAAGGAAGGCAAGAAAGAAGAAAAGAAATACGAGTTTAGACAGAATGATCTGTTAAGCAATGTTAGATTGCTAAAGTAATTATATTATTAATTTTCCTGCTAGGGCACACTGAACAGTTCACTTATGCAAACAAGGTAAAGAATAGGAATAAGTCCTGACATGAACAATTTTAAGAGATTAAATTCAGGGCACATCTAAGACTAGCACAGAGTCATTTCATTACTCTAGGATATTCACATAAAAATTAATATAACTCATCTTCATTTTAAGCTTTCCCAAACAAGAACTGAAGAAGCTCTTACTGTGCTGCTCTGTTCACTTAAGGCAGGAAGCCAAGCCTCGGGCCCCTTGGCTCTGGGTTCTGTTCTTCACAGCAGTGTTCTCCTCTACAGTGGCTCTCATCAACAGAGTAGTCACCGCTCCTTGAGCGTGCTCTTATTAAATGTTTCTGTAGATACTGCCATGCCCAGAGACAGTGCCATGAACATCTCCTGCCCATTGCTGCAATGCCTTCTAACCTGTCTGTCCTGCCCTCAACACTCCATGGTACAGCATCAGCACTTTCAACTCTTTAAAAAAACAATTTTTTTTTACATTTATTCATTCACTTGTGTGTATGTGTGTATGTGTGTGTGTGTGTGTGTGTGTGTACACATGTGCTCGCCATGATGTGTGTGTAGAGATCAGAAGACAACTTGCAGACGTTGTTTCTCTCCTTCCAACATGCAGATCCTGGGCTTGAACTCCAGTCATCAGCCTTGGCAGCAGGCACCTTCACCCAGAGAGCCATCTCACTGGCCACTCTTTCCATTCTTGAACATAGCATGCAAGTTGGGCTCTAAGCACCTCTCCGCTTTCTCTTCCTCTTTCCCTCCAGTTCAGCATCTTGTCTTTAGCTTCTCCAGCGCACCATGCTCCTGTGTTTTCTGCACTCTGGCCTTTAGTTCATTCTCATTGCTGTATCCCCCACCACCACCACCACCCCCTACACACAGACACACTATTCCATCCTTGGCTGGTTTTTTTTTGTTTTTTGTTTTTTGTTGTTGTTGTTTTTTTCGAGACAGGGTTTCTCTGTGTAGCCTGGGCCATCCTGGACTCACTTTGTAGACCAGGCTGGCCTCGAACTCACAGCGATCCACCTGCCTCTGCCTCCCGAGTGCTGGGATTAAAGGCGTGCGCCACCATGCCCAGCTGGCTGTTTTTTACTATTTGCTTGTTTTTACTTTTTCAGATCTCACTTATCTTCCCTGAAGAAACCTTTTTTAACCTCTTGAAGCAGTATAATTTCTCAAGACAGCCCCTTCAGGCTGCTGCTAGGCTGCCTTTGTAAGACTAGCCTTTCTTTAAAGCTGTTCTTCTAGCTGCACCTAATGAACCCAGACATAGCTTTAGCCAGTGCTCAACCATTGTCACTCTTTCCCCCTTTTCACCTGTCATGGCAGCAATTCAGCAGTCTCCATGTGGATCCACTTCTCTTTCCACTCGTTCTCTTTTTCCATTCTACTCCCACTGTCCCCCTGATCCCCCAGAAGCTCCTGCCTGGATCTGTTTACAGTTTTAGCACACTGCTTGGCATAGGACAAATACTTAGTAAGCATTTGAAAATCAACAAACAACTCTACTTTTTCTTCTTGACATTGTCCTGCCTTTCCCTCCACCTGCCCCTTCCATGTCTGTATTGTTGATAAACACATGCTGGAAGATGACAGAAACCTTCCAGAAGGCTCCATAGGTGGCTATTTACACTAAAATGGAAATGGAGGGCAGAGCCCTCCAAAAACAGGTCAACCCCTATTTTCACAGATAGAAAAACTCATATTATCATTGTTCAGAGCTGATTTGCTTGTAACATACACCAAGTCTTTATTCTAAGAATGAGGTATTTGATAAATGAAAGCATCAGTGTTGTTCTGTTAGGCAAGTCGTACTAAAACACTTCTGAACCACCAAAACAAAGAAGTAGCATCAAATGGGGACAATGAGGTATTTATGATTGTGAGGAGAAGATTTACAAATGAAAAGACAAGGTCAAAATCATTTCAGGAAAAAGAATTCAACCACGACATACAGTTGAATGATCGAGCACCAATTGCAGCACTACATTTGAGCCTGAAGAGAAATGTTTGAAAAGCTGAAATCAGTCTTCCACTCAGCCTATGTCAAAGAAATGTCAGTCCTCATTACTTTGGTAAACCTGTTGGAGGGGAAGGAGGGTTCTGATATCAGCTTCAAAGAAAGAATTAAACGGGAATATCCATGTCTCTATAAACTTTAAATACATATTTTATAATTAGTTAAATAATGTCTTGGCTTAGAAATAAAACAATTATTAATTAAGATGAGTGGATAAGCACATATTTGTTTCAGTGGAGAAGAAGAAAGCATTGGACTCTGAGTCTTGGGCTATTTGTGCAAATACAACATTGGTATCTAGCTGTTCCTTCGTTTTCTCTTGATGTCCTAATGGATGAATAGAAAGGTGCTTTTGCTGAGTCTTTTCTGTTCCTAAATCCAAATCCTACTAGAATACAATGTTCCCAGAGCAAAGCAGAATACTCATGTAAAATGCCAGCATGATTGGAATAAAAAATAGAAGGTGAATATGAAGTTGGCCTAAACAAATGTATGTGTGTTTTAAACTTATCAAAAAGAGCGGGGGTGGGGGGGGGGGGACAGGAGTGGTGGCACACGCCTTTAATGCCAGCACTCAGGAGGCAGAGGCAGGCAGATTGCTGTGAGTTTGAGGCCAGCCTGGTCTACAAAGTGAGTCCAGGACAGTCAGGCTAACCCAGAGAGACTCTGTCTTGAAAAACCAAAAAAAAAAAAAAGTTTAAAAATATACTTATGGCCAATTAATGTGCCATAAGAAAATCTGAGTTGAATATAGCCGGGCGTGGTGGCGCACGCCTTTAATCCCAGCACTTGGGAGGCAGAGGCAGGTGGATCGATGTGAGTTCAAGGCCAGCCTGGTCTACAAAGTGAGTCCAGGACAGCCAAGGCAACACAGAGAGACCCTGTCTCGAAAAAAAAACCAAAAAAAGAAAATCTGAGTTGAGCCAGACAGTGGTGGAGCATGCTTTTAATTCCAGCACATGGGAGGAAGAGGCAGGCAGGTCTCTGTGAGTTCGAGGACAGCCTGGTCTACAGAGCAAGTTCCAAGCCAGCCAGAGTTGTTACACAGAGAAACCTTGTCTCAAAAAACAAAAACAAAAATCTGAGTTGATAGGCAATTTTGAAAGACTAAAATTTATAATGAAAGAATGGCTGGAGAGATGGCTTACTCCATCTCTCAACTCTCAACTCACTAGTTAAGAGCACTGGCTGCTCTTTCGGAGAATGTGGTTGCCAGCCCCCACATCAAGTAGCTCCCAGTAGCCTGTAACTCCAGCTTCAAGGGATCTGATGCCCTCTTCTGGCCTCTGTGAGTACCTGTACTTACATGCACATACCCATATTTAGACACACATGCATATACATAATTTAAAATAAAATTAAATTTTAGGTCATAGTAAAAGAGTATCTTTTTCTGAAATGAGCTATAACATACCATTTAGACTTTGTAATCAGTGAAGATGTTGTTCTTGAGGGAAGAGCAAATTGAAGATCTCCTAGGCCAATATCCTCTGGTTTGCAATTAGTTCATTACATCACTCATAGTATACCTGTTTGGTGCTTGAATTGCATGGGGCCAGGGATCCAGGGGAAAGGTGGCCTGGAGCACAAGTAGGCTCTAGTTATGTCCAAACCCCAGAAATCTCATCCTGAGGTAAGGAGGAGTAGGACTGTTCACCCTCTCACCTAAGCTTGCATGTCCTGGGGCACACACAGGCCTGCAGGTAACCAGGGTAAAGTTCCTCTCACCTTATACGGTCACGTCCTGCAGCACCTGGAATTCCTCCTTATGCAAATGAGTCATCCCCAGAACCCTGGCCCAGATCAATGATGTACACTGACCCTCAAAGCTCCTACCCACTCCCCCAAAGGTTTAAGTAGCCTTTGTTCCCACTATTAAAAGAGCTGTCCCATTCCCCACTCCCCACTCCCCAAAAATGTGCAGGGCATAGTGGCGCTCGCCTTTGATCCCAGCACACGGGAGGCAGAGGCAGGCAGATCACTGTGAGTTCAAGGCTACACAGAGAAACTCTGTCTTGAAAAAACCAAAAAAAAGAAAAAAGAAAAGAAAAAGAAAAAGAAAGAAAGAAAAAAGAGCTGTGTCACTGAAGCTGCCTCCCAAGAGTCTGATCTCATCATGCTCACAGCTGCCTGAGGTCTTTCCAGCTCCCGCAGTCCCATCTTGCTTCCCCTCTCAGGATCCACCTGTTGGGATCACAGGCTGTTATCTCCATAACATGTACAGAAATGGAGCCTGAATGGCAGATTTGTACCAGAAAGTGTAGTAGGGTGCCAGGTGTACACATGGAATAAATCAAAAATCTTGGTTTCATAGAACTCACGCATTGGTTGTGGTAGGGCAGGGAGGGGAGAAGGAAGACATCCAAAATAAAGAAATTATATCAGGCAGCACTAGCCATGGTCATACATACATTTGTGTGCTTACATGTGAGTATATATTTGTGTGGGAAGTTAGTATGATAAAGGTGAAGGAAAGCAGCTCAACTTGGTATTATCTGTGCTGACACCTTGCTGGAGAGAGTGTCCCTAAGGATATGTGACAGCAGAGAATTCCAGGAAGAGGGAAGAACAAATGCAAGCATCCCACAAGACAGAGAGGCCTAGTAAGGGTACAAGCATCTGAAAAAGGAGGAGGGAGGAGAAGATACAGGCAAAAGAGAAACAGTAACACAAAGTTATAGCAAATGTTATGGTCTAAGATCATCCAATGTACAGTGGAATTTATAGTATTGGGATACCATAGAATATCAGCCCCTTCATGTGACTTAGTATTTTTATGAAGGTCACTTAGAATGAATTTTAAGAGGTCACAAGTAGAAGTACAGACATGTTAGTCAGTAGGTTACTAGAAGAGACCAGTCAAGAGATGATAGTGGCCAGGCCCAGATTAATCATAGAGAAGTAGATTGCTAAATAATAGATGTATTTTGACATGTGTGTAGTGTAGGTAGGGGTGAGGATCAGGGTGGGGAAGAATTAATGAAAGATTGATATTGGAACAGTGAAGAATTAAGGATGGCTGGGGGTTAATAAAACAAAATGGAATTGCTCCATACTGTCAGGAAAGATGGAGGTAAGGAGGTTGGGCAGGTAAGAAATCAAGGATCCAGTTGTGGATATGTTCAGTTGATGCCTATTAGACATTCAAGTAGAGATGCTGAATAACAGCAATGGAGTTCACAATGCTATTATTGTGAATTCATAATAATGTTATTATTATGAGATCAGGTTGAATATGAATGGTTTGAGATCATTCTCTCTCTCTCTCTCTCTCTCTCTCTCTCTCTCTCTCTCTCTCGTGTGTCTGTGTGTGTGTGTGTGTGTGTGTGTGTGTGTGTGTGTGTGTGTGTGTCTATGAAGGCCAATGGGGAATGAATTTGGTACCAAGAGAAGGAGTCTGAAGACTGACCTTAGATTTCTCCAACAAATAGAGGTAGCAAATGCTTAGTATCCCACAGAGGACCCTTGGCTGTATAGCTAATGACATGACACTATAAAACTCTAGCTTTTCAGATCAAATGAAGGGCATGCTGAAATGATCCATTGACACCTAGCTCAGGTTTGAGATCTTTGATTCAGCCTTACACTTTTTCCACAGCAGCCCCCTTCCTCTACTCCAGCACCCCTTTGCCTGGGCTGCAGACACTACTTCCTACAAGCAGACAATTCCTAACCAAGTGCATTGAAATGTTACCAGGGTTGGTGAAAAAGAAAATCTAACTCTGTCCTAAAGTGGACACTGAAACGAGACTGTGAGAAAGATTGCACATTGCTGAGCAGCATCCTACTCTCCTGGGGCAGCTGGAGCTTCCAGGAGGGTCCCCAGGTAGATAAACAGACCTGCACACTGTTCCAGCTGGCTTCCTGTTGCTGTGATAAAGACCATGAGCAAGAATAACTTGGAGAGCAAAGGGTTTATTTGTCTTACACTCCCAGGTCACAATCCATCAGTGAGGAAAGTCAGGACAGGTACTCAAGGCAGGAGCCGTTGGGGAACTCCTTTCTGACTCACCGTCTGGCTTGTGCTTTGCTGGGTTTTGTACACCTGTCTAGGGGTGATGCCACAGTGGGCTGAGTCTTTCCACATCAAGCATCAATCAAGACAGACTCTCGAGGACATGACTACTGACCTGTGTGATCGAGGCAGTCCCTCAACGGAGACTGCTTTGTCGCAGTTGACTCTAGGTTGTGTCAAGTTGACAATAAAACCAACCAGGTCACAGTTACTTGAGATGAGAAGGTGTCTGCATGCCCAAGAGTTGTACATCATAATTCCAGGTGAATTAAGAGATGGGCTCAGTGGCATGAATATCTGCTCCTAAGTGCAATGTAAACCTAATTTTAGTGGCATTGGCTCTTCACCACTGGTAGGAAGCTGTCTAGACCATAAAGTAATAGTTCATTTGGGCATATGATCAGGTGATGTTTTTAAAGCATTCATATCTTGGAAAAATATATATTATATGAGAAATGTTCTTAGGAAATATTTATTATGTCTTCAGAGTAACAAAATAGAGAAAATACTAGAAATTACAACGTCTTGCTTGAAGTTTTCTACTTAGAAATTTCTGGGAAATCTTCAAGTTTTCTGTTTAGAAAAAATGAAAAAAAAATTATATGCATGACATTATTTTCTTCTTTTTATTCTAAAATTTACTGTTTAAATCCATCTAGAACAAATGTCTTTCATCTGGTTAAAATAAATGTTGAAATGTTAAAATATCCTCTAATAGTATGCATGTCTGCAAAAATATCTCATTAGATTTTGTTTTGAGGGCCCCCACACCATGGTCCTGTTTCCAATTGATAGTTGTTGAGAGAGAGTCTGTTTTCTCTAAGGGTGTGACTTCTGGTAGGTCAACCAAGCTCCAGTGAGTGGCCACATACCCAAGAGTATATGGGCAGCACAAACTGGGCTTGCTGAGTTTTCAAAAACAACGAGAAATCTCAGAGTTGGGTGGGTAAGAACAGAGGGTTGTATCTGGGAGGAACTGATAGAAGGATGAATTTGATCAACATACATTGTGTGAAATGCTCAAAGAACTAATAAGATGCTAAGAACAGATAGTTCATTAAAAGAAAAGTATTCACACTTTCACCCAATGTACTCCTGCTGTGGTCTCTGCCTGATAGCCAATGGGTCTTTATTAGATGATAAATATATGTTTTAGTAAAGTTTCCTTAACCTTTTACACATATATATTTTTTCAATTTAAAATTTTTAATTAACATAACAAGTGTTAGTTTTCATTATGACTTTTTCAAACAAAATTTGTTTCTATTGATTTTCTTCCTCCTTTCTTTTCCCGCCTCCCTTGTCCTCTGGTTGTATTCTCCTACCTATCACATGGTTTTCCTTTTGTTCCTTTCCATTTTCATGTCTTTTGCCCTCTCTCCTTCCTTCCTCAACACCTCTTTTCCCGCTCATATATACATACAAAGCCACGGTGTACATATTAGAGAACTCAGATGATATTTGTCTTTCTGAGTCTGAGCCACTGTTCCTAATATAATAATTTCCAGATCCATAAAATTTCATCATTTCACCTTCATTTCTATGTGAAATTGAGCATCTGAAATCTAGGCCTTCACTGGAGATCTCAGCTAATCCATACTACTATGAGCACTATGAGCACTACATTGACTGCCTGTTACTGTAACAGTAGCATCCATAGGGAATTGCCTAGAATACGCCAGTATGTCCTTTCTTCCAGATACTGGGGTCATCTTGGAAAGGGTCAGACCATGAGAAGAGAGCTCACAGAGATCCATTGCAGTACCTGTTCTAGAACTGCTTTGGGTCAATCAGGATTTGACATAATCCTGAACTCTGCTGAGGAGCTGCATGTGATTCGGCAGGAGTGGCTCTAGCATAGGTGGGCAGCAGGAACTGCTCACCTCTTCCTTTAAAAGCCAAAGTCAGCCAGACATGGTAGCATGAGTCTATCATCCAACAACTGAGAAGTGGAGGCAGGAGGATCAGGGGTTCAAGATCAACCTTGACTACACACAACTTGAGGCCAGCCAGGACTGCAAGAGACACTGCCTCAAAATAATAATAATCATATATATAATTATTATAATTATATATTATATATATTAACTAAATCCAATAAAAAAAATCATCTGGCTGTGGTAACGCAGGCCTGCAATCTCAGTACTTGGGGTATGAAGAGAAGAGGATCAGCAATTCAAGGTCATCATATGCTATCTAGCCAGTTTAAGACCATCCTTGGCTACATGAGATCCTGCCTCAAAAACCAGGCATAGTGCTGCATGCCTAGAACCCCAGCAGGCAGATCTCTGTAAGTTGAGTTTGCTCTAGTCTGCATAGCTGGTTCCAGGCACCCAAGGCTACATAGTAAGACTGTCTCAAAAACAAAAGTAAAATAAATGTATATAGATAACTGCATAATGCAGAAGTACCTAGAGAACTGATACCAACAGGAATCTTTTTTTTTTAAGTTCATCTGTTCATCATGAGCAACATGGCATGTCATTAGTGATATGTTTGAACTGGTGCGTCCACTCCAAACACACATGTAAAGGTCATGTTATACATTCCTGAGTAGAAATTCTAAATACACTGCTGCTACGTTTTCTACTCATTTGTGTGTGTGGTTTTGGTTTTGGTTTTGGTTTTTTGAGACAGGGTTTCTCTGTGTAGCCTTGGCTGTCCTGGACTCCCTTTGTAGACCAGGCTGGTCATTTGTATGTGTGTGTGTGTGAGTGTGTGTGTGTGTGTGTGTGTGTGTATTGTTGTTGTTGTTGAAGTTTACTTGAATAGTTTTGTCTTTGGTTTTTTTTTTTTATTTCTTTCTTTATTATTATGTATGCAGTTCTCTGCCTGCATGCACACCTACAGAAGAGGGCATCAGTCACATTATAGATGGTTGTGAGCCACCATGTGGTTGCTGGAAATTGAACTCAGGACCTCTAGAAAAGCAGTCAGTGCTCTTAGCCTCTGAGCCATCTCTCCACGCCTTAGTTTTGCCTTTGTTTTGTGTTTTGTGTTTTGGTTTTGGTTTTTGGTTTTTGGTTTTTTCAAGACAGGGTTTCTCTGTGTACCCTTGGCTGTCCTGGACTAACTCTATAGACCAGGCTGGCCTCAAATTCACAGCGATCTGCCTGCCTCTACTTCCTGAGTGCTGGGATTAAAGGTCTGTGCCACCACCACCCAGCTTGCCTTTGTAATTGAACTTCTTTCTATAATTTTACCTAAGTTCCAGGAGAATCACTAAAGGGGAAGATGACAGGTTTGTAGCATGACAAGCAAGTAGATAAAATAGTCTGTGAGCACTTAGGAGGGAATGTAATGATTCTCAGAGCCAGTGCAGGGTCACTGAGAATAAACCAGGCCAACTTAACAAGGACGGGAAAACGTATTTAAATTTCAAGAATATGATTTCAGACTGGCAGGATGACTCAGTGGACAAAGGTAATTGCTGCCAAACCTGATGACCTTAATTTGATCCCTGGGACACACATGGTTGGCTGAAACACACACACACACACACACACACACACACACACACACACACACAAACACATCATGGTGTGAGTGTGAGTATAAACGCACACACAAACAAACTTAAACTGTAATAAAATTGGATTGTCTTTCTAAAAGAAAGAAGGAGCATGTTTCAGTTTCTTGTGACCCAGTAGGTGAGATGTTAACTTACTAGGTGAATCTGTCCCTTACCAAACAATGACAACAAAAGAGAGTTGACTGAACAATGACCACAAAAGAGGACTGACTAATGAACTCCTTCCAACTTGGAAAGAGGTCATTAGTAACACAATTCAAAACCCCCTCACTTCCCCTCAGTCCCTCAATAGAGAGCATAGAAACATCAAGCTTTGGAAAATGAGGTTTTCCTAAAACTTGAAGAGTTATCTAATAAATTGGAAAACAGTCTAAAGTGATAGACCAAAAGCAGTTTTGAATTGTATTTAACAGAGTAATGATAAAATCTTGACTTTTAAAATTTTAAACCCAACCAAGGTTTGGTGACTCCCAAGCAAAAGGCTCATTTGATCCCAGGATATTGAAACCAGCCTGAAAATCACCATAGTGAAGTCCCATCTTGACTTTTTTTTTTTTTTTTCAGTCTGGACATCTAATTTAGGGCCTTGTACAAACTAAGCAAGTAGTCTACCACTGTGCTGTTTCTCTCCCCTGCAACTCCATCTTGTATTGCTCTGTTTTGTTTTTTAATTCAATTTTGTATCTTAAATTTCACTGGGTAGGGTACTGCATGCCTGCAAGCACAGTATGTGAGAGGAGGCATCAGGGCCACAGGAGTTCAAGGTTAGCCACATAATTGTTCAAGACTCACAGAGACAGCACACAAAAGACCTGTTTCAAAATAAAATTAAATACATATGCTAATTATTAAATTAATTACATTTAGAAACAGAACTAAGGAGTTGAACGGGCACTAATAAGATGGGTATGTCAGAATTAAGCAGAACTGGATGAAAACCAGAGGTACTGACTGCACAGGCCAGATCCTGATGACTCAACATCAGCTGTGAGGTTACGAGCAAGCAAAGCGTGTGGTACTGAGTAGCTTCTGGAAGTTCTTCTGGTGCACAATGGCCAGCAGCTGGAAAATACTCCTAATGGACAACAAATCTTACTGGAGTGATGTCAGCTTTGGTTCCCCCAAGAACTAAAAGTCTGGCCACCAAAGTCACCAGCCTCAGTGCCAGGCAGCATGCAGTAAAGAAAACCAAAAGGTAGACCAAATGCACAGTTGATCCATGCATAAACAAAACCACAAAAAGTGAAAGGAGGAGAAAATGTTATAAGTAAAGCAGGTGCCTTTTACTGTATTGAATTTCTATCATTGGAAGCCTTCCAGAAATGAAGACAAAGCACGCATTGGCTCGGATGGAAAATGTAGACCCTCCGATGAAGCTGATCTAGGTTAAAATTACAGTCCTTTGAACCAGCTACGTGACATCAGACATCATCTCTGTTTCTGTCTGTAAACCATGTGGTGGTAATGGGCTTTCGGCTCTGTGTTATACTTAAGTTGATAAATACCATTAGTGCATTTTCTAGAATAACCATCAACATCAGTAAATTACAGTTTTTACTAGAGCAGAGAGTACTTGAGTCTTCCTAGAATCATGGAAGAAAGTTTTTAAGCTAGATGGGAAGTTAAACAAAATATTTTAGTTCATTCTAATCCAAAGATAATATGACTCTGAGCTGGGTATGGTACCGTACCCCTGTAATTCCAGCACTTGGGAGACTGAGGCAAAAGAGTTGGAACATTTGAGTATAGCTAGAGCTCCATAGCTAAAACTCTTTTTAAAACAAACAAACTAAAACTAAAAATTATTCCCTGGTTTTGTGATTCCTTTTTTCTATGTCTTTAGAATTTTATAAGTAGTCCTGAAATTGCATATATCTCACAACATAAAAACATTAAATTAAACTGACCTCAAGAGCCTCAATAAATAAAATCATCTTTTGCTCATCTTTCTACCTCCAGGTACTTTGTATACTGGCTGGAATATAGTGCAGAGGTAAGCAGATCTCTGAGTTAAAGGCCAGCCTGATCTACAAAGTAAGTTCCAGGACAGACAGAGCTACATAGAGAAACCCTGTCTCAAAAAACCAAAACCAAAGAAACAAAAACAACAACAACAAATTAATCAACCTAACTTTTTTTCTTCAACTTGTAGTAGGTAAAAAGTAAATAATAAAATATTATAAGCCAGGGTTCAATTGTAGAATTTGGGGTATTAAGGTAAGGAAGTACAAGCTGGCCCAAGTTCAAGGCCAGCTAGTACTAGGCAGTAAAATTCAAGTCAAGATGGGCTAGAGTGTGAGATGAGACCCTGTCTCAAAAAACAAAGACTCTAATTTACTTGTCTCTAGAGTTAGCCATTTAAGAAACCCTCATTGATTGAGCACTTGTGAGAAGCCAAGTGTCTTTCATAAATAATAGTCACACTTAATACATCTGTGAATTAATATTTCATTTAATTATTAAAGACAATGTGAAAAACTAGATTTGGTAGAATATGCTTGTAATGCCACCACTTGAGAGGTGTCGGCAGGAGAGAGCAGTTCAAGGCCAGCATCAGCTACACAGCAAGTTTGAGGCCAGCCTGGGCTGTATGAGACCTTTTCTACAAACAAACAAACATCTTAGTAACTTAAAAACATCAAAGTCACACAACGACTGTATGACATGAACAGAAGCAGAAATACAGTCTGACTAACCCCAATGCTAAACTATCCCGGCAAAAACTATTTTCATCCAAGCATGGTAGCACCCGTACTTGGGAATTTTGGATAAGCATGGCAGTTATAAAAAGATCTTATCACACTTTAAAATATATGCTTAATAAGCAGAAAGGGGTAATAAAGACCATCAGAAATAGACTACACAGTGCTTTATTAACTTAAAATATTTAAAATGGTAATGAGAAAGAAATAAAAGCTGCAGAGATGCATTGGATAATAGAAAAAAAAAACTGCTGAGTTAAAACAGCCTGTATATTTTAAAGATGTGTTGACCTCAAAATGGAACCCAGGATCTGTCTTACACTGGGGAAGAGGCTTTGCCTTTGTTTCCACAGGAGAAGAAAATCTGTGGATAACATTAAAAATGATAAAGATTAGACTAGATTCAAACAGCAGACATCTCCCGAATAAAGAGAGGTAATAGGACTAAAGTTTTCTTCTTAAATAAAAAGGATGTTTTTGTTGTTTGGTATTAAAAACAGTTGAGAGAGTTGAAATTTTTAAGTATCTCTAAAGGGTTAGTACAGATCAAACTCACTTTCTCAATCTTTAAGAGTTGGAGTAATTGGAGCTAAGATAAAAATTTTGAACAAAGCCATGCCCATACCTTTAATCCTAGGGAAAAAAAGCAGATCCCTATAAATTAGTTGCTTTCTAAATTCTAGGGTTACAACAAACAGGGTGGTGGTGATGGTTCACACCTTTAATCCCTGGACATGGGAGGCATATGCCTTTAATCCCAACACTCAGGAGACAGAAGCATGCAGATCTCTGAGTTCAAGGACAGCCTGATACAAATTAAGTTCCAAGTAGAGAAAAACTTAGATCCAGGTGTGGTGATTCTAATTCCAGCACTTGGAAGCCACATGCCTTTGATCCCGAAACTTGGGAGACAGAGCAGGCACACAGGAACTACAGTGATTTAATTTTAAAAGCCACTTGAAAAAGGCAGGCTAAAACTTAAAGTGAATGTCCTTTATAATCTAAAAATAAATATAATTAAAGGTATATTTAATTTCAAATTCTCAAAACAACTTTTATAAAGTTTTAATTGAGAGGTAACATTTTTTCTATTGCCAAAAAACATTTTGCCATAGGAAAGATATAACCTACCAAAAAAAGAAAGAAAGAAACCTCCAGAGTTAAGGTTGGAGAAGGGTTTTGTTTTTATCTTCCTAGGAGAATTAAAAACATCTAACTAAGGAATCTGGAAACTAGAAGACAAATGAAACATCTGAAGAAAAAGATGGATTATCAAGAGAAAATGTCACAAGAAAGAGAATAAATTGACCGAATTGGTATCGCCCACCCTCTACAGCATGCATGGCAAATGGTCTTTCTGTGGTCCCAATTCAGTTATAAATTAAAGCTGGCTTTGAGGTTGGAGCATGGCTCTCTCCTTCTCTAAACCTGCAGATGCTTGTTAAAGGGAAATCCAAAATCTCTGTCTCATATCAGAAAAGCCAGCCGGTATGGGACAGAGGAAAACAAAAAATAATTGCCAGTGATATCATAATCTTTTGGTTTTCATTTTACTTCTTAACTTTTAAGGCATATTATCTCAAAATCTATAAGATTATTATGTGCATATATATAAATTTTGTGTCATGATACTAGTAGTTGTACAGAGTATTAACTAATTGGTGCACGCCTTTAATCCCCACCCTTGGGAGGCAGAGGGAGGAGGATCTCTGTGAGTTTGAGGCCAGCCTGGTCTACAAAGGGAGTCCAGGACTGCCAAGGCTACACAGAGACACTGTGTCTCGAAAACCCCCCTCCCCCCCCCAAAAAATGAAATAAGCATCATCTACCTTCCTGTATGTGTTTCCAGGTTTGAGTCTCAAGCAAGTAACTAGGAAACAATTTGTGTACCTCAAATGTGAGCCTCAAATCTTTCTGAGATCTGCTGAATATGGCATTTTAAAATGATCAGGTTTTCTACCATTCCTAACAGTAACCTTTTAGGTTTCCAAGAAGATGATGAGACCCCCAACAGCAAATCCACCTGGATTGTATAACAACACCCACTGGGGGGAAATACTGCTCTATGTTTCTTCTGCTGCCTGGTTCTGAGAAATCAGTGGACATCCTTGAGTTGACTGTTTGTTTAAGATTGATTTATTATTTATACAGTATTCTACCCACATATGTGCCTACCTGCCACAAGAAGGCACCAGATCTCATTACAGATGCCAATGAGCTACCATGTGGTTGCTAGGAATTGAACTTGGGAGTTCTGAAAGAACAGACAGTGCTCTTAACCTCTGAGGCATCTCTCCAGCCCTTGACTTGACTGCCATGTTCTGCCTAGTCAGGATTGCCACTAAGCTGACAAACACCACTCAAAGACCAGCTTTGGACTTCAGACTGCTTAGGACATTCAAATTGCTGAGTTCATATGATGAACATTTTACAGAACTTTGAACTCAAAAAAACTTAATCCTAAGATTGTCAAATATAACCAAGCTGGCCTTATGGAAAGGTTAGCAAAAATTGCTTCATTTTTGTAAATAGTTTTACTGTTAGAGTTAAAATTTTTCCTTTTTATTAAGACAAAAGAGGGGATATAGAAATAATATAGGAACAATAGCAAAAAAAAAGATTAAATTATTGAATCTACTATTAAATATCTTTGTATGTTGATACAAAATTAAGGTTATAATTGGTTACATTGGTATAAATACCCTTTGTTTATTGATACAAAATTAAGGTTATATTTTGGTTACAGCATACTCTTTAAGGTATTGTACCTATGTAATTCTTAAGAATTCAATGTGAAGGTCTAGTCCTTTTGAAAGCTACTATCACCAACTGTTTAGAATAATTAAGAAATGCAAACTAATAGTAATCAAACTTTTGGTTTTGTTAGGTACTAGTTTTCTAAGTTAATCAGTCAGTATATAGCTAGAAACTAGTGATTCAAATATACTAGAAATAGATAGATAGATGAATAGATAGATAGATAGTCATCAAAAAACTCAAAGATCTGCAGAATATGGCATTTAGAGATGTATTATTAATTTGAGAATTTTTTTCCTTTTTTTCTTTTTTTCTTTTTGTTGGTTTTGTTTTGTTTGTTTTTTTGGGTTTTTTTTTTTTTTTGGTTTTTTGAGACAGGGTTTCTCTGTGTAGCCTTGGCTGTCCTGGAATCACTTTGTAGACCAGGCTGGCCTCGAACTCACAGCGATCTGCCTGCCTCTGCCTCCTGAGTGCTGGGATTAAAGGCGTGCACCACCACCGCCAATTTGAGAAATTTTTAACAGTGATATATGTCAGCTCCTGACAGGACCTCCTTTTGACTTCTAAGATAATAAGCATGAAAAATATTCTCCTTTAGGAGATGGCCTCATATGTAGTAAGCTAGCCACTGGGAAGGAATTGTCCTTGCTTCTACTGCAGACAGAATACTGGACAAACTGGGTACAGGAAAGTCAATTGCTGAGTTTTGCAAGGACAAGGTAGGAAAGCCTTCACAATACCTGCTTCACACAAAAGTCCATCAGATATTCTGTACCAGAAGGCTTGACGATGGTGCTCCAAGATTATACAGATATCTTGGGTGACTGACTGTCCAGGCAGCCAGAAG
>OU015743.1:120322748-120342512 GCA_907169655.1 Acomys percivali
AAACAAAATACATTAGTTTTAAAAGCAATGTGGTGCATACTTATCTTGAAATATTTTGAGCACTTAGAAATTTGTAGACAGAGCTGGCAGAATGACTCAGCAGGTAAAGGCACTTGCCACATAAGACTAGAGACCTGAGTTCAATATTTCAAACCCATATGAAGGTGGAAAAATAGAAATAATTCCACAGTTATTCTTTCACCTCTATATGTATGTTGTGGCAAGTGCATACATACACACTTACATACATAGAGAGACATACATACATACATACATACATACATACATATATACATACGTACATACATATATACATACATATATACATATATACATACATGGGGAGGTGGCTCAATCTATACAGTGAACTGCAGGTATTGGGAGCTGAATTTGGCTCTCCAGAACCCACATAAAAACCCAGACATGCTGGAGACTGGAGAGAGGAAGAAGAAGCCTAGAGCTCGGTGGCCAGCCAGTCTAGTTGAACTGCTGAGTTCTCGTTTCACTGAAGGCAGCTTTGAGGATTTTGTTGTATACTGTCTCAAAAGAATATGACAGAAAGATGGCTCAGCAATTAAGAGCACTGTCTGCTCTTCCAGAGGTCCTGAGTTCAATTCCCAGCAACCACACAGAGGCTCATAACCATGTATAGTGGGATCTGATGCCCTCTTCTGACATGCAAGTGTACATGCAGATAGAGCATTCATCTACATAAAATACATAAATAATCTTTTGAAAGAAATAAAATATTTTTTTAAAAATGTGATGGAGAACAACTGAGAAAGATGCTCAGCACTGACCTCTGGTCCCGCCCCTCACACATGAACATATGTACACACACATACACACACACACACACACACAAGAAACACTAAACAAAAATATTTAAATCCTTTTTTAAGTTCCTTAAAACTCAGGCCCCTGTATTAATATATTTCAATCTTTATAAGACTAGCAGTAGTACATGACTCTAGTCTAAGGTCTTGAAACAGGAGTCTGAGGTGACATGATCAAGAGTGTCCATAAACTAGAGACCAGGATGTTCAATATGGTGAGATTCCATTTCAAAATAAATGATATAAGCATGGTGGCACGTGCCTATAACCCCAGCACTTGGAAGATTCTAGTACAAGGATTGGCATGAGTTGAGGCCAGCCTAGGCTACATGAGCTCCAAGCCAACCTGGGCTACAGGGTATGATACCCTATTTTTAGAAAAAATAAAAGAAGAAAGAAAGAAAGAAAGGGAGGAAGGAAGGAAGGGAAGGGGAGATAGAAAGAAACTACCTATAAATGGATCCTTTTAGATATTGCTCTATACATCACTATGTGGTTAAAATATATAAAGAACATGCATCTTCACAATGGTTCTGTGGGTAAAGGAGCTTTGTGGCAAGCCTGATGATCTGAGTTCAGTCCCCAGGATCCACACAGTAGAAAAAGTGAATTTAGTCCTAAAAGTTGAAAAATTGTAAATACGTATATGAGCAAAATAAAGGAATATAAAATATAAAACTGTAGCATTTAAGAGACATGTGAGTTTTTTCCATTTGGCAACATATCTTAAATTGTTTCCATCAATACAAATGAGTTAATATTAATGAAAATACTGAAATTTGAATAAATGTAAGTTTACATACTCTAAGTTCTAACAGATCTCCGCTATGTCAGACGTTTAATCAGCTTCAGTTTTTGGGGGACAGGGAGGAAATGAACCCCTTTTGGGTTTTTTGGTTTTTTTTTTTTTTAAGGACTTACTATTTCTATGTGTGCTTTGCATGTACGCCACATGTATACTAGTACCCAGGAAGGCCAGAAGAGGGCATCCAACCCTCTGGAGTAGCCGTTATAGATCACTGGGAACCTCGGATGAGTAGAAAGTGCTCTTAGCCACAGAGCCATCTGCCCAACCCCAGTGATAAAATGTGTGTTTTCCTCATTGTGTGTGCCTTCCTCCAAGCTGTTTGAGGAAAACTTATATTCATTTAAAAACTACAGATTGTCTTTTTCACATTGATTCACTGGTATTCTTCGTAAGCAATATTTATCCTTTCCTATATACACTACAAATAGTTCTCCAGATCTATCCGTTATCTTTGAACTTCCGTTCCCTGAAGAACTTATTATGTACATTCTGTGGCAATCATTGGGATGTTATGTCATTTTAGATCTTCCTTTCACACCCAAGCCTAAAAAAATAGTCTCCTTAATCCCAGCACTCGGAAGGCAGAGGCAGGTGGATCGCTGTGAGTTCAAGGCCAGCCTGGGCTACAAAGTGAGTTCAGGATAGCCAAAGCTACACAGAGAGAAACCCTGTCTCGAAAAAACAAACAAACAAACAAAAAACAAACAAAACAAAAACAAAAACAAAAAGTCTCCTTATTAATATTTTCCTATGTTTATGTTAGTTTGTGTGGCATTTGTTTTTGAACTTTGTGTAAAAAAAAAAAAAAAAAAAATTTCTTGTCAAGGGAAAACATTTTCCAAAATTAAATACAAATCAATCAATTGTAGGTTGGACTTTGTAAACCACACCTGTAATTCACCACCTGGGAGGCTAAGGCTGCCCTCCCCCAGATCTGAGGGGCTAAAGAAGTAGATTAAATGACTAAGTACTGGCATAGGATGCACAAAGCCCCATCACCAGGTACAGGGGGCAAAGGCTGTAATCTCAGCACTCAAGAGGTAGAGACAATCCAATGCTTAAGGTCGCCCTCTGTTACATAGTGAGTCAGTGTGGGTCACGTGAGGCCACGTCTCACAAAGCAAAGCCAAATTACCATCATTTCTCATTGGCTTTAAGTACTGTCTGTCCTCACAAACCTGAGGGCTGCTTCTGGCTTGTGTGCTCTGTGCTATGCACCATTCTCTGATCTGGTATTCTAGCATCCTGAACTTTCCTCATTGTATTTCTTAGTATCTCTTTATAATGCTAGGATCTCAGACCAAGAGTTAAGCTATACCTTTTCTCCTATACATAATAAACTGGGCACCAGTTCTCAAGGCAAGAAAAAAATGGCAGTTTTAGTAAGACTTTTATAGATTTTGCGGTTATTAATAGACAAAAATCAACACAGAAGCATATTGAAACTTTTCACAGAGGAAAATGACATGCCTCATTTGTGTGTGTGTGTGTGTGTGTGTGTGTGTTTCTTCTAAAATATTTCAGGCCATGCATGGTGGCACAGATCTTTAATCCTACCTTTCATCCCACAGGCAGTGTTGTCACTTTGTAAGATCTTTGTAAGTTTGGGGCCAATTGAGTCTATATAATGAGTTCCAGGCAAGCCAAGGCTACATAGTAAGCCCCTGTCTCAAAAATGAATCAATAAATAAAGTTAAAACCCATCAGTAAAATCCTTAAATATCATATCTTGCATGTTTTCCTCTTTAAAAACATTATGTGTTTTCTCCATTGGCACATAAGTTTTCAGGCTGTTTATTTTCATTGTATTTTGATATATATTGCGTCTCCACCTTGCCTCACAGAGTATTACCTGCTTGGAGTCATCTGCCAAGCGGCCCTCTCACGTTCGTCTCTTGCTAACAGAATCTTGATTTTGCTGGGAGCTTCAATGTGTCCATTCCCAAGGGCCTAAGCCATTCTGACAGCCCAAGTGCCTGGGCCTCTGTGCTACATGAATTCTTCATGACACCCCGGTCAGCTAGCTCTATAAACTATAAGAGAAACTCTGGTAAACTTTTGATACAGTGACATGCTTTTCCAGCTAGCTCCAGTCTTTCTTTTCATTTTTACTGGGCAGGAGCAGCTGTGACACCCAGTTGAAGGCAAGTTATAAGGCTGGGGTAGGAAAACGCAGCCCTCCGGTCACTAAGGACATGAGGGAGCCACTGGCCTCAGTGAACTGTCATGTCCCCAGGTACTGTCTGAGGGAAACAGGTTAAACTTCAGTTCACTCAGCTTCTCTCACTGCTACGGAAGGCATCCAATCATGAAACTATGCTTAGCAAGTGGGAAATTTTTCATTGACAGAGCTATTCACTGATCCTTCTGCCTTAACTTCTTCAGAGCTGGGAGCCATTCATCTCCATGTCCAGATTTAAGTTCAGGAGTATTTTCTTGTTTCCATTTTTGAGCGTCTTATAAAGTTGCCCAGCCTGACCTTGAATTTACTGTGTAGCTCAAGCAAACCTTGAACTTGTGACCCTCCTTCCTTGGCCTCCCAAATCGCTGAGATTATGCGTCTGTACCTCCGGACCCAAAAAAACATTGTTAATTTTTGTATGCTTACCTTGCACTATTGAGCTCTCATGAAGTCTATTAACTTTTGTTAAAAGACTCCTAAAGAATTTTTACTTTGTGTTTGCAAATTATGGTATTTAGTTCATGTGTTACTTTTCTTTTTTACATTTTATTTAATTTTAATTTATGTGTGTTGGTGTGAGGGTGTCAGATCTTAGAGTTATAGACAATTGTGAGCTGCCATTGGGTGCTGGGAATTGAACCCAGGTCCTTTGGAAGAGCAGGTAGTGCTCTTAACCACTGAGCCATCTCTCCAGCCCCATGAGTTACTGTTCTATTGCTTCAATAAGACACCATGATCAAAAGTGACATAGGGAAGAAATAGCGTATTCCAGTTATGGTTCCAGTAGGACGCGAGTCCTGTGTGGTTCAGAGGCAATGGCAGCCGGCAGCAAGCATGTTAGCAGCAATAGGAATCTAAGAGCTCATAGCCTCAACTGCAGACACAGGAAGTAGGGTGTGGCTACATTCTCTCACCCCCCACCCCCCACCCCCGCAACCTGTTTCCTCCAGCAAAAATAAACCCTCCAATGCTCCCCAAACAATGTCAACTGGGAACCAATTGTGCAAATACCCAAACCTATGTCTATGGGGGACATTGTCCCTTCAAATCTCCGCAGTGAAGCTGATCACTTCTTCCTAATGCTTCGTTCCATTAGTGAGGAATTATCTCAAAGACCAGAAACACAATGAAATGTTTTACTTTTTTTACTAGATAGCAACAAAAAATTCCCTGCTGTTTATTGCTCTGTGTGTGTGTGTGTGTGTGTGTGTGTGTTCATGCATGTATGTGTGTGTGCATGTGTTTGTATGTGCGTGTGTATGTGTGTTTGTGCATATGCATGTACAAATGTATTTGTGTATATGGTGCTGAATCTTGCCAACAGAATCCTGATTTTGCTGGGAACAGCAATGTGTCCATTCCCAAAGGTCTAAGCCATTCTGTCATTCTTGGCAAATGATCTCACACTGAACTGCATTCCCACCCTCTAATTCCTGACCTTAGTGGAAATTCTTCTAACATTCCCTGAATGAGGCTTTTCTTGTAGTCTTCTGGTAAGATACACTAATGATGAGGGAAGTACTCTAGACGCTCACGGGGCCCTCTCCTTGCTGTGCCCAGGCTACAGAGGCACAGGTGGAAGAGGCTTCTTGGCTAAAGAGTCTTCAGAGCTGACAGAAACCAAACCATTCTCAAAGGCTAAAAGCTCCCAAGAGTCCCTCTTACCAGTGCCACAGCACTCCCACAATGACACAAAATCAGGGCAGGTTGCGTAACAACTTGGCGACTCTGGTCATCTGCCTTTTTAATGCCACACATTCCTCCATAACAAACAAACAGAGGGAAAAACAAAGCAACACAATTTTAGGTATCAGTAGCACAAGTAGTAAAAACAGTGAAGAGACTGGAAAGCTAAACAAGCTGGAAAAGAGGAAGGGAAGGAAAAATAACATTGAAAAGTAGTAGAAGAGGAGGAGGAAGAAGAAACGATTTTATTGAAGTTCCATGGCAAAGGATAATTCAAAACCTAAAAAACAAACAAGCAACAACAAACAAAAGTGTGTGTAGCAGGGTGGCACAACATCGCAAAAGGAATAGGAAAAAGGCAAAATTATGCCCAAACAGTCCTGAATTCACTAAAAAGTAACTGAATCTTTGGCATAAGTCATAAGCTTGAAGAATTCATTTTTTTTTAAATTATTTATCAGGACCAAGGAAATGCTTCAGTGAATATAAACATTTCACATACAAACATTTGACTTGAATTTGATCCGATGACTGACAAAGCTTGAGGACAGAACCAATCAATACAAGTTGTCTTCCATCCTGTGCCATGTGCTGGGCCATACGCCACCCCAATCCAACCCCTAAATAAATGTAAAAAGTTTTCAAAAATTAAAAACCTTATGTAAGCCTGGCTCTTGGAAGCTAAGGCAGAGGGCTGCTGGGATACCAGCCTGGGTTAAATAATATATTAAACCACTTATTTGCCTTAAGAATAAATACAAACTAGAGGAGTAAGGGAAGCCAGGCCCTGGTGGTACATGCCTTTAATCCCAGCACTCGGGAGACAGAGGCAGGCAGATCTCTGAGTCTACAGATCCTGTCAGCCTGGTCTACAGAGAGAGTTCCAGGACAGCCAGGGCTGTCTCAAAAACAAACAAACAAAAGCAAAAAGCAAAACAAAAACCCAAACAAACAAACTAACAAAGAGGAAGAAGAAGAGAAAGAGAAAGAAGGGGCCTTGGGAAAATTCTGAATGGATTTGTTAACCGCTAGTATGTCTAAATCTCTCAGATGCTGCAAGAGCCACTACGTAGAAGAAAAAGCAAAGTTTGTGAAAATAGCCAGCACTCACACCCAAGGAATAGTGACTAAATAGTCCATGAAAGCTAAAAATACCATTATATCTCTCCATTTAAAAGGAGTAAACTGATTATAAATAAATAAATAAACCCAACTATATCAAGTTTTCTCAGGTAGATAATCAGATAAATGGATAGTCTAGAAATACTTTTCCTTTTTGGACAGGGTCTCACTATTATGAAATATAATGATGCGGCAAGGGGGTAGGCCCATGCCAGTGTATGCCCTGAGGAGTTACGACACACAGTAGATCTGGTATAAGGAGGTTTATTGGAGGAAGGGAAAGGAGTGAGGACTTGGAGAACTGATAGAGGCAGCAAGCAAGCCATGGGGTGGCAGGAAAGGGGTGCTAAGAAGAGGGAGGGAGGGAGGGACAGCTGAAACAGAAGGAACAGAGAGGAAGCTGGGTGTTGGGGTGGGGGTAGAGGAGAGGGGGAGGGGAGCTCTTTTTATCTGGCAGCCCATACCTGGTGGCACATTACTAGGTCCCTGAGGTCAGGGCAGCAGAATAACCTGCACACTAACACTCACTACATACCTTTGGCTGGCCTGGAATTCACTGTGTAGACCATGCTGGCCTTGAGCTCACAGAGATCCCCTCCCCCTATCCCTCTCCACCCTCAATCCCCCAACCCCCACCCCTAACCCCCAAACCTCTGCCTATTGAGTGCTAGGAGTATGTTAACACTTCTCTGTGTATGCCTGGCTCTCCCGGGACTCACTCTGCAGACCAGGCTGGCCTCAAACTCAGAGATCCTCCTGCTGGGCTTTAAAGTGTATGCTACTATATCCAGCAAAATATTTTATCTTTAACTGTGTGTGGAAACCTGAAGAGGGCATTTGATGCCTTTTGGGGTTTGTTTGTTTGTTTGTTTGTTTACATTTTGTTGGGTCTTTGTGAATTTCACACATGCATCCCAATCCCACGCATCTTTTCCTCCCCCTCTTACCAACACTAACCCTTACAAGCTCCCCCAGCAACAGAGGGGGGAAAAAAATCATTGTGGAAGCTGTGTATGTGTGCGCCACAGTATGCCCTTCTGACCACAGGTGGCGGCATTTGATCTCCCAGAGCTGGAGTTGCTGGCAGTTGTGAGGCATCTGCCATGAGTGCTAGGATCCATGCCTGAGTCCTCTGGAAGAATGTCAAGTGTTAAGTGCAGAGCCATTTCTCCACCCCCTTTATTAGAGCTTTTAAGTGTTCTCCAATATTACACCCACGTTAGAAAGCATAAGGAAATGGTTAATGAGTTTAACACAACAAACAAATTTAACTAAGGCTATAAATGTAGCTCTGGAGTACATTGGTGGCCAAGTTTAATGCTCAACACTGAACAAAACAAAAAGACCTTACTGTATTTTCTACCGCTTTTTTTTTTTTTTTTTTTTTTTTGGTTTTTCGAGACAGGGATTCTCTGTGTAGCCTTGGCTGTCCTAGACTCACTTTGTAGACCAGGCTAGCCTCGAACTCACAGCAATAGGCCTGCCTCAGCCTCCCGAGTACTGGGATTAAAGGCATGTGCCACCACGCCTGGCTTTTCTACCACTTATATTCCTTTAAAAATTTAAGTATAAATCCATGCAGATAGACATGGTGACTCACACATACAACCTGGGCAGTCAGAGTTCTGAGGGGAGTAATTCACAGTGGGTTTGAGGACAGCTGGAGAAGCAAAGTGAGACCTTGTCTTGAGAAACAAAGCTGCCACCACCACCAGCAGCAGCAACAAAGCTGCATGCACCTATGAGTAAGTCCCAAAGCATATCACTGTAATAAAGCATCATACTGTGTTCACAAATAGTGGACGGTGAGAAAGAGAGTGTTCTCTGGTGTCAAGACTTATGAATTTAGATGGACACACTGGCACATGCCTCCAATCCCAAGAGTAGGAAAGCAGAGACACGAAGATCTCTCTACAGATTCAAGGCCAACCTGCTCTTATTGGGAGTTCCGGGCTAGCCAGGGCTACATAGTAGAACTCTCTCTCAAAAATTCAAGAGAATGAAAAAAAGTTCTGCATCCAAATCTCAGTTGAATGACCATAATTAAGCAAGATAATGGAGTGCTTTCACTTGGGTTTTTCAGAATATAAAATAGGAATCTAAAAAAATAAAATAAAATAGGAATCTATCCCATGTCAGAAGTTGTAGGGTGATTGATAGACATCACACATTCTTATTACTGACCTAATGGATTAAGGCTTTTCTTAGCCTCCAGTCAGATTCTGTGCATTAAAATATGTTTGTTTGTTCGTTTGTGTACATGCAAATGCGGTGGGGCGAGTGTGTGCATTCCACAGCTTGCATACAGAGGTCAGAGGACCACTTGAAGAAGTCAGTTTTCTCCTTCCACCATGTGGTCCTGAGGATGGAACTTAGACTGTCAGTCTTGGCAGCAAATATTGCTAAACCAACTCAGTGGCCTCCTTCGCAAACCCTTTATCCCTGTGTCTGATGACAGGTTATGTCCCTGGGTCATTCCACTGACAAATTGGCTGAAGGTGTACTGAATTTTGTCATCTTGTCAGTGACTGGGATAGGACTGCTTACCGGATCTGAGGTGCAGGCTATAGCTAAGTGACACTGTAATAACCGTCACCATCGTTGGCCTTTTCCCAAAAGCTTCATCATTCAATTCTGGTATCCACAGGCATAATTTAATTACCAAGCTCATGCTATAATTTCATGTTCATGACATGAAAAAAAAAAGTCCTGACTAATTTCAAATGCTGTACTCCACAGTAAGTCAAACGAGAACATCGCTGACCTCCTTTTTCAATAATAGAAACAATTCCTCTGTGAGCATCCCCTTCAGACACTGAGGAAATGCTCGGGTGCCCGGAGAAGACAGTCTTCTTTCATACTGTCCCTAGTATGCAGAATGCGCTCTGTTTCTCCATTTACATCCCTATGTGAAATAAAAGCAGAATTACCATTCTCTCCTCAAAAAGCCCTGCGCCTCCTTTGTCTTTTTCTCTCTCATCCTGTCTGTAAGATGAGAAAAAAAGTGAAGGGTAGCTATAGGAAGCAGACCCAAGGAAAAGAAGCCATTGATGTACAGAAAGCACAATTAGCTTTTCCAGTGGCCCTTGGAGGTTAGCAAAGTACATGAAAGGAGCCAAAAGTCATCACGATAAATATTTAATTTAAAATGTATCCCTATTATTGTGTGGGGAGGGTTCATGTGTCGGGGTCAGGGAACAGTTTTCAGGTGTCTGTTCTTTGGCTGTTGGTTCTGGGGATCAACGTCAGGGACTTTCATCCACTGAGCCATCATCAAAATGATTTAGTAAAAACATATGAAGGTTATTTCTCATTTGGTTAAGTTGATAATTAGCATGGGCCACTAAGGATGAGATCTCTTCCTTGGGAAACTTCAGGACAAAAGAAGAAAGGCAGAGACAGGAGTGCTAAGAGAGGCAGGCCTCTGAGTTCTCTCTCTGTTGATCAGCTTGGTAGTTTAAAGCAGTTTGGGGTTAGGGAAGGGCTTTCTTAGCCTATGGGTAGAGACCTGGGCAGAAACCTGGAGGCTGGAACTGAAAGTCCAGAGCTGAGTGAAGGAATGCTTCACCTTTTTGCATGCTCAGCTATCCTTGTAACACAGCCCAGGCCCACCTACCTAGGGATGGCAACTGGACCCTTCTACATCAATAAGCAACTAATAAAATGTCTCCCAGGGCCTGGAGAGATGGGTTTAGCATTTAAAAGAACTGGCTGCTTTTCTGGAAGACCAGGGTTCAATTCCCAGCGCCCACATGGAGGCAGCGCTTTCTACCACCTGGAATGCTAGCTCCTCTTCTAGTTCTGAGAGCACTGCATGCATGTGGTAGACAGACATCTGAACTTTTTTGGTGGGAGTGGGTGTAAGAAAAAAAAAAAAAAAAAACCCGAGACATGCCCAGAGGCCAATTTAACGGAAGCAATCTTTCAGTTGAGTGTTTCTCTTCCCAGATGTGTCAACTTGGATAACTAAAGCCAACCATGACAAGAAGGAAGAAAAGAGAAGAGGAGTGTATGCTGGGGAAATTAGCTATGCTTAGCTAGGCAAGTGGCTACAGTAGAAACAGCCAAGAGAGTGAATGTAGATCTGAATTTCTCCTAAAACTTGGTATGTAAGCCTGGGAAAATCGCTTTTCCTTGGAAGGATGTCCTCATCTGGATTAGCACGTTGATTTCTAAGCTTCCCCTACAGAATGCTAACTCTCCAGCAGCCAGATACATGAACAGTGAGCTCTGCCATTAACAGAGAAGCGAGCGAAGATAAAATATTGACATTTGACGCATTTTATCCACACTAATTATATCAACTTATATGTGCACACAAAATGAAGGAAAGTTTACAATTTCCTTATACTATGAGTTTTTTGAGTTTTTGATTTTTTTTTTGTAACGTTTTTCTCTTTTAAGAAACTTCTGCCATATTGTTATATGTCTGGTAACTGAGGGCTAGAGAATGACAAAGCTAAATAATAAATGGCAAATAAACAGTCACAGAAAAACTTAGATCAAGTGAATCATGTCTATTTTTTTAAAGACATGTTTTTAATTTTTATTTGTGTGTAGTCTGTTTGAGTATAATAACATGAGTGCAGGTGCCTGTGGAGGCCAGAAGAGGGCATTAGATGCCCTAGAGCTGGAGTTACAAGCAGCCTTGAGCAAACCTCACTTCGATGCTTAATTCCAATTCTCCCAACAAACAACAAATGCTCTCAACTGCTGAGAGATCTCTCCAGCCCAAAGCTTAATTTTTAAACTTTTGATTCTTGTTTTTCATCCTCTCTTTGTCTCTCTCTCTCTCTCTCTCTCTCTCTCTCTCTCTCTCTCTCTCTCCCTCTTCCAGTCTCTTTCTTTCTCTACCCATCCCATTCAGGACCTCAGGATCTCTGGGTGGCCTGAGACTCAAAGAGTTCTTCCTGCTTCTATTTACTGGGATTAAAGGTGTGCACTACCACACCTAGCATAAATGTTTTAATTTTAATTTTTTAAGATTTATTTATTTTATGTGTATGAGTGTGTATGTTTGTGTATATGTATGTATGTATCTGTGTGTGTACCATGTGCATGCCTAGGGCCTGTGGCAGTTAAGAGAAGGCATCAGATGCCCTGTAACTGAATTTATAGACACTTGTGAGCACCATGTAAGTGTTAGAAAATGAATCCAGGTCCTCTGCAAGAACAGTATTTTTAACCAGTCATCTATTTCTCCAGCCCATGTTGTTCATCTTTTTGTTCAAAGAGTGATGAAGGCTGGAGAGATGGCTCAGCCATTAAAGGCTAGACTCACAACCATAAATCTAAGAGTGATGAATGTTCAATTATGGATCATAATTGGGGTTTGGTTTTCTGAATTAGATAACTTGCTCTTGACTCCAAATGTTTGGCTCTTACTTCAGCTATGCTGCCTTACAATAAAGCTGGAAGTATGCTGCTCACATGAGTTTACAGTTACAGAAGTCTTTGTGTTTTGGGTGTGAAGGAGTTGAGAAAAGGGTAGGTAAGCATTATGCTGCACAGGCAGAACCCCAGGTTCCCATGGCCCTTGTCAAACTGCTATGTTATACAAGCCCTCCATAGCAATGTTGTTATTTTGAGTGTCTCTCATGGCTTAGCTGACCATGAAGCAGAGGCTGACTTTGAACTCCTGATCTTCATGCCTCTGCCTCCTGAGTACTGCAATTACGGATAGGCACTGCTTTGCTTCTCTCTCCCATGGATATTCTGTAGGTATTTAAGTCAGTCATCTTTCATAGATGAGGAAAGTGATTCATGGAGATGTTAAAATATACATTCAGACCTTGTCAAAGCCCCCTCTTTTGTTTGTTTGTTTGTTTGTTTTTGGAGAGAGGGTTTCTCTGTGTAGCCTTGACTGTCCTGGACTCACTCTGTAGACCAGGCTGGCCTCAAACTCACAGCAATACTCCTGCCTCTGCCTCCCTAGTGGAGTGCTGGGATTAAAGGCACATGCCAGCCACCATGCCCGGCTTAAAGGCCATCATTTTAACAAAAGCAAGAACTAGAAGCTGACTAGATATTCATTGCTAGAGTTTTGTCTTTATTGTAAATTCTCCTATTTATTCTAAATGCTCACTTTAAACCTGTTTTTAGAATGAACCAAAGTTCAGAGTAAACATGCCAAAGAAATCAACTTGTTGTGCATTGTAGACACATAAAACCAACCAGGAACTTTTGTAAAGCACTGGCTGTTATTAGCATCTTGCTGAGAAACCAAACTGCAAGCTAGCACACAGTAGAGAGTGTGTGTATATTCTACACTATAGAGAAAGAGCACCTGACAGGAAATCTACAAGGCATCGGCTATGAGCTCTTTGTTTCTGAGTGCAAAGGCAAGTCAATTGGGTATCGGCATACCCCGTGCTAGATATATTGAACACTAAGCCAAAACAGTTTGGGAAATTAAGTAAATAGAGGCATAAGGATTTAAGGTATGAGTGTGCCTGTCTGCTCGCCTTTCTATCTCCGTTCCTTCCTTCCTCCATTGTACCTGCCCCCTTTCTATTTTTATGTCTGTCTTTGAACTGGCTTCAAATAGCCCAAGTTGGCCTCACATTTGCTATCCGGAGCTGAGGATGACTTTGAGCTTTGTTCCTCCTATCTGTACCTGGAAGTACAAGCATGTACTGCCACATCTGGTGTAGACTGTGCTGAGAATCAGATCCAGGGCCTGAATACAAAGTGAGCATTCTACTGAGGAAGCAGCAGCTTTCCCTTCAAGGATGTGAGGCCATTTGGATGAGAATGGCCTCCAGAGGCTCCTATGTTGGAGTGGTGTGGGCCCAGGTTAAACTGGGAAGGATTTGGAGGTAGCCTTGTTGAAGAAGGCTTGTCAATGGTTGTGGGTTTTTGAGGTCTCAAATATCTCCTGTTCCAGGGTTTTCGTACTGTACCCTATCTGCCACTTAAGATATTAAGTGTTCGGCTTTTCCTGTTGCTCTGCCAGCATGGACTCTAAAACCCTTGAAAACTATAAGCCCAATTTTAAATGCTTTTTAAATAAGTTTTCCTGGTCATGATGTTTTGTCATAGGAGTTGGTACCAGGAAATGTGCTGTTACTGTGACAGACCTCACCATGCTGTTTTTTTGAAGGCATGTGCAAGACTTTGGGACTTTAAACTAGCAAAATGGTTGGACACTGTGAACAGAGCTTACTAGGTGATCCTGGTAGGATCTTGAAAGACAGCAGTGCTGAGAGCTATGAGGACTGCAGAGGCTTTCAGAGGTACAACTCTAGCGACTTAGCTAGAGGCCATTCTGGTGATATTTTGGCAAAGAATGTGGTTTTTTTTTTTTTTTTCCTACCCTTAAGTATTGGCCTGAAACTAAATTGAAAAGTGTTACATTAATTTCTTTGGTAGGGGAGATTTCAAGACAGACTAATAGTAACCCTGTTGCATGAGTATTAATAATCACTCTTATGCAGGTATACAATGAAAAAAGAACAAGCAAGTCAAAAGAAATAGAAAATATACAATTTGAAAAGAAAAAGAACATCAGGAAATATAATATAGCCAAGGTTCGAGCTGAGAGAGATGAGATCAAAACCAGGCCTGATCTGCACTGGGAGAAAGCAGTGTGCCCTCAGGGTCAGAGCCCAGCCAGTTAAGCTTCCAGTCCAGGAAAACAAAAGTCTTAAGGAATTTTCTGCTCTGAAAGAGCAACCACAAAGGGAAGGTTCTACAAATGGGATTGGAGGAGGCCAGGCTCCTCCCCGGGTTGGTGATCAAACAGGGCAGTGTCACCCACATGGTTTTGGCTTTAGAGTCTTTAAGGATACATAAGTAAAGGGATTATGGCATCTTCCTCATAGTTAAGGAGAGACACTGGGGCCAAGGGATGTGACAAGTGAGTCTATGCCTAGAGGCCCCAAAAGGCCATTGCACGAAGCTGTGGAAATGAATCCTGGATTACACTGGAGACTTCAAGATGTTCAGGGATGCCAGAGCCATGAGACTTCTCTGACAGGAAGAGGTACACAGGGAGTAGAAGCCGCTTGAGGGAGGGGTGGATTTTGCAGGCAACAAAGCTGGAAGAGAGAATTCACCTTTGACATCAGAGATGGGTTGGACTTTGTCCTGCTAGGTTTTGATCCAGTATTTCCTCACTATATCCCTAGTCTTTCCTTTCGGAATAGTACTGTATATCCTAAGCCATTTAAGTTGGAAGTATGTAATTTACTTTTTTTTTAAGTTTTTCAAGACAGGGTTTCTCTGTGCTGTCTTAGCTGTCTTGGACTTGCTTTGTAGACCAGGCTGGCCTCCTCAAACTCACAGAGATCCCCCTGCCTCTGCCTCCCAAGTGTTGGGATTAAAGGTGTGTGCCACTATGACTGGTCTGTAATTTACTTTTTGAGTTTATAAGGAGTTATAACTAAGAAATTGCCTTGAGTCTCCAAAGAGACTTTGAACTTTGGACTTTCAAACTGTATTATGGCTGAAAAAATACAGGGACTCTTAAGGTTGGACTAAACTCATTTTGCATTATAAAGTAGCTTGAGTGAGAAGGACTCCATTGCCCCATATATTTGAATGCTTTGTCACTAGGGAGTAAACTGGGAAAGATTAGATTAGACAGTGTAGCTGGGCAGTGGTGGCGCACGCCTTTAATCCCAGCACTTGGGAGGAAGAGGCAGGCGGATCACTGTGAGTTCAAGGGAAGCCTGGTCTACAAAGTAAGTCCAGGACGTCCAAGGCTACACAGAGAAACCCTGTCTCGAAAAACCAAAAAAAAAAAAAAAAAAAAAAAAAAAAGATTAGACAATGTAGCTTGATTAAAGTAGCTGTGGTCTTTTTAGAGGAGCTAAATCACTGGCAAGGGGCTTTGAGGTTTCAAAAGACCTGTACCATTCCCAGTGTCCCCTCCCCCCTCCCTGTCTCTCTGTGTCTCTGTCTCTGTCACCCTCTGTCTCTCTCTGTGTCTCTGTCTCTCTCTGTGTCTCTGTCTCTGTATCTCTCTCTCCCTCCCTCCCTCCCTCCCTCCCTCTCTCCCTCCCTTCCTCCCTCCTAGCCAGGGCTAGAGATTTGAGCTCCTCTGCTCTATCATCATGAACTCTAACCCTCTGAAAGAGTAAACCTGCTGGGAGACCCTGCTGCTAAGGTTGCAGTCCGCCATTACCAGAAAGCACTGAGCTTGGTGGAAAATGGAGGATTCCCTTTGTTTGTGAGGCTTCCTCTTCTCTGCCTCAGGGAACCCAGATCCCCAGGCCTCTACCTGAAGAAGTCCTTAGCGCAATTACAGGTCCAGCTCCCTTTCTCCAGATAAGAACCAGTTCAGCAAGTATCTGGGATTCCTGGGATGCCTCTCCATGCTAATGAGGTGTCTCCGTACCTTAGCCCTTCAGCCAATGACTTTTGTCCACCCTGAATATCTCTCCTCTTTCCCCTAAATTCTATTTAACCCTCATTCACTCTGAATAAAACTGATCTGCCTCCCCACAGCTGGTCCAGGAAGGTCATTTCCATTGGTGCTCACAGGGCCACCGAATCCCCAGTTATATACTCATATATACACATGTACACACTTATACACACATACACATCTGTATATACACATACCACATACCATCTAATCACATATATAAGTACCACACACACACAATCAGATACACAAATACACACCATACCCACTCACATACACACACACACACACACACACACACACACCTGTTCACACCTGTTCACATACCTAGACACACACATACACACACCACACACAGAGTCATAAATCTGTCTTAATACTATATACATTATTTTGAAATCTGCTTTTCTCATGCTATGCACCCTCTAGATCCTCCATTATGTGCCTACTGCAATGCTGCTGCTGTCATGACACTGTTTCACCCCAGGTTCAGGATCAGCCGAGCTGAGTGAGAGTTGGACCCAAATCTTGGGAACAAAACTTGAAGGCCACTTTTGCTGAAAACACTGGCTTTTTATTTAATGGACCTGCAGGTGTCCCTGAGTGATTTTTTTAAAATGTGAGCGGACTTGTCAGTGCCATGCCATAAAGATTGCTCACACAGCACAGAGCACTGGACCACAGTGCTGGGTTTTTGTTTTTGGTGAGGCTGAGGCTCAAAGCCTGGCCTTGCGCATGCTGAGCAAGTCTTCTCCCTCTGAGATGTACCCCCAGCCCTCACGGCTGATCTTGAACTCCTAATTCTTCTCCCTCTGCTTCCCAGCTGCAGGGATTAGAGGCAGGAACCATCCCTTCTGGCCACCTGGGTTCTTCATCCCATAAACATCCCTAAATCCTATTCTCTGTCAGGAAGATTTGAGACAAGGGTTTCCACTTTCATTCTTGGCTGCCTTGGAAGCAAAATGCTTTTTTAAAACCCTTGGAAAAAAAGTATAAATACAATAAGATTTCTTATTAGTCCCAGCATTATAGAAGCACTGGCAAGATTGGGTCTCAAGGAACCAAAAATAGCAAAATAAATAAATAACAAAATAAATAAATGATAAACATTTTTAAACAACTTCATAGCAATGCCATAATGCCATGTTCTAGTAGAGATTAGAGATGAACACAATTTCTTTTTTTTTTTTTTTTTCGGTTTTTCGAGACAGGGTTTCTCTGTGCAGCCTTGACTGTTCTGTGTTCTGGATTCGATTTGTAGACAAGGCTGGCCTTGAACTCACAGCGATCCACCTGCCTCTGCCTCCTGAGTGCTGGGATTAAAAGCATGCACCACCATGCCCGGCCACAGTTTCTCACTTACCAAGTGCTTATTTCATTGACACCATAGTAGATGCCCTGTGTTTAAATTTTTGAAGTCACAGATAATTCCTTAAGTTAATTTTTAAAAATTAGACTTATAAAAATAAGTACTTTCAATGTATGCAAAAAGATCAAAAGTATTCACGGGCCCACCAATAGAGAAGCTCAGGCACTCGAAGATGGAGAGGCGGCTTAGCACTTAGCTCTCACAGCGTATCTGGGTGTGGTCCCTGGCATCCACATAGCGATTCAGAACCATTCATGACTCCAGTTCGAGGGGATCTGACGCCCTCTTCTGACCTCCATGGGCACCAGGCAAGCACATGGTACACATTACACACACACACACACACACACACACACACACACACACACACACACAGGCCAATACTTGTACTAATAAGATAAGTAAATTCTTTAAAATATAATTTATTTTTTCAAGACAAATTCTCCCCATATAGTTCTAGCTGGGCTAGGACTCTATGTAGGCCAGACTGGATAGCAACTCACAGACATCTACCGGCTTCTACCACCCAAATACTTGGATTAAAGGTGTGGACCAACAGTCTCATCAAAATTTAAAAGAAAAAGAAAATTAAGTTCTTTTTTTTTCTGTATCCTCAGCAGCTGGGAATTATATTTCCAAACTTGAAAAGTATAATTATGTATTTATATGTGTGTATATGCACATATTCATGCCCACATATTTCTTACCTGCTTCTGCTAACTTGTATATAAAAGAATCCTCTTTTATTTGCACAGTTGATGAAGCTGAGCTTTTTCATGTTGGCCATTAGTAATTATTTTTGGTAATATTGCTCACATTTCTGTAATTATAGTGGATTTGTAAATTTTCTTCTTTTTATTCTTTGAAGATTTATTTATTTTATGTATATGAGTACTGATTATCCATGTACACCTACATCCTAGAAAAAAGCATCAGATCATATTATAGATGGCTGTGAGCCACCATGTGATTCCTGGGAATTGAACTCAGGACCTCTGGAAGAGCAGACAGTTCTTTTAACCACTGAGCTATTTCTCCAGCCCCGTAAAACTTATTCTTATTCATAAAAAATTTTAAGTTAGTGTGTGTGTGTGTGTGTGTGTGTGTGTGTGTGTGTGTAAACTGTAGAAGTTTTAGGACAACTTTTCCAGCAAGATCTTTTCTTGTGCCTTTACATGGGTTTCTGCATTCGATCAATTGTTTGTTTGTTTGTTTGTTTGTTCTTCAAGACAAGGTTTTTCTGTGTAACCCCGGCTGTCCTGGTCTTGCTTTGTAGATCAGGCTGGACTTGAACTCACAGCAATCCACCTGCTTCTGCCTCCCGAGTGCTGGAATTACAGGTGTGTATGCCACCACCTCCCCCACCCCTACCCCAGTAATAAATTTTTAAATGTAAAGGCTAGAAATACGGCTCAGTGGTTCTGTGAACTTGCTGCTCCTGCAGAGGACTTAGGTTATGTTCCCAGCACCAACATGTGGCCCATAGCTGTCAGTAACTATAGTATTTGAAATCCCATCATAGGGAAAAATGATCTGGAACTCTAGTTCGTCACTCCATCTAGTTTTACCATCATTAAAATTGGAACATGCAAGGTGTGGTGGCGCACACTTTTAATCCCAGCACTCAGGAGGTAGAGGCAGGTGGAACTCTGTGAGTTTGAGGCCAGCCTGGTCCACAAAGCAAGTCCAGGACAGCCAAGACTACACAGAGAAACCCTGTCTCAAAAAACAGAACAAAACAAAACAAATTTAAATTTATTCTTTAATGATTTTATATGTGTATGCAATGTACTTGATCACATCTACCGCCCTTTTATTTATTTTTTTAACTTATTTATTTATGTGTGCATTCAGGTGGCGTATACATATGAGTGCAATTTGCCAGAGGAAGCCAAAAGAGGGAGGTGGACACCCTGTAGTTAAACTAAGAAGTAGTTGTGAGCCATCTGATCAAGAGGTTGTCATAGATGCTGAGAGCCAAATGCTGACCTGTAAAACAATGTTCTTCACTGCTGAGCCATGTCTCCAACCCTTACACCTACCCCTTAATCACTTATTTTCAATTATTTTCCTTACTTTATCATTTCTTTCTTTCTTTCTCTCTTCTTTCTTTCTCTCTCTCTCTTTCTTTCTTTCTTTCAAATAGGGTTTCACTGTCCTGGACTCACTTTGTAGACCAGGCTGGCTTTGAACTACAGAGATAGGCCTGCCTCTGCCTCCTGAGTGCTGGGATTAAAAGTGTGCACCATCACACCCCCCACTTTTTTGTTTGTTTGCTTGTTTGTTTGTTTTTGTTTGTTTTTGAGACAGAGTTTCTCTGTGTAGCCTTGACTGTCCTGAAACTCACTCTATAAATCACTAGGTGGGTCTGTGGTCTCAAGGACTGTCCCC
>OU015743.1:120342522-120365964 GCA_907169655.1 Acomys percivali
AGAGAGAGAGAGAGAGAGAGAGAGAGAGAGAGAGAGAGAGAGAGAGAAGATAAGAAAAGCAGATAACAGAGTCCATGTCAGAGACAGCCCCCATTCCCCTTACTAGGAGACCCATATGAGGACCAAGCTGCTCATCAACTACGTTTGCGTAGGAGGCCTAGGTATAGTCTATGCATGGTCCTGGAGATAACCTTTTTTTCTTAAGCCATGTTGAATTATAAAATGACTCATTATCTTAAAATTATTTCAATGTAACAATATATATAACTTTATTTTTGTGTGACTGAAACTGGTGTGGGTACACAATAGGTCAGACCTGGGATTTCATGGATAGTGTTGTTTATAATGAATCTTTCCCCCTCCAGTGTACTGCCACTGAGACACAGCCCCTAGCATAGGAATTCAATTTTTTTTTTAAAGTTGATTACAATTTTTTTTTTTCTAGACAGGCTTTTCTCTGTGTAACAGCCTTGGCTTTCCTGGACTCATTTTGTAGACCAGGCTGGCCTGGAATTCACAGAGATCCGCCCTGCTTCTGCCTCCCAAGTGCTGGGAGTATAGGCATACGCCACCATGCCCAGCTTAAATATTTTCAAGTATTATTTTTAAAATAGAAAAAAAAATCTTGAAGGTGGTTGAGAAGCATGCTAAACACTGTCGAGGAGATTCTAGTGCAGTTTGTTTGTGACCAGTTAGTTTGTGGCTCTGATTAAGTCACTTCCCCTCGCTAGACGTCAGTGAGCAAAAACGGAAATGCTGCCTTTCTGTGAGAAAGCATACCTCTACAAAACGACTGTTTTCCCCAGTTGAGTCTTTTCTTCAGAATTTTGGTTAACCCAACAATAACTGATATAAAATTGCTCTCTAGCCTTATTCTATCCTCGCTTTGAAAGATGAGGATTGCACTCAGCACCTAGTGCATGCTAGGCAGTGGCTCTCCCACAGAGCTGCACCTCTTGGCTCTGATGTCTTTTCAGACAGAGCTAAGTCAGAATTTCACATTGTCGATGAAAGTGAAATGCAGTCTCTAAAACGAGCCCCCAAGAAATTTATTTTAACGAAATATTATTCCCAAATAACTTCACTGCAGAAGCAGAAAAGCTTAAACCAATCAGATCCTCTTCACTGGTCAAATTCCTATGTCGCTTTTGTGTTAAGTTAAAAAAAAAAAAAGATTAAAATGCCTATAATCAAGAAATGTAATTCTGCAGTCAGTTCAGGAAGTACATCATGTATCAACATTTTGACTCATCCTCTCTCATTTATCATTGTATCCTAGCACTCAGCTTACATTATGACACATTGTAGACACTAAACAAATATTCAATGGTTGAATGACAGTGCAGGTGCTTCCTATTATAGTAACTAGTTTGATGGAAATGTAAATTTAACTTCTACCTATGTGAGAAAGACTTCCTTGTGCACTTGAGAATATCACTATTGAAACATTTCCTTGGGTCTCTCAAGGTATATATACAAAGATTCATGTAGAGTAACTTTAATATAAGTTATTACAATTTTTCTTCCACTGAGAGCTGTTCCGACTAAGGGATCTTGTATGTTTGTTTCCTTTAAGTCCCTAGATATGGACACCATATAACCAGGCACATGTTTGAATCTGGCCTACATGTACATACATTTTTCTATTATAACAGAAAGAAAGGTGTGCTAGTGACTTCATTGTCCCAATATTTTAAAGATTCATGATTAGCAGGGCAGTGGTGGTGCATGCCTTTAATCGCAGCACTTGGGAGGAAGAGGTAGTACAATCTCTGTGAATTTGAGGACAGTCTAGTCTACAGATCAAGTTCCAGGACATCAAATGCTACATAGAGAAATCCTGTCTCAGAAACAAAACCAAGTGCCATGCATGGTATGGACCTAGACCCTCTGCTCAGATGCAGTAGATAGGCAGCACAGTCTTCTTGTGGGTCCCATAATATGGGGAGTAGAGACTACTTATGACATGGACTCTGGCCCCCACATGTTGATCATTTCCCCCGGGCAGGGCAGCCTTGCCAGGCCATGGAGGAAGAGGATACAGCCAGTCCAGATGAGACTTGATAGGCTGAGGTCAGATGTTAGGGGAGGAGGGCTCCCCTCTGTGTGGTCTAGGGGAGGGAGAGGACATGAGGGAAGGAGGGAGGGCGGGACTGGGAGGCAAAGATGGAGGGGCCTACAATCAGGATGTAAATTGAACAAATTAAAAATGAAAAATTAAAGAAAAACAAAACAAATTGGATTATTGGTGAAAAAAAAAAGAAAGAAAGAAAGAAAGAAAGAAAGAAAGAAAAAGAAAAAGAAAAGAAAGAAAGAAAAGGGAAAAACCAAAATAAATAAACAAACAAACTGAAAAACAAACAAAAAGGATTCATAGTTATCAAATTAGTTTCCAAAAAACCTTTTGAAGAGTCTTCAAAACAAGATTAAAGTTCTTCTTCTTCTTCTTTTTCAGACAGGGTTTCTCTGAGTAATGGTTGTCCTTGAATCTTTGTAGACCAGGCTGGCCTCAAACTCACAGAGATCTGCCTGTCTCTGCTGGGATTAAAGATATATGCCAAAATTAAAGTTCTTAAGAATTAAAAATAGTTTGTTCGGTCGGGGCAGCTATGGCGCACACCTTTAACCCCAGCACTTGGGAGGCAAAGGCAGGAGGACTGCTGTGTGTTCAAGCCCAGCCTAGTCTACAAAGTGAGTCTAGGGCAGCCAGGCCTATTACACAGAGAAACGCTGTCTCGAACAACCAAAAAAAAAAGTTTGTTGAAAGTCATAGCTCAGCAACCCAAAGGAATTTTACTTATCTGGAAGGGCCAGCAAGTTAAAAGCTGTACAACAAATGGTTAAATGTTTGAGGATGGAGTAATTAAGACTTCTGAAAAAGCTCTGGTCTTTATTCATCTGCTCGTTGTTTTGCTAAAATCATCATCTTAAGCAATTTTCCAGTTCAAATTTAAAGAGTGAAGACAGCAACTGGAATTTTTTTTTTCACTTTAGAATTCTGAAAACAAGACTTATATTCACACGATGAGATTAGAATAACTTTGAACAATTATTTCTGTTGAAATTCTTTTTTTTCCTGAGACAGGGTTTCTCTGTGTACCTTTGGCTGCCCTGGACTCACTTTATAGATCAGGCTGGCCTCGAACTCACAGCGATCTGCCTGCCTCTGCCTCCTGAGTGCTGGGATTAAAGGCTTGCGCGACCACCACTCAGTGAAATTCTTTTTAGTATAGGTTGTGGCCCAACAGTTTTTTTTTTCTTTAAGTCTCTCCTGTAAAATTAATAGAAGCCCCTTTTCCCTCCATAAACACTTTTCTTTAAAATAATTCGATGTCTTCCTTTTTAAAAAGGCTTTACTAAGCAAAATGATTTATAGAGTATCCCCATCCTCGTGCCGGGCAAGTAAGAGGGCCCTAGTTGCATGGGTCATTCTGGTTACAAGAGTTCTGCTTCTTGAACTAAAATTGCAAGATTTATTATTCTATTAATGTTCATAAAGTCGCTCATTTGATGAGCGATAATTTCCCTTTATGAAGAGTCTTCGCGCCAGTCACTCGTGATGTAGGAGAAGAAAAGTCCAGACTTTCTATACATTCTTATTCTCCTGACTATTAATAATCTTGAAATGCCACCTGACTCCAGGAGATAATGACATAAAGTGTAGTATCAAACAATAAATTTCAGGGAGTCAGTGTGCCCCTCAGAGACTTCCTTCACATGGTTGCTGTGTGTAAGACTTAAACTTCCCACCTTTATATTAAAGAAAGAAAGAAAGAAAGGAATCAATCATCAGTCCTCCCGATGGATGGAGGAGATAACCCACTAGCCAGGCTTGCATTATCCTTGTGAATATTTGTAGGGAGTGAAACAGCAGGAGGTGTGAACTTTCTCCGGTTTATCTAAATGGCCTGCTAATGCCAAAACATAATTACAGTTACTTAAGTATCAAGTTTATTAGGGTATTCACCAAAATTTCTAGCCACCGGCCTTCCCTTCACTGCCCCACCACCATTCCTCAACCGCTTTTCTATCATTTGAGAAAGCCTCCCCCACCCCATCCCATCCTCAAAAAAAACCACAACAAACAAACAGAAAACACTGATTTTACGTTTAAAGTCTTTCATTTATTTTAGCTGATGACTTAAGGAACTTGGGGCTTGTAAAAGTAGAAAACCCAAAGAGGACGGTGGCATCATGAATAGATATTATAGTCTTCCGCCTTCAACATGGAAGGGCTATGCCGGGAGTTTTGCGACTGTTTGCCTCACAGCTTTGAAAAGTCAGCTTGCTTCTTTACCAGAAGATTCAGTTTGTCCTCTAAAGACCATCCCTTGGTGACATATTTGGGATGGAAACTTAGCCAAGATACCTACCCCAGAAAAGCACCCACTCCAGAAGCGCGAGGAGCCATCATCTCCCATCAGCGCCTGGATCTCCTGGCAGTCTTTGTCCCTTCTAGACGTGGAAGCTTGGAGAGGTTTGGTTTCCAAGGATTGGAGCGTTTGAAGGGCGGGGCCATCTCCAAGTCCATCTCCCCCCCCCCCTTTTTGTCCTCTTCTCCTGGGACGGGAGGGCGGAGCAAGGTCCCCCCGCGGCTCAGTCGGGAGCTCTCTCAATGTCGGTCGCTCGAGGTGAGTGTTGGCAAGGGCGGCAGCCCGTGGCATCGCGCCGCAGGTTCATTTCTGGAGTTCACCGCAGCCACTCAGCCAGCGGCTTCCAGGGTCTGTGCCAAGTGGGTTTACGAGGTCGGAGACGTGTTGGGGCGCGCTAGCGCTGGCGCAAGACTCCTCCCCAGGGCTCATTCCCCCGACCGCGAAAGCCCTGGAAACCCCAGGTTTCCTCTGACCTCCGTTCCTTCCTCCCTCCTCGCCCTGAGTCCCCGAGCCTGAGGAGGGAGACAGAGGGGGAAGGGCGGTCCCCATCCCGGCACTTCCGAACCACGCCAGCCCACAAGGTACCTTCACGTCGAGGAAGATAGTTATCGCAGCCTTGGAAAGCCAGCAATTGATAGGAATTTTTAGTCTGAAATACGAATGTTATTATTGTTATTATTTTTGCCTGGTGCAGAGATTTTTGAGGGCAGAAAGTGCCTTTTTTATTAAAGACAAAGAGGTAAATTATCAGTCGGGACGGCGCAGACCTGGCGCGCTTCCGCTTGTGGCCACGAGGAATTGATGGGGGAGCGGCGGTCAGCCCTCAGGACACCCTTGGGGTCCTGGTGGGGAGGAGCTCCGGACAGATAGACTTGCTCAGGTCCCTCTGGCACCTGGAAAGAAGGGAGCCCCCCCCCCCCATCTCGCCTTTTTGCACAAAGCCAGGAGGATTTCGCTGCAGAGCAGCCTTAGAGATCTTCCACTCCTTTATTCCTTTGCTTTCTTTGACTCCCGGCTTCCTTTCGCCGGAGTCCTTTCTCCTCGCTTTCCTCTCCTTGACTCGCCCCCCCTCCTGCCCCCCGCTCCGTCTTCCTCCCCCTCCTTTCTTCTCCACCGCACGCGTAGTGTCATTTATTTATTTATTTATCACCCCCAGCCATCAACACCCTTTTAGGACTCCCGAGCTTTTCAATGTGAGTGGGAGGAGAAAAGGGCAGGAAGTGTTGACTGGAAGGGGGTTATATCGCGCGTCAGGGTGAGACATTCTGCCCTGGAATACACAATCGGGAAAATCTTGGGAAATGAGGATTCTATATGTGTTTGCCGTTTATCCGATGGGAACCAACTCCGGGCGCGTCTCCCCTGCTTTTATTATATGGGCTTACCGGTCTAGGTACCCCGAATATGGGGTGGGGGGAAGGGGGCGAGTATTAAAGAGGACAGGCTCGCCCAGGACCCTCAACGCCGCGCCTTCACCGGATGCGCGCTCCTCAATGCGAAGGAATCCAGCAACAACCCCTAATTCTGAGGCGGACAAAAGAAACTTTAATTAAGGTCCCTGCCCCGTGCGCTACGCTGCGTGCTTTTCTCTTCTGAGGTTGTTGATGTCCAAATAGAAGATCTGAGAAATAGAAATGGTACCACCATCCCATGCCCTTGAACTTCAATGGCTCCTGATTTGCTGTATTGATTTTTCTTTTTCCTTTTTTTTTTTTCTTAATTAAAATTTTTGGTATTGTAGTCTCTCACAGCACCTACCTTAAATCTAATTAAAGCCGTAGGAGATCTTTGACCAGGTGAGAGGGAGAGTGGAAATCCACTTCTTTGAAAAGTAGTCCAGGACGATTTTGGGGGGAAATTACACTAAATAAAAATTCAAGGTATGATGCTGCAGTTCGGCTCTCTTGTCTTCAACACCATGACACCTCATCATTAGGAGCGATGATTGTTACTTTCCAAGCCTTTAGATGATCAGCCGGAAAGTGCAAACAACTTGGGGCTCGTGAGTGGAAAGTTATTTAAGTACGGACCCCCCCCCCCCCGCTTTTTTTTTTTTTTTTTTTTTTTTTAGTGCGCCGTCAAAACAGTTCACAAGTTTGGAAAAGAAAGTGGTGGCTTCTAGATCAGAGTGATGAGTTCCTTCTTTCCATATCAGAAGAGACACAAAACGCACAATGAGCCTTTATTTAGAGGGCGAAGGCTTAAAAATGCTTGCCAGTAATGGACAACTTGAGCCCTTTACTGGAGATACACTGCAAGCTGGAAAGGAATTAAAAAGCCCCACGTGGTTGATCTGGGTTTAGACTTGCAACCTTCAGTTCTTCATCTCTGTTCTTTGCCAAGATTGGCCTCTAGATGGATGGATACGTTTGAGGGACCCTCTGGAGCCGGGGCTGGGCTCCTGGGGCAGGGCTAGTGGTGCTAGCCCTATAATCAGCGGGGCAGGGTCTTCACTCGGGGTTTACTCCTCTGGCCCGGGAAGCCGGGCGCCTCTGGGACGCGAGCGCGCACGCCTGGGGCTCGGCGGTCGCGCTCCTCGCGCCGCCTTTTCCGCAGGTCTTTATTCATTTCATCTCTCTCTTCCCCCTTCTCCTCCTCCTCCTCTTCCTCCTCCTTCTCCACCACAACCACCACCTCCTCCTCCTCCTCCACCGTCACCTCCTCCTCTTGCATCTCACTGGCCTGGCTCTGTGTTGTTCAGAGTGACAAAGACAATGTCCCAGCCTTAACTTTGCAACCACCTTGCCTCCTTCTGGGGTTCAGCGCGGGAGGGGGGCGGGCAGTAGTCGCAGCTTCAGCATCTCCTCCAGCTTCTGCGCTTCTTCAGCTCTTGGATAATTCTTCCTATTTTCCCCCCAACCCTTTTCTTATTTCTTTCTTTCTTTCCCCTCCTCTCTCCTGCACGTTGTTGTTATTAGAAAGGCTTCGCGCACCCCCTGGTGCTCCGGCGTTTTGTGTGGCAGGAGAAGATTGTCTTCTCTCGTTCTGTCTTGCTTTCTCTCTCCCTCTGGTTGCTCATTATTCAGAGAGAGACACAGAGGGAGGGAGAGAGAGAGAGCGCGCGCGAGGGAGAGGGAGGAGAGGAGAGAGAAGAGCAGAGAGAGGGAGAGAGAGAGAGGGGAGAGAGAGAGTGAGTGAGTGAGAGGAGAGGGAGGGAGGGAGAGGGGAGAGAGACGGATATCTCAGGTCATCTGCAGCTGCAGCGAGTCTGAGGAGCCGAGGAAGGCAGGGAAGATGGCGATCCTCCATTGCTGAGACCCGGCAGAAGCACATGAGACTCCCAAACAACTTCCACAACAATAACCCGAGCAGGAAGAGGAGAAAGAGAAAGAGGATAAGGAGGCGGTGGGGCTGGAGAACCCGAAGCACCTCCCGGCGCCGGGACGCTTCTTCTGTAAGTTACTGCAATTAACCACCACCTCCGGGGTGGTCTGAGTGCTCCGGGGAGGAAAGCGCCGGGCGGTGGAGGCACAAACGCGCTCATTCATTCGGCCAAGAAGGGCTGGCGGCGCGGAGAGGAGAGGAAGTACCCTGCATGGGCTGGCTATGAGGAGAGAGGAGAAGAAGCTAAAGAGAGGAAAGACCGAGGAGGAGGAGGAAGAAGAGGAGGAGGAGGGGGGAGGAGGGAGAGCAGCAGGGGGAGGAGGAGGAGAAGCTAGGGAGGAAGAGGAGGAGGAAGAGGAGAAGGTGGAGGTGGCTGTGCTTTTCCTGCTGGCTGCTCCTTCTGCCTTCTGCTGGGGGGGGCAGCCCTGTGGCTTAATTAATTTCGTGTAGTTCTGTGAAGAGAGGAAAGAAAGAAAAAAAATGAAAGATGAGTGAGAGGAGAGAGCTGGAGGCTTAGGACGGATGCTCCGAGTGTCCGGACAGAAGTAGGGACAGAGAAGGGGGGCGGAAGGAAGGCTGGAGGCCAAGAGAGAGCTGAGCCCTAGCCAGAGGGAACGAGCGAGGGGTCATAAGAGGGAGCGCTCGGGGCGAACGGCCCCGACCTGAGCGGGTTGACCTCTTTCTTTCTCTGTCCCTCTGCTTCCTTTCCCCTCCTCTGTCTGCCTGTCCCCCGCCCGATGGCAAAGCCGTGCGGATTGGCACCCCCCCCCCCCCTCCTTCCTCAGGTATTTGGCTCTCCTCTCTCTCTCCGCTCTCTTCTCTCTCCGAAGTTGGGATGCGGGGTCGGGATGTGTCGAGGGGGGTGGCTGCCGCTGCCCCTGCTGGGTAGGAGAGAGGCGACGAGCGAGGGGGTCTGTGGGCCGGGTGGGGGCGCCGGTTGAGGGACAGCTGAGGAGCTGTCTCCAGGCTGAAGGTTCAGAAGCGTCTGGTTGGAGGAGGACAACGGTTTCTGGAGAGGAGAAGCCATTACACACGCCTGGCTCTCCTCTGAGGCTGGGAGAAAGGAAGGCTGGGGCCTGGGAGGGGGAGTGGGGGGACGTCTCACTCCTGGTGCGGTTCCCAGGGGTCTGCCCTCCCTCCAGGCACGGGGGGGAAGCCGCAGCCACCCCCCCTCCATTGGAGCAGCCCCTCTCTTTCCCTTTCTTTATCTCCCTGTCCTCCATTTGCAAGCTGTCTGCTTTGGTTCCAGTCCAGACTCCAAAACACAAAGCTCCTTCTACACGTTCATTCTCCAGGCTGTTAACCATTCCTGAAGAAACCCTGATTTTCTTTTCATTGTGGCTCCTAACCTACAGAAGAGGGAGGGGAGGAGGTTGCCTGCACTTCCTTTTATATTCCTCCCCAGCCTTAAAAACCAGGAAAAAGAAAAAAAGAAAAAATAAGAAAAAAAGAAAAAGAAAAGACAAGAGAAAAGAAAAAGAAAAAAAAGTTTCATTTTTAAGCACGCGCCTGGGATGGGGAAAGACCAACCAGTTGGGGCTTTCTCCAGGGCTCCTGGGGGTTGTGTCTGCTGGTCTCTGTTGGCTGTTTTGGCTTGGTTTGGTTTTGTTTCTGGAGGCTGCTGGCAGGTTTGGGGTAGGAAGTGACTAGTTGGGTTGAGAGCTAGGAACTGAGTCAGGTAACCCTTGTCACGCTATAACTCCACCAGAAAATGGAGGAGACTCGGGCTTCCAGGAGACAAAGCTGAGATAAGAAGTGTTTATAAAATTATGGATGTCTCCATTTTGAATTGAAGCTCTGTTGGTGATGGCTGAAGAAATAGACATGCCTGCTTACTCCTTCTCCCTCTCCAGAGGGAGACCTTGTGGTGGCTCCTCGCTATCTATTCATTAAGTAAGGAAATGAGGGCTTTTAAAGGTTCCTCAGATTTTTTTCTCCCACCCAAGGAGTGCTTTCACAAGTTACTGAGATGTTTGTTTCCATTTTAAAGTAAACTTTTGGAATTTTTTTTTTCTCCTTTGGAGTGGACCTGAAGGGTTTTTGACCTCCCTCAGGAAAGGAAAGGCAAAAAAAACTTAAAACATTTCCACTGAGATCTTCTCACAACTTTCAGCTACGCCATGTCCCCTGAATGTGTCTCCAGGAAATGGTACTTCCTCAGTGTGAGGATGCTTGGTGGCCCTAAGCTGAGATTTCTTTTCTCTTTTGAGTTCTGGGGCTTGGTTATCATCAGTCTGATGCATTGCGAGACTTTATTGTCTGGCTTAGGTTGGTTTCTGCCAGAAAGAATAGGATGTGTTCCTTCCAGAGCTCAGAGGAACCCTTTAGACTGGCAGTTCCTTCTGGTTCTCCATGCCTCTCAGGCTGCTTGCTCCATTTGCGTGTCAGGCCTTCTTAGTTCCTTTGTTTCCCCCCTCCCTTTGCTTCTGCTGTTTTTCCCCCTCCTGTGTCCTCTAGTACTGTAAATCTTCAGAAATATCACTATGTCTTCTTCACAATGTCACTATGGAAACAAATGATGTCAGTTGAGAAAACCTCATGTCCAGGTATCTTAACCTTTTTAATTGAAGGAATTTATTAGTCTTGTAGGAAGACATTTTGTGAGGATGGTTTGAAAACAGGAGCCAGTCCTACCTCACACACACACAAATACACACACATTGATGTGGAGCCCTTCACAGATTTCTTCCAGAGATTGTATGTAATTGACCCAAGTAAAGAACTGGATTCTGAAATGCTTTAGGAATTTATTAAAGCCAACCATGAAGATGTTGCTTTTCCATTAGGTAAGGTAGCCATCTTGAGGGTGAGGGGAGATGTTGGAAGAATTTTAGATGGACTCTTAGAGATAGGTGAGGAAGGTTCATAGTGGGATGAAAACTTGGAGGAGATTCAGAACCAATAAACAGATTCTAAGGGGGCTAATTGGGCCTTGCTTTCAACTAAGGAGAGACGCAGAAAGGTACCAGCTTCAACAGAAATAAGGAACACGTTGGTGAGCCACTTACACCAGCCTTTTTCTTGTCTTGCTTTCTCATTATGTGTCAGATTTTTTTTTTTTTTGTACGAAAAGTTCCTTCTGTCTACAGTGTTTTTGTGCATATTGAAGTGGTTTTCGATTCCAGATGTAATTATATTCTGTTGAGTAGCTGGTAGCAATGTCACTCAGTAAATGCACAATGCTGTATATGACAACATCACATTTTTCAAACCAAACAGTTGTGTCATTAATTGAGGGTTATTGTTCTTCTGAGGGGTGTGAAAGGAGACAGGGAAATACATGGCTCTTTAGCTGATAATTGTCCATGGTCAATGAAGTAAAACCCTGTTTGTACAGATGAAGATGTATGGTTTTCAGTTGATATGTATGCTCATTTAAAAATATGATGTTCAAATCTTTGCCCCTTTATTCAAGACCTAGGCTTCTCCAAGGGCACTTAGGAAAATAATTCTTGCCTGGATCAGACCTTTTATTTTTCATTTTAGAATGTTATCTTTTGACTGAATCACTTGGTTTTTAAGTTGTTGTGCTATGTTTAAGTTTGGTAATGCATATATAGATGCTACATATTCAGCATGGGAGTCTAAATGCAAGAGATAGCTATTTGGGCAAGTAATTATCAGATAATTTTGCATCTAATTAACTTGTGTCTATGTAAACATAAATATGTTGCTCTTGAAACAAACTTTCATGATATCTTTTTATGGTTGTTAATATTAGGGATAGTGATTAATTTGTTTTCGTGTATGGGGAGGGCTGATGAAAAACTGCCAATCTACAGCAGCCTCACTCACTACATTTTTTTACTTGGAAATCAAATGACTTGGTGTTTTCTAAGATAGTGTTAGAGTAGAAGGAGGGGGAGGAAATTGAGGTACCTAATAGGCATTTTAGAGTTTGAGAATGTATTCTAACTGATAATCTAAAAGACACCTCCATGTGCTATGTCTGTAATCAATATGGGAGGCCCTGTAACAATTTTATGGGCATGGTTTCTTGATTTTGTTGTTGTTGTTGTTCTAGACATTTGAATGGAGACAAATCCCATGAAAGGAATAAAAACTAATGTCAGGTTGGACTTGTCTTTTGCTATCAAAGCTTGGAGATCCTTTCTTGATTTGAGACATCAACTCCACAAGGATTGTTGCTGCCATACAAGAGAGAGTTAGTTGCTTGGTCTTCATATTCACTGATGTTTCCTTGATTTTATATATGATCCATTGACTTCATTCCCTGAAGACTCTCCTTACCCCACCCCCACCCTCACTTTGTGTTGGAAACAACTTTTGGGTGGGGAAAAAACCCAAAACTTATGCCCATTTTTCCTAGTGTTGCCTCCTAGAAGACAGTAGCAGGTGGGAGTTCCAAGAGTTCCAACTTTACTAAGGAGCTTTAGAGTACTTGTGGTCAGTTTTTTGTTTGTTTGTTTGTTTGTTTGTTTTTTTAAAGAAGGGAAGGGTAAAGTGACTGTGAGCACTGGTCTTGTTTTATGTGTGATGCAGTTTAATAAAGTTTAGTCTTTTAATGATTCGTGATATTGAAAGTTTTAGTTAAGGTAATCTTTGTCTTTATGGTATGGGTGAATTTCAGATTTACAGTTACCATGTTACACAGTAGAGGATTGATGGGGTCTGGCTGAGTGCTCTGAGTTGGGGGCTGTTGGGAGACAGAGCTGCTGCAGACACAGAGTGCTGTTTCATAATGCCACAGCCATGGGTCAAGAAGCATATATATATAAAAGCAACTAATCCAAACCATAGAAGATTGTGGATGAATGTGACTGTATGCCTGAAACAATGTGGAAATTGCAGATTCTAAAGAAGTGGACACAAGGGCTAGGGCTGTAGCTCTGTGGTAGATTGAATGAGGCCCTCAATTCAATGCCCAGAACTTTTGTGGTCCTGGAAAAAGAAAAAAAGTGGGGAGGAGAGGTGGGGAATATTTCCCTGATCGATGGACAAAATTCAGTAAGCTGAGACATTTGCCAGGTGATACGTGTCTGTGTTTGTGAAAGCTTGTGATGGTCCTGCGCTTCTGGGCTTGATGGCTTTAAGAGAAACATTATCTGGGTGCTGGTGACCTATTAATTGATTATGAGAAAACAGAGAAGAGAATAGATAATGCTAAAAGAGAATCCCTCCCTTTGTATGATATGCCAAGACATCTGGCAGATGTTATGTGGGGCCCTAAGGAACGGACAGTTTAATTTTAGCCTTAGCAAGGAAACGGGAAGCTCTGAGCTCTTTTAATAGCACAAGTCTTAGTTTGGGGAAGGTTGCTTAAAATAATAAGAAAGAAAGAAAAAGAGGCATTTTACAGAATATGAGAGAGAACTGTAGGAATGTAAGCTGAGGGTTTGGGGGGTGACAGACAAAACCAAAGCAGTTAGTTTCCAAAGTAGAAACTAACATCCCAGTCACTAAAACTTGACAGATCTTTTCAGGGAAGAATACTAAGGAGTTAATATTCACTAGACGAAACTCCCATTTCTAAGGTAGACATTTTTCATGCCTTAGATGATGTATCTCAGCCCTTCTTCACTCTCATTTCACCTAAGAGGAAACTGGCACACAGACATGACGCGACTTGCATAAGGTCAGAAAGTTCAGGTGTGACAAAGCCAGGCCTAGAGCTCAGGTCGAGTTGGATGACTGCAGCCTGATGCCCTTTCCACTACAGGATTTGATGGTGGTAATTGTGCAACAGCTGTCCCCTCCAGGCCTAAACTCTCTGAGAAAGTCTGCAGCCCTACCCTTGTAGGACAGACAATGGATGTGCTGCTGCTGCTGCTGCTGCTGCTGCTGCTGCTGCTGCTGCTGCTGCTGTTGTTGTTGTTAGTTGGATTTAACGTGTGTGGGGACTCGGAGCTGAGGTATTACTATACTTCCTTCCCTGATGCAGAGATCCATTTTGTTAGTGAACTTTTAGCTGCCTGCTTGGTAGCTGTAGTTGGTTGATTTGTTTGTTTTGTTGGTTGGTTGGTTTTTCGAGACAGGGTTTCTCTATGTAGCCTTGGCTGTCCTGGACTCCCTTTGTAGACCAGGCTGGCCTCGAACTCACAGAGATCCTCCTGCCTCTGCCTCCTGAGTGCTGGGATTTAAGGTGTACACCACCACACCCAGCCTGGTAGCTGTATTTTTCTTTAAGTTTTCTGTTTTCCTCTCTAGTTCTACCATCCAGGGCTTTTCATATGCCCTTCTTTGGAAATTTGTCTGGGTCTATTGCAGCTCACAAATATCCACAACTGGACTGTGGGGGTCTGTTTTGCAACATGGTGCAAATGCAAGTCGGCTGCTCTCAAACATGCAATTCTGTAATATTGATGAAAGGTTGAGAGCCAAAAATCTAGTATTAACTGGTGAGTTTATAGTCTTCGCTACTCATTCAAAGTTTACTTTTTCTTTTCTTTTCTTTCTTTCTTTCTTTCTTTCTTTCTTTCTTTCTTTCTTTTCTTTTTTAAAATTTTTTATTTTTTTATTTTTTGGTTTTTTGAGACAGGGTTTCTTTGTGTAACAGCCTTGGCTGTCCTGAACTCACTTTGTAGTCCAGGATGGCCTTGAACTCACAGAAACCGGCCTGCCTCTGCCTCCCAAGTGCTGGGATTAAAGGCATGCACCACCACACCCAGGGTCTCACTCAAAATTTCAAGAGTGTTTTCTACTTATCTTCTTGATTCCTAATTCTCTCTTGCTATTCAATGGCTATTTCCCGTTTCCCCAGTAAACAGGTAGTCATCACTCAAATGACTTGGGCAGAGTCCTTTGGAAAGGGTGAGGTGGGTTTCCATGTCTGTCTCCTCTTGGACAAGTACAAGCAATTTTGTAAGGAAGAAGACTGGTTGCTTGGAAGTTTCCACATTTTCTAAGCTTCTTTCAAACAAATGCATAAATTCTTAATCTACAAGACAGACTGGAGAAGGTAGTACTGCATACGGGACTTCTGGCAGGAACACAGTTAATGCTGTAAACAGTTGAACCTCAGTGTGGCACTCCTCCAAATGAGTTGACTGTCGAAAATAAAATGTTCCAGAAGAACTGGGAGAACAGGAAAGAAGTTAAAACAGCATGGTTTGCATGCCAGGGCTGAAGGAAGAAGAAAAAGTTTTTTTCTTTTTCTTTTTCTTTCTTTGGTTTGTGTGGGGGGGGGATGGGGGGGTAGGGGGGGTTGTTGCGCTGGAAAGAATATAATAAGAGTTAAAGTGTCCTGGATTTATGAGACCCAGGAGAACTTTCCAAATACAGCAAAGTGGGTTTTTATGAATCTAGATGGAATCTGAAGCTTACTAGGAAGCTCTTCTGAATTTCTGTCCCCTTGAACTGTGCAACTGATTAATGAGAAATCCACCAGAAGCGACTTAGATTTACAAGCCCTGCCTGGACATGCTATCATAAAATCGATCTTTTTGCCAAGGACCATGGTCCTCTGCAGTTGAAGCTCCTATACGATTGGTGAAGTCTTCAGCTGTGTGGTTCTGATGCAAAGTTGATTACTGGGGCAGTTGGGTGGGTAGAGTGACGTTGTAGGAGAAGGTGCTGGTACTGTTAGCTCCCTTCTAGGGAGCAGCTCCCTTCTCGGTCTTCAAAGTATTCCTTCTTATTTCCTAGCTGGACACATTTCTTCTTGAGTTATTCCTGGGTGGAGGGAAGGCTCCTTATCACGCCAGTCCATGGGTGTTTTGGTATTGATTTCCTAGCTTTCGCATGTTCAGATCACTGCTTGTTGCTTCTGGATATTAATACGATGCTTAATGCTGTACCTATCCAAACTTCACCCCAACTTTACTCACAGGGTAAAACCTGCTCATGGGTGGGGGCGGGGAAAGGATTCGTAGGGTTTTTACTTGTTTTTTAAAAAATTGAAGATGAGGACTGTGTAATTCAGAAAGTTATTTGCTAGGAGACTTTGAACAGAGTCCATAAAAGAAACATGGAGAAATTGTTCCAAGGACCCAGTGGATCCTTGTTAAAAGTGTTGGAATCATTTAGAAGGGAAGTAAGCATTCTTCTAAGGTGAGTAAGCAGAGACTTACCTAGGATTCATACTGGTTAGGGCACAAAAGGAGCTGGAGGCCCAGGCAGGATGACTGTGTCAGAAGTAATTAAGCCCAGGATTTGTGGAGAGGCTTATCTGCCACAGAGCCCAGCCGGGGAAGGCCAGACTCACTCCCTAAGCCCTCGTCTGGCCAGTTGAACCAGAATACAAGCAAAGGCCCTCCAATTTTACCTTCTTCTCTTCCCTATGCAGGTGAAAGAAGGCAAAGCAATTATTCTTCAGTTTTCCTCAGGTCTGTTGAGTGCTTCTCTCTTGAGCTGGGAAATGTCAGAGGCTGGAGGGGGTTGGGGGGAGGGGAGGTGGAAACCGGTTACCTCCGAGGGCACACTCTCCCGGTTAACACTGCAAATGTGCCTATCACATTGTACCTTATTACTCAGAGAATAATTGTGCAGTGGCACAATGTGGGCTACTTGAAAGATGTTTGCTGCACAAAGGTTCCAGCACTCACCTGCAGATTAAGAAATGGGTTTCTAAACCATCTCATTTCTGTTGCTAATGAAAAGCTTTGGAAGGTGCCCATGAATTAGCGCTCCAGCTGCTCTCATGGTAGGAAAGTTAGGCCTTGAAAGGATATATGGATTAGCCCGTCAGAAAAGCAAACAGTAGCATCAGCACAAGTAGAAAATAGACAGGGTTGTTAAGCTAACAGAAAAGTAGGCTAAAGCATCACTGTAATTATATGGTGAAAATTTGCTGGGAAAGAGAGAGCCTGCTTGGATGGGAAAGGGAAAAGAAGTGAGGCACGGGATAATTGACAAGTCAAAAGAGAAGAGGACTGTCCACTGGGAAGTGGGGCATTGCTCTTAAGGAAACAGTAAAGCAAGCAGAGAAAGGCCTTGTAATTTGGTACCCATTGCATGTGAAACATGAAGAGCAATGGCTAAGACACACATTCTTTAATAAGTTCCTATTGGGGGAAAAACTTGAACTGGACTTGGAAGGCGATTCATGTGATTTCTTCTGGGGTACAGTTGCAGCTTTTTTGATAAAGGACAGATGGAAACTTGAGGGAACTGGTTAAGTAGGCTTGGTGCATATTTTCCTGGAAAATGAGTGATGCAGAGAATAGAGCACTGTAGCAAATAGCTGCATTATTGATGGGCAGAAAATGTGATAGTCTTCTAAGGTTATCTATCCATAGCACTGCTCAACATATGCCCTGGGTAGTAGAAGAAATGAAAAGCAAAGGCCTGCTTATTTCAGAAGAGGGAAAGAGTGGACCGTGACCACTACCTGGTGTTCAGTCAAGGTTAAACCATTTGATTCAGCTAAAGGTCAGAACAGGCTGATGGACCAGTCTACTTCCAGCATTGTAAAACACAGAACCAGGCCACTGAGGTGCAAGGTGTTTAGCTATTCTCCTCCCTAGTTAGATCATCCATTTGTGTTGTGGACAATTAATCAGCAACTGAACAATAGTCATTCAACTGAGGTAGTCATGGGCCTCATTTAGGAGTTCTTCCATTGGGGCAAAAGGTGAACCCCAGGCTATAGACAGGCAGCAGCTGGACATCAACATATCATTTACCCAGGAGAACCCTTTGCTGTCTCACCCCTCCTCCCCGCCACCCACCTCCTTTCCCTCCCCTCCGTTTCAATATTGAATAGTCTCTGAAGACTGTTAATTAGTATTTAATAGTAGTAACTAGGAGGGGTGTGTATAGGGAGAGGGTTTTCATTTGAGTGTCAGAGTTCATCTACAAAAAGCTTTTCCCCTTTACGCTCTCAGTTGAATGTTGTCCTAATATTGAGTGAAAAACTATAGCGAGTAAATATGATTGCTTCATCAAAAAAAATTCTGCCAACTCCTGTTTTTAGCATGGGAGTACCTCGTAAACCTTCAAAATGTGATTTCCCTCCCAGATGGGCTCATAGTTGATACTAATACAAGGTAACCTTTGTTTAACATTTAGTATGAACCAGGGGCTGTTCATGTGGTGGAAGAAACCAAGGGTTAGAGAGATAATTTGCCCAGGGTCATGAGCTAAGAAGTAGGGGAGCCAGAGTTCACATGAGAGGTGCCTTCCTCCTGAGGCTTGGCTCTCTGCTGATAGGACCTGACCTATATGCTAATAGCTTATGTTCCTGATGGTCCGTCTCCTCCAGTAGCCAGGAGTCTTTATGCTCTGGAAGGGAATCTGCACATAATGGAAAATTGATTGATTGTAATGTATTGGTTAAGAGGAAAGAGGCAGCCCGTTCCAATAAGTTGAGAAAGTGTTTTACCAAGAGCACCCTCTTTGTCTTCTGAGTTGCAAAGGAACATTCGTAGGAGTCACTGGGGAGTACATATTTTTGAATTGTATCAAACTCATTAAAGTATTTCTACAGACAGAGTTTTAACACGAGCACCTACCTGAACTGGCAGACAGACAAACTGTGACTCTCTCTTAAGGTCTCTTGGAAATCTCAGTGCTCTTGATATTGGTTTTGGTTACCAGAAGGCTGAGGAATCTTTTCAGAAGCTACACAGACAGACATTTAAGAGTGAGTGAGTGATCATTTGTGGAAAGTGGGGCCAGTTCTTTTAAAAGTGGGGGTGCTGTTACTCCCTGCTCTGCGTAGTGGTCGCTATGTGTTCTGCTTAGACTGTGGAGACACAAGGAATGTTCTGGGCTTGCTTGGTTCTTCGTGGACTGTTCCCATACATGCAAAACCTGCTGTTTATAGGTGACTACAGATGTCCTTCACAGAGTGAGTGGCAGTCCTTATGGAAATGGAGGCAGTCCCTACCCTTTTAATGTAACCAAGACTACAGATGTTCTATAAGATGAGCCATTTGCACTAATGGCTGGCTGATCTCATCAGCCCACAAATGACTAGTGCTAATTTGATGATATCTTCACTGTGGCGCTGTTCATCTGAACTCAGGTCCCAGACAGATACGGAGCCAGAACCTTTATAGAACGTATACCCTGTTTTTAAACTGCACTAGGAAAGGCCATTTTCACCTCATTATGATAATTACCATTGTTTTGCTTTCGTTTTTGTTGTGCTGGGTCTTGCATGTGGTAGAGGAAAACTTTACAGAGCGACATTCCCAACCCTCAATTAACTGTTTGCTTGGATAAAGAACTTTTAGATGCAGCACCTGGAAGGCAGAAGCTGTGTGATCTCTATGAATTCAGGGCCAGCCTGATCTACATAATGAGTTCCAGGACAGCCAGGGTTATGTAGAGAGACCTGGCTCAAAAGAAATAAGCAAACAAAACCACTTTGGAGTGTCATGGGTATTCGTGGAAGAGAGTATAGCAAAGCATGTGATTCTTGGGGAAGAATTTCTTTTGCAGAGGAATCAGGACTCTGTGGCAGCGTAAACGGTGTTCCCACACCAGCCTATCTCAAAGAGCAGTCTTCAATCAACTTAATTCTTTGGAGAGGAGCCCACCCAGGCTTCCTTCAGGAACTGCTTTGATGAAAGCAAGGTGAACTGGGTCAGTGTATCTCTCGGTGCTATGGCAGTTGGGCATAAGATATTCAGTTTTCAAGCATGCTCAACATGGAGTGTGGGAGAGAGATGGGGCTTAGGGACATGTGTGAGGGAGGCAAAAAGATAAAATTTATGTATGCAGGTCTGGCAGAGGAATCAGCTATTATCTTGTAAAGAAAAGAAAACCACGTTTTCTTTTTTTTAAAAAAAAGATTTATTATTATGTATACAGAGCTCTGACTACATGTACATCTGCAGGCCAGAGGAGGGTATCAGATCACATTATAGATGGTTGTGAGCCACCATGTGGTTGTTGGGAATTGAACTCATGACCTCTGGAAGAACAGTCAGTGCTCTTAGCCGCTGAGCCATCTCTCCAGCCCCGAAGACCACATTTTCAAAGACAGAAGCAACCTTATCATTAAAAAATAAAAAACACATCATGTAGATGACAAGAACCAATGTGCTTTCAAGAAAACAAGAGTTCTGTCCTCCTTCCAGACACTTGAAAGTTTAGTTTAGTCAGTCCTTCAGGCACACACCTTTGCCTCCAATTAGTAATTTGGTAGGGATGAGAAATGGAGAGGTGTTCAAGAACAGATGTTGGCTGGCCGTGAAATCCATCCGTGCTCTGTGGTTGACTTGGTGCCCCGTGTACTGGCGTGTTCTTTTTCTGACCAGTGGCTGCAGCTTGTTAGTCATGAATGAGCATCACCCATAGGTCCTGAAATTAGCAAGTGTTAAATGTTATGTGATTATTGGGGGAGGGCAGGAAACAAGATAATCTAGTCAGTGGGCTCAATTAGGTTGTGATTGCCCAATTGCTGCTTCATGATACTTATATTCATAGCCCCATTTTTAGACGTCAACTACAATTATCAGAGCTGAACTCAGCCCAGGTAAGTGTCTGTGATCTTACCTGGAGCTGCACTGGATGGTGAATCCCTGAGGTCTCACCTCTTGTGACTTTGCCATGATCACTCCCCTTCCTCTGTAGAAAGGCCTGTGACAGTATAATTTTGCCTGCAACCACATGCACTCCGTTTAACTTGTGTCAGTTCCTACAGAAAAGTATATTCTTCAGATTTTAGCGATCAGATAAGACAGAAGAGCATAAATACACTAGCAGGTGAGGTTCTTGAAGCATAAAAAATTTCCAAAATTGGCCAGATTATTTTTCTCTTAGCATATTAGTCTGTCAGTAGCTTTAATGTGCTTCACGTGGCAAGATGTTGTGCATTATGTGGCAGAAGTTTAAGTGAGAGAATCATTTGTAAATGATGCTGTGTCAACAGTAAGGTCTGAGGAACTCCTTCTGATATTCCTTGCTTTCCCCCAAATGTATGTTTTTGTAGTGTAAGGAGAACATCAAGCTGGGGTGGGACAGTTGCTACAGTGCCCTAGGTTTCATGCCCACATGGCACTGCTTAAACTGGGTGTGGTGGCCCATGTTGGTAATCCCTGCATTGAGGAAGGAGAAGCAAGAGAATTTAAGGTCAGCCTGGGCTACATATGATATATATGTTTCTTATGTATACACGTATCTTATGTATACAGATATCTATCTTTTGGTTTGTTTTTTTTTTTTTTTTTTTTCGAGACAATTTCTCTGCGTGTAGCCCTGGCTGTCCTGGATTTGCTTTGTAGACTAATCTGGCCTTGAATTCACAGAGATCCACCTGCCTCTGCCTCCATAGTGATTAAAGGCCTGCTGACCAGCACACCCGGCTTATACATGTATTACACACACACACACACACACACACACACACACACACACACACACACACACACACACACACATATATATGTATGTATCTTATGTAGACAGAGAGCAAGAACTCCTGGCTTCATTGCTATGGTTATTGTTTGCTGTGTGCTGTGTTTTGGTTTGGTTTTTGAAACATGGTCTCCTATAAGTTTGGCTGGCCTTAAACTCTGTGTAGCCAAGGATAACTTTGAACTTCTGGTTCCCCTGCCTCTACCTCTTGAGTGTTGAGATTACAAGTGTGTGCCCCTGTGCCTAGTTTTATTTGCTGTTTAATCTCCTAAACAGAGACAATGATTTCTAGGAATCCAAACAACAACCTTTATCAGAAGTGGGTATGTCTGTGAAACTGAATCATAGGGCCAGATTGTCATTTTGGCAGCCTTTCTCTTTGGATGTGCAGTTATGTGGGAAAGTGGTGCACCTGAAATTTGTACACTGTGGCTAGACCTCAGTTCATCTGCGGAACAGCTGGCAACTGAGCTGATGAGAGAGAGAGAGAGAGAGAGAGAGAGAGAGAGAGAGAGAGAGAGAGAGAGAGAGAGATAGTCAGAAATCATTTTTTTTTTTTTTTTTCTTTTCTTTTTTTTTTTTTTTTTTTTTTGAGAGAGGGTTTCTCTGTGTAGCCTTGGCTGTCCTGGACTTGCTTTTTAGACCAGGCTGGCCTCCAACTCACCTGACTCTGCCTCTCAGGTGCTGGGATTAAAGGCATGTGACATCACGCCTGGCTTTGTCATTCATTTCTATAACATCAGCATTACAAACTTCTGTAGTAAAAGTACCTTTCTCTGTGCAGGGGTCTCCCTGAAGCTAGTGGTGTGTGGTGGGTCAAGCATATTGGACTGTGTAAGTACAGGTTGAGATTTGTTCCTTCCTTGCATCTTCTTGCCTAAGTCACTAACCCTCTTTATCCTATGGTTCCCTAGCCCAAATGGCATCTCTAATAGTGAAACTGACATAAGGGCAAAATATATGTATGAGAATCGTGGCTTGTTTGTTTGAGAGGGGCAGAACTCTTCTCCAGTTGTCTTACTCTTTAAAGATTATTTACTTACTTGTTTTTATGTGCATGTTTGAGTGCCTGCATGTATGCCTGCCTGGTGTCTGTGGAATTAGAGGTAGTTGAGAACCTCCTCATGTGATTACTGGGAACTGAACCCAGGTCCTCTGCAAGGGCAGCCAGTGTTCCTGACCACTGAGTCTCTCCTCTGGTCCCTGAGTGCTGGATTATGGCAGGCACTGGTGGACGATAATTATTTCTCACTGATTGACAAAGTGAAACCGTGACCTACCAGGGACCTGCCATGTTCCCTTCCTCCACACTCGGTGTCATCTGTATTCAGTCTTTCGCCTCCGCATCCATTTCTGAACTTTACTGTTTCTTGCTGTGTCTTCCCTGATGAGCATCTGTTCAGAGGGAGACTCAGTTACAATGTGGGATGGTGGTCTGAAAGCCAGCAGCAGTTCTAGGTCTTTGTGAAAGTGTCCAGTTGCTTTGGCTTTGCTGCTGCTGCTGCTGCTGCTGCTACTGATACTACTACTACTATTGCTGTTTTAGAAGGGGCATCAGTGGGTAGCCTAGGTTGGCCTGGAACCCAGGGCAGTCTTCCTTGCCTCAGCATCCTGAGTGCTAGGATCAACAGACATTAGCTACCAAACCCTGCCTCCAGAGAAGGGTGAGAACTGACAATGATGTCTTTCCCTCTTGGCAAGAGGGCATTTTCAGGGTAAAGAGGATGCCTATCACACCTCATAGAGTTATTCCCTGGAGAGGTATAGGTGTATAGTGCTTATACATGTGAGCTTTGAGCTGCTTAGATGTCATTAACCTTCTGTTGTTTGAACTATTCTGACAAAGGTGTCTTGCCATCTCTGAAAATGGTACTTACTGCAGGGGAATACTGGTCCTGCTCTTTCGGCTACCTGGTTGGTCGCCTCCTTGGTGCATTGCCCATGGACAATAATTGCAAGGCAGGTTAAGCACTGCCCTAAGACCTTGGTTAGAAATGCCTTGGGTTTTCCCTGAACAAATGTCTGTTCTAGAAAGCCCAGGTCTACTTGGTCTTACCACATAGTGTAATATCAGATACTTTGAGATGTCAGCTACTGGAGGCTAATTTTAGAGTGCCTTACTGGAAGATGATGTTTCAAAATGTGAGAAACATTGGTAGGTGTTGTTTGGGCCCTATGAGACTTCACTTATCTGCTGCTTTGCTTTGGCCATTGGTGGCAGGGTGGTGGTGGTGGTGGTGGGGGAATGTTGGTGACAAAGATGAAGAAAGTCTAAATTTCTTTGGTAAAACTGAATACTGCTTTTTTGCACTTTAAAACAAATCACCCAACACAGCTTATGGTAGTGCATGCCCATATCTTCAGGGTTTGGGAAGTCCTGACAGGATGATCTGGAGTTCAAGGCCACCTGGGCTAAGTGAGTCCTGGTCACTCACACACACACACACACACACACACACACACACACACACACACACAC
>OU015743.1:120373199-120405842 GCA_907169655.1 Acomys percivali
TGTGTGTGTGTGTGTGTGTGTGTGTGTGTGTGTGTGTGTGTGTGTGTTTATATGCGTGTTCGCAAGCACTCACTTGTCAGGGGAAGGGTGAGCATCTCCCTTTAAAAAGTCACTATGAAATTGTGATTCCTAAGCCTGGTTGATCTTCAGAATTATTCTGAGAACTTAGAACGGAAAGGATTTATTGAAACTGGGCTTTTAGGTTCATTGGGTATAGACTGGGAGCAGAGAATGTGTAGGAGCCAGAGTTCCTCTGACCTTGAGCACAGTTGTCACTGTGCAGTGAGGAAGAGAGATGCAGCCACTGTGTTTGAGCAGATTGCATGCAAGAAGTAGGCAAAGGACGGTAGCTGATAGTCATTAGAGCTATGGAATAATAAGCTTACATCTTTTCTTCCCCAGGAATGTAGTACCTTCAGGGCCCCTTAAGGGTACTGAATAGAATGATTTACATTTGGAAAATGTTACTTTAGTGTTTTAGTGGCAGACTATTCATTTGTCAAGCTCCATCTTTTGCATCCTCCTCCTTTGCCCTATCCCATCCTTCCCACCATGAAGACAATGTCAGCAGAATCTGCCTTCATCAGTTAACGTACATGCATGTTTTTCATTTTAATTCATTTGGCAGAAACAAAGGGAAGTAATTATGTTAATATTTAAATACAAAGAAATTGCTATTGGTTTACCCAAGTAAAAACATTTTTTTTCTATTAATAAAGAAATGCACTTGTTGACCAGGGACTTGCTCCATATAGCTTCAGAAAGGCTTGGCCTGAAGCTGTTGCCTCTAACCTTAAGCCACTGTTCACTGACCTATTTGTGAGTGACCCTGGCTGCAAGGTCAGCATGATGTAGGCCCAATAATATGCCTGATATGAAGTTGTGCTGCTTAGGGCACAGTGACTTGACTGGGACAGCTCAGTAACCCTTGCCCCAAAGAGGAAGATAATGCCTCATCAAAGCAGTGGGCAGAACCAACATATCTCCTAGAACGTATCGTGCATTCATCTCACGCAAAAGGGAAATCACTGAGGTCCAAGACTGGACAATGGCTACCTGAGAGAATAAGGGGGATTGTTATTTTTTTTACATCTTATCTACCCCTGAAATTCATTTCAGTCATAAAACTCCATGTTCACAGTATAGTGAGTTAGCCATATAGAGAATGTGTTATCAGAGGAATGAGTCTTCTCTATATTTTGTTTGAATGCTAAGAGTTTCATAGGGGATAGATAGGAAGGATGTTTTAGAAGAGGAGAAACAACTGAGGAGGACTTTATAGAAGAAATTTGAGGCAATTTATCTGAATACCTGTCATTTTTAGTAACAGAAAGGTAGTAATCGTAGCCCAAGAACCCCTCGTCATACCCTTGGCATGCTTAGATGTTCTAAGAAAGGAGTGTAGTTTAAAGTTATTTTGAGGCGTTGGACACTACCTGCCAGGCTCCTAGTGCTTACCCAAGTGAAGAGGTTGAAGTGCCTCCAAGGCTTTAAGTGGCAGCCGAACATGTGATCTTGTTAACCCTGACATGTTGCTGAGCTGTGACTCAGATCACTGTGGCAAACGAGCCTGCCCCATCCAGATTCTCCAGACGAAATCTATGTGAGGTCACTTCTTGGGCATATGGTGCAGACAGAGCCCATGAGACTCTCAGGATTTGAGGACAGAACAACTTGAAATGGCCATCCTGCCCACGGGAGTGATGTTGATGGCTTGGTGTTTTGGAGCCCACTCGATGCCTGAGAGCTTCCAGTTCCCACCTGTACTCCAGCCCCTGAGGAGAGGAGGCCGGAAAGAGTCATGTTCTCAGAATGATTTGCTCTCTGGAAGTTTCCTCATCTAGACAGACGAAGGCTTTGTGTTTTCCAGAAGAAGGTAAAGTAAGCACAAAGTAGTCTAGAAAGTGTGTAATGCCTATTTTGAATAAAATAACAAACTTGATTGTTTTTAAAATTAAATAATAACTAACACATAACACCTAGGCAAGAAGAAGTGGGTTTGTTGGTTTTAGTTTGACAGGCTGCAAAAGGACTCTTGCCTCAGCGTTAATAAAGGAGATGCTAGCTATGTGGTAAGAAGGTGGTTGGAGTCGCTTCTTCACTAGGTCACTTTTTAGACCTTCTCTTTTCCTGACTTCACTAGGTTTTTGACAAGTCCAAATGTGAAAGCTTGAAGTGTTTCTCTTTAGCTGTGTGAGTGAATGTTGTTGCCTGTTTTCAAAAGTTGATAATGACTCAAGGGTATCCAGCTCTGAGGATTCAAGCCACTGCATGTTGGCAATGACACTGGATCCCGGTTTTAAAAATAAAATGCCAGGATGCCGCCGCCTTGAGGATCCAGACATAGACCGTGAGCACATTCTAAGCCCTGGTCCCCAAATATACAACAGAGGCAGCTATGAGAGGCAGAAAGGGAGAGAGGGTTGAAAGGGAAGGAGTTGCTCTCATCAAACAGTGAGTGTGAACTCATTACCTGCACCCTGGAAGACATCCTGCCCAGCCCCTTTGGTTTGCATCCAGCTCTGGAAAGGCTTAAGTGATTGGTCCAAAGTCCATGGTGTAGGAAAGTCAGCTAGGGAAACCCGAAATGGAATCACAGTTTCCTGTCTTGGGGATCCACGCTTACTTCACTTCAGCTGTGTTGGCAGATAGCTTCTATTTCTCCTGCCAGTTTGGATTGATTGGTGGAGACTGCCTGGAGCTTCATTTGTGGGATTCTGTGCCTTGTCTGGGCTTGTTGAAAGAGAGTGGAGATCAAGCCGAGAAGGTTGCAGTAGGTGGAGGAAGGAGGGGGGGTGGGGAGTAAGTGACAGGAGGTGGCACTTCCCCATAGTTGCTGTCCCTTTTAAAAATCAGATTTACTCCCTAGTCAAACACTTTCCTACTGGATGTTTTTGGAGACATCCCATTTCCAAACATTTTAAAATGAAAAAAAAAAAAAAAAAAGATTGTTTAACCGGGGAGCAGAGAAGCAGAGACCCATGCGGGGTAGCTTGTTCTCGTGACTTATCCAGGAAATGGACGCTAAGTAGTGGTTTGAACCTGTAATGGCCTTCACCTTGGGCTGTATCAGCTAACAGGATGAGCTCTTTCTCCATCAGTGCTAAGGACTCTCCAGCTCCCTTTTGCCTTCTATCTTTGTTTGTTTTTCTGGACAGGGTTTCTCTGTAGCCTTGGCTGTCCTGGACTCGCTTTGTAGACCAGGTTAGCCTCGAATACTCGAATACACAGAAATCTGCCTGCCTCCACCTCCCTGAGTGCTGGCTTAGAGACCACTGTTACATGCTGTTTGTTTGCCTGTCCCTGCTTGCTCTCTCTGACGTGATCTCATGGGCCAGCTTCTGAGTTCTTTCCTGTAGATGAAAGGAAGAAAAGGCTCAAAGATGGCAGAACTGTCTAGAGCAGTGTTTCTCAATCTATGGGCCCACCAAACCTCCTCCATATCAGATACTTAAAGTGCAATTCATAAAAGTAGCAAAATTACAGTTATGAAGTAGCAATGAAAAAAGATTTATGGTTGAGGATCACCATACCATTAGGAACTGTGTTAAAGGCTCACACCCATTAGGATGGTTGAGAACCTCTGGGTCTAGCGTTAACATAGCTCAGCTGGGACCTTGTTGCCACGAGGTATTTTCTCAGGGCCCTACCAGTTACCAGGGTGTAGGAACTAGAAGAAACCTTGAATGGTATTTAATCTTTTTTCATAGCCAGAGAATTTGAGTCCAAAAACATTTAAGAGATTTGCTCAAGGCACCTAAGTTGTTAAATTGCATAAAACCTCTCAGGGTTTTGAGCAAAGTCAAGCGCACATTGTACGCTGTTTCCTTTCTCTCTTCTTCTAATTTATTTTAATGAGGCAAGTCAAGTGTTGATCAAGAAGTTCACAGGGAAGAGAATTGCTTTATGGCATGTTAGAATCTATAAATTTTGTGTAGTTAGAATGATGCAGCCAGGATTGGGAAGGCCCTTTGGAGTTATCCTTAGCATACTGGATTCCATCAATTTAGATGGGGGCAGCAGGGGGGGGGCAGGGAGGGGGGAACTTTGCTCAGATTTTCCGGAAACCAGACCCTCATAAGACGTTAAATATAATTTTGGAAACCCTTTCCAACTTCCAAAGATGAACTGCTGTGAGAACAGATGTAGAGGATCAATTTGCTTGGAAATTTAGGGTGCTGTGGATTTGTGGTTGTCTAGAACAATGTGAGATATGTGCTAATCATGCTGTAAATGTAGACTTTATTTATCCGCCAGGATACCTACCACCAGAACTGTCATGCTTATCCTCTTAAGTCCTAACTGATAATACCGTGGCCTGAATAGGGCTAATGTTTAAAGGGAGGAAGATGCATTTCACAGGTAGAACAATCCATTAATGTCAAATTAGAGATGAATGCTGTTGATAATAGTGGAAAAGCTATTGTTTCCCACTAAGGTGCATCCATTTGTCCCATTTGGCTGGGCTGGCAACAGAACTAGGCTACTTATTTGTTTGTTTATTCATTTATTTGCTTATTTGGTGTTTTAAGTATCAGGCAGATTCCCAAGGCCGGTGGCTCTCAACCTGTGGGTCTCAGCCCCTCTAGACCCTTTCACAGGGGTCACCCAAGACCATTAGAAATCAGATAGTAACATTACAATTCATAACAGCAGCAAAAATTACAGTTATTATGTGGCAATGAAAATAATGGTATGGTTAGGGTCACCACAGCATGAGGAACTGTAAAAGGGTCTGCAGCATTAGGAAAGACTGAGAGCCACTGTCCTGGTCAATGGCAGTGTTGGTCATTTGCACTGGCTTCTCCATGTGTCTCATTTTCCCAGAAGCCAAAGAGAGAAGATAACACAGTTTTCTGAGTGATCTTGGTGCTTAAGCAGTTGGGCTCAAGCTAAGTGTGGTGGCTCACACCAGCAATTCCAGAACTCTGGAGACCAAAGTGGGAAAAAGATCATCATCATGAGTTCAAGGTTACCCTGAGCCTACATAAAAAGCGCCAGGTCAGCCTGGACTATAGAATAAGACCTTATCACAGAAACCCAAAATAGCAACGTGTTGGTTCTAAAACCTTGGAGGGCTTGTGCCTTCTGATGAAATACTTCTTGTAGAATCAAAGATACAGATTTCCCCCTGTGCCAACACCCCACCCCCATTCCTTGACCCTGTGTTTTGGAAGACCATCATTTTACACAAAACTGGGAGCAAACCACTCTTAGTTCCTTTTCCTCCCAGTCTGTTGGTTTTGGTGGAATGACTCCTGTTCACTTGAACAAAAAGTTTCTCTTTTGAGTTTAAAATATTCTGGATATGCGCTAACTTGCCTTGGGGTCACAGCACTTGTCTTCCAGGACTGATGAGTCTTGTCAGTTGCCCCAGGGTGAGAACTTTAATAAGCAAATTGTACACACCTGGTTTTGCAAAATATTGGCCTAATGGGGCACCAAGGTGGAAGTCTGTACATTCATCCCCTGCACACACACACACCTTTCCTCCCTGCCCCTTTTCAGTGGGGGGCCTCCGAAAGCGAAAGCGTTGCCTCCTTATTCATCTTTGCAAAACTCTGGTTTTGCACCTCCGCCCAGTCCCCTCATGCTCCAGGAGCTCAGCTGTGCCTGTCAGTGCTGCATCTTCTGGGTTGGAATGGAAAACCATGCTAGTGAATGTACAGGGATGATGCCTGGTTAAAAAGGAACCAGGCTGGAGAACTTTATCAGGCTGTGTCCCATGCCCTGTTCTTTGCTTTGTCTCTGCTATTGGTATTTCTATGGCTTTGCCTTGCCCAGCCCCAGTTCTGTTGCCAGCCCAGCCAAATGGGACAAATGGATGCACCTTAGTGGGGAACAACAGTCAGTACCTTTTCTACTATTGTCAGCCGCTTTCATCTCTAATTCAACATTGCCTGGTTACTTTAAGAAAAGAAGCTGAGTTCCCTGTTATTGAAAGCTAGCCTAATTTGTTTTTCACCTTCATTCATTCATATTCATTTTTTACTTTCATTCATTCTTCCTTCCTTTTTTTTAAAGTCTGTGACAGGATTGGAAACTAGGACCAATGCATGCTAGGCAGATGCTCTATGTCCTGTCCCCCAACCACTGAAAGGAGTTTACTGGGTATTTTCCACTTTCCAGGTTTGTGGTATATGTTGGCTCTAGAGACATGAAGAACCTAGTTTGTATTCCAGACCCTCATAACCTAGTATCTATGCCTGCACCCACCCACATGTAAACTAGCTGCCCACCTAGAAATGGTACATTGTGATGTATTTTCTTTGGCTTTTATCTTATCATTAGTTGCTGGCGATCGACTCCCTCAAATAAAGCTGCTTGGACATTATGGTTGTCCTCTCAGTCAGTCTTGCTAGGCTCAGGTGATTAAGATGTGGAGGTCACTGTGGCATCTATGGACTAGTATAGTAATAGATGTGACCATTTCTTTGAGAATTCATATTCTGGGCTGCAGAGTTTCCGCGTTGGTCTCGGATTCATCCATCACCTTTCTGATTGGTGCACCAGAGTCTCAGGCTAGCCCTTCTCATAGACTAACTTGAGCATTCGTAGATGAGCTTCTGCCCCCCAAGTTTACAAAATATTGTGATAGAATTGCTCTTTTGGGCAGTAAGGGATGCAAAAATGGCTTTCCTGGCTTTGACGAATCTGCGTGCTCTCTTCTATATTGCTCTGCATGTGGACGGAACAAAACAGTTCCAAGCATAAACTCAGTAATATCTACAATGCCCCATCCAAGAATACTGGTGACCTAGCCTCTTGGCTTGCAGTTTTCCAAAATATCTTCTAGAATTCTTTTGGGGTATATACCGAGTTACCACATGAAATGGCTCATAGGGCATTGTATCTTTGCATCTATCTGCTATTCTCTTTCTCTGTCCTCAGCTGAGGTTTTCCTCTGTAGCCCCTGCTGGCTCGGGAGCCTCTCTCCAGCCTCAGTTGGCTTCAAACTCTTGAGGATCACCCCCCACCCCTCCTTGCCTGGCTCTGACTTAAGTGCTGAGACTACAGGCATACATTGCCTTGCCTGGCTCCAGGTTTTCACCTTTACCTTCTGTGGTTGAGCTAAACTCCATTTAAGATGAAAAAAAGAAAAGAAGAGAAAGGAAAAGAAAAGATAAGAAAAAAGAAAAGAAAAGAAAAGAAAAGAAAAGAAAAGAAAAGATCCCCATTCCCAGTGATGCACCCAGGCTTATCTTCAGAGCTCTGGTGCATGCCTTGGATAGCCAAATGTGACTAGGTCAGAGGGCATAAGCTCTGGTAAGGAATTCTCCAGGTCATTCCCTGCCTTTGTCCTCTGCACTAAAGCTCCATGTCACTTGCATCATGCTGTCACGCTCAACAGTATTGCATGGTGGGGAGCGCGTAAGGGACTAAGTTGTTCAATTATCTTGAGATTACTGGCTTCTCCTGCCTGGAAATGCGCCAGCACAGTGAACAAAGAGAAGATCCAGGCAACTTTCTCATTTTCATTCTTGAAGACTAAGTGGAGTCCTTAAAAAAAAAATTATCTATCTATCTATCTATATATATATCTCCTTGAAGTTGAGCGAATAAATTTTTTTTTTCTTTTAACAAAGAATGTGGCTAGTACAAAAGTTTTAGCTAATTTGGTGAGCATTAATAAAAAGTCAGGGGTGGAACAGAAAGTGTATTTGGCAAAGGAGTTAGGTGATGGATTTCTAGGAAAGGAAAGATTAATTGGAATTTTCACCAATTGAAGAAGAGTTGTCTTCCCGGAACAAAAATACAAAAAAAGAATCAAAGCAGCAAAGAACATTTTCCTTAGACACAAACCACAGGGCCTTTGTTTTTTGCCACTTGGAAATTCTGAACATTTCTTGAAATCTCATACTTCTTGATATCTTTTTTTTTTTTAATCTAATGTTTAATTCCAGAACAATCTCTGACCCATCTCTTTTCTTGTTTCCTCTGAGTTATCAATGTCCTGAAAGTTAAGAAACTGTAGTGGTGTCTTCCCCCTCTTTTGGTGGGGACACCCAATGGGCCACCTTTCCCCTTCTCTGCGGAAAGAGTGGAAACAAAGCCAGAAGAGCTCTGCATTGAATGGCACTGCTTACTTCTGCTTTTGAAGTTAAGACGGTCACGAGAGAGAAAACTATGTTCTCTTCCAAGCCCAAGAAAAGGACATTCCTTTTGGTCTTGGCTTGGTCCCACTCAGAGTGCTGATTTCTCCCCGAGTCGTCTTCAGTCCCTTCGATAAATCACATCTGAAAATAAAATCATCCCTGTGAGCTCTTCCTTTCTCCATGCCCTTGGTTATAGAAAAGGTGATGTTTTCTTAGATTCGTCTGAAGGAGGTGAGGGTGTATTTTCCTGGAATTCCTTTTGCTTTTTCCCTTTGGATAAATTCCCATTGTTGATGAAGCACATTCAGTAGAATTTTCCAGAATCCTGAGAGAGCCGTCTAGGCATTCTGATGCTAAACAAAGGGGGTGGGGGATGGGAGGCAGGAATGAAAGAAAAAATGATCTTTTTTTTCTTTAAAAACAGCAAAGTTTAGTTTGCTACCTTTCTCTAGAGAAGGAACTCTCAGCTTTCCTTTCAGGAAGACTGGGGTTTTTAGGTTAAGGTTCTGTATTGCACAAATCTGAATGAAGACTGTGCAGCCCACAGTCTTCTCTCAAGGTATTTGCTCTTGTGAGAAGAAGACTTCAGTCAAGATTTTTGATTAAGACCTGAAGGCAAGGTTTGAAATTGGTAGCGGCCCAAGGTCATGGGTAGAACTAATGAGCCATTTGAAAATTATTAGCAGCTGGTTTAATAGAACTTTAATATGTACCATGGTGTGAGAAAATCCAGGCACAAGGTATTTGGAATGTCCCCTTTGAGGTCCTTTACTCTTGTTCTGTAATCCTGGCATCCATTTAACTAAAGAGCAACTCAGACAGACGATTAAGGAGTTTTCTATATGAGCATGTAATGCAAGCTTATTAGCTTTAGGCTTTTGACCATCTTTTTTTTTTTTTTTTTTTAAACAAAGCATTCTGGCATTGTTAACATTTCATACAGTCTGCATGGCCTTGTGCTCTTCCACCAGCACTACAATCCAACATCTAGACAATCTTGCAGACTTTCAGGTGCTAAGAATTCCCACTTTTCACTTAGTCCTTTTTCTTAAAAATTTACTCCTATTTGAAGATTTGTAAGGTTTAATTTAGCAAACGTCGATGGAGAAAAAGTCAACTGGAAAGCATGCTGTACTTTATCAAACATTTTTCCCCCAAACAATTCATCTTTTGTCTTCATACAACTTAATAGAAGAGTGTGTTCTGCAGATGTGGAGGCACACGTGTGTGCATATATGTGTGCAGACAGAAATTAATTTGGGCCTGCAAAGAAAAGTGCTTGTTTCCTTTATCAGTCATCTCCACCTTGCTAACCCAGACACTTGCTGTGGAGGAGAAGGCAGGGAGCATTCCACAGTTAATGGATTCCACAGCTGTGAGTCATCTGGGCCCCAGGCTTCTTGCCTTGGCCTCATCCTCTTCCTGTTTTCAGAGGTCTGGATCTCCAGGTACTGACTTTGGAGCTGGGTGAGAGGAGAGGGGATGACACAGGTGATAGATATAAAGGCAAGAATTCCTTTCTATCTTCCCAATCCTAAAAATAATACTACCAAAGCATAAGAAGAGGGAAGGGAGGTTTAGATAAAGCCACACCTTACATTGGTCCTCAAGTCTCATGGTAAATGAGAACAAGGCTTTTCAAGCCACATTACATAAATGCACACTCCACAGTGAGCCAATGAAACAAGAACTCTCTGGGACCCACAGAGGTCAAGCAACTTCCCCAAAGTCAGACAGCTGGTTGAATTCCAGCACAGAGACCTAAACCCTGTCTTCTGACCAGCTCTTTCCAGTGTACCATAGATGATTCACCCACAAAGGACGGATGCTTCCTAGGCTTTTAACAGGAAGTTGGGGGATATTCAGGGGACATCCTCTAACCTTGTGAGGATGCATCACCATGGAAGGAAATCTCCATGCTCTTCAGACTAGTCCTTGGAGCTGGGAGCTGAGATGACTTGCCGAGGCTTAGGAGGATTGGAGTCGTTATTAAGAGCTTGGTAACAATTTGCAATCACTCCCGGAAACAGCCAGTAACTGTGTCTCTGTACCTTTAGCCCACTCAGAAGTGGGGTCCTTCAGGTCAGCCCCAAACTGATGGGTTTAAAGCAACAATGGGCCCAGATAGGGAAACAAAAAGAGAAAATGCTACTTATATTTGGGACAGAACAGAAATTGTATTTCTTTCCTTCCTTCCTCTCTCCCTCCCTCCCTTCCTTCCTCCCTCGCTTCTTTCCTTCTTTCTTTAGATATGTGGCCTCATCATGTAGCCCTTAAGCCTGCCTCTGGCCACCTGAGATAACTGACATGGGACACCTTTCATGCCTAGCCAGCTTACCTGTCACCCTGCTCGCCCAGCGTAATCCTCTGTATCGTGCAGCAAATCCAGCTGTTTTGTTATTCTTACTTAGCATGTGAGAGATGTGCCTCCCCTGCAGCTGAGAGTAAAGCAGAGGCTCAGAGCCTTAGTAGCTTGTACAGGGTTGCTGGTGCGTTATGTTATGGGCCAAGATGAGGATGTGAAACCAGGCTACTTGTGGCACTTTGTGCAAAGCTGCCTGGAAACCTGTATGAGATTAAGATATGTGACACTGGTGTTTCTGGAGGGTTTTATAAGTCCATGAAAGGCGAAGAATTATTGATGAAACTGTGTGTCTGGAGAATTTTCACATATGCCTTCAATTAATCCTATGACAAGCCTGTGGCATGCTCCTCCGTTTACCACTTTTTACAGGAGAGGAAATGGAGGCAGAGAGCAGTTGTCTGCCTTATCAAGGCAGCTGGCAGGGCGTGCAGGCACAAGCTGCTAATCTCAGCAAATGGAAGGCAGAGGAAGACTAGGGTGATACAGTGAGAACCGGTCTCAATCCTTCCTCATCTCTGTCCCCAGTTCATAACAGTAAAGAGTCCAAGCAATTGTTCTGTGGGAAAGACTGGATCCAAACTCTGGCAGGTGGGCCCTCAGCCTACGCTCCTGAGTACCACATTGAGTGCTGCTAATCAAGCCAGGTGCTAAATTCTACAAGCAGCTCTTGTTGGTCAAAGATTGTTTTCAATTGGATCAGTGCTGGGGCTTGGCACACTCTGGAAAAGTTCAGCTAGGCAATGGAATGGTCGTATGCACTGCTTTGAAAAAGACCTTTGTATCATTGTTACAGAGGATACATAAAATATTTCAATGTCCATGAAATAAAATACCATTTTTAAAGAAAAGAGGCAGGCAGGATATTTAACTTATTGCTCATTATCCTAAGGGGAGTGGGATGGTTTTCCAGGCCTCACAGTCTATTGCAAGATATGATTAGATTAGCATCAGCTGCCTGAGGTGACTATTGCAAGGTGAGTACCTATGAAAACTATAATAAGTACCTTGTTCAAAAGGATCCTTCAAGGCCGTCGTCAGTCTAGTGTGTCCATTATGGTGGCCCTGAGCCACGACTGTCTCTTGGGCACTTGAAATGTGCCAGGTCTGAGTGGATATGCTACTCTAAGTCTGAAATACTTTTGAAGCTCACCAGGAAAAGAAAATATATTTTATATGTTTTAATCTTAATTGATGAAATAATGGCTCCTAGGAAATTTAAAGTGTGTGTGTGTGTGTGTGTGTGTGTGTGTAACTTATGCTGTGCTTCTGTGACACAATACTGGTTTTATTTTATTCTTTTACTTTCTACTTAAATACAAGAGAATGTTGTTTTTATAGGCTGGTGCACTTTTGACTATCTTCCTGAACTATTTCAAACTATCCTTTCAAATTCAGTTAAAAGCGTAATTTTTTTGTCTATTATGAAGAACATACTGTGCTTGACATACGTTTTTTTTTTTAAATCAAGCTTGGCCACATCTCATTAGTTACTCTGGACAGGTCAGAAGGTGGTGACCTAGTTATTAGATAGAGTTCAACCACGTTAGCTTTTCCCTTCTAAATATCCCGCAGGCGTGACCTTTCGTCTTCACCACAGTGCACCTTCCCAGCCCAGACTTACTTTATCTCGTCCCTAGAAACTGTCTCAGCCTTGGCTTCCTGTGTCTCACCACCCTCCCTTCCTCCAGAAGGCCTCCTTAAGGCTGCCTTGTAATCTCCAGGACACAGGTTGCATTGTATTACTTTCCTCTGATGAAGATTGGCCAGTGTTCTCTGTTGTTCTCCAAGGAGACTCTGACATTTGCGACTACATAGTTGTCACGTTCTTTAGCCCTACTTACTCTACAGGTAAGGAAACAGCTTTTTGTATCTTTCCGGAATTCCAGATGGTAGGTGGAGCTAGGAGGCGGTCCTATTAATCTTTGCTAAGGACCTCTGTAGGATCTTCGGGTTTTGTTTGTTTCTTTGTTTCTTTGATTGTTTGTTTTGTTTTGTTTTGACTGGATTTCTCTGGGTAACCTTGGCTGCCCCGCAACTAGCTCTGTATAGACTAGGTTGGCCTCGAACTCAGAGGTCGATCTGCCTTTGCTGCGATTAAAGGTGTAGGCCACCACAGCCCTACATGATCTTAATGTCTTTCAGAGCATTCTGCTGGTGTTGTTCGGTTTTAGGTTTTTGTTGTTATTTTTAGATAGAGTCTGGTTTTGACTCATAGGTTGACCTTGATTCTCCTACTTCATTGTCTCAGTTGCTGGGTTTTATAGGTGTGTACTGTGACACCCAGCCTTAAGAATATTCAATACTGAGCCGGGCGTGATGGCGCACACCTTTAATCCCAGCACTCGGGAGGCAGAGGCAGGTGGATCTCTGAGTTTGAGGTCAGCCTGGTCTACAAAGAGTCCAGAATAGCCAGGGCCACAGAAAGAAACCCTTTTTTGAGGATATATTGAATATTAAACCCACTCTCCCTACCTATGTCATGTTGTTTCTTTTCCTGGTTGTCCAGACTAGCACCCTGTTCTCTGCCTTTGTATTAGGAAGCTGTATCCATAACTATGTACATTTCATTTTAGAGTGCTTGGAATTCTTCATTTGCTAATTTTTGGATATTAGTCTTGATCCTGGTTTGTTTGTTTGGTTTGTTTTTTGAGACAGGGTTTCTCTGTGTAGCCTTGACTGTCCTGGACTAGCTTTGTAGACCAGGCTTGCCCAGACTCACAGTGATCTGCCTGCCTCTGCCTCCCAAGTGCTGGATCCTGTTATATTTTAACTTACATATCAGAAAAGGCACACCTTAAGCCATCTTTGTCTTCCTCATCACTTCTTTTCTTTTTTAAATCCTATGCCAAGTATCATTCATTCTGGTAGTCACACAAATATTCCATAAAAGAATGATGTTGGCTCAAGGCAGCTTATCAATAAATTATTGGTTTGGGCTCAGTTGAAAATAATTTTTGTCTTAAATGAAGGCAGAGAGTTCTGGGTCAAAGATTGCCTTTTCACCAGTCTAAATGTGAGATGAAGTGGGCCTTGGCAATGACAAGACACTTCAAAGCCAGACTTTACCTCATTGAGGCTCAGATTTCCCATCTTGATCTCAGGATCTCGCTGTGGGATGAGGTGAGCATGCCTGCTGTCCTACATATCTTCAGAGGGTAATATTGCTTCTCAGATTCCCTGGAGAGACATCATAAGGTGCGTCTATGTGTTTTGAGGGAGATGGGAAAGAATATGGTCCCACCAGAACAAAGTCTGCACCCTCCCTTATGCATGATGGAAGGAAAACAGAAGGTTGTTCGCTGGAGTCCACTGACAGGGGAAACTGGAAGTTCAAATGTGTGTTCCCTCTGCGCCCCGCCCCATCTATCTTATGAGGCACATCTGATGTGGGTTGAAGTTTATGACGCCTGCTAGCAGAGCACAAAGTTGGCTCATCAGCTAATAGGCAGTTAGTGTTCTGTGGTCAGTCTTGGCTGTGCCGTTTTGGTCACATGACCTCGTTATTGTGTGAACTCATAAAGTATTTAAACACCAAAGTGATTACACGCACCCACATTCTCTAAAATGTGGCCAGCCATTTGTGGACCTGGAACATCTTTTTTTTTTTTTTTTTTTTTTTAAGAGAGACGGGTTAGCTTGTTTTCTTAGTTCTTATTGAAAACACTTAAATGTTAAAAAGGTTTTCCAGCTTGTAAAACCCACACACTAATAATAAAAAGTTACAAACATTAAGGAAGCTGGAATTTGGATAAAGTGAAAGTGCTTTTCAACTCCGTGCTGAAGCCGACCTCGCTGTTCAGGGCTTGGGGGCCTATGTCTTCCAATTATTTATACACTAGCACGTATTATTGTATTTTAAATAGTAAAAGACTATGTGTTGTATTTTCCAGCTTACAAATTCTTTAAGGAGAAGTAAAGATTTTGGAAGGCAGCAGCTAGATGCTTGGGGTCCTCAGCTATGGTGACCAGAGCTTTGCCTACATTGAGCCTTGGCCATCAGTGACCTCATTTGTAATTTAATATGTGACTCTTGTAAGGACTGAGTGTCTTGAGTGATTCTGCAGAAATAAACTGTCACTAGTTCTTTTCAGTCCCTGATGATTCCCGTCCTCCAAATACACTAGTCTCCTGGAATTTGGTCGTGTTTTATGAGTGAAAGTTCTGTTTTGTGAGGACACCCTTTGTCTGAAATGCCATGGCTGGAGGCAGGAGCTGTATAAGCAGCAGAGATAGAGGAAAAGGAGGACAGCGGTAGAAACATATCATTAAGGCCCACACTGCCAACTGTGTCTCCAGGCCTTAGACAAGGGTGACATTGAAAGGAGGGAGGGACATGGTGTGTCCTTGAGAACAGGGAACAAGGCCTCAGAAAGGCTTTACTGATCTGCCCTGCAATAGCCTCCAGCCACTAGGCCTCTGATTCATGACCAGATGGGACCCAGTCTTGCTGCTCCACTGTGTCCCCACCCTCCACATCCCCTCCAGACACACAAAAACACAGCCTGTCAGTTTTAATGTGCTAGGAGCCTTCCCCAGCACTTATGTATCTTTAGAAAGAAGTTCCCTTGAAACCAAAGTTCATGTTTAGTGTTTTTTTTTCCTTCTTCTTCTTTTTATCCGTAAGTGGATTTAACATTTATCCTTAAGCCTATGACCAAACTCTAACACTCATTTCCACATGATGGAGGAACAGAAGGTTCTAGAGAGCAGCTAGACCTGGGTTTCAACAGCTTGCATGATGCTGTGTGGGAAATGTTTGTGAGAGTCAGGATGAGCTTTTGGGGTACCAGGAAAGTCATTGTGGGGGGCAGGGGAAGGTACTCAACTGAAAATAACTTTGCCCTATTAGGGGCATCTTGTGGTGGTTTTGGGAGACCAGTAGAAGTAATGATGGGTTATTATTCCTGGCTCAGATATAGATCGCTCGCTCCTGGCCTCTGGTGAGTAGATAGCATCTGGGTCCTCAGGGCTCAGGGAACCCTCAAATGAAGTGATCTGGCAGTGCTGCAATTGAGAGGCTCTGCTCCAAACTGAGTGTAAAACTGATGGTGCTGGGGCAACTGCTGAGGGCAGAGAGTTAGTTACAGGTGTCCAGCCAGGATCGGGAGTTATTTAAAGGAAAATGTGGGCTTTGATGGAGCATACCTCATAAACAGTGCTTTAGGAAAGGTTTGAAGTCAGATTATCCGATCATTCTTCCTAAGAAGGTTGCTCCTGACCCTGACAATTAGAAAAAACCAGATGTGGAAGACTGGAGTCCAAGGAGCAAGAAAGCCATTTGTTATAAAAAGAAAAAGTTTGCCGGGCGTGGTGGCGCATGCCTTAAATCCCAGCACTTGGGAGGCAGAGCCAGGCGGATTGCTGTCGGTTCGAGGCCAGCCTGGTCTACAAAAGTGAGTCCAGGATAGCCAAGGTTACACAGAGAAATCCTGTCTCGAAAAACCAAAAAATTAATACTAATAATACTAATACTGCTACTACTAATACTAATACTAATACTACTACTACTAATAATAATGTACGTGGCCGTTTTAATTAAGTCTTTGCTTATGCTAGAGAACGAGGCTAACTAAGGTTCTTTCTCTAGATCATTTTATACAACAGCCCTCGCGACACATGGGTCATGGGTCGCTTTACATAATAGAGGTTTGGAGAACTTCCAGTTTATAGGTTATGAGGTGAGGTCTGAGGCAAGGGTTCTCAGTCTACACTTGGGGACGTCTAGGTGAAGCAGTAAGGTCCTTAATCAGTCTGAGATGGGAAATGGGAGTGTACGGAAGGGTAAAGGAGGGCAGTGCCTAGAGGTTCAGGCAAAGATCCATGGAAAACGGATGCCTCTTTCAAAATCAGACAGCACCCAGCGGAAGGCAGACTTAGCTCTGTAAACATCTGGATTACTGGGTGAATCTGCAGAGACACCAATTTAAGGCTATGCAAAGCGAATTTGAAGGAAAATTCTCATTTATACTGTTCTAAGCAAGAGAAAAACAAATGGGCTGTGAGCGCCTGGCCAGTGTTCCTTCTACTGCTTTAAATCTCTTTAAGATGGAACTAGAATGGAGCTGCTTTTTCCATGGAAATTAAAAGCTTTTTAAATGGATGGTAGTGACCCTTTGTCAGAGAGGAGGCTAAACAGGTATTCATTGAAAATCTTCCCCAGGTCCTAAGGCTAGGGTGGTAAAATCCAGGCCTACAGATTATCTGATAAAGCTGCCAGTAAGGACTGGGAGGCGAAAGTAGCCAAAGGAATGCAAGGTGACTGTGGGAGGAGAAACTTGAAACAAGGAGTTGAGATTCCAACCAGTCTTCTTACCAAATGTAAACAATTCTTCAACTCATTTCGCAGAAGTGTCATTTCCTGGGACTAAATCTAAGTAATCTCCCCCCCCCCCAGGGTCCCCGCTCCCCCCTGCCCCCCTCTCCCCACTTAATATTCTGTTTTCTTTGGGGGTGTTTGGGGAGGGTTGGTTTTTGTTGTTGTTTGGTTGGTTGGTTTTTGAGACGGTTTCTCTGTGTCGTGCTGGCTGTCCTGGACTCACTTCATAGACCAGGGGTAGCTTCGAACTCCCAAAGAGTCACCTACCTTTGCCTGAGTTTAAAGGTGTGTAGCACCATGGCCAGCTTTTGGCTGTTTTCATATACAAATGTATTGGCCAGCATTTCCACAACATGCAGCCCAGCTGAGGCTGAATTCTTATCTGATTCCTTTCATCTGCTTTTTCTTTTTCTTTTTCCTGGAGAATGGATCCCCCGGGGCCCTCAATAACCTCAAAAATCACTGCTTAGCAAGACGTTGACCCATCTGCTTCCCTAGTTCTGGCATAGGCCACCATAGTCTGACCACTTGTCTGGGTTTTGACCTGAATTTTTCAAGTTTTAGCAGTTATAGGTTTTCTACTGTAGTTATTAAGTGTGGTGCTGAGTTTACCTCCATGTTTCAAGTGTCCTCAGCCTTTTCTGTATTGATGAGTCCGCTTTTTGTCTTTTCATGATTTCGGATAGCTTTGGTGGACTCACTGTATTGAAACACTAGCCTCTTTATTATGGTATCTTTAGCCTACGTCATCATGGAACGGTCATCCTTTAATGCATATCCAGATATTCTTTTGAATGTTTGCCTCAGTATTTGGAAAAAGCACTGACTGGCCTTTTGTTGTTGTTTATTTGTTTTTCTTTCTTTTTTTAAATTTGTTTTATTTATTTATTTATTAATTTATTCATATTACATCTCAATGGTTATCCCATCCCTTGTATCCTCTCATTCCTCCCTCCCTCCCATTTTCCCCTTACTCCCCTCCCCTATGACTGTGACTGAGGGGGACCTCCTCCCCTTGTATATGCTCATAGGGTATCAAGTCTCTTCTGGGTAGCCTGCTATCCTTCCTCTGAGTGCCACCAGGTCTCCATTGTTGTTTTTGAAGGTAGAGTCTCACTATAAAGGGCTGGCTGGCTGGAAATTCACTATGTAGATGAGACTAGCCTCAAACCTCCAGGATCCACCCTCCTACCTCTGCTAGGGCTGCTGGCCTGGGGCCGCCATACCTGGTCTTTATCTAGCCACCTTTGTCACTTGAAACTTGAGTTTTGAGGGCTGTGTTAAAGTGGTTAGGATCTTGGCAGGAGGCTAAACAGTTTGAAAAGAATCTGGTTTACTGATTTCTTAATCTTAAAAAGTTTCTTAAGCCTTGTTGCATAAACTTTTCAGTTGTTCCTAGTATTCCTGTGTGTGTGTGTGTGTGTGTGTGTGTGTGTGTGTGTGTGTCTGTGTGTCTGTGTCATCGGCAGGAGATTGGCAGGAGTAGGGTGTCCCTTTGTCAATTAATTTAGGTAATCTCTGAGTTCCCAGACATTTATTTATTATATTAGATCAACAAGTTGCCACAAGTTAAACATTATAACTTAAAGTGATATGGCACTTTGCATTTGTACTTTTAACCCTAGTCTTCTGTCTTTATGCTTCGTTCCGCCCCTTTATTTTTAATTAGCCTATCCTTTGTTTTAATTTAACTTTATTTAGTTTTATGTGTGTGTGTGTTTACATGATGCACTTATTAAGTCTTGGTAATAGCTGATTTTTGGTATTTTGTTTTTTAGACAGGGTCTCACTCACTATGTAGCCCTGGTTGGCCTCTAACTTGCAACGGTCCCTGTATCTGCTGGGATAGGTGTACACCAGCACGCCTGGTTAGGATTTTGATTTCTGATGCCCACCCCACCTCAGGCCCCCTTCCTTTTTACATGCTAAGTATTTGGGACATTTAATAATAGTTTTGCTTTAAGAAATGTTACTTCTACTTTTTAAGCTTATTTTCATATTACGAGACAAAGCCTTATGTAGCTAAGGAAAATCTTGAATTCCCAAACCTACTCTTAGGTTCTGGGAGTGTCTGCTACTAAATCCATTTATGTGGTACTGGGGATTGAACCCAGGGCTTCGTGTATCTTAGGCATGTATGCACCCTATCAACTGAGCTCCACCCCCAGCCTTGTTACATATCAATTTATACTTTGATGCAACTGCAAATGTCCTCTAAGTAACTTTTTTTTTTTTTGCCAAGTTCCACATTTAGATGTGTACCCTTTTAAAAGTTACAGTCTGCTGTTCAGATTTTGTGATTATCTGAGAAATTATTCAGTAGAATATTAAAAACAAAATTCCCTGGGTGCTTGGAAATCTGCCTTTTTTCCCCCTAGCTTTATTGCACTGCAAATAGAAACGATAGACTCTCGTCTCTATTTGTAATTTATTATCTCTCAATTTGGGCATTAAGGACTTTCAGAAGCCTCCATGGGCACTTGGAAACCTCTGTAAATATCCAACAGATACTTGAAGAACAAGAAAGTACATTTTCTAATTCTAGGATCTAAAATTTGAAATGTATCTAACTCAATTTTTTAGTGCAATTAATTATATCCTTAGTTGTCTTTCTAGATTAAGTCTATTAAGTACTTATGCCTATTTCTTGTATCTGTTGCTGTTGTTTTGGTGTCATTTGGTGCTGTTAGGTGGCACAAATATTCATCCTAAATTCATTTCTATTCATTATAAATCTTCACTGTGGGTTGTGCTCTTACACTATGAAGTGTTTGTCTTTATCATCCAGAGAGGTCCTTTCTTGAATTTATCGTTGAATAATACTACTGAGGGGCTCTAACTTATTTTATTTTGCTTGGTATCTTCTTGATGCATGTCATTACATTTGGCTATGTGTGTGTTCTATAAGCAAAACACAACTAAAGATTTAGATTCATCGACTCTGGGATATTTTCCAAAGGTTGGGTGACCCAGTTCACACATAACGGTAGATAGAACATGTACACTTGAACCTCACTAGTCATCTGCATCCTCTTTCATATTTCTGTTGTGTCTCCTTTGTCTTCCGTGTTTATAGTACCATTCACTCTGTCTTTGACTTCTTCCTTCTAGTAACTGAAAGTTATGTATTCATTTTTATTTCACTATTAATTAAAATTAATTTTATTTAATGCATCTACATTTCAATTTGAAGTTTCCTGTAATTGCTTGTTTATTTTTACCTTTCTTCTTCTTCTTCTTCTTCTTCTTCTTCTTCTTCTTCTTCTTCTTCTTCTTCTTCTTCTTCTTCTTCTTCTTCTTCTCAATGCCAGGACTTCAGTACTCCAGGCTGACCTCAAAATTCCTACATAGTGGAGAATGAACCTGATCTTCTGATTCTCCTGTTTCTACTTATTAAGTGATGAGACTATAGGAATGTACCACTACATCATCATACGCAGTGTGGGGAACCAAACCTAGGGCTTCCTGCATGCCAAGCAAGCACTCTATCAACAGTGCCACAGCTTTATCCCTTTTTGGACTTTTATTAACTTTACTATCAGGTCCTTTAAAAAATATTTATTTTTGTAGCCGGGCGTGGTGGTGCACACCTTTAATCCCAGCACTCGGGAGGCAGAGGCAGGAGGATCGCTGTGTGTTCAAGGCCAGCCTGGTCTACAAAGCGAGTCCAGGACAGCCAAGGCTACACAGGGAGACCCTGTCTCAAAAAACAACAACAACAACAACAACAAAATTATTTTTATTTTTAATTTTTTCAAGCCAAGATTTCTCTGTGCCATCTTGGCTGTCCTGGTTTCAGCTACTTATTTATGCAATGCTATGTATGAATTGAGGATATTCAGCCAACCGCGGTGTGGTGGTACACGCCTTTAATCCAGCATTCGGGGAAGGAGAGGCAGGTGGATAACTGTGAGTTCAAGGCCAGCCTGATCAGCACAATGAGTCCAGGACAGCCAAGGATACACAGAGAAACCCTATCTAAAAAATTGGAGGGAGAGAGAGAGAGAGAGAGAGAATATTCAGCCATTAACCTCTTCACTCCTTGCTATTTTGTAAAATATTTGGGAATTATATTTTTTGCCTTGTGTACATTTTGGTGGTAATTATGAGGTCATTTATTATAACCATTCACCTAAAAGGTTATATTTTGTTTGCAAGTATTATAAATCATCTCATTGTAGCCAAAAGTAGACTCAGTGCACACAGCCTCTACTGATTTGAGAATTCCCTCTTGACATCTTGCTTTTGAATTTCATTTGTTTGCCTGTACCATATATCACTGAGTAATCTTTTATCTCATTTCTAATCATGTGTTTACTTGTGGGTATGTGCACATGAGTGCAAGCGGCCCAGGAGGTCAGGGAGATCATGTCCCTAGGGTGCCTGTGGGTGTTTGTGTGCTGGGAACCCAGCTCTGGCCCTTGCCATTGCAAGCTAAGCCATTTCTTCAGTTCCTTGAGTAGCTCCTTGGAAGGAGTTATTAATGAGTGTGATTTTGTTTTCTGTTCTAACTTTTATCACTTTTGTACATGATTGGGACTTTAGTTGAGGAATGACTACTCTGGTCGTAATTCTCTTTCTTAAGCCTACGTAGATACCGCTTCTCTGTTGGCCATTGTTAAATCCCTCTGTGCACAACGGCAAGGCCACTTAGCATTTCTGGTGTATGTCTCAATGTCACTAGTGTTTCTTGCTCACCCTTTGAAATCCTGCTCAGTATGTCTCAATTCTGATGATTCTCTATTACTTTTTCTGGGAACATCAGCCTCTCTGCCATCTTAACTATTTTCTACCCCAGACCTGAGCGCGTTTTGTCTTGCTTCACTGTCGCCTTCTAGCATACTTTCATCTGTATATTGCATCTCTGCGCTCAGCCTTTATCTGTCATCTTTCCTACCTGCTTTCATCTGCTCGTCCCTTTCCTCTGCCTTTCGTGCAGTGTTTTGAAGACTTTTCCACATCATCAACTTTGTTTTTGGTTTGTGGATTGTTCCTTTTCTAACTTTAATATATTTATTAGTTCTACAGTGGTATTATTTGTGTCATCAATTTCTTTCTTCAACTGCCAGCTCCCTTGCATCTCATTCCGATGTCTTATCATCTCATCTTTGATCTCATCCTCCATCAACTCTCTGTTAATTGCTGTATATAATTTTCTTGTGTGTCCTGTTCTTTCCGAAGAGATTGCTCAATGGTCTTTTCCCTGCTGTTTCATCCTTGTCACGCTCACTCAGTACGCTTTTCCCCAACTTAGTTGAGATATAACTATTTTAACTTTTTAAAGACCCTTTTCTAACTCCTAAATTTTGTGAGTAATAAAATCTCCTTAAATGCAGCTCAGTCCTCCCCTAAATCTGAGGTTGGAGGGGACATTTGTTTTTTTCTGGAGTCCTTAAGCAGTCTAAGCAATCCTGGTTGTGTTTTGGGCAGGGAATGGCTAATGAATTGTCTCTGACCTCTGATTTTAAAGTTCAAGCCCCTTTCCCATTCTTTTTATATTTTCTCTTAGTCAAGCCTTCGCTTGACGCAGCAATGCCCCCTTCCCAACCCCCCATCTCCCCCCCACCCCACCCCACCCTAGAAGTTCTTGGCTGGATTAAGGCATAGACTCTTCTGATGAAGAATTTCCAAACATCTTTGTGTTTTCTACAATTTTCCTTTGGCAGTTTAGCTTTGCATTGCAGTGTTAGTTAAAAACAACAACAACAACAAAAAACCCCACTTGTCTTGTGGAGGTGTCTTATTCATCACAAAAGCTTTTCTTATGGAAGATTATAAATTCCTGGAGGCTTTATTCAATTCTTAAAGATACTCTGATTTCCCCCCCCCCACCCGCACCCTCCCATGGGTTCCCATGTCCTACATTAGAAATGCCAAGGGCACCATGTCATAGACCATTGAAGCTTGTAAGGAACACAAACGGCATCTATCATCTCATTCATTCTTTTAAGGATAAGAGTTGTCCTTAGAAGATGCTTCATCAATCCTTATGCTGAATCTGCAAAGAAGTTAAAAACTGGCCAGCATTCATCTTCTTACCTGATCTTTAGAACTGTATAATTAATATTCACTTAATCGATCACATTCGTCTTTTGACTTTTCCTGGGATAGTGTAAAGAAACGCCCATTTGCTGCAGATAGGAAAGCCATTGACAAAGCAAAACAACAAGTCCAGCTGGGGGAACCAATGTGTTTATTGAGGGACAATTACAGGAACTTGAGTGAATCAAAGTCTCCTTAATCACTGGAATGCCACCCCAGGACAACCTCTTTCCTCCTTCTAAGCACCCCTTAAAACCCTGCGAAGTTGGAGGACAGAAGGAAGTGGCTGGTAATGTCTCTGGGGAGGGTCTGGTGTAATCACCCTTCCCTGTAGAGAATGTTAACACCCATTTCTCATTTCCATAGACCTAGCTATTGCTATATTGTCTTGCTAAGTTTGTTGTGCTGGAGAACTTGAATGGCCAGGCTGTGGGGATTTTCCCTGGCCCAAGGAATTCCTGCAGGTCACCCCGGAAATCTCTGCTCCTTGGTGGCTTGGCCATGTTATGCCCCGCGGGAGTTGGAGTATTATAAATGCATTGAAAGTAGGATTGCTGTGCAGCCGAGAATGGGGTTGTTCTGAGGTCTAGGCCTCCGCCTCAACTGCAGAGGAAAGTGGATGGCACTCTTACAACTGGGCATTGTAGAATCTGAGAATGCACAACAAGTCAATGCTCACCTACAGGGTTTCTGGTTCAAGCCGAGGGTGCTACCTGAGAATTTGCATTCCAATTAGTTCAGTTCCTGCAGCTGTTCCCCAGACCAGGTTTTGAGAACCACCATTTTAAGGGATAGGAATTAATTACTTCAAACCTCAAAAAGTAGGTAAAAAAATATTATATGTAGATGTCTCAGATTTCTTGAAGGTATTTAACTTTTTAGAAAATCTGGAAAATGTTATTCCCTAGTAATTAAGGTAGATAGGTCAAAGAATAAAGGATAAAGGTAAACTGGGGATGGTGACACATCTGTAATTCCAGCACCTGCAAAGGTGGCAGAATGACTGCTATGAGTTCAAGCTCAGTGTGGGCTATAGAGTGCATACCAAGACAGTCAGAGCTTCACATAGCATGACCCTGTCACAATAAAAACAAGAACACCAAAACTTAAACTAGAAAGAAGGATAAAGATAAGTTAATATGTTAGTCAATATAGAAAAATAATTCTACTGATTGGAGGTGGTGCATGCTTTTAATCCTAGCATTCAGGAGACAGAGGCAGGCTGATTTGAGTTTGAGGCTAGCCTGGTGTACAGACTGAGTTCCAGTACAGCAAGAGCTACACAGAGAAACCTTGCCTCGAAGAAGAAGAAGAAGAAGAAGAAGAAGAAGAAGAAGAAGAAGAAGAAGAAGAAGAAGAAGAAGAAGAAGAAGAAGAAGAATTGACAGTGCAGTGAGTTTGAGGAGAAAATGTGTGCTTTGTTTGGCAGTGTTATCAACTATGCTATGGTCTGAATTGCTCAGTGGGTAGGCCACTGGGAAGCTGGCTTCCTTGCCAGGTGTTCTGATTGCTCTTGTGCTTTCTGCCTTCCATGGAACTGACCCTGATATTTCCATATGTCCCTAAGGCTCTTTCAGCCAAGCTCTTCAGTGACTTTGTTAACAGAGCACATTTTCCGAAAGAAATGAAACGATGTTTCTCACAGGGTGGACTTAACAGCTGGAAAACTCCCCGGAACCTTGCTCTGCTTCCATGAACTTGGAGTCTGAGGGAGGATAATTCAGTGTTACAGCTCTCGCTCCTCTATTCATACCTTTGTCAGCAACTTTCAGACTCTCGAATGCACTTTGCAAAAGTCTGAACACACCGCCGGCATGCCTAAGATGCTCCTGGAATACTCACCACCCTTTGCACCTTTCCTCTTCTCTTGAGTTTGAATTCCAAGCAGAGGGGACACTGGAGTGACAATGGAATCTGCCTCCTGGGGGAGAAACACATCTTCCTACTGAGAAGACCTGGAAATGCATAAACATTTGAAGTGGGAATAGCTGTTAATAAACTGAATACTATGCATGTCCTTACTACTGATTTCCTTCCTCAAGTTATGGATTACAAAAGTCCCTACCCCCAAGCCCCCTTTCAAAGAAGTCTGGGACATGTTACTTTTCTTAGGACTTCAGTTTATTTTCTAAAAGATAAAGATGGAGGAGCAGGTTGGGCTACCTCGTCTTAATATTTCTTGTCTACTAAATGTGATAAGTCTACTACATCAATCAGCTTTTAAAGTAGATTCTTCAGGGAGGTTCAGATCATACATTGCTTTAGTTCAGGAGGAGAAACTGCACCTACATGAATGTGCTATGTTTCCCTCCCTAAAAACATGGTTTCCATATGCAAGGGGGTGAGATGTTCTTCTGGATTCCCAGAGAACGCTTTGTAGATGAACATAAGAGTAGTTTTGTAGATGGAAAGTGATTGTGTGGTCTCCAGAGTAGCTATGGGTGTCTATGAGCTTAAGGGTGGCACAAGGCTACTAGAGACTCGTCTCTAATAAGAGGCTCCAGAGTTCCTAGTCTGTCTGATGTGACTTCATTAGCTTTCTTGGCTGGGTGTTTTTACCTATCATCTATCTATCATCTATCTATTCACCTATGCATCCATCATCTAGTTTTAGTTACCTTACTTTGAGTTTGTAGTACTGTTAATTTTTCTCTTGGAAAGTAGGCATGCATATAGTCCTTCATTCACACCCATTAGAGCCAGACCTGGCCAGGATCCAGAGATATAAGAACAAAAAAAAAAAAGGAAAGAATTATTTGTTATTTGAAGGGTGATTTTTGATGGTGTCCTATCACCCTGAAAGAAGATAAATTTACATGCCAAACAGAAGATCTGTATCGAGTTTTCCATAGAAATTTTGGTTGGAGACCATATACTTGCTCATTTCTAATATTATTGGCACTTTACCAAATTCAGATCATCAACAGTGCAAGGATCTTAGCACCAGGGAAAGGTAGAATAGTCATGGGCCTCTATCTTGGATTTTTCTTGGAAGAGTTTTGGAGAAGTCACCAAAATCAGAAAAAGGGCTGCTAGGATCAATTGGAACCTCAATGTCTTACATCTTGAAACTGGGAGAGAAGCTGTTACCCAGATGAACTAGCCATGACCCCAGGAAGGTCTTGAAAGGGGAAGACTAAAAATAACCTGGAAAATGGTTTCCACTCTCAACAAGGACATGGTTTCCACTCTCAATACAGACACTACAGATCAGATAATTCTTTCTTCTGGGTCCTATTATGTACACATCTAGTGGAGTTAGCAGCATCCTGAGCTCTGCCTGCTGGATGCCATCAGCACCCCCATGGGTTGTGTTATTAAAACTATATGCAGACATTCTTAGATCCTTATGTTGGAGATGATAAGAGCAGAATTCCTCTAGTTGGTGTCACTGCTTTGTGACGTGGGTTTGCAGAATCTAACGGCCAGTCAGTCATCTTGTTGTGTGTTAGACTCCTGTCATTTGGAAGTTCTGATTCACTCATTTACTCATTCCATCATTTCAGTTCAGCTTATATTTGCTGTGTATCTGTACTCAGTAACTGTCCCCAGGACTGAAGATAATGATGTGAACTAGACAGATGTACAAAACAAGCGTAGACCTGTTCTCAGTTGATTTGTTTGTTAAGGAAGAAAGCCACTTGAAAGACTCTGTTCCAGGTGTGTGTTCTAGTGGGGCAGATAAGCCGGGACCATGCCAGAAATGAAGGGAATAATGAAACATGAGAGAAACTGAGCGTGTACAGTTGTAGTAAGAGAGCATCATGGTGGATGGTCATGACCAAACCCCATTAGATGGGGTTGTCAGGAAAAGATCCTTGGAAGACAAAGGCTTTGAGCACAGATCTTCATGAAAGGAAAGCAGCCACAGGGAAATGACAAAAAAGTCATCAGCAAAGTGGCTTTTCCAATATGATAAAGAAATCGTGTAAATAGGTCTCTTGTGCAAAAAGGGTGAATATCATGATCTAATCTCTTCATTTAGCAAAATGATCAAAGTAAGGGCCTCAAAAGACTTGTTGAGGATAAAGATGGCAGGCAGGGACATCACACTACTGCCACTTTTTGGGTTTAATGTCCTGAGAACACTTGTTTAATTGACTAGATAGGCTATTCTGCAGGCATCTCTCTCTTTCTCTCTCTCTCTCTCTCTCTCTCTCTCTCTCTCTCTCTCTCTCTCTCTCTCTCTCTCTCTCCATATATCTATATATACTGAATAAGAATTACCTAAGTTCTTTGGACAAAAGTGGGTTTTATCTTTAATGATTTTTGGCATTTGGGGTGTGACCAAGTGTCTGAGCACCTTAGTGTTGAAGACCATGCAGATGCGTTGACAGACAAATGTCTAAGCTTTCTGTGTAGTTCTTGGGGGACAGAAGTTTCTCAGAGCAGACTGATGGTGAAACTATAGTGAGAATTGTAACGGAATAAGCATTCCTTAGATGTTGAAAACAACCTCTCAGTGGCTGAGGGAACAGCTTGTTGGTAGAATGCCAGGCACAAAATCCTAGGTTTTGGAAGCCAAAAAGAATGGTGGTCCACAAGTATAATTGTAGCACTAGGGAGGTGGAGGCAAGAGGGTCAAAACTTCAAGCCCATCCTCATTTAGGCAGTGTAGTGAGTTTAAGAACAACCTGAAACCCTTTCTCCAAAAATAAATAAATAAATAAATAAATAAATAAATAAATAAATAAATAAAAGATTCTCAAAGTCCTCACATTTTAGGTACTCACAATCTTATGTAAATACATACTATGGTTTTTGGGGGAAGCCTGCTAATTTGATAAGGAAGAAATGCAGTCTACTGAAGGGCTCTGAGAAACCAAAAGAAGATCAGTATGTAAACCATCTTATAATGCCTTGAACAAGAGCTGAACCTTGTTTGTGGGCCATGTAGACCTGTTTGCCTTTCCAGAAGGTGTGCCGCTTAGCCTTTTCTTTCCTGCATGTCTGAGCAGCTGTGGTTTGTCATGCTTCGTATAGTTCTGTAAAAGACAGTAGATGGAAAGAGTCAGTGTGTCATGGCCTAACACTTTCAAGTAGAATCAGGACAGTTCTCAGATGAAGAGAGTAACTATCTATCTATCTATATATATAGTCTAATGGTGTTTTGCCTCAATGTATGTCATGTGAGAGTGTCAGAAGCTCTGGAACTGGAGTTACAGACAGATGTGAGCTGCCATGTAGATGCTGGGAATTGAACCTGTGTCCTCTGAAGAACAGCCAGTGCTCTTATCTACTGAGCCATCTCTCCAGCCACAGAAACTTGTATTTACACACACACAAATATATAATATATATAAATATACTTATTTTTTATTTATTTTATAATACATAATACAGTATATATAATGTTCAGGGCTACTGAAGTTGCTCAAACAGTAGGGTTTAGCATGTATGAGAGCTTATATTTGATCTTTAACACACGTGTGCACACACACACACACACACACACACACAAAGTTTTTTTGTTTTTTTGTTTTTGTTTTTCGAGACAGGGTCTCTCTGTGTAGCCTTGCCTGTCCTGGACTCACTTTGTAGTCTAGGCTGGCCTCGAACTCACAGCGATCCGCCTGCCTCTGCCTCCCAAGTGCTGGGATTAAAGGCGTGCACCACCACGCCTGGCTACAAAGTTTTATCTATGCAACTCTATTCAACCCATTAATCATCTCCCCCCCCCCCCCCCCCATCCTCAATACTCCTCTCAGGCTCTGTCTATTTGAGATAAACTTTACTTTCCACATATAGGAAAAAAATGTGGTCTTTATCATTCATGGCCCTTTGTTCCACTTGTGTCACACATGTACTATTCTAAATTTTTTGAGCAAACAGTGAGTGGACAAATCTCCTAAGAGATTAGATTGAGAGCATGGGCCCTCCCCAAATAAAAGAAGTTCTTCAGACAAAACTTTCTTAAATACGCCACAGTTCAGCAGCCATTCAGCATTTTTTGCCTTTGAATAATAATAGATACACATTGGGGCGGTTTCTGATTTGTTCATTGGAATTTGAATGGAGAGTTTATGTCATTGTGTGTCACTCACTGGGTCTTAAGAGCCAGGAGTAGTTTGGGATGTCGGCGAACATCTGTGTCCAATTGGGCTGATAAGCCCATGAGGCAAGAGGCAATGCAAATTTTTGGTCTTTGGCGACGTGGAAGATGCCTTTCACTGTAGGCTCTGCTTACGCTGCATCTTAATCAACCCTGTAATGAAGACCCAGCAGCATATCTGCAACTTCCCTTTAATTTTACAATTTTTATAATGAGAGTCCTTGTAGTGTGGAAAGTGCCTGTAGAAACCCAGCCAGCATTCTGAAGAGTCTATAAAGGAACACGGTGATTTCCTGTCTCTGCCATTTGGGTAAGATTTGGCTCTGGAAGAGAGAAATCAGTTCTCTCTTGTTTGAAATGCAAGGGTAAGAATGGCTTCAACGTTTTCAAAGAACTTTCCTGTGGGTCCATGGAATTTCAGGGAGTCCTTCTGGCCATATCACTTCTAATTGTATTTATTTGACGCCAAGAACGTTGTCCCATTATTTGAAAGAATAGGATGACTCAGGCTCTGACTTTTTTTTTCCCCCTGGTTGCATATTGAGAATTTTAGTGTGGGAGAGGCATCTCCATTTTGATTCTAAGCCACATCTCAAGAAAACAGTCTGGACACGTCTCAGATTTAAGAGTTATCTGGTGAACTAGAGGCTTGCCTCCATAGACAATGAAGTCTAAAGCTCCTGAGATACCACCCAGCTCCTCCCTTTCTTTTCTTGTCCTTTCTCTCTTACCTTCTTGTTCAGATCACAGGCTTCCTTTTCTAAGGACAGGAGTGTTGGCAGATGGCCTATTGGCTAGTTGGCCTCAATTAGCCTTATATCATTACAAAGGAATCACGAATCCTCCATCAGGTCTATGGTACCTTTCTGTAGGAGACATTCACTACCTGTTTTCATAGCAGGTTACTTACCCAGAATCAATTCTTGCATGCATAGCCAACAGTTTTAGCCCCTTTAATTACATCTTGTGATGCTTGTCTCATTTTAATGATGACCTCCATAGGCATTTGCTGGGAAATACTCTGGCATGCTCTTGAACAACTGAAAACTTGTTCAGCAGAGCAACCCTAAAACAAGAGATAATGTGGAGGCTCCATGCTTGTCTAGAAGGTGACCAGGTCCTTAGGCCATAGAGTGCTGGCTTTAGACTTCTGTGCTTGTGTACAAAGTCCTGCGGATGGACAAGACTGGTCATGTACCCCAGAGGCTGCATGCATTGGCAGGATTTGGACTCATGGCATTTCCTGCTACTTTTTAAATTCAGTTTCGTATCAGGGGTTACATATGTGAGTGCAAATTAATCCTTTCTCCTCTGAAAACTTGCTTTTGAAGAAACAGCTGTGTCTCCCTTCTGAATTCCTTAATTATTTATCCTTCCTGATAAGTTAAACCTTTCGTTAATGTGGTGAATTGCCAAGAGCACACAGAACTGCTTAGATCATGTAGCAAACTGTATAAACATTTGATAGGACATTTGAAGACACCACATGCTGAGCCACGATCTATACTACTACCAAATGCTGTGGGATCAATGAAAGTAGCCAGGAGTTGGAATCCTTTGTTGTTATTTTCTTAACTAACGCAGGAAGGGTACATACACCAGTTGTACAGGCTGAGAGCAAGACTGTCCTAGGTCTTGCTGAACTTGGAGATATAGATCTGTGTCAGAGATCAAGTTATACCAACAAAAGTTTCTAGTTCACATATGCATACTCATATATATTGCATGCTTATATAAATAGTCTACATTTATATTTGTAGTTGCATCCTTTCACTGCTGTTTCTGATATACCACTTCAAATTCCCAATTAAGTACTGTTGAGAAAGAGTCCTTAAATGGTTTTAAAATAAGAGTAACTTTCACTTTGGCCACGACAAGAGCGAATGATTAATAAAGATACAAAACACCCCTCTTTGCCAAGAATAACAACACTGAATTTACAAGTTTATCAGTATTTGACTTCTGCATCTTATTCTTAGGTTCTGGGCTTGTTACTAGAAATAACAGCCTAATTCATCTCGTAACCTGTTGACCTCATTGTATGAATAGCCTCTGACCTGTAAATACAATTTTTCAGGATGGTGGTTAGATTGCTGATTTTGTGTTTTTTCTGGTCAGACTGTTGTAATGTTTATGCGTTCATTCTGTTATCCATCTTTCCCTTGGATAATTTGTATTTCTACTAAAAGGAAAGTTAGAAAAGCAAGAAGGCCAAGTAGCATGTGCTAACTCAAGCCCTTCATTAGAATTGTGACTGAGGAGATCTGGGGAGGTCAGTGTCTTAGAAATGAAAGTAGGTTTCTGGAGTGGACAGAAGAAAAGCACCTTCTGGTATATCTGGATCTGGTTCTCAAAGGCTTTGAAGGTTATAATTAGTTGCAACTTAATCACATGGCTGTGGGGCATCACAGCTTCTTTTCTGATCTGCAGCCCTGTGGCCAGAGGACAGATTAGACAGGCAGGGCCTGGGTGTGTTTGTTTGCTCACTTCCTAAAGACAGTTGGACTTTGACTCAAGACCACCTTAGCTTGCAAGCTTGGCTAGCAAGCTAGAAGAGTAGTGTTTGCCAAGCTGACCTGGACAAGGGTTGAAAGTGGCAGCCTTGTGAGAAGGCTGCAAAGCAGCAAGGACACTTCCCCCTTTCCAGGGACACGTGAGCTTGCACACAGTGAAGATGTGTTTTGACAACTTTCTCCTCCCCAGAAGGAAGCCCGAGGCCCAATGGACCCTGAAGTTCCTTGCACCAGTGTGTGGCCAACAGAATCAATGCAAACTGGTGTTGTGGTTGAGAAAGGGCAGCCTGCGTCCATGCTGCCCCTTTCTTTTTCTTTTTTCTTTCTTTATTTTTTTTTTATTTTTTTTTTTTTTTGAGACAGGGTCTCTCTGTGTAGCCTTGACTGTCCTGGACTCACTTTGTAGACCAGGCTGGCCTCGAACTCACAGCGATCCACCTGCCTCTGCCTCCCGAGTGCTGGGATTAAAGGCGTGCGCCACCATGCCCAGCTGCCCCTTTCCTCATTACAGTGTAGTTTCAAGTCTCAGCCATAGACTGTGGACACTGAGTGTGTCCTCAAGACATTGCTAAACACAGACAACAGGCTTAGGAGCTGCTCATCCAAACACCACACTTTGGACTCATAGACTCTTAAGTTCTCCATGAAGAAGCCATTCATTAAACAGAGTTTGAGGGAGAGTTTAGGATAGTTTAAGGGTTTCCTGTTCACTCAAGGTCATAGCATTAGAAATGGAGCTATCTGAAAGAAGAAGCACATTAGGCCTTGAGGGGCCTGGAGCTATGGCCCTGGGCGAGGCAGGTCGTAGAATATGAGGATGTCTGTTTGGCTTTATATATTGCTCTCCTGGCCTTTAAAGAGAACATTTCTTTGCACCTAATTCAGAAACTTCCATCCCTCCTCTTGATTGTGCTAGTTTGTTAAGTGAGAAAAAGCTTTTTAATCTCATAATCATGGGCATTATTAAATGAGATAAATATGAGAGCGAGGCTTCCTACTTTAAATTTTACAGCAGACACTCTCTGCCCTAGCCTCCTACAGCAGTGGCTCTTCTGAGTCAATGAAGTAGTCGAAGGTACAGGCTTTCAGATCTCATCTTCTTCTCATGTTGTTGGCTTCTTAAGGATTCCACCCTCCTCCTTTCTGATTGATGGATGAACTGGTCATGGCCACATCCAGTTTGCTTAGTGGTAATTCTTTTCTCCTCCTCCTCCTCCTCCTCCTCCTCCTCCTCCTCCTCCTCCTCCTCCTCCTCCTCC
>OU015743.1:120409385-120419538 GCA_907169655.1 Acomys percivali
ATTATTATTATTATTATTATTATTATTATTATTATTATTATTATTATTACTATTACTATTACTATTATATCACTGACCATAGTTCTTATGTGTGGCTGTTGTACTCTGTTACTTTCTGCAAGCCATTTTTTACTACTTAGGCATCACTCTTCTCTTAGTTATTCATGTTATTGTTCTTTTAGTGTCCCTGTGTGATCTACTTCTAATGTTGAAAACAAAGTATCTTAGAAAGTTCTAGAATAAACCTTAAAGTGGATGAAACTCATCTTTATTCTTTATTAAAGTTATCTATGCCACCTTCATCATTAGCACTCTGTGGATAGCCTTCGGGACTGCATCTTAAAGCCTCATGCCTGATGAATGTGATTCTTACTGATAAAGAATAACAGACATGGTGCTACTTTGTGTGGTTGAATGCCATATTCTCTTTGGTTTTACTCTTCTCATTTTTCCCTTCTTACATATTCTCTTTAGGTCAAAGTGCAGCTGCACTGGGGAGTGGAAGTTACTATGGCCACAGTCCAGGATATTACGGTCAGCATATTGCCCCTAATCCCAAACCAACCAACAAATTTTTTCAGTGCAAGTTCTGCGTACGATACTTCAGGTCAAAAAATCTCCTCATAGAACACACTAGGAAGGTCCATGGAGCTCAAGCTGAAGGGAGTTTGACAGGACCTCATGTCCCAGGATCCTTAAATTATAATATCATGATGCACGAAGGATTTGGAAAGGTCTTTTCTTGCCAGTTTTGCACATACAAATCACCTCGGAGGGCAAGAATCATTAAGCACCAGAAGATGTACCACAAAAACAGTTTGAAGGAATCCACAGCATCCCCACCCACGCCGGCTCCACTGCCAGATGCTGTGGTTCCACCTGTGTCCTTGCAGGACCCCTGTAAGGAACTGCCAGCAGAAGTTGTGGAACGCAGCATCCTAGAATCCATGGTCAAGCCTTTGACCAAGTCTCGGGGCAACTTCTGTTGTGAGTGGTGCAGCTATCAGACCCCCCGCCGAGAACGTTGGTGTGATCACATGATGAAGAAACACCGCAGTATGGTCAAGATCCTCTCGAATATCAGACAGCAGCAAGAAGGGACCAATGTACCCGAAGTGCAAAGCAGCAATGAACCCAGCCCCACATCCAACTCCACCTACCTGTCCATGAATGCTGCAAGCCGGGAGGTGCCCAACACTAATGTCTCCAATTACAGGGGCTCCGTGGGCAACTCCGTCATGAGACCTAACTCTTCTTCTGCTTCCAAGTTTTCTTCTATGTCTTACCCTCAAATGAAGCCGAAGTCACCTCATAATTCTGGCCTCGTGAACTTGACAGAGAGGTCCCGTTATGGAATGTCTGACATGACCAATTCATCTGCTGACCTGGACACTAACAGCATGCTGAATGACTCTAGTTCTGACGAGGACTTAAATGAGATAGACAGTGAGAATGGTCTAAGTGTTCTGGATCACCAGGCGTCGGGCCTGTCTGCAGAGCAACTAATGGGCTCTGATGGCAACAAATTGTTAGAGACCAAGGGGATTCCATTTAGAAGGTTCATGAATAGGTTCCAGTGTCCCTTTTGTCCTTTCCTCACCATGCATCGGCGCAGCATATCCCGTCACATAGAAAACATCCACCTGTCTGGAAAGACCGCTGTCTACAAATGTGATGAGTGTCCATTTACTTGTAAGAGCTCATTAAAACTCGGGGCTCATAAGCAGTGTCACACGGGTACGTCAGATTGGGATGCTGTGAATTCTCAGAGCGAAAGCCTCGCTCCCTCTTTGAATGAAGGTCTGGTATCTTACGAGAGCTCCAGCATCAATGGTAGAAAGTCGGGAGTCATGTTGGATCCCTTGCCACAGCAGCAGCCACCACAGCCACCTCCGCCGCCGCCACCCCCGCCACCGCCACCATCACAGCCACTGCAGCAGCCCCCGCCACCGCAGCTGCAGTCACCACACCAGGTGCCACCCCAGCCACAGCCACAATCAACGCAGCAGCCACAGCCATCCGCACAGGTCCCACCCTTGCACCCTTATAAGTGTACCATGTGTAGTTACTCCACCATGACTCTGAAAGGGTTAAGAGTCCATCAGCAGCACAAGCATTCGTTCTGTGACAACTTGCCAAAATTCGAGGGGCAGCCCTCAAGCCTACCACTGGAAAATGAGACAGATAGCCACCCCACTTCCAGCAACACTGTGAAGAAAAGCCAGACCTCAATTCTTGGATTGTCCTCCAAGAATAACTTTGTCGCTAAGGCCTCTAGGAAGCTCGCGAATGACTTCCCTCTAGATTTGTCACCCGTTAAGAAGCGGACAAGGATTGACGAGATAGCAAGCAATTTGCAGAGCAAAATCAACCAAACCAAACTGCAGGAAGATGCAATCATCAATGTCGAGGATGATGAGGAGGAAGAGGATGACAACGAAGTAGAGATAGAGGTTGAGCTGGACAGGGAAGAAGAGCCAACAGAAGCCATCATGGAGGTTCCTGCTTCCTTTTCAGCCCAACAGATTTGGGCCAGAGACACCAGTGAGCCCCAGAAGGAGCCCAACTACAGAAGTGTCACCCATGATTACAATGCCACCAATGGGGCCGAGATCGAACTCACGCTTTCTGAAGATGAGGAGGATTATTATGGCTCTTCAACAAGCATAAAAGACCATCAAGTATCCAATGCAGCTCTGCTGAACACCCAGCCCCCTATCTACGGGACGGAACACAATAATGAAAATACCGATTTTGGTGACTCTGGAAGGCTTTACTATTGTAAACACTGTGACTTTAATAATAAATCTGCCCGGAGTGTTAGCACCCACTACCAGCGAATGCACCCATACATTAAGTTCAGCTTTAGGTATATCTTGGACCCCAATGATCACAGTGCAGTGTACAGGTGCCTGGAATGCTACATCGACTACACCAACTTTGAAGACCTCCAACAGCATTATGGTGAACATCACCCAGAGGCCATGAATGTACTCAACTTTGACCATTCGGACCTGATCTACCGATGTCGGTTTTGTTCCTACACAAGCCCGAATGTCAGAAGCCTGATGCCACATTACCAAAGAATGCATCCCACGGTGAAAATCAACAATGCCATGATATTTTCAAGCTATGTTGTAGAGCAGCAGGAAGGGCTCAATGCTGAGTCCCAGACCCTGCGGGAGATTCTGAATTCAGCTCCCAAGAGCATGGCAACATCCACTCCTGTGGCGCGTGGTGGTGGTATGCCAGCGACGTTTAACAAAAACACTTCTCCTAAGACCTTTAGTCCCGAATGTGAAAACCAGAAGGACCCTTCGGTCAACACCGTTGTCGTTTATGATTGTGATGTCTGCTCATTTGCGAGCCCCAACATGCACTCTGTCTTGGTTCACTATCAGAAGAAACACCCCGAAGAAAAGGCCTCGTACTTTAGGATCCAGAAAACCATGCGCATGGTGTCTGTGGACAGAGGCTCTGCCCTTTCCCAATTATCATTTGAGGTGGGTGCTCCAATGTCTCCCAAAATGTCCAACATGGGTTCCCCACCCCCCCCACAGCCCCCACCACCAGACCTCAGTACTGAGCTTTACTACTGCAAACACTGCTCCTACAGCAATCGGTCAGTTGTGGGGGTGCTTGTTCATTACCAGAAAAGACACCCAGAAATAAAGGTCACTGCCAAATATATCAGACAGGCTCCTCCCACAGCTGCCATGATGAGAGGGGCCGAAGGGCTCCAAGATTCCCCTCTGCCTCCTGCCCCCCTGCAGCTGAACCGGAGCAGTTCTGAGAGAGATTGTCCTCCTGTGGAGACCGAGATGTTTTTTTGCCAGCACTGTGATTACGGGAACCGGACGGTCAAAGGTGTTCTCATTCATTATCAGAAGAAGCACCGGGACTTCAAGGCCAACGCTGATGTGATCAGGCAGCACACAGCCACCATCCGAAGCCTCTGTGACAGAAACCAGAAGCCTGCCAGCTGTGTGCTTCTCCCTGCTTCTGGTATGGAACGGGACAAAGGGAAACTTCGAGCGCTCAAATGTAGGCAGTGCTCATATACCTCTCCCTATTTCTATGCCCTGAGGAAACATATCAAGAAAGATCACCCTGCCCTGAAGGCCACAGTCACGTCTATCATGCGATGGGCGTTTCTAGATGGCTTGATAGAAGCTGGCTACCACTGTGAGTGGTGCATCTACTCCCACGTGGAGCCCAGTGGTTTGCTCCTGCATTACCAAAGGAGACACCCTGAGCATTATGTAGATTACACTTACATGGCTACAAAACTCTGGGCTGGGCCAGACCCATCCTCTCCCACTCTCACCATGCCAGCTGAAGCCAAAACGTACAGGTGCAGGGACTGTGTTTTTGAAGCCGTCTCCATCTGGGACATCACCAATCATTACCAAGCCTTCCACCCCTGGGCCATGAATGGTGATGAATCGGTGTTGCTGGATATCATCAAGGAGAAAGATGGCGTCGACAAGGCCATCCTTGCTCCCGAAGAGTTGCTAGGCCCTGTGAATTGTGAAAACAGTATGCCCACCTCCCTCCCCGAGCAGGAAGCTGAGTGCCCCGAGGATGCCAGACTTTCCCCAGAGAAAAGCATTCACCTGGCTTCAGCTAACCCTGCTATATCTTCCACCCCATACCAATGCACGGTGTGCCAGTCTGAGTACAACAACTTGCATGGCCTCCTTACGCATTATGGGAAGAAGCATCCTGGCATGAAAGTGAAGGCTGCGGATTTTGCCCAGGATATTGACATCAACCCAGGTGCTGTCTACAAATGCAGGCATTGCCCGTACATCAACACTCGCATCCATGGCGTCCTGACCCACTACCAGAAGCGACACCCAGCCATCAAGGTGACCGCTGAGGACTTTGTGCATGATGTGGAGCAGTCTGCTGACATATCCCAGAATGACGTGGAGGAGACAAGCAGGATTTTCAAGCAAGGGTATGGTGCCTACCGGTGCAAGCTGTGCCCTTATACGCACGGCACTCTGGAGAAACTCAAAATCCATTATGAGAAGTACCACAACCAGCCTGAGTTTGACGTCTTCTCCCCATCGCCCCCGAAGCTGCCAGTCTCCCTGGAGCCTGAGATAACCACTGAAGTGAGCCCCTCCCAGGTCTCTGTGGCTGAAGAGGAGGTGGGAGAGGACCCCATGTCCACTTCTCACTTCTCTACCTCGCATCTGGTCTCCCACACTGTGTTCCGGTGCCAGCTCTGCAAGTATTTCTGTTCCACGAGGAAGGGCATCGCCAGGCACTACCGGATCAAGCACAATAATGTCCGTGCCCAGCCCGAGGGCAAGAACAATCTCTTCAAGTGTGCCCTGTGTGCCTACACCAACCCCATCCGCAAAGGACTGGCAGCCCACTACCAGAAGCGTCACGACATTGATGCGTATTACACCCACTGCCTTGCGGCTTCCAGGACCATCAGTGACAAACCCAACAAGGTGATCATCCCATCCCCACCCAAAGATGACTCTCCTCAGCTGAGTGAGGAACTACGGCGAGCTGTGGAGAAGAAGAAGTGCTCCTTATGTTCCTTTCAGTCTTTCAGCAAGAAAGGCATCGTGTCCCATTATATGAAGCGCCACCCAGGGGTTTTCCCAAAGAAGCAGCACGCCAGCAAATTGGGGGGCTACTTCACAGCAGTCTATGCAGATGAGCACGAGAAACCCCCGTTGATGGAAGAAGAGGAGAGAAGCGGCTTTGAGAGGGCTGAGGTGGAGGGCGAAGCTCAGGACATCGAGTGGCTCCCTTTCCGCTGCATCAAATGCTTCAAGCTGTCCTTCAGCACGGCAGAGCTGCTGTGCATGCATTACACAGACCACCACAGCAGGGACCTCAAGCGGGACTTCGTCATCCTAGGCAGCGGCCCCCGCTTCCAGGGCTCCACCTTCCAGTGTAAGCACTGTGATAGCAAATTGCAAAGCACAGCCGAGCTGACCTCACACTTGAACATTCACAATGAGGAATTCCAGAAGCGTGCCAAACGTCAGGAGAGGAGGAAACAGCTTTTGAGCAAGCAGAAATATGCAGATGGTGCTTTTGCAGATTTCAAACAGGAGAGGGTAAGGATATGTTTTGATTTCCCTTCCCCCAGGAGGCCTCTCGTCACTGGTGCCCACACGCACTTCTTCGTTGTCAGCCAAACTGCTGCAGGCTTCCTAGTGACTTAGCTTGCCAGAGAGCTCAATAAGTCAATTAAACATTTCGAGCTTGATTATCCTCTATTCTCTGCCTTTACCCTACTCCAAGGTCCTGTTTCCCTCCCCTTCTCCCTCTGACTCCGCCCATGGCTCCTCAGGGGAGGTTCGGGGTGGTTTCTATGTATGTCTTCCTGCCAAGTAGTGTTTTCTGAAGCCTAGTTCGATGACAATGCTCTCTTTTCCTAAGGAAGTTGTGGGCTGTCTCTTGCTATCCTTAGCTTTTCTCAGCCATGACATTGTCTCCAGTGTTTACTTCAGGAACCTAACATCTCAAGGAATAGATTTTTTTTTTTTTTTTAAATCAAGAAGTTCATTAAAGGAATAACAGTGCAACTTTTCACCTGCGTAGTCAAAACTGGTCTGGAGGGCCAGATAACTTAGTAGCTGTCACTATGGGCTTCTACACAGAAATCTCTCCTCACCAGCTAGAACCTAACTGGGTGTGCCATGACTGATGAAGTTGGTATTTATATAACAAAATACTTGCCTCTGTCTCCTTTGGCTTTTAACCTGCTAATCCTCTTTAAAATACAACATTCCAGTAAAGTCTAAAGAGTAAAAATGCCTGCCTTTGAGGGAGGGTGTGCTGTACTGATTGGCTACCACTGTGTTTTACCAGCCTTTTGGTCACTTAGAAGAGGTGCCAAAGATCAAGGAGAGGAAAGTGGTGGGCTACAAGTGTAAATTCTGCGTGGAAGTGCACCCAACGCTTCGAGCCATCTGTAACCATCTTCGAAAACATGTCCAGTATGGCAGTGTCCCGGCTGTGTCATCTGCCGTGAAGGTGAGGAGAGGAAGGTGCAGGTACCTGGTGTGTGTGTGTGTGTGTGTGTGTGTGTGTGTGTGTGTGTGTGTGTGTACATGGACATATCTGAATTATTTATTAACCCATTGCTTGAAATGGCCTGACAGAATGTGGCTCAGGACGTGGGCATGCTTGAGTTATGCTCGGCTTGCTTTTGGTTTGTTTTGATTTCCTTGCAGGTTGGACCTTCTGCAGCATTCTGTTCAGGGAAACGTTTGGTTTTGATCTGGTTTCTGATTCCAGGGAACAATTTGGTGGACCAAGATGGTCCCACATTCTCATGTAGGAAGCTTGGGGGTCATGTTATTTTGTGCTGACTGCCACTAGATCGTAATCGTTCTGAGCTGTTCAGGGGAGGGAATTGAGTGGGCTCTGTTCCCTTCATCTGGACTTCCCACTGTGAGAGTCCAGGGAAATCTGCAGTTTGCTTTTTCCTAGATTATTTGAGGTGCACAAGGAGCATTTGATCAAATATAAAACTAAAAGCCTTTAAGACTTGGTTTGTCTCCTGCACCCGTACATGATGCTTCCTGTGCTTTTCTTCTTTCCCCTTGTCTTTGCTAGACTACCTGTTTTGAACGCCACAATCCAAATAGCAGCTACTGTTTCAATAGACAAGTTTCCACCCCTACCTTCTAGAAGGTTCTTACCACTTCTGAACACAGAAATTAATTCAGGTTTCTGCCCTTTCCATCTGGATATTGGAATATATTTTTTATTATTTGCTCTTTCTTGACCTTTGTGTCCTGTTTACTCTGAAGGTAATGCTTATCTTTTCTTGAACACTGAACCCTTGTCTTTGAGGAGAACACTGGCAATCCAGGGATGAAGGCGATAGCTTCTACACTCGACTGTGGTGCATCCGAGGCTTGCTTCCTAGACTCTCACAGTAGATAAAAATCAGCTTTTGGAATTAACCCCAAAGTAACCTTCATTTGGAGGTGGCATTTCTAACTGCAAAATAGAGGCAGGGAGCAAAAATCTCTGCTCAGCTTTGTTTCCTGGTGGCCCAAGGTTCTGAGCTGACCAGTGTCTTAGAAACTTAGACACACACACACACACACACACACACACACACACACACCAGGTACCTAGACCTTCCTTATCTCACCTTGATGGCAGCTGACATGACCTAGACATTGTCATACCTCTGGAGGTGGTTGTAGATGGCTCAAAGCTTTGGGTGCACTTCCACACAGAGTTTACACTTGTAGCCCACCACTTTCCTCTCCTTGATCTTTGGCATCTCTTCTAAGTTCTATTGTTGTGGAAGAGACACCATGACCAAGGCAACTCTTATAAAAGAAAGCATTCTATTAGGGGCTTGCTTACAGTTTTCCATTTTCGTCCTTTGGCATCATGGTGGGTGTGTCTAGAGCACCACCATGGTGCCAGAGAAGTAGCTGAGAGCTCTACACTCTAGTTTACAGGCAGCAGGCAGGGAAAGGAGAGACGCTGCGCTTGACATGGGGTTTTGAAACATCAAAGCCCATCTCTAGTGATACACTTCCTCCAACAAGGACACACCTACTCCAACAGGACACACCTCCTAATCCTTCCCAAACAGTTCATTGACTGGGGACCTAAGCGTGCTTTTTGAACCTATGGAGGCTGTTCTCATTCAAGCCACCACAGCTGGACTATGTTTTTACCCAGTCCCTTTCTTTCTCCTTCCTCCCCTCACATTTCCTGTCACTCCAGCTCTCCTTTTTCCTCTTTCTTCTCTCAGTATTATAATCTTAATCCATATTTATTTTGGAATAGATGAGAATACAATTTAAATTTTCTTTTTTTTTTTTTTAGTTTTTCAAGACAGGGCCTCTCTGTTAGCTTTGGCTGTCCTGAACTTTCTATGTAGACCAGGCTGGCCTTGAACTCACAGCAATCTGCCTGCCTCTGCTTCCCGAGCACTGCGCTTAAAGGCATGCGCCACCATGCCTGGCTTAAAATATATTTTTAAGGTTGGGAGTCTCAGGCTCTCTATTTCCAAATTATGTTGCCCCCCCCCCAAAAAAAAAAGAAGAAAAAAGAAAGAAAAAAAAATGACTCTCAAGCTTACCTTCTCTGTCCGGGGAGCCAGAGAAGCAGGGGTGAAAACATTGATGGAAATGCTGACGAGCTTGGGAGAATGAAGGGAAAAGAAGCAAGCTGGGGTAATACCAATGGATATTTATTTTGTTGGTGGGGCATGTGTGTGTGTGTGGTTCTCTTAGCAGGAGGCTGAAGACCCTTCCCACTTGTTCCTGGATGGATTTGAAGCAGCCAGAGACGCCAGTGGCACCCTGGTGGGCCGGGTGGATGGTGGACACTGCTTGCTTGATGGAATGTTGGAGGATGGAACCCGGCCGGGGGGATACCATTGCAGTCAATGTGACCGAGTCCTGATGTCCATGCAGGGGCTGCGTTCTCATGAGAGGAGCCACCTGGCCCTGGCCATGTTTACCCGCGAGGACAAGTACAGCTGCCAGTATTGCTCCTTTGTCTCTGCTTTCAGACACAAGTAAGTGCCACTGGGCAGTCCCTCATTGTTACTGGAAGAAATTGTCTTAGAGAAGACAGCTCAGCTGCAGCAGGAGACAGACACTTGAATGAACATGAAAGCTCAATTCATGGTCCTTCCCTGCTGTTCAGGACTCCCCAAATATAGGGAGTCCCTCACTCTTGTCATCTATAAATTGGACCTAAGAGGAGTAATGAGATGCTATGAGAGTTGGCAAATACTGGCATGTTTTTTAAAAGGGAGAAATGGAGAAATTGTTATGATTTACCCAAGAGAAGATACCATTTCCGGGAACTGAAATTTTTACTGATAGGTCCATCAAATATTTAGCCAAAAGTTAAATATCATTAGAAGTCAAGTTCTCTTTGGAGAACCAAGATGATAGGGATGACAAATTTGTCCCCATTATCCCCTGTGACTAGAGAATCAATCGTTGGATGGTTTTAAGGCTTATGGATGCCAAGGATTTGCTGGGGACCAGCAAAGTGGAGAGACGAGGTACTTCTTGCCAAACCAGGAGAACTTACTTCTACAAGTGTGGTCTTATGCATGCTCTGGCAAGTACAAGGCAAGAGAGAGAGAGAGAGAGAGAGAGAGAGAGAGAGAGAGAGAGAGAGA
>OU015743.1:120419548-120436201 GCA_907169655.1 Acomys percivali
AGAGAGAGAGAGAGAGAGAGAGAGAGAGAGAGAGAGAGAGAGAGAGAGAGAGAGAGCTAAAACTCTTGGGAGTCTTAAGAAGTAGGAATGTCCCATTGCCTACCACAGCTTTGAAAGTGAAAACTTGTGGTGATAGGGGTGATGGCTTTGAAAAGAGGATACTTTTTATCACATAAATATTCTTCCTGTAGGACTGGCAGGGTATTGAAGGTAGTTTACTTACTGTTTATCTGTGTGGTGATTGAAAACGAGTGAGGTCTGCTTGCTTCAAAGAGATAAAGTCCAGGTGGAACTACCAAAAACAGGAGGAAGCCATGTTTCTTTGGAGAGTAGAACAGATGACTGACTTACCTTTCACTCTGCTGCAGAGCCTAGCACATGCCTTCATCCAGTGGCATTAAAACTGGTGTTCTCCGCAGTTCCTTACGACACTGTGTGATGCACATAGGCCCTCAGTAAATAATTTGGAATAAAAGACTAATTTATGCCTGGCACTATGCCTTGGGAAAATATGAAGATGATCAAGGCATGATTGGCTTATTTTTTTAAAAAAATGACTGGATAAAATAAGATACATTAACAAAAAGACAAAAAAAAAAAAAAAGATTTCAGGCTGGTCCGAAGGTAGTGAGTTATCATAACTGAAAAACAAAAACAAACAAACAAACAAACAAACAAAAAAGATTTCAGTAAAATGCTGTGAAATTTAACAAAAGACCATGTGCGCACTATTTGGGAAGCATTAGGGTTTTATAGATTGTGGGCATTGGAGTCAAGCCTTAAAACAGGAAGGTGGGACCCGTGCAGTTTGAAAAGGAGTCAGGGCAGGGAGAAGAAAGGGCCCAAGGTGGAGAATGTGTCATCCTCACGGAGGCCTGCCTGCTGGCTTGGTTTAAATAAGCCGTAATGTACATGGAAAGGATAGTGGAAATTATCTCCTGGCTACCTATTAGGATGTCTATAAATGCCAGGAATTAGTGCATTATAATTACAGTACTGGCAAAAGGAAGAGTGTGGGATGAGTAACATATTCATAATTACTAATAATTATTGCACCTGCTGATATAGCGGGCACTATCTTAAGTATCTTCAATTATTACCTCTTTATATTTACAAAATAGCCCCATGAGCTATGGGCCCATTATTATCTCCATATTATAGATGGGAAAAGTGAGGCCTAACGAGACTAAATAGCTTTCCTGAGGCCATGTAGCTCACAAGTAAATAGCTGGGATATGCCGCAGGAGAGTGACTGTATAGCTCAGTCAGGGAGGTCAATTTAGAAGAAATGATAGGGGCTCGCTTAAGAAGTTAGGCCTGGGTTTCAAGAATGAGCTGGTAAATGCTAAATCAACAAGGAGAACTGGTATCCAGTTTTGAGTCGGTTTGGCTGGAAGAGTGGCCGGGCCACTTATGGAAGTGAGGAGAATTGGTTTTCTAGCAAAGTGTGCTGGGTTTGGGTAGCCCAGGTTGCACGTAGACTAGCTAATGGACATCAGGAGGCCATTGGTAACATAGCTGTGGCACTCCGAAGAACATTACATGTTTCAATGGTAAGTGGCAGCAGTCCCCTGTGAGTCATTCAGAATAGGATGTAGCTCTCCAGGGTACTGTATGAAAAGAGAACATCCCACACCTTGTTGGTTAGATTTATTATTTTTCAGACTAATAATTATTAAGAAGTACTAGGGGTTCATTCTAATTAAGTCATGTCCTCATAAACTGTTTCTGGAAGAGTGATGTATGGTAACGGTGGTTGTATTTATCAGAAGGGGGTTTCCAGCCCACTTGCACACGTGATTCCTTGAAACACCCTTGCACTGTGCTCCGAATTGGTATAGATCCTGAAAACACGGCAGTCTGTGTGAGCAGGTCATGCGCTGTGAACTCTTACCTCTTGTTTCTGATGAGAGTACAATTAACAAAGTAGAAAGGAAAGCCCTTTCTAGATTTTTCTGACCTCTAACTCCCCTCACTCCTCTCCACCCCGACCCCCCCACCCCCACCTCTGCGCCAATGAGTTAGCTAGGCACTCTCACTAGAGCAGCACTGGGCAGAAAAAAAATTGGATTACTGTCTTTCAGCTTCCTATGGTCTAAGAGGAGCAAATCATGATCTGCTATGAATCCATATCTCAATCCAAAAGATCTCCCCCTCCCATCTCCCTCCAGTTGTGGGGGAAGGGATAGTTTCATACAACTATCCTATAACTTGCCATTGTAGCCAAAGCTGGCCTTGAACTTCTGTTGTTCCTCCCTCTACCTTCCGAGCACTAGGATTATCGTTATATACAACCACACTGAGCTTTTTGTTGTGTTTGTTTGTTTGTTTTTGGATAAAGGGTTTCTCTGTGTAGCCTTGGCTCTCCTGGACTCACTTTGTAGACCAGGCTAGTATTGAGCTCACAGAGATTTGCCTGCCTCTATCTTCTGAGTGCTGGAATTACTGGTATGTTCTACTGCGCCCAGTCACACTCTTCCTCCAGATTCTCCTCCTATTAAGACTGGCTTTCACAATTCTAGCCTCTCTATTTATTGGTAGTGGTGCACATCGTCATTAGAAAACAACAGGGAAGCCGTGGAACAGCTTAGCAATGGGATGTTTGGACCAGCGGAGGGGAAACGTGGATGGTCTTTAATCCTGCTTTCCTTTTCTTCCACTTCAAGCTTGGATCGCCACATGCAGACCCATCATGGACACCACAAACCATTCCGCTGCAAACTCTGCTCTTTCAAGTCATCCTACAACAGCCGGCTGAAGACGCACATCCTCAAAGCCCACGCTGGTGAGTTGGGACTGGCGGTCTGCTTCCTCAGTACCCTGTTGAGTTGCCTCCCTCATGGCCTTAAGTGAAGTTTTATGTCTCCCAACAGGAGCTTACTTTATTCTTGGGATGGCTGCATGTTCAGTTTTAAAGAGAATGCACAATTCAATTTTATTCATAAAACCAAAACAATCACTAATGCTTTGCTTGATTGATGCTAACAGTTGGGAATTAGACTTTTGTTTTTTAAAATAAGTTTCTGAATTACCTTGGCCTGATCATGGGATTATAAATTTTTTTTTTTAATTTATAGTTTTTTTTTGTAAATTAGAAAAATCCACCAAGGCTAATTTCCACCTGAGATGGAACATAAGATAACACAAAACTCAAGAAGCACGAGGCTTCTCAGGAGATGCTCTTATATGAACCACGCTCTTTCAACTTGAGTCACAAGCAGCCGGGAGTTGTGCTGTTTCTGTCACCGCATGGCATTCATCCCAAGCTGTGCACCAAGCTGTGACAGCCATCATCTTACTCACTTTGACAGCATTCCAAGAGGGACAGCGCCATGCGATTCCCTCTATGCCTTTTGTAGCACTTTACCACACTCTGAACCGTGTCACAGAAGCTGCCCAGCGCCTGATTCCTTCACTTTGGCCACCGACTCTTTCCTCTGCTTTATGAGTGTTAGGCTTGCTGAACTATTTGAATGTGGTAAAACTGCTTAAGCCACACAACTGCCCTCAACCTCGCTTGCGATCAGAGTCAGAACAAGGAGATTAGCTACGCATGCTTGTTTCTGATAGTATTTTAATGTTCCTGAGAAACTTCTAAAATCCAAGGAGACATTAGCTTTCGAGCTCAGGTTACTTTTTAATATGTGTATCATAATTACCATAAGTCCTTAGGCTGAGGCAGCATCCTGGTGAGCTTTTCCCATTGCCTTTGGATTTGTCCAAAGCATCTTTACCAGAGGAGGGCTGGGGGAATACTTTTGGCTCAGGTGAAGGTCTCTGAATAATCCAGATGCCTCATAGACATCAAAGCTGTCAGCTGAGTACATGTTCCCAGAGCTGATTGATAGTTGGCCAGAAGTTTCCAGAAAGAAAATAAAAGCAGTATAACTCTGCTATCTGTACCCTGTGGGGGGCATAGTCACTGTGGCTCTGAGCCACCGAGAGACCCTTGACTTGGAGAAAACAGTGTGTGTGCTACAAGTCTTTCAACTGATCTGTTTTCTGTTGATTGTTTTTATCAGTGTCTACAGATAGGGTCTTGCTATATAGCTCATGCTGTCCCTGAAAACACTGTCTCTAGCCCACGCTGGTCTCAAACTTGCATTAGCCCTCCTCTCTCAGCCTATGGAGTCCTGGGATCATAGACATGTGCTATCATGTGTGGTATCCTGTTGCCTTTTAGAGCTAAGCAGGACTGGGGATAAGCAGATCTGGATTTGAGTCTTCAGTTGTTAAACAGGCTCATAGCAACCTAGCAAGGTTCACACAACCAAACTCACATTAGTATTAGGGGCTAGAAAGATGGCCTCTCAGTTTATGGATGCTTATTGCTTTTCAAGAGGACCTGAGTTGGGTTCTCAGTAACCACAGGAAGGCTCCCAACCACCTATTCTTTACAACCCCAAATCTAGGGGAGCCAACACTTAACACCCTCTGACCTTAGTGGGGACTTGGACACATGTGGTGTACATATATTCATGTAGGTGCACACACACACACACACACACACACATACACACACATACATACATACACATATGAGTAAATACATAAACCTTTAAAAAATTAATGAGAACAGTAATGGCTCTGGAGTCTTACTCTTTTGCTTTGTTTTTTCTTTTTTCGAGACATGGTTTCTCTATGTTATCCTTGGCTGTTCCAGAGTCACTTTATAGACCAGGCTAGCCTCAAACTCACAGCGATCCCCCTGCCTCTGCCTCCCAAGTGTTAGGATTAAAGGTGTGCACCACCATGCCCAGCTTAGATTCTTAAGTTAATCTTAAAAATAAGGTTTTAAGTACCCAGGAGCAAAAGGGCACACCTGTAATTCTCATATTTGGGAAACTGAAGCTCGGGAATCCAGGAGTTAAAGACATCTTCTGCAACATAGCAAGGTATCACCTAAAGTACATATTTGTTAGAGGAAAATTGAAAACAAAAGAAATATGTCCAGTCATCCTTAATGTTATTATATATAAAGGTCATTGTTAATATTTGATAATTCCTGTCAACTGTTTTTTTTCCTATAATTATTTTTCCACAGCTGTGATTATAATGTATATAAAGAGTGTTTTATGTTTCAATTCATTCTTCATTTTCTGTCTTTATTACAAGTTCTTCAAGAATTTGTTTTAATGGTGGATCACCTTCATTTGCCTAATTGTTTTCTTTTGTTCCAAAATCTAGGTTGTTTCATATCTTTCCAGCATAAACAGTATACTTTTTCATCAGTCTGTCTGTTTATATTCTCTGTGTGTGCACACATGTTCCATTGTTTGTATGTGTGTAAGTCAGAAGACACCTTGCCGAAGTCCGTTCTTTCTACCACGTGGGTTCCAAGGTTGTGTGGATCCTGAGCCTTGCTCACACATGCCTTTACCCACTGAGCATCCTTGCCAGTCCATAAATAGCATTAATCTCCAAATACAATCTTCTCTGTATTAAGGGTGCAACCCGTCCTCTCTCCTTCCCTCCTTCCCTCCTTCCCTCCCTCCCTCTCTCTTTGTCCCTTTTCCTTGCTCACTGGGATTTTTGTAATGGTATCTCACCATTGCAGCCAGGCTGTCCTCTAACTCACAATCTTCCTGTTTTAGCTTAAATGCTGGGCTTATGAACGTAACCCCCGCCCCCTCATCCTGGCTTGTAAGCTATTTTCTCAATAGAGACTCTTCAGGGGTAGGATTATAGGGTTAATAGATTGGGGGCCATATTGTTCTATTGTTACTGAAAATGAGATTGATTTCCGAGTTGATCAGACTGGTGTGTATTGGTCCTGTAGTTGGCCACCAATAACCTTCATTCTTAAAATGTAACCAACTTGAAAGTTGGTTTACAGCCAAGGTAAGCCACATTCTTGTCTTAATTTGGTCATGGCTTTCTGTGCTGTATTTCAGTTTAAATGTACCATTAAATACATGTTCTCCCTCCCGCTCGTGCTTACCACCTGCAATTCTACCCGCTAAAGAAAAGTTGGCACTTCTATACTGTTGATTAGCTAGCAAATGGGCTTTCATGATGAGCTTCCCCTTAGCCCCAAATATATGTGGGGAGGAAATCGTTAAGCATGTGTCAGGTGAAGAGGTGGTTCAGCAGAATCAAATATTGAGAATTAGCATGATAGGGATCCCGTGGAGGAACAGTATGTTTGAAAAAGCCACAGAGATAAAGAATTAAGCTTACTATTTTCTGTGGTTGAATGAAACCTGGCCCGATCCCTTTTACCACGGAGAAGGTGGAGGAGGTCTGACACACTGGGCAGGAACCATCCCAAAGCTGCAGTGCTGTAGGTGGAACCCGAGATGGACAGGCCCCAGGTGGCCTTATCAAGGAGCCCATGACTGCTTCTTTCCAGGACCCTATGGCTGTGAGAATGGGCAGGGAGTTGGCCTTGGAGGATCTCTAGACCAAGAATCCTTACGTCACATTTCTAGAAGGAGCCAATTAACTGTGTGACTTTGCTTTCTAGCCCCCTTTCTCCTGACTCCCACCTTTCCTATCTACCTCACCACCATCTCCTTCTAGGTGAACATGCCTACAAGTGTTCCTGGTGCTCGTTTTCCACCATGACAATCAGCCAGTTGAAGGAACACTCCCTCAAGGTCCACGGAAAAGCCCTGACCCTTCCCCGGCCACGGATTGTTAGTCTCCTCTCCTCGCATGCGCACCACTCCTCTCAGAAGGCTACCCCAGGTGAAGAAGTGGAAGACTCCAATGGTAAGAATGGGTTCCCAAGATGGAATCAGCCATGAGGGATTGTAGTGAGCTGGAGGAAATTCTTACATGAAAACGACATGGTTCAAATGAAGGAAAGGATGCACAAACTCGAGATACTGGAGTAGGAAGGGGTGCATCCTCAGCACCTGCCTGGTGCCTGGGTAGTAATGTCTGGGTACCAATACAGCATCATGCTGGGTGGGATGCACTGGCATTGGGTGCTTCCATGTGGATTCCAGAGATACTGGGATAGAATCTGTTGCTTTTAGGAATATCTTGTGGGAAAATGGTTTGTGAGGTGCATGGAGTGTCAATTGTGCAAGTTAACCAAAGCTCAGAATTGAGGGGGGAAGAGTGAATGAACGAAGCACCCATATGGGAAAGGATCATGTGACATATTAGGGGTGAGAATGCTTTCTTATAAAATTAGCTGGGAAATGGGTTTAGAACTGCCTTGCTTTGTTTCATAGCTTTGAAAGACAGGTAGGCTGATGTGGAGACATGTGCTCACTGGCACTGCCACCAAAGCAGTGTAAAGGTGGAGTCAGTCAACCAGCATAGCATTGGGACCCAAGGGACAACTCATTTTCATCAGATCAGGAAACAGACCTGGATGACCAATCACCCTGCCCAGGATGTCTGTAGGATGGGATCCTTAGTGGAGAAATGGAGGGGAGGATAGGAGAGCCTGTGACCCCTCCCTTCACCTCTGATGAAACATACCTTCCTCAGCAGGTTTGAGCCAGGAACTGCTTGGGTCTACAGTTCTCCAAGCTTGGGGAGCCCCTTCTCCCCAAAATCTACTGCTCCATTATGGTAAGAATTCAGTAGACAGAAAGTGGAACAAAGGCGATTTCAACTGTCTCCCTCTGGCAGTCGTGTTTCCCTAGGCAGTTTTGGTTTCTATTCTTGTATGTAAGGTTGGATAATGATATATGCAGGCCTCAGCTGGTTGTCTTGAGAGATTAATGAGACACGGTGCACATGTAAAATGCCTGCTGTAATGTTTGACACACAGGAAGTGCCGGTGAGTGGCCATTTTATTCCTGCGATTTTCATCTTTGGTCTTTGGGACCATGTGTGGCAAGTGTGGCTTTGGGCTTATTCATGTAAGGGCTTAAATCAAGAGGCTCTTGATGATGACTTGAGAATCTGATAGCCCAACTTGTCAACATAGTCTAATTCTCAGATTATCAAAACAGTAATTAGTGATCTTTATTCATGAAGTCTGTGAATAGGAGGGAACAGAAAGACTAAAATTAAAAGTAAAATAAAAAGCCCTGAGTATCAGACAGCACTCAGCACTTGGGAACTTGTAGCATGGAGGTTTCTTATGATGCTTATGAGGGACTGAGCACACAGCCTCCACAGCTGTGCAGTTTGATTGAGATGCAGGGGAGGGCAGTGCTGCTTATGCCCTCTGTAAGAGTCTCCAAAGTACAGTGGTCTGAGGGTACATGTGAAAGAGTAGAGACAATCACCCCCTTTCACCCACAGATTCTGTTCCCTGGCTGGGTGGGGGTTGTCGTATATTGCGACCAGAGGGTGAAAATCTAATTTGACCTAATTGTAAAGTGTTTATTAACTTGCATTTTAATTAATTGGTGTTTTTTAAAAAATCTAAATTGGAAGCTATACTCCCCTTGAATACTAGTCCCAATAAAGCCTTTCCCTGGGACAAGTCACTCGAGATCAAACCTTTTTCCTTTGTCTTTCTTGCAGCTTGGGTCTCAGCCATGGGGGAAGGTCATCTAGCATGCTGTTCACTGTGTGGGTCATTCTTCTCCACCTAGGCTTAGAAGAGTTGGGCTCTGTCAATTATCTGAACCTGTGCTGCCCTTCAGCTGGTCTAGGCTCAGAAAACCCCTAAGGAACCACACAGTTCTGGCCCTCCATCACCAGAAAAATAAGATACTTAGAAGACATTGCATGTTTGAGTGTATTACAGCCCCAAGTCTGAAACCTGAATTTTTGGGGAGTCAGGGGTGGGGTGGGGAGGGGCAACAGGGTTCAGAATCTTAGAAGCTCAACTGTGGAGAGGCCAGAGGGAGAATGGCTCAACAGCATGGCTGTCCGGCATCAAGTGACTAGCACGCAGCCGCAGGAAGATCATTTCCTGTATCAATGGTGCTTTTTCTTTTCCGTCTTAAGAAAGGACATGTTTGCTGTGAAAGCTGTAGGTAGCAACCATTTTCTGAGACCTACACAAAGCTCCTCAGACCTGTACTTTTTTTTTTTTTTTTTAATATATATAAATAACCCACATCCAAGGACCAGCCACGATTAGTTTAATTTGATGACAAAAAAAAGTTGATTAGGAGGTGGGGTGAACAGAAAGGAGGCATCGAATAGGCTGTTCTCGTGGGGGAATAATTATGTGGAAAGAATAATTAATAGTTTATGCGTTCGATAAGTGTTTTCTTCAAGCCCTGCTTTAGAGCTAGCATTGTTTAGCACGGCCAGGAATGACTTAGGAGGCCTATTTGCCAAGGAGCTGGTGGTGGATTCCTAGAAACAGCTTGGTCTGGAGGATGGAAAAACAGCTGTAGGGCTAGACAGTAGCCTGTAAATCATGCTTTGAATGGTGTTTGAAACACACATGTGAAATCCAATTGCACATTTTAATAGGGAGAAGCTGTGGGGCTATTGGCGCTCAGTTAGGGTTTCCCACACTGCAGATGCCAGGACACTGTGAATACACGGACTGAAAATGTGTTGCAGGCCTAGGGGAGTGGAGCTCCATAAACCCAGGGAAATGGCCAGTACGTCCTTGGCTATCCAAATCCCTAGTGGGCGATGAGAGTGAAACGAGTCGACATGCTCACTGCTGTTGTGCAGAGGGCAAACGCTTGCTGTCTTGAGCAACGAGCCAGTTCTTTCTGGCCGAGGGAAACAGTCCAGAGGGGAGGTTCTGTTTAGGCTCTTCTCAATCCTAACCCAGAGGGATACATGGAAGGAGGGGGCAGGGAAGCTAAGCAAGCACAAATGAGAGGTAGAGGGCAGGCAGCTGTTCTGAGCGTCAACAGGGCTCTTGGTCTCTGAGCTGTCAGTCTCGACATGATTCTTGAGTCCTCTAAATGCTTTGAGTCATCAGTTGCTGGGAAGAAAAGCAACCAGGTGTGTGGTATTGGTTTTGCGTATTGGATAATAGGAAACGACACGCGGTTGCTATTCAAAACAATGCAGCAAGGTTGTCAACCAAGGGAAGTGTTCTTCAGGGCTGCTTACTGTGTTCTTTCTGCTGCCATATAAATGTAGGACTGGCTTTTTCTCAGACTGTCTCCAAGTCTCCGCTTTCAGTCCAGAGAAATGCGTACAGGCACAGCTATAAAGTAACAAAGAAAGTAGGCCAACACACTTTAGCCATGTGGCTTGTTTGGGTCTGAGAAGCTGCACAGGACACGCGCAATGAATATGTAATTGGAAAGTCAACCATGTCCTGCGTTTTCCTCCTTGAATTTCTCCTGGCGGAAACCAACCAACCAAGCAAACAACTGATTCCTTCTCCCTATCCAATACTGCCATATGAAATTGTTTACTTTAGGAATTAGTGACCACGAGACTGCTAAGACAAAAGATACTAAGATAAAGTGTAAAATGAACTAAAAACAAAACAAAACAAAAACAAAAGAGAGTTCTGAGCACCCTAATGTTGCACCTAGTTAGCATTCCAGAGGAAAACACAAAGAGAAGTCTTAGCCACAGTACCCCGCCAATGGAGAAGTCTTTGATTTTGTGATTTATTAGGAAAAAAAAATGAGCTATGTCAATTTTTTTTTTTTTTTTTTTTTTTTGTAATTTTGAAATAACAGAAATGTAAGGAGCAAGGCGATTTGTTTGTTTTACTTGTTTAAGACAGGCTGGCCTTGAACTCACTCCATACCACTGGCTGCTTTCAAACTTCACAGATATCTGGCTGCCTCAGCTTCCAGAGTACAGGGATTACAGGCAGCTGTTGCTGCTCCTGAACTCTATGTGACTTGGCTGTTCTTATTATAACTTTTTAAGTTGCTTTTTAAAAACTCAAAATTATAGAGGTCTTGACAAACACTAATTTTTGGCCAGGTATATATTCCTGAGGACCCATAAGCAACCCACATACATACTCTACATTCATCCAAAGGTGATTTCAGCCATTCTTTCTCTGTTGCAGAATGCCTTCAATAGGCAATCTTGATGTTTCCTCCCATCTCTGTGATTGCTAACTTCTTCCTTCCTATTTGGACGTGTTGAGTAAGCTTCCTTGGGCATGCTGAGGGATTTTCTCCTCGATTGCTTCTCTCTATAAGTTTATGACTTTGGATTTTTTTTTTTAACTCTTCCTGGTTACTCTTCTGTCTCTTACTTGAGAGCTGTATTTTCACTTGTAGATACACCATGGTTCTGCCCCTATTCGAAATGAGACAGTTGCCTGGGCACTTGGGAAATACAGTGTTCTTGTGACTGGCTTCTTGGAACCTTCCTGATTTTCAATTCAGTCCACTGTGCTGAGTCCCCAGACTTAACTAATTCCACAGAACTAAGTGACCCAACGCTACGTTTATACCAATTTAAGAGACAACAAGTTGAAGATGAAGCCTTAGGGACTGTTCTCACAGGGAGCTTCTGATGCAATGATCCTGCCACAGTGAACAGGTCTTCCTTATGTACCTTTGAAATGTTGTCATTGTTCTCTGCATGAGACCATCTTTGGAGGAGGAAAAGTGCAGGTTGAGACAGAGTTTCTCAAGAAGGGAGATGTGGAGCAGAGCTGGAGAAGACGGTATTGCTAGAGGGTTGCCTGGTGGCAGAGTTGCCTCAAGGAGTCAGTGCACATGTGCAGTTGCGCCTTCAGTGGTCAGTTTCTTCTCTGTTTCTGTTTTGGAAAAAAAATGAAATCCAAGCTCAAAGATCTTTTATAGAGTGAAACAGACCAACAGAAGTTGATGATGAGAAGTAGGACTTTTATTCTCCCCGAAGAATTGTCTCACCAGGCTGCTAATATGAAACGATGAAATGGTTATAGGATATTCCTTTTGTGTGCAGCTCACCCTGGCCAACTTGTTTTAATACATGGAATATTCCAAGGTGTCAAACACAAGACATCAAGGAAAGCCTTAAAAATACAGGTGTGGGGCTGGAGGCTGGAACACACTGATGGCTCAGTGGTTAAGAGCAGTGGCTACTCTTCCAGAGGTCCTGAGTTCAATTCTGAGCAACCACATGGTGGCTCACAACCATCTGTAACGGAATCTGATTCCTTCTGGTGTCCATGAAAACAGAGCACTCATATACATAAGATAAATAAATAAATCTTTTTTTTTTTTTTTTTTTAAAGACCACTAGTGTGTGAGTTACATGTGAGTAAGCACGAAAGGAAAATAGTCTTTGGGCTATCTCTAAACTATCAACTCATTCAAGCTTGGCTGCTGCAATACTTGACACCCAAAAACTGAGATCAGGGATGCCTTCTTTCTGAGGAGAAGCTTTTCCGATCTCTAAATAGGTCAGACAGAAAATCTAACCTCTGAGATGATCCAATTAGTTGCTAAAGCCTCAGACCTTCCATACAGGTTCTAACTGCAATCAGATTTCTCTCTAGGGTGAAAGGGGGGAGAAAAAAGGTGGTTTCTCTAAAAAGAAAAAAAAAAATGACAGCGATGAAATGGAGACTCTTGAGTGAGTAATTGTAAGATACAAAGATTTACATCGTTTATAGCACATGGGATATAAGACATAATTTTAATGGTTTGACTGTAATTTTTAATAGCTTCTGCTGGTCTCAGAATTATTTGACCCGGCACTACTAACCTTCCCTCTTTGACATCAGAATTTCTTCATAAAATGCAGTCCGGAGTTTATTTTATGCTTATTATAAAGAATGACAGTTCTACTGGAAAGTCTTGGAAGTCTTTGACTTCCGGAAAACAAAGTGGTACCAAAGACTATAGACCGCACTCTGTGGTTTCCAGAGGATTAGCCAATAGCACCGCATCATCGGCATTCAGGAACGCGCCCCCCCCAACCCCCCACCCCAAGCCAATGATCACCGTGAACTTGATCATGTGATAGATCTTTCTAAGAAACCCACCTGCCTGGCATCTGAGACTTCATTTTTGTTTATTTGTTTGACAATTTCACATGTGGACACGGTGGATTTTAATATCTTTCAGCCAGTCACATCTTTGTGTGTAACATTAGGTGACATTTCAAGAGTAGACTTTCCATGTCCTGGGAACTTTGTCAACTAGCCCATCTCCTTCTCCCCAAGCCAATAGAAACATTTGGTCATCAGAAATATAAGTCACTTATTACCAAACACACTCAAAAGTGGTTCCTAGCAACGGTGCAGTTTGCCACATAACTCCACATCTGTCCTTTGTAGCGTGGTGAGCGAGTTGGAGATTCTCTTCTGACTTCCAGAACTCTAAGGGAAATGCCTAAAAGAAAAGAAACCTACTTTTTTTGTACTAGGTTAAAAAAAAAATACATTCAGTTACTACTCCAGTTGTCTCAAATAATCTTGATTGTTTTCTTAAAAGAAAAAAAACAACAAAAAAAAAGAGTGTCTTCATCCCATCGCCTACCTCGAGTTCTCTGTGGCAGGAGTTGAAATCTGATGTTTCACTTTGATTTAATTGGATCAAAAGCCCTTCAAGCTGACCTGAGACCTAAATAACCCAGAAGTCCTCTACCCTCTTTCAAATCCTGTCGTTTCTGGAGGATGGCTATCAAAGAGCAGTCACAAGGCCCTATGATTCGGAGGGAAAGCTGTGGGGTGACAGGATATTCTCCTGAGAAAGACTAGCTTGTGAAAAAGAGTTATTTTCCTTAGCAAAGAGGACATCAAGACACCATGAATAGCTCTGGAAACCACTACTGTTTTTCTTTTCTTTTCTTTTCTTTTCTTTTCTTTTCTTTTCTTTTCTTTTTTTTTTTAATGTCATCTAGGTTTTGATAGTGTAACTAGAAAAGCATGCCTTAATAATGTGTGCGTTTTCTTAAGTTGTTCAGAACCCTGTATCGTACTCTAAGGTGAAATTCGTGGCTCAACAAAAGTAGGGAGATAACGTAAAGGTCAAGGTGAGAGGCGAAGAAGATTCAGGTGTATTTATTTTCGGCTGGGCTCTGTTCCTGGCTGCCGAGGCCCAGGAAGGAATCATCAGGTCTGGCCTCTCTGGGCTCTAATCCTTTTTCAGGCTCCACCCAGGAGGTGCTTGGCAAGGGGCAGAGCCCAGCTTAAGTTTCATATACCAGCACACTGCTTCTGGAGAGCCTGTCCCACTGCTCGGTCTCTAGCTTCCTTGGGGACACACAGTATTCTTAGATGAATCTCGCAAGCCGATCCCATTGCATCATCTTTTATTTCCACGCACTTCAAGTTCTCCACCACAACTGCAGCGAAAGCCAAGCTGAGACTCCGTCCCGCCCAAACCCTCGGTCTAGTCCTTAGCTTTTAGCCTTGCTGGTGATTTTCCTCCTTTAGGCCAGAGGGAAAGTCACCCATTGTGGTGTATATAAGGACTCTAATGTCTCCTTCTTTGCTTCCTAAGTGATTAAAAATAATCATTTGTATTGACTTAGCTCTGCTGATTGCCTTTTAAATTGATCATCTGCCTTAATATGTCTCAGGAGTGAGAGGTACAAATGATTAATTTGATTTTATAAGAAGCAAACTGAAGTTCTGAGGGCTAGATATGGTGGAGTTGAGTTTTGTACATTAAATCCAAAGCCCATATCTTTACCTTTCTGCATTGTCAAGGTCTGACAGCAAAAGTGCACATCTAGGCTGTGATATGGACTAGCTATAGCACATCTTTTCTTGCATGTTCGGGGGCTTTAGAATCTTCTAAAGGCGGGGGGATGGGGCTGGAGAGATGGCTCAGTGGTTAAGACCACTCTCTGTTCTTCCAAAGGACCCGGGTTCAATTCCTAGCACCCACATGGCAGCTTACAACTGTCTGTAATTCCAGTTCCAATGGCTCTGACACCCTCACACCAATGCACATAAAATTAATTTATATATACATATATATATATATGTAATATATATGTATATATATATATGTAAGGAATCTTCTAAAGGAAACCAGGAATATGATATTATTAGTGACTGATATTTAAAGCCTAAGTGACTAGACATACAGGTGGTTAAAGGACCAGAAATATGAAGTGAGAAGTGGTACATCTAGCTTTTAATGGCTGGTAGCCATGGGAAGGAGAAGGGATTGGCTCGCAGAGAACATGGTAGAAGATAAGCTCCAAGACCAGTCTAGTTGGAGGGGAGAGTATGTGATGGGAGCAGAGATTTTCACACAGGGAGAAAGACTATGGATTTGTTAAGAAACAGAATAGGAAAGACCAACAGCAAGAGAGCCTCGCTGCTGGGGAAAATGCTCAATAGTTCTGAGCAGTCGGTGTGTTAATGTCTGTCTCTGGCTCTTCAGGAATGAGAATGCATTAAGCATAGTCAGGAAGGCTCTGAATAGACGGCTCAGTCAGTGATTATGATCACTCACCGCTCCTCTAGAGGACCAGAGTTCAGATCCCAATACCCATATCAGGCAGTTCACAACCACAGCTGTAACGTCAGAGATGTGGTATACTTTTCTAGCTTCTATGGGCACAGTATGAGTACACATACATGCTCATTCATGCACACATATGCAAAAAAATTTAATCGCCAGAGAAATAATGTTAGGTCACAGTCATCCTTTTGATGTGGCTGCATAAAATTCCTCGCCTCTTTTTGCAACATTTTCACCTACTCACATTTAAAGATGAGCTTCATAGTCGCACCTCGCATAAAATGTTAGGGCCATTTGTACAGTAGCTCTTCCCTAGCCAGCATATAAACTCTACTAATAGTTCACTGTGGAGGCATTTCTACATTTGTTCTGTGACTAGGCAAAACAGAACAAAACAAACAAAAATAACCCAGGACTTATTATTATCTTTAAAAACACTAGATCCATAGCAAATACATTTTCTGTTTTCTGATTTTGTTCTCATTTCATGTGTTCCTTTACTTGATGAACCATATATACACATTTAAATATGAGACCCCATTTCTAAAGGTAAGCACGCCAACAGCATGCTTTCCCAGTGAGAAATGTGGAATGGTTAAAGTCTTTAGAGCTTTTTTTTTTAACACGTGACATACACACATATACACATACATACATACATACATACATACATACATACATACACAGATGTATAAAAAAAAATATAGCTCTAAAATGCTTCAGTAGGGCTATTTTCTTGAAACTTGATGCATTTTAAGACCTAGAAAATTGGTCTATAAGTTAAGTGACACAATTGAGATTACAGACTGTCTAGACTGTTCAGAGTAATGGGCTGAACGTGAGATTTTGCCAGGGGATAAGTACAAAGTGTGTTCGATAGTCTATGGCCTTTGTAGTCACTCTTTTCTTGACTTGCCAAATATCTGTATAATTATCAGCTACCATCTCCATCCTCTCTGACTACAAACTGTGTGCTACCGAGGTCAAGGGCTGTTTCCTTTTTTTTTTTTTTTTTAAAGAGGCGTAGCACTTGGCAGGCCATCCAGTAAATATTTCTTAAATTGACTTGAATTAGGGATGCAGAAGGAATCACAGACAAAGAAAGCAAAGAAGCCTCAGCTCTCTCTGAAGGGGTCTGGGGATTTCCACAAGTTCACGGGCATATTCTGCCTCTGCCATGAACTGGGGAGCCTTTGCAAGGGCTGGTGGGACCTAGCTGTATGTATCCCTGTGTGCCCCAGCTTCTGCTGCTGCGCATGTCTTCAGTTACTCCTCCTCTGAGCTAACTGATTACTACAACTTCTGCCCCAACTGACACCATGATAGGTGTGGCCACTATGTTTATTTAGTCTGTGTGTCTGCGGGTGCTTGCTTGCGTGTGTGCCTGTGTGTGTGTGTGTGTGTGTGTGTGTGTGTGTGTGTGTGTGTGTGT